>CM052701.1:25357209-25372209 GCA_028551405.1 Uromys caudimaculatus | reverse complement strand
GTTACCACTGTGGCAGAACAGTGGATCAAAGTAGGTAGCAAAGTGTTTATCTTTTCTCTGGCTGTCAGCCCCACTATGAATCCCCGTGAAAGAAGGGAGATGCAAAAAAGAAAAAAAAAAAAAAACCGCGCAAACAGAAAAACCTTTTATGCCCTGACTCAATGGATCATTAAATAGAAGGGATCAGGAATTACTAGAGAAAATAGAAAAGCAGGATTTACTATGATTGTCTTTTCTCTGTTTCACATTCCCACAACCCCACTTGTCCAAAGAACTAAGTAAGAAACAGGATATTGAGAAAGGTAAAATATTTTGCATTTTATATTTTATTTTATTTTTGTTTTCTTGAGATAGGGGTTCTTTACATAGCCATGGCTGTTCTGGAACTTACTATGTAGTCCAGGCTGGCCTTGAACTCACAGAGATCTGCCTGCCTCTGGAACAAAAGGCTTGCCTCACTGTGTCTGGCTCTTTTTGTTTGCTTGTTTTGTTTACAAACCAAAATCCAAAATTTTACCTTAGAAAATTAAAAAAGAAGAAGAGGAAGAGGAGGAAGAAGAGGAGGAGGAAGAAGAAGAGGAGGAGGAGGAGAAAAATATGTCTAAGATAAGTAGAAGAAATGAAATCCCAAGAGCTAAATATCATGACAATGACAATAGGAGACTCAGAGAGATGAGCCAATGAAAGCAAGTTCATCCAGTGCACGAACCTGCGGCTGTGCCCACGGTGGAGACGGACTCAGTGATCACAGATGGACTGGAAGGGAGGTCATAAGTACCAACCCCACTGGTGGTAAGAGGGCAATAGCCGAATGTAATATATCCACAATGTTTATTGATAGATGCGATGAACTAAGTCCTTGGAAGACATGCAAACAACCGGATAGTGAAAGGTTACCCAAACAATCCCGTACCTGACTCAAAAAGCTAAATTAACAGTTTTCAATCTTCTCTCAAAGAAATAGTCAAGTCTAGATGGTTTCAGTTGAGCAGATGCACCTCAGATCTGAACAGGCAATTTTCCACAGAAGACTTATGAATGTTTGGTAGACACAAAGGGGTGCTCAGCTCACTAACATTGGACTAACTGTCAGATAAAACCGCAAGACGCATCCCCAGGAGAGTGTAACTTACCAAGAAGCTCACTTCAGAGGCTGGAGAGATAGCTCAACAGTTAAGAACACAGGCTGCTCTTCTAGGGGATCCAGGTTCAATTCCCAGAGCCCACAGAATGGTTTAAAACCATCTGTAACTCCAGACTCAGGGTTCTGATGCTCTCTTCTGGTCTCTGAGGGCACTGCATACATATGGTACACAGACATGCGTGAAGGCAAACACTGTACCCATAAAAATAAATTAATTAAAAGTAGTGGAGATAGCAAACCCATCAGATATTAAGATCTGAATGCAGGGGTAAAAATCATGGGAAACGTAACATGAAGCTTCTAGAATACTACTCCCCACAGCAGTTACCAAGGAAGTAAACAGTTCAAAGGTTACAGCACAATTCACTCGAATTTACAAGTTTTCAGTCAGTGGTTCTCCACCTTCCTAACCCTGCAACCCTTTAATACAGTTCCTCGTGTTTGTGGTGACCTCCAGCCATAAGATTATTTTTGTTACTACTTCATAACTGTAATTTTGCTACTGCTATAAATCATAATGTGAATATCTATGATTCCCAATATTCTTAGATGACCCCTGTGAAAGGGTCATTTAACCCCAAAGAGGTCCCAACCCAAAGGTTTAGAACTACAGCTCTACACGATTACAGAAGAGCTCAGAGGGACTCAAGACAGACATATAAAGTTTAACCAAATGAAGAAGACACATGAACAAGGAACTCTACAGAGTGGTGATTTCTGTAAAGATTAAAAAAAAAAGCTTTGGAAATGAAGGCTTGATAAGGAGACTAGTGACCATGGTTGCAGGCATCACCAACAGACCAGCTCAAACAGAAAAAAAAGAATATCCAAATTTGAGGACAGATTGTTTTAAAAAAAAAATTCGTCACACAAAAGAAAAAAATGAAAGATAAAGAAAGATGATTAACTATAGCTTGAATCTCTGAAGCTCTGGTTTGCAATGCCTAGTCTCTAGCTGAGAGTCCTAAGCTGAGAGGTTGTGGAACCTTAGAAGGGTCCAGATGGCACAGTGCATGACCGGAGTCAAGTTTCCGATTAGCTTGGCCTCTAGTTCCAGTCCCACGCTCTGACTCTGCTTCCTCTCCTGTTGTGGACTGAAATGTTCTAGAACTATGGGTCAAAATAAGTCTTCCCTCCTTTAAACTATTTTTTGTCAGGTGTTTCTGTCACAATGACACAAAAATAAGGGACATACGAGACTCCCTAGGCCTTTGGAAAACCATCAAGTGGAAAAACACCAGCATTTCCGTACCTAAAGGCAAGAAGAAAAAGCTAACGGCATTTTTTTTTTTTTTTTTTATTTTAAAAACCAACTCAATGAAATGATGTCAGAAAAGATTCCCCAATTTTGGAGAACATGGGGATATCCATATGCAGAAGGCTTACAGGAACCTAGCAGACATGACTACAAAAGACCTTCATCGCAGCTTATTACAAAAATACCAAAGGTGTAAGGAGATGCTAGAGTCAGCTCACTGGAGAAGAACACTTGTTACTATTGCAAAGGATCTGCGTTCAGTTGCCGGCACCCAGATGGTGTTTCACAACTGCTGTAACTCCAGTTCCTGGGGATGTGGAGTCCTCTCCAGGCCTCTGATAGCACCAGGCATGCACATGGGGCACATAAATACATGAAGGCAAAACACTAGTACACTTTAAAAATAAATAAATTAATAAATATATATTAAAAGTAGACAAAAGAAAATTAATAGGCAAAAGAAAGCATAAAATCACATTTAAGAACACTCCTGTCAGACTAACAGCAGATTTCTTTGGAGTCAGATACCACAGGAGAGAATGGAATGATATAGTCCAAGTCCTAGAAGAAAACAGCTGCCAACAAAAATTATTATACAAAGCAAGGATAACTCTCATAAATGAAGACCTTTCAAGGCAGTCAGAGAATTTATGAACATCAGACTATACTTAGAAAGCCGCTTAAGGGAATCCTAGGACCAGAAGTGGAGCAAAAATGAAGGCATATGAAAGGCTGATACAAATACTAACAATATGGCCAGACTTCACAGGGGAGCAAGAGTAGGAAAAAATCCAGCAAAGATAGCAAACCAACTAGAATACAATAACAAAATAATGTTACAATGTCTTTACACGGGCAATCATGTACTTAAATGTAAACAGACTAAATTCTCCAATTAAAAGGAGCGGACCAGGCAACCACACACAGTGATCTGGAAACTCACCTCACCAATAGAAATGCGTCCAGATGGACAGAAAACGGAGTGGTTGTATTTACACCTAACAAAAGTAATGCTGAGACAAAAAAATTAATAAGACAAAGAAGGCCAAAGACAAGGAATGATTGAAGGAGCAATTCAACAAAAGATAAGATTATTACCAGTCTCTGGGTGCCTAATGTAGAGCCTTCAGTTCTATAAAACAGACCCAAAGGGAAGAAAGATAAGCTTCAACCCAGTAACCATGAGTGGCTCCCACCTTCCACCCTCACCAGAGGACACAGTACCCTGACAGAGCATGAGGCATGAGGAGTGAGGTGCGCTGGGGGCCGGATGGACAGATGCATGGAATGGTCAGCACAGCACTACCCAGTGCATACAGCGGAGCTCCCTGTCACTCCCGTGGAACTTAAGTTACAAAACAAATACTGGTAAATGAATTAAAATGATATTCTATCTATTTTCTTATCACAATTAGACAAAACCACAAGTCAAAAGTAAAAAATTAGGAATTATGCCATGAAGGGAGTTTTTAAAAGAATTTTTCACTCTGTAACCCTGGTTGATCTGGAACTTACTATTTAGACCAAGCTGGTCTCAAACTCACAGAGATCAGCCCATCTCTGCCTCCACAGAGCTGGGATTAAAGATGGAGCCTACCTTTGAATGAACTTAAAGGAGAACTAATGACAGAGAGAAACTGTCTTCAAAATATGTATACACTAAAGAACTTATGTCCAAGAAAAATTAAGCAACTAAAAAGAGCCCATGGAGAAAATGGGCATAAAGTAATTACAGACACTTAGCAGAGAATGACAAGAAATACTTGGAAGATGTGTAACAAACAGCATTGGCCAGTAAAGAAGTACAGCTTAAGACCAGGGAGTGACCGGACATTGTAGGCTTAAACAGTGAGAAACTACAGCTGGGTGTGGGGTGCACTTCCATAAACACCACATTTGGGAGAGAGACTGAGGGGAAGTGGGGTTACGCAGTGGGTTGTGGGCCCCCCAAGCTACTACAGTGAGATCCTGGTTCAAAAACCAAGAGGCGAGAGACAACACTTACATCCTAGAAAGTACAACATAAGTGTTCATATTGTGAGTGTCACTCAGCAATAAAAGGAAGAAACCACGAACTGGAATAGCAACCTCAGGAGGCTGCCCACTAGAGTTCCACGCATCCAGCATTCTCAAAGCCACTGACTGGTGGAGATGAAAACCCAGTTGGTTTCTAGAGATGACAGCTGGTGAGGTGGAGGCTGGACTGACAGGAAAGGATCATAGTGACTGTATGTCCCCAGGAAAGTCGGCTGCCCTCTCTGAGCTTCAGTTTCCAGTTCCATAGAATGGTCATTATCATCCCCAGCCCCACGTTCCGGTTGTCTTTCACCTTACAAACTTTCCTGCCATGTCACCAATGGCCTGATGTTTCACTTCTTTTGGAAGAGACAACACGCCCGCTGGCCTGAGCAGCATTGTCTAAAGCAGCACCAGATCCAGCTTCTGGTGAAAGAATTAGACATGCCTTACTATACCCGCTACAAGTCACACTGCGCACACCAAGGGCATGTCATTCAGCCCGCTACAAGTCACAGTGCACACACCAAGGGCATGCCATTCAGCCCAGATAAGTTTCAGATGGAGAGAATGAAGTCAGATTTGAAATATCACTTAAGAGTAACCCCAGCCCCATATCCCAGCTGGAATAAACCCCCATACAGCTGTGTGTGGTCTGATGCAGTTGGCCCTGCCATTTCTGGGATTTCAGCCAAATTTATTTCTCCTCACTTACTCTACTGCAGCACACTCTAGAATCTCCTGCCGTGGGGCTCAGCCCTCGATGTTCTTTCTGCCTGGGAGACTCTGGATACTCGGAAGGATCAAGTTCAGTCCTCAGGACATTCAGGTTACATTTAATATCCTGTCACTTCCTCATAGGTTCCTCTCTCAACTACTCTGCCTAAAGTGTCCACACATGTCCCCCCCTGCACACTCATACACAGACACGTACACACACACACACACCTCACACATGGCCATATATACACAACACGGTGATGACACACATACCACACTTATACCACATTCACACATATACCATGTACATATAGTATGACTACAAACACACACACTCACACACACACAAGACACACACACTAGACATATACACTATGACCACACACAAACACATCCCCCCAAAGCACACACACAAACACACACACATACATGCACACAGGCCATGATTACACACACACACACACACACACACACACACCATGACCACATATACACAACACCATGATGACACACATACCTACATATGGCACATACATGCAACATGATTACACACATACACCAAACACACTAACACCATGATTACACACAAACACTCCCTCATCCCCACTTCCACATACCATGACCACACACCACACATACCATGACCACACACCACACACATACCATGACCACACACCGCACACATACCATGACCACACACCACACATAAGCACATATGCACACATATACGTATAGCATATATACACATACACCACACACATATCATGACTACACACACATCAGACACATATATACCACACACTAACACCATATCTACACAAAAATACCCACCCCATATCCACACCCCCCTACACACACTACCACTTGCTTGTTTCTTCCCTGCTAACCCTTTGGCCCTGCAGAATTCTCTTCCACACTCTGGCCCCACATTTTCTTAGCTAAGGAATGTCGGCGCCTCCGAGGTCTGAGGGATAGGCATGAAGACCATACACTGTTTATTCCCCACCATCTCCTCCTGTGCTTTACTTATTTGCATAGAAGCTCATACGTAGCCCAAGCCTTTCCTGAACTCACTTCACAATTGAGGGTGACCTTGAACTTCTGATCCTCCTGCCTTCACCTACCGCCCCAGTGCTGGAATGGAGCTGAAGGGTTGGCTCCTGCCAAGCCGGCTCTGCCAGCTGAGCTCCATCTACAGCCGACCTGCCTGTTCAGCCAATGCTTTTTAAAAGGGGTATTTTTATTTATTGTTTGACGTTCACACATGTAAACAGTGTATCTTGATCCTATGCACCCCAACTTCCCTTCCCACCCACCCCCTGCACCTCAACATGACCTCCCCCTCTGTGTTCTCTCTTTGTTATTGCTGACCCTGTGAGTCCAGTCAGTGCTGCCGTTAGAATGCTGCCCAAGCTTATCTCCAGTGTCTGCAGTGCCCGCACTGCATGCTCTGGGTACACGCGCACGGCAGCCTGTTTGCACCTGCAGGGCTCTCAGGCTCACAGTTGTCCTTGAGGCTATCAGTGTGTGGAAAATGAGTTAGAAAAACTTCATCCCGACCATGGCGAACATGGGGCAGAATCAGACTGGAAGGAGGGACAGGAAGACTTCTTGGGGGCTAGATCTGCACTGTCCACAAAAACGCAGTCTTACTGTCCTCTTGCCAAAGGATGTCTAGAGCTGACCCAAACACTGGATGAGCTGCTTTCAGCCCTGACCTGCAGAAGGCCCTTTGCCTTCCTCGGATTTATTGACCGTGACTAGGCCCTACCTCGATCATTAAAACCAAAATCGGCAAGAGTTTCCCCAGCACATTCAGCATGCTGCTGACTGGCTCCTCCACCCTCTCGGGGCACATTAAGCTCTGGTTCCTGACCTTAGCTGTCCTTGTGGTCCTGGCTCAGACTTCCCCAGGTAACCAAAATGGTGGTGAGATAGGGAAAGGGAGAGCAGCATCCTACCCACTGGGTCTTTGGGAACGAGCCCATGGGGTCGGGAAGAGCAGCCTGTAGGGACTGCTGAGATCGGGTGAGAGCGAACCTTACTGTGTTTGTGTCTCTGAGACCCGGCATATAGCTTGGTGGTAGAGTTGCTTGTGGAACATGTGTGAGGCTCTGGGTATGATTTCCAGTTCTGGGAAGGAAGGAAGAGGGATGGGGGGAGGGAGGGAAAAAACAAGGGAGGGGGAAGGAAAGGGAGAATGAAAGGCGTGAGAAAGGGAGGGAGGAAAGCAAGAAGGAATAGAGGGTAAAGAAGGACTGTATGGAGGGAGGAGGAGGGGAGAGAGGAGGGAAGGGAAGGAAGAGAGGACTGTAGAGGGCATAAGGGAGGAGGGAGGAGACGGGGAGGTAGGCGGCAATAGGAGGAGGGAGAAGGGAAGACGGGGCAGGAGACAGGGATGTGCTTTCCTGTGGGCTGCCTGTGGTCTAGAGAATTCGAGCAGAGAGCAGGCAAGTCATTGTCCACTGTAACAATGCTTCTGCTCCCAATACCTCCAGTCTGATCCCAGTCTCCACTTCAGTCCCCACCACAGTCCCAGGCCTTACAATGCATTTACTCCACCTCTCCCTTGAAGCAAGCAGAGGAGGCATCTTGCTCTTAGACTGTGTGTTGGGCAAGGCGTGGGCAGATGTTGGGGGTCTACGGGCTCATCCTTGGCTGCAGACATGGAGCTGTTCTTAGGACAGCAGATTGTGTGCGGCAGCCATAGATCAGTATCAGATGTCTTCTACTCACTTTCCACATAATAATAGTTATCATTTTTATTAATAACTATTATAGATAAGTCTCACCACATGGCTGCGGTTGTCTCAGAATTCACTGTAGACCAGGCTGTCTTTAAACTCAGAAATCCACCTACCTCTGCCTTCCAAGTTCTGGGATTAAAGATGTGTACTACCATGCCTGGTACCACCTTATTTTTGAGACAACACTATTTCTATGCCTGGAACACACAGAATAGCTCAGCTGGCTGGCCAGTGAGCTCCAGGGACCTACCTGTTTGCACTCCCCCAGCAATGGGCTACAGATGTGTGGTGCTGTGCCCAACTTGTATGTGGGTGCTGGCTGCCCAACCCTCCATCCTCATGCATATGAAGTGAGTGTGTCCCTTGCTGAGTGATCCCCCAGCCCAAGTTTGGCTTTCACTTGCACTGCTTGTTATTGGATCCCAGCTGATCTCCCGCAGATTGTTCTAGAGAGTAAGGGGAAGGGAGGAAGAAAAGATCCATTCTTGGTTACCAGGGATTGCAAATCCCTTAACCTCTGGAGAGGACAGTTAGAGGAGACTGCTGCGGTTATAACATTTCAGAGAATGCCAGCAGCACACTGCCCGCAGAATCCTAACACGGGGAGAGGAAGTCAACCTGAGTTTAGTTTTTCCAGTTTGAGTGTCCTGGGGAGAGAGAACTCAGATTTACTTCCTAGGAGAGGACTTGGGGAGACACAAGGAGAGAGATTTTGTAATTTACAGTGGGGTCTCAATGTCTCCCTGACCCCACCGTTCTCACGGGTCTGCCCACATTCTCGGGATGTACAAGTGTGTCTTTTTTACACAGTTCCTCTCTGTTCACTCTAACAGAGGGATGGTTCAGAACATGCTTTTATGGCATGGGAAAATGCAGGCGCATATGCAGGGCCAATGAGAAGAAGAAAGAGAGATGTGGAGAGAAAACTTTTTGCTGTCTCAGTGAAACAAAGTCAAAACTATCCCACATCCAAACGACCAAAGGACGGAAAAAGGGTGGTACGTATCTGTTTCAGACTTCTGGCTTCAGAGCTTCAGTTGTCATCGTGACAAGTTGGGGACCCATACAGTACCCTATGCTGGAGCTTCTGAGGCTTACTTAATCAAAGTTCACTGCAAAGGGGTCTTGACACGGGTCACTGAGTGTCCTACTTTTCATAAGTCGTACACTTAACTCAGGTTAGCATGTCTCCAGATTCCCACAGAGGTGAGGAGGGTGCCGAGGAAATACGGATGCATCCATAGACTGTGGCTACGCTTCCTTAGCAACCATGGCCTCCACTCATCCTTGAAATGGGAATCTCAGGCTGGACTACTAATTCAAGATACCTTTTAAGCTCCATTCTTCAGATCACCATGAGCAGACACTTTCTCGGGCAAAGGGAGGAGGTGGTGGAAACCAGCCCACAGTCTACTTGTCAGTCACAATCCTAAAGCATTTTATTTTTATTTTTATTTTTTGTTTTTTCAAAACAGGGTTTCTCTGTGTAGCCCTGGCTGTCCTGGAACTCACTCTGTAGACCAGGCTGGCCTCGAACTCAGAAATCTGCCTGTCTCTGCCTCCCGAGTGCTGGGATTAAAGGCGTGCGCCACCACGGCCCGGCTTCTGAAGTGTAGACACGTCTCAGTCCTCACTGCCTACCCCACACGTGCACAGCCTTCCAGTGACCTTCGACCCAATCACCTTCCACGTTGGCCTCCGGGCACCTGCTCACTAACCCCCCACCCCCACTGTCTTAGCTACTTTTCCCAATTCTGTGATGAAATCCCCCTAACAAAAACTACGTAAGAAGGGAAAAGCTTAATGTAACTGACAGTCGGAGGAATTCCTTCTGCCACAGCAGGAAACTACAGCATCAGGAGCTCCAGGCAGCTGTACCCACAGCCAGGAAGCAGAGAATGATGACTGCATGTTCTGCTCTCTTTTAAGAAATGCAGTCTGGGACCCACTTCCCAGCCTACGGTCAGGGTTGGTCTTGGCATTCCCGTTGACAGTGGCAGGCCTAGAGTCCTGTGTCTTCGGTGATTCTAGATCTTGTCAGGATGGCAATCAATATTAACAGTCATGCCTCCCCCTGCTGTTCTAGTTGGGCAGCCATCCTTCTATCCATGGAAAAAAACCTTATAAACTTAATTCCAAACCTCAGTCCCCCAGAATGTGAGGCTTGGAAAGACATACTGGAAGTTAAATGAGATTGTTAGGATGGGGTCCTAATGCTGTATGATTAGTACTCTTGTGGCAGGAGACTTGGACCTAATCATTTGCACGTAATTATGACACACAGAATCATGTTAAGATCAAGAAGATTCAAGGCATTGGCAAGCCAAGGAGAGAGGCCTGAGGAGAACCAGCTCTACTTTGGACTTTGTCCCCAGAATCCTGAGAAAATAAACTTCTGTTGTTCAACTCACCCAGTTTGTGGTACTTTCTAATGATAGCCCTGGGAAACAAATACAAATACACTATGACACTCATACCCTAAATGTTGTCCTGAACTCCAGATCTGAAAGTTTTCGTTTTCATTTTAAAGCTTTCAAAAGTGGGGTTGCGGAGATAGCTCCGTTGACAAAGTGCTTGCTGGGTAAGCTTGAGGACCCAAGGTTGATCCTCAGTACTCACTTAGAAAAGCCGGGTTATTTCAATCCCGGTGTTGGGGAGCAGAGGCGGAAGGCTCCCAGCCAGCCAGCCTAGTCTACTTGTTGAGTTCCAGGCTACTGAGTGACTTTGACTCCAGAAAGAATTAGAAGGTGGTTGGCACCTAATCAACAGCAACTGATCTTGTTTGCCTTCTGCTGCTACAATAAACACCATGACTAAAAGCAACTTGTAGTGAAGGAGTCTAGTAGATTTAAGGTTTACAGAACACCCTTAAGGGAAGCAGGGACTCAAGGCAGGAACCTGGAAGCAGGAACTGGAAATGAAACCAGGAAGAGATCACACTGCTTCCAGCTCACCTTCAGCCACTCAGGTCTTGAGTTTAACTGTGGCACACCTTGCTTCTCTCTAAATCTGAACAATACACCTCACAAAACCACCTTACTGTCCCATTCACAAGTGGATGAAAAGGAGAAATAATCAGGGCCAAGGAGACGGCGCAGTGGATGAAGTCCTTGCTGTTTAAGCATAAAGTCCTGAGTTCAGACTCCCATCATGTAAAACCTGAGTGTGGTGGCACATGTCTGTCACCCAACACTGGGAAGGTGGGGGAGGTGGCTCCCCGGGGATGGCTGGTCAGCCAGTCTAACTGAAACAGCAAGCTGAAGATTCAAGGAGAGCCCTTGTCGCAAAAAAATCAGGTAGATGATAGCAGAAGGTTAAGGGGTTACTTATAGGAACATGGGCCATGCAAAGGCAGCTGCATCACCAACATGGGTAAAAGCTCACAAAAGCTGCAACTCTGAAGCTCTCTACGTTACCAGTGAGGGCTCTGGGGTCAGGTTCATTTTCTCCGACTGAAGAATAAAAAGGCAGAAAATAATAATGGTCATAGAAAGCTAACAAGTCTTATTAAAAGCAAAAGGACACACGTACATGCATGCAGACAAGCACACACGTGCATGCACATGTACCAACACTTCACAAATGAAGAGGGGATTCATCACTTGAGCTCTGTGTTTCCCTTCAGAGCTGTAGATCCTGGTGTTTCTGGTGGCCTGAGATGGGTCCTCTTCACCTCATTTTGGATCAGTCAGCTTGGACAAAGGAGAGTAGGATGGTTAGTTGATTGACAGGCATGTCCAGGGCCTGCCTGGGATATGTCTGGGTAAGTCAGCTGGAAGGGGACCTGTGTGTGGAGAGATGTCAAGGAACTCTGCCAAATGTTTGTCCTGGGTGAAGAAGAAGCTGAAAGTGTGCCATATTGTTTATTTATGGCATATTTTCTACCTGTCTGCCCATCAGGATACTATCTGGATCCCATATTCCTTCATCTGCTTGACTCACAGGAAGATTGACAAGTCAGAGTGTGTCTTCAGCTTCCTTACTGTTTATATAACCTGGGTGGGGTGGAGGAAGAGGTTTGTGTTGTGAATCTAGTACATTTCAGGAACTTACTGAGACTTGTGAGTTGTTTACTACCTGAGTCTGAAGCCTTTCTTTGGAACTTCTCAAGGAGCTTCTTCCAAGGATGTTTCAATTTGGCAAAAATTGCTAGTCAGTAAGACCACTGCCCTAGAAAGCAGGCATGAAGCACAGCATGTACCCTGATACTTCATTGGGCAATTCCAGGGTGTAGATGGGAATGTTACCAGATGTACACAGTTTAGTGAGAAAAGACTTAGTTGCTTGGCCAATGAGAATTCTGCAGGAAGTAGAAGCTACCTGCTGACTCACTCCTGCTTCACCTCCTTACTGATTGGTTTGCCTCAGCAGCAGCCACCCTTCCACCAGCATCCCCTGAGCAGCTACTGCAGACAGCAAATCTGATTCCCCAAGCTGTAAGACTTCCCTAAAAATGGTGAAAACATCTAGAAGCTCTGCAGATCTGCTGTAGCTTCCATTCCAATGAACGAGCATGGCACAGGTGTCCTTCCAGATCCCAGACTCCTAGAAAGAGTGGCAGAGCTGGAAGCTGGAGGGGTGGAGGTAATAACTATGTCAGGCATATCTGTGAGTGAATGACAAAAGCTTTAGGAAGCAATAGTGCTGAGGAAACTGGTGACACATAAAAATCCAGTTAAGTTCGTTCAATTAAGTGACCAAACAATGCAAAAAAGCACAATATAGTAAGGAGTATGACTGACAGATGAGCTCTTCCTCAGTGATGCATAAGCTTTGTACAACATGAAAGTTCTATCTCCTGAACATTCCTTTAATATCTCTTAAAACAACATACATTTTTATCATCTAAAAAACAGGTAAGAAGTTGTGGTGGTTTGAATGAGGATGGCCTCTACAGGCTCATACATTTGATAGTTGGTCATCAGTTGGTGGGACTGTTTGGGAAGGATTATAAGGTGTGGCCTTATTAAAGGAAGTATGTCACTTGAATTTCAAAAAGTTCTTGCCATTCCCAGTGTGCTCTTTGCCTCCTACTTATGGACCAAAGTGTAAGGTCTCAGCTACTGTGCCAGCATCATGCCTGCCTGCCTGAGCCCATACTCTCTACTTAAACTGTCTGAAACCGTAAGTCCCCAATAAAGTCTTTATTCTATAAATTGCCTTGGGCATGGTGTCTTTAAAGCAATTGAAAAGTGATTGAGACAAATGTCATTAAATATTAAGACATAAACTTCTGGTCTTGACAGTTATGCATGGAATCATTTTTCCAAATTATCATTTAGATCCTTTATAGTGTAATAGTTTGGTTTGGTTTGGTTTTGAGACAGGGTCTTACCATGTAGCTCTGGCTGGTCTGGAGCTCACCATGTAAACCGGTCCTTGAACTCAGAGATCCACTTGCTTCAGCCTCCCAAGTGCTGGTATTAAACTCACTTGCCATCCGATACCCATCTCTTTAACAGTTTTAAGAGTGTGTGAAAACTGAAGTTTGGTGGGGTTGTTAAAGATTCTACAAGGCTAACTGATTAATTAGAACAGCAATTGTGGAGAGTTGGAATGCTGCAAGCCCAGAGGAAAATTCTCTTGAGCTACCTTTAGCCTCCATGATAGCTGCTCACTGCCCATCATCCTGTGGCTAGCAGATACAACTCTGGGATACACTAACAGACCAGTAGCTTACACCACCCAGTGCTGAGTTAGCATCTGAGACCAACAGAAGAGTTTTCCCTTGACTGTGACTGCCCCACCCCCAGGCTCCCACTGACATATTTGAAAAGTCTCTTGATTTATGAATTTCTTTTGTTCTGAGCCAAAAAACTTCATGAGAAACAGAAGAGATGAGCTCTGTAGGTAAGAGCACTCTGCAAGTGAGAGGTCTTTAGCTCCAATATGAACGCCGATATAGAAAGTCAGGTGTGGCCTCATACATGCCTGTACACAACTCTGGGGAGGACAGAGATAGGAAGGTGGCTGCCAGTCCAGCTCCAGTGAGAAAACCTCTCTCAAGGGAATAAAGTGGGGGTTGAAAAAGCAGAACACCTGACATCCCCCTTTGGCCTCTGTGTACCCACACATGAGAATGAGAAACATACATACAACACACACACACACACACACACACACACACGCACACATGCACACACACACACACACAGAGAGAGAGAGAGAGAGAGAGAGAGAGAGAGAGAGAGAGAGAGAAATATTCATTCATTCTGGAACATGTTAATTTGAATCTGGGCCATAATCCCTCATATTAGGTTTCTAAAGTGTTAATGACCTAAACCAAGGAACAGGAGATGAGAAGAGGAACTCCTGACTCGGCATAAGGATAAGAACCCACGACTGACAAGAAAGCAAATGTACAAATGAAAATATCCACTGTCATCGCTCAGCCTTGAGGCCATAAAGAATACATCAACTGATAAAATTTGCCTCTCTAAAACTTGTGCCCCATAAAGCCCCAAGCCTCCTGCACCCAGGCACACAGTCTCTACTCCCTCAGAGAGACTGGTGTGGTGTCCTTCCTTGTCCTGACTAAAGGAAAATTCTGTTCCTGTAGAGGTTGGTCTGCTCTTCCTTTATTTCTACATGGCCTTGATCAACCCTGATCTAACACTGGATAAACTCTCTCTTATCCCTTTCTGTAAGGAGCGGTTAGAGTATTCGCCATTAGATGGCGCTGACTTCCGCTGTCACTCTGAGGAAACTTGCGGATAGCGCGCGAAAACCCCGAAGCGCATTATGGGTGTACATGGCTAATCACTGCCCACTCCCGGGGCACGCCAACCAATGGGAGACACGCTGCCTCGGAGCTATATAACACCGCCATGTTGGGTCCCGCGCGGTTCTCCTTCTTCCTTCTCTATCAACGGCTAAATAAAGCTGAACTGTAGACGAAGCCTGCGTGTCGCGCGTCTTCTTGCTGGCGAGAGGCGAGAGGCGCGCCCGACAACTGGTGCCGAAACCCGGGACGCCGAGAGCATTTTCACACCGAAGGAGAACCCCCGCCGCGGCGGGAAGGCTTCACGTATCTACAGTGGCAGGTGAGCTCTCTCAGAGTATGCTGGACTCTGAATTTCTAATGGGATCGTTTGCGGGTGATGCACTGCTAGGAA
>CM052701.1:25297335-25356709 GCA_028551405.1 Uromys caudimaculatus | reverse complement strand
AATCACCGCCCATTCCCGGGGCACACCGACCAATGGAGTGCACGCTGCCCCGGGACTATATAACGCCGCCATGTTGGCTCCCGCGCGGTTCTCCTTCTTTCTTCCTTACTATCAACAACAACATTAAAGTTGAACTGCAGAAGAAGCCTGCCGCGTGTCCGCGTGTCTTCTTGCTGGCGAGAGGCACGCGCGCCTCACACCCAGACTAAACTGTCCCGACCAGTGGTGACTGCTCACAGAGAGAGAGACACACACAAGAAGGAGGGAATTTTTATGAGGAAGATATTCCAGAACGTGGGAAAAATTACTACAAGAAGGGATGACACTGGTGACATTCAAACCCGAGAGTAGCTTGAAGCATTTGTGGTGGACAAGCCAGGCTCCCTCACAGAGTTAGAAACTAGTAATTTTCATAGGATATTTGAGGCAGCACTTCCTGTTCCTGGGGCAGGTTAAGTGTTGGATCTCGTATTTCTGGCAGGCGTTTCTGCACATCCCCTGGTAAAGCTCACATGGAACCCACGGCTCTCGCCTCTTGCTACTGCGGAATCCGAACAGGCCACCTGGGAAAGACACAGCCATGCTTAGTGCAGCGGTGATGCTGGGAATGAGAAATGATGACTGAAATGAAGCAGTCACGTCCAGCACAGGACCCAGAGTCAAAACATCTGGAGTCAAACCAGGGCTCTGCCCTTTGCTGGCTCTGTGCTTCTTCCTCCAGCCCTCTGACCCTGCATCATCTTTACAATGAAATAAACAACCAGGCCAAGTCCCTAATGGTTTTGTGATAATAAAATTATTACACATGGAATGCCCAGAAATCATTAATCATTTAATAAATAAATGAAATGACGTTTATTAAATGATTATTTAAATTATATAAATTAATAATGTAATTAATTATTTACTTAAGTAATTATATGGGATTTATGAAACCTAACAGAAACAAGCACAATAAAAGTCACCCAACTCTAATTCATAGCATCCATTCAATGGAGTCTAACTATAGACCCTTCTCTACCCCAATTCCTAGTTCACTATACCCCTCCCAGCTCCATCCAGCAGCAAACGCCACTCACTGTCCACATGACGTCAGAACGCCAGCCATGACTGAGCTCATAGCAGAACTGCTTGTCTCCCACTCACCCAAACTCACCTTGCAATCATCCTCTCCCTCCGTTGTCTTAAAATTCATGCCCCATCCCTAGCTCACTATCCCACAGCTAGTCCTTCCTCCTCCCAACCTCCTACACCTACACCACGAACCGGCTCCCATCCCAGTTAGAGCACTTCCTGATGCCCTTCAGGTTTTGAGTCTCTACTGTACCAGGAACACAGGCCAACAACCTTAAGTTTGCCATGACAGAGAATTGAGGGGGATCCTGACATAGCTGATACTGCGTCATCTGCAACCTACCCGAGAGATTTGCCTAGTCTACATATTGCTAAGATACCCATAGTACACATGAGACCCCAGAACCTTAGAGAGACCCGAGTTACCTGTGGTCTCGTCAACCAGGATCAGCAGGACGGCCACGGTCATGAAGAATGGCTTTGTGACTGGCATGCTGAGGAGCACAGAGGGCTGTGTTGCAGGTGACTGGGTAGGAAATCACTGCAGCAGAGCAGGGCCCTGCCTCTGTCGGTTTTGGAAATGGGCCAGGGTTAGAGGCAGTGAACCGAACGGGATTTTAAAACCTGAGGTTAACCAAGCAGAAGGATGCAATGCCTCACAAGTTCCAGCTGGGGGTGCTGTCCCGGGGCGGGAGGCACCCCAGAAACACTCATAGCAGAGCAGGCCCACCTTCTAGGAAGACAGGAAGACAGAGTTTTAGCCAGTTGACACCTCATGTGTGACACATGAGAGTGAATGGGTCACTCACTCAGTGAGAAAATGTATACTTGTAACAAGTGATCTCTGGACCTGAGTTTTTAGTAGAAATTTCTCTGCTAGAAAGAAATGAACCAAATAGCATCATAAAAATGCAAGAAGATTTAAGGTTCCTTATACAAATGTTCTGTCAGTGTCCATTTTTCCTCAGTAAAACTGAGCAGAGGACTGGAGGAATGGTCCAGTGGTTAAGGGCACTGACTGCTACCAGAGTTCAATTCCCAGTCTCCTCATGGTGATTTACAGCTGTTGGCAACTCCAGGGCACCCTCTGGCCCCTTAGGCACCAGGTACACAGTGGTGCACAGACAGACTTGCAGACAAATCGCCCATACGACACCGAATAAATCACACCAAAGCAATGTTTGAGCAAACAAACAAGAACCCCAAACAACAAAAAGCTGGGTGGGGAAAAAGACAAAGGATGTGAAGAATGTCCAGTAAGCACATAAAAAGATGCCCTGGGACCAGGGGATGCCTATAGGGTTAAAGTGCTTGTTGTGGAAGCACGAGGACCTGAGTTCAGATCCCCCCACCGCCCCCAACACACAAAGTCCAGCATGACAGCATATGTCTGAATCCACAGTGCTAGAGAGGCAGAGACAGGCAGATCCTCAGGACTCAGTGACAAATCCACAAGCTCCAGGTCAGTGAGATGCCTTGTCCCCAAAAGTAAAGTGGAGAGCAAGGAAGGAAGATACCTGATGTTGACTTTTGGCCTCAACAGGTGTATACACGGATGAGTGTACACACAGACACACACACATATACACACATACACACACACATATATACACACACAGGCACACACATACACACAGGCACACACACACAAAGACACACACACAGATGCAGACAGACATACACATACAGACATACACACAGATACACATACAGGCACACACACAGATACACACACAGGCACACACACAGAGACACAGATAGAAAGACACACACAGGCACATATACAGTCACACACAGACACATACATACACACAGACACACAATACAGTCACATAGAGACACATACATACACACAGGTACACACAAAGATACATACACAGAGACACACACATATACACACATACACACACACAGACACACAGGCACGCACACACATACACATACTCACACATGCTCACCATCACTAACCATAAGAGAAATTAGATTTCAAACCACAGTGAGGCATCATCTCACACTTCTAAGAGTGCATGTTATTTCAAAACAAGAGTAATGCTGTTGACTAATATTGTAAAGAATGAACACAGTCACGGCCTTTTATATCCCTGGCGGCAACAGGAAGTGATTTCCGGGACTATGGAAGGAAGTACACAGAATGGTAATTACTCAAACAGTTATACCCCAAGTTCCCTTCCCAGGTGTATTCCCCAAAGAACAGAGGTTTAAAGCCCATGTACACAGTGACATAGTCCATAACAGTCAGACCTGTCACACAGTACTAGCTGGGGGAATCTACAAAGTGTGGTGTGGAAGTGTAGTAGAATATTGGTTTGCCTGTAAAGGAAGGGACTCTGGTTCCAACACACACTCTGATATCGCCTAGCCACAAAGACAATGCACCAAGAGAAAGAATCCAGTCACGGATGCAGAGTCCCACTTATACAAGGTACCCAGAGTCATCAAACCTCTAAAAATAGACATTAGAATTGTGGTTTCCAAGTCTCAGGAAGCAGGAAGCAGGAAACTAGTGCCCAACGGGCCAGAACACTTTTGCAGGCAAGCTGTGGTTGCTAGCCCCAAGCAGGCAGGGACTGTGATTGACTTGCAATGTTGGAAGCCATTGGTCCTGGGTCTAGTTTATCGGCCAGTTCACTTCACCTCTGATCAAACTGATACATAAAAGCTGTATGCATTTGTGAATTGCTATTTTTCAACACAGAATATTTCTATACACAGGATTATGCCCAAATCAGTGCAAGTTTTTGTCTTTAAGCATGTATCATTTCTTTACAGTACAAACATTCAAAATCTTTTCTTCCTTCTCCCAAATTTGTGTGAGGGACATATAAGATGAAACTCTCCCCAAACTAGAAAAGTGACCACATCATGGGGATAACCCAATAAACTATCCCTGTATTTCAGCACGAGTCCAAGTATGTGTGTGTGTGTGTGTGTGTGTGTGTATGTGTGTGTGTGTGTGTGTGTGTGTGTGTTGCACATGTGGAGGTAAGCAATTGATGTCATGTATCTTTCTCATTCATTCTCTGCTTTATATATTGAGGCAAGGTTTCTCACTTGAACTTGGCCCATTAAGTTGGCTAGTCTAGCCAGCCAGCTTGATCCAGTTATCCCCTGTCTTTGCCTCTCAAGCGGCGATTACAGATGGCTACCATCTTCTCTTGGTGTTTACAAAGGTGCCAGGGATCTGAACCCAGTTCTCACGCTTATGTGGCAAATGCTTTACCCACTGAACCATCTCTCAGCCCTGCTGGACGGTTTCCTTCTGCTGTCTAACCAAGAGTATCACTTAAAAAGAGTGAGAGTCTTGGAATCTCAACACATCTACAATAAGAATCAGATAATTCAGGGCACAATGCAAATACATGCTATTTTTAGATAGCAAGCTAATTATTGACAGGCTTGGAGGCCATTAGGGCCAGACACCCCCTCATAACCACTGACTTGTAAAACCCAGAACAGCAGCAGCAAGTCTCTAGTTACTCCAGGGGTAGGAAGAGACTTGACGTGCTGAACTTCCTGAAGGCTGATAACTATCTAAATAACCCAGTTGCAGGAATCTAAATGTAAAATTCTTACCTAGCATCAGGTTTTATATGCCTTTGCTCACTCTTAAGAGTGCCAGTCCAAATGTGCCTGTCAATCACCTGGACAGGAAAATGTCTCTCAAGAAATCTGTCTGTTCTGCAGAGTTTAGAAGTAGTATGAACCTACCTAAACATGGAGGTTGGCTCCATGGTCTCTCTGGACACTGTTACCTCTCACCCCGTGCAAGCCAAGTGCTTGTCACTGCGCCCATTAGTCATTGCTCTCTGACATCCCTGAAGTGGTCCCATGCTATCCTGTAATAAACTGTATCCATCTTCCATTCCGCACTCCATGTGTCTTACCTGAGTTCATTCAGCAAACAAGGGCCCAGGAGCCAAGGGGACATCGGTGTGAGATGCCAGCCACAGTATGGGACTTCTCTGAGCTAAACCAAGGAATCCTGGGGGCAAGGCCTCCTGGGACCTGGGGACAAATGAGCATTTTCCCCCTAAAGGCTTACTATCAGAAGGTAAGGAACACTCCGGGCACCTGCATTCCAGAGGTTTGCTTTGTGTTATGTCACACGCTCAAATAGATGTTGATTGCAGCCTTAAAGAATCACATCCTGGGCTAGAGAGATGGCTCAGCGGTTAAGAGCACTGACTGCTCTTCCAGAGGTCCTGAGTTCAATTCCCAGCAACCACATGGTGGCTCACAACCATCTGTAACGGGATCTGATGCCCTCTTCTGGTGTGTCTGAAGACAGAGACAGTGTGCTCATATGCATAAAATAAACAAATAAATCTTAAAAAAAAAAAAAAAAGAATCACATCCTGTCAATCTTTGGAATTCTCACACACCAAGTACATGGGACTCTGTTTCTACAGCAAACAAAGAGTTCTACGAGACCCCATGTTCATCACTGACCTCCTGTTGTTTACTGTCTCCAGGATTTTGAGTTAGGGGGATGAACGGCTCTTATCCTAAAGGATTATTTGGCTAAGTTAAATCAAGCCTGAGCCTTATTGCTAATTCTGTGAAAAACTAAGGTTGACTCCCTTTGGCAAGCTTGATGTTTGTCCCTTTGAATGTCTGATCTAGTGAGAGAGCACAGCCTCTCTCTGGGTACCAGATGGAGGAGAGTCTTTGTTGTTCTGTGGGCTCATTGCACCCTCCTGTGGCTGCCCGGTGGAATAAGATTCCTGAGTAGGTCTCTGGTTGATACAGACTTGAGGACTACTGACATCATATTTTTTTTCAGTAGGAGGCAGGAGGATTGACAGTTTGATGCTAGCCTGGACTCCATAGCAAGGCTCTGATTCAAAAATCACAAACGAAATAAAAAGTCAACTATCTCAGTCCTACAGACTTTTGTTCTCTTTGCACCTGTCTGGAAGGTCAGGCCCCACTGAGTCTGTGGTTAATATTTAAAGACAACAGAACATTTCAATCTTTCCCACAGACAGAAATAAGTATTACTTGAATATTAAATAATAGATGAAATATCGCCTAACATTGAGTTGGAAATGTACCAACTGGAAGGAATTGTTAATTAACCAAACGAGCAGAATTATACTCAAATTAGATTCCTTGAGACTCCAACTGTTAATCTTTAATAGCGCTTGGGGCCTCTTCTTTTAACAAAACTAAACACGGACATAAAGATGAGAAAAATGTCTAAGCCCAGACAGTAGGACTTGTTTCCACAGAAGTCCAAACCATATAATAATATTTTTTAATGGGGTTGGGGATGGAGAGATGGCGTAGCCCCGGAAGCACTTGCTGCTCAAACATGAGACTAGTTCAATCCCCAGAACCCACATAGAAGCCAGGTGTGCCTGTAGTCCCAGCGCTGGGAAGCCAGAGCCATGAGGATCCCCAGGATGGCTGGCCAGCCGGTCTAGCTGAACTCGTGCATGCCTGGTTCTGTGAGAGACCCTGCCTCAAAAATTAAGGTGAAGAGTGATTGCAGAAGACACCAAACATTGACCTCTTGCCTGCATGAGCACATGCATATACATAACACACACACACACACATACACTCTCTCTCTCTCTCTCTCTCTCTCTCTCTCTCTCTCTCTCTCTGTTTAAAATCTAGTAATTTGTTTTTAAACTCCTAGAAGAATTAAATGAGCTGAATCTCTTACTATTACAACTACTAGTGTCAGTCTGTTTTCTTTGCACACAGTGGGCTTTTCTATTACAGAAATCATTACAGAAGGCTCAGATTAGGTCCATGTCTTCAGGGGATGGCAGGGAAGATTATATTTTATATTGGAAAGAGTCAGAACCAGGGCCATCATTGCAAATCCTTATACAAATACTGGAGAGGTGGGGCAGAGTTAGGAGAGCTTGCTGTGTTTCTGGAGGACCAGAGTTCAACCCCCAGCACCTGAAACGCCAGCTCCAGGGGCTTCTTCTGACTGCCAAGGAACTTACAGTGTGCACACACACTCATATACATACGGGTTAAAACCATGTTAAGGGTTTTAGAATGACTTAATCCATAAATCCCTCTTTTAAATCAACTACTCTTGTTTTCACAAACACAGTGGTGCACGTCAGTAATCCCTGTATTCAGGAGGCAAGGGCTTGTGGGTGTCTGTCAGTGTGGGGCCAGCCTGGTCTCCACAGAAAGTTCCAGGCCAGTCAGAGTTACACAAAAACAAACAAAACAGAGTCATATCTGCTTCCTCTCTCCCTCTTCTTCCCTCCCTTCCTCCCTCCCACTCCCTCTCTCTTTCTCTCTCTCTATCTCTCTCTCATTTTTTCTCTCCCCATTGTGTGTGTGTGTGTGTGTGTGTGTGTGTGTGTGTGTGTGTGCATGTGTGTGTGTTAACACCATGTGACTTTGTTGCTGCCCTCTCCCTTTTTCGCAATGCTGGGAATTAGGTCAAGGCCTCACGCACACTAGGCAAGTGCTATATAACTGAGCAATAGTATTGTTTTATAAACCTAATAGCCATAAATTAAAACAGCTATTTGACATAGTGCTTGTGCTAACAACTTTTAGAAATTAACTATCTTATCAAAATATACAAGCCTTACTTAAGCCAGTCAAAAGTATGCAGCCTGGGGATTACCCACTGTGAACACACCTGTGCGGTTCCCACCTAGGCCAAGAAAGAGAAGTATCTGTGACTGAGAACACTTAAAATTGGAAGCAGCAGGGAGGTGAGGTGGGTCTGAGGAGCTGGGGAGAAGACAGAGGTGAATATGATCGAAATACATTGCATACAATTCTCAAAGAATTAATAAAATATTTTAAATAAAAATACTCAGAAATTTTTTGATGTATTCAAAATACAAGATCTTTACTATCTCCTCATTACTAGAGCTTCCTGGGAATCTTAATATCCAGGAATTTAAGTTCTATGACTCTGTTGAAATAGATTAGCATTCTCTGCCCATTTATGTCTGTAAATCTTAGAATGAACTTGTCAAACTCCAGGGAGGCAGGCGGCCACACTGTATTTAGTACTGTGGTGCTAAGTGCTATACTGTACTTAATATTGTGGTACTATGTGCTGCACTGTACTTAGTTCTGTGGTGCTATGTACTACACTGTACTTAGTACTGTCGTGCTAAGTACTCAATATTGATAGGAGTATTAGTTGCCTCTTTAGATTTAAAGGGGAAGTGCTAAATTTCTTTATAGATTTATTTTTATTTTTTTTCTGTGACAGTTTTGCTTGCATGTACCTCTGTGCACCACATGCATGCAGTGCCTGTGGAGACCAGAGGAGGGCGTTGGATCCCCCGGAACTGGACTTACAGCCAGGTGTATGTTATGTGGGCCTGGGAACAGACTCTGGTCCTTAGCCTCTCAGCCATTTCTCAGCCCCACCACATTTCATTTGCTGTTTGGTTTTAACATTTAATCTTCTCCAGGCTTGGCAGATTCCTCTTTTCTCAAATGATTAAAATATTCCAACATGATCGGCTTCCAAAACCTAAATTCATTTCCATATGATCCGAGGGAGTCTGGGGGAGGGGTGTCTGCCACCCTTTGTCTACTGGGGTGGAGATGCATCGTTGGATTTTTCTGGCATGAGACCACCCTCGTGTATTTCACCTGCATCCTGATAGGTCATGGGGTATTAATCTCTAATGGGGTTTGGTTACCCACAATTTTAGTTAGGAGTTTAGAAGCAAGAGGGCCTACTGTTTCCTACTTTTTATTGTTATTTTTAATATTTTTATTAATTCTTCGAAAATTTCATACAATGCATTTTGATCATGTTTGCCATCTACTCCTCTCAGATCTCTCCTCACCTTCCTACTGCTCTCCAACTTGGTGTCTTTAAAAAAAAAAGAAACCCATCAAGTCTAATTATGTGGTATATATATATATATATATATATATATATATATATATATATATATATATAATATATATATATTCCTGGGAGTGGGGCCATCCGGTGGAGTATAGTCAACCTTCCACATCCTTAAAGAAAACTGACTCCCTCTTTCTCTGGCAGAATTCATCAAATCTCAATGGCTTCTCACTTAGGAGGAGGGGCTCAAAGCCCCTCCCCATCCTGTACTAAAATGTTGACTGGCTTGATCTTGTGCAAGCAACTTCAGCTATGGAGCATTTGAGCATGGCAGTCCTGTGGTGTCCAGAAGATGCTGTTGATTCTCCGTCCTCCCCAACCTCTCCTGTCCCTGTTCCTGAGGGTTCCCAGGGCTGGGGGGTGGTGCTGATACCGATGTCCCATTTGTGTCTGGGCTCTTCACCGTCTTATTCTCTTCCCTCGGACAAGCTGTGGGCAAAGGCACAGATTTTAACAGTGGTTTAATATTATGTTTGTTGACGAGGGTTTGATGTTACATATGTTTAGCAGGTTCATTCCCTGGGTCTCTCTCCCTTTATCTGTCTCTGAAATCACAGGGACACTGACCTCCCACACCCGTTTGGATAGCTTGTACACTTCTCTCATGTTCTGAAACAGCCTGTACTGCACAGGAATGAGCCGTTCCTTCCAAGTGTGCTAGATCTGGGGCGATCACACAATTCATCTACAGTTTATGTAACCAGGACACAATATGAGAATAAGTGAGCATTATTAATAACTGTGCTAGGGAAAAACAAAAACAAAGAACAGGAGCAAGAGAGACTCTTTCCACCTGAAGCACCACGATGGGAGGGCGAGGCCTCGGCGCCCAGGTCATTTGGGTCTCTTCCAGATCGAGGCTTTACGCACCACAGAAATATTAGTCCTTCGCTTTGCTTGCTGTCTAGCTGGCTCAGCTTTCTGCTGTTTTAACTTCACTTTCAGTTTTCTCTTGGGAAAAGCCTCATGAATCTGTTTGTTTTATTTACATTTACAAAGAATCACAGTTCTGGCTTTATTTGTTACTCCTATTCTTAGAAAGTTTTCTTGTTCCATTGGTCTGACTGCATTCAAGTTCAGTGTCTAGGCTTAATTACGTCTGGCATAGTTATTTTTTCTGATGTTTAAAATTTAATGCCCATCTCATTTTTAAACAGTGGTTTAAAATGTGATGTGTGTGTTGAAACACAGCCAAGCACAGATGATGCTACGCATCTGTTTTACCAGAATAAAATCTTACATATAGGCTGTTTTATAATCTGCTCTAATTAATGGCTTCAACTTCTTCAGCTTTTCAAAGTTCTTTTGCACACATACGTTGTGAAATGTTTCCCATAATCCAGGTACCAGCATACCCAGCGGCTCAGGAGGGTACCATTTATTTATTCTCCTCCGTTTTGGGATGTGAGAAATCTCCAGTCATTGCAGGTCCACAGCATTGTTTCTCATAGTCTCCATGCTTTGTCTCCAGACAGTGCGAACACTTTCATCTTGCAAAGCTGAACCTTTGTGCCCCTGCCCGGCATCTCCCCACTCTCCTTCCCCCTCCCTGGTGACCACACAGTCTGCTTGACGATGCAGTCTCCAGGTAAGTGACCCCTGGAGGTTTTCATCTCTGCCTGGCTTACTTCGCTTAGCACACTGTTTTCTGAGTTTATCTGTGTTGTCACACATGGCAGGCTTTCCTTCTTTGCAATGGCTGGATAATATCTCGACTTAATCATATTCGTTATTATAAACCACAAGCTCAGCAGGGTCTTTGCTATCTGATCTTCTGCAGTGGACACACAGAATGTTTGTCTTGCCTTGGCCACTGTGGTATGAGCAAATGAATGTCCTTGGAAGATACTGGCTCCATTTTCTCTGGGTAAATACTCAGCTGTGCTGCCCTTTTCTAGCCATCCCAGTAAATACTCTTTCCTGTAAGTGCTGAACCAGTTTGCATTTGTCAAAGTGGAAAAAAAAAATAGCGTACAATCACTGTAAAGCCCACTTGTGCTTTCCGGTTAGACGTGAGTAACCATGGTGAGTTAGTGTACTTTTAACTGACACATAAAAGCACATGGATTGCACATTTCAGGGGTCCACGGGATGTTCTGGGGCAGCTATGCTGTGTGGTGTTTAAATCAGGAAAAACCTATCCACCCATTGTCAAGCAAACACCATTTCTTCCTGCTGACAACAGTCAAGATCGTTTCTTCAAGCCTTTTGAAGAGGAACACACATTGTTGTTAAAGGAAAACATGGAAAATGACCGAGGGACCAGAAGGCTCAGAGACACATCACAAATGTTCACGGAGCCACCTGACTGAGACTCCCAGGAACACTCAGAGATCAGGGAGCCTGTGGGGCGTCTGACCTAGGTCCTCTGCATATGTGCTATGGCTAAATAGATTGTGTTTCTGTGGGACTCCTAACAGTGGGAGTGGGCGTTGTCCCTGATTCTTTTGTCTGCTTGTGTGACCTTTTCCTTCCTACTGGGTTTGCCTTGTCTGACCTTAGTGTGTCTAGTCTTATTGCTATGCGGGGTTTGGTTGCTGTTCCTGGGAGGCCTTCTCTTCTCTGAGGGGAGATGCGAGGGTGGCTCTGAGGGAAAGGGGAGGTGGGGGGAGAGTCTGGGGAGAGGGGAGGGAGGAGAAATTGTTCTTGGGATGTAATATATGAAAGAAGAATATAAAAAAGAAAATGAGAGTCTCCTGCTGTGAGAGGGTTTCTGGGGCATTTCTCAGGCATCCAGCCATGTGCAGGCACTGCAGAAAGCAAAGACATGGGGATGAAAACTGAGGGGGAGATAGAAAGAGAGAAAGGCTCAGGCCCAGTGCCCAGGGTCAGATGCTGGGGATAGTGCACCTGAGGACTGTGTTGGCTTCCCCAGGGCCCCACAGCTCCATAAATGAAGCGTAAGAGCCCAGATTCATCTTGAACATTTTCCCCGGGAGACAGGAAACAAATGATACAGTTGTATCCATATTCTTTTTATAGTTATTAAGAGTCTACATGTGCAGGGCGTTGGGCCTAGAGGCTTAGAAACCTCTGGGGCCGATTTTCTTGCTTATTCTACGTTTTAGAGAGGAGTCAGAAGGGCCAGTGAACCTTTCTGGTTTTTCATCTTCTAGAAAAGATAAAATGTCATAAACACTATCATTGTCTCAATGGAGGGAGATGTGGGGTTAAAACTTGAAATATAGAAACAAACACAAGAGAGGCTGGTTTTTTTAACAATGAACTCCCTAGTGGGTCCCCTGACAATGCTCCTCTCTGTGGCCCCTCAGAGGTGCTGTACCTCACGCTTCAATTTGCAGAAGCTTCATTTCCAGATCCCTCTTTCCATCGTGCTTTGCTTCTCTGGACCTTGCAGATGTGGAGTTTTGTAAGTCAAAGCTGCCGAGTGTAAGGACACCCCTGATCATCACTGCTAATGCACCCTCACAGTACTGTGCGTGTTAAAGCTAAGAAAGCACAGACTGTATGGTGAGCAGAACTCATCAACAGGGGTGCACCGCCTGCCTGGAGAGTGAGTCTGATCCTCAGAACCCACATAAAAGTGGGAAAGAACCCAGCCAACAAAGCTGCCCTTCCCTGCCTCCTCCTCCTCCTCCTCCTCCTCCTCCTCCTCCTCCTCCTCCTCCTCCTCCTCCTCCTTCTTCTTCTTTCTCTCTCTCTCTCTCTCTCTCTCTCTCTCTCTCTCTCTCTCTCTCTCTCTCCTTCCAGGTAAACTCACTATATGGTAGAGGATGACTTTGAACTTCTGATCCTTCTGCCCCCAGCTGTGCATTACAGGTGTGCTACCACACTTGATTGATGTGGCCCTGGGGATGAAGCTTTTTTGGGCTTCATGAGTGATAAGCAAGCAGTCTATCAAGGCAGCTCCATGCTCAGCCCAGTTGACTTCTTTTCTGTTCTTTATTTAAAATGTCTTCAGTTCCTCGGAATCTTTCCTTTTACCCAGCCTGACCCATCAGAGCCAATCACGCTTTATCAGCAAAACACTCTTGTCCCTTAATCAGAAAATCACCATTATTGTTCCTAACATGTTTATATGCAAATTTGTCTAAGAGATTAGTTCTTCATTACAAGGCGCTCTTAACTGTGGGTTAAAAGCTACACAACCACTGCAAAACAGAGGAGGGCTGAGCACTGGCTGCTCTTGCCGAGGGCTTGAGTCCCAATCCCAGTGCCTACACGGTGGCTCATAGCCCTCTGCAACTCCAAACTCGGAGGCCCAACACCGTCTTTTGGCCTCCGTGGGCACCAGGCACCCATATGGTGCATAGACCACATGCAGGCAAAACACCCTTATGCATAAAATAAAAACAAATCTTATAAAAACTAACAAAGTCTGAATCAGGAGGCCTTGCTTTTCCAGTCGGACAGTGTGTGTTTTGGTCACAGTAGCTGCTCTGTTTCTTCAGATTATCTACCAGATCTAAGACGTCAGCATTGAGAAGCTTCCAGAAGGGTTGCAAACTCTCTATTTCAGACTATAGACTATGGCTTGCCAGTTAGAGGCCCCTAAAGGACTGGAACATCCACAACCTTGCCTACAAACAAAGGCACTCACAACCGGCTTTCAGAGGAAAGCATCCTGTGCTAAAAATGGCTGCCTCCTCCTGCCTCAACCTTGCTCCCGAAGGAACCCTGTGGCTGGTGCTTCCTCAAAGAAGGGGACAAAGTTACCTCTGCATTTCAACTGAGGAGAACCTGAGGGACCCGATCCAGCCGGGGTCTCTGTAATACCTGCCGTACAATTAGCTATTAATTACAAAATACTTGACGTACGTGATGAGCGTCATCACGGTTGCTCTTCGGCAAACGGGAAAGCACACATGTGAAGGGAAGAGGTCTGCTGGCCTGTGCAAAAGCCCAGAGCACCAGGGGATACTTACCTGCCCATGATTAAGACTTCATAGGTTCAACTTTTTTCTTTCTTTTTCTTTAAAGATTTTTTAAAATGTGTACAGGTGTGTGGGTGTTTTATCGGCACACGTGTCAGTGAACCACATCTGTGCCTGGTGCCCAGCAGTCCAGAAGAGAGTCAAATCCCCCTAGAATGGTTACAGATGCCATAGCCACCACGTGGGTGCCAGGAACTGAACCTGGGTCTTCTGGAAGAGCAGCCACTGCTCTGAACTGCTGAGCCATCTCTCCAGTCCCAGATGCAACTTTATTTTTGCTTATCCGTGGGCCTGTGTGCTGGAGGTTTTCCAGGGGGATCTCTAGCCTGACCAGATTCGAGGGTTCAGGCAAAGGGGGGAGAGCGCAAGCAGGGAGGGGAGTCACCTCCGCTGCCTCTGCTGCTGCAGCTGCCTCCACCTCAGTTTCCACAGTTGCTACCTCAGTTGCTCCAAGATGTTGCACCCACCGCCCTGCGCTGAGTAGGGCCAGGTTGAGCCCACAGAGGCCAACTAGCCAGCGAGGAGTGCGGGAAGCTTCTGGTGGGGTTCAGCAGAGCAGACCTCCTCCCAGGCATCAGTGTTACAGCTCTTGGGATAGAAGCTCAGTTTTGGGGTGGGTCAGGGTCTGACAGCAGGTACTTCCCATTGGCTTGGTCTGAGAGCTTGGGGATATCTTATCTGCATGTGGGAGGGCTTGGGGTGCTGCTCCTATGTGACTGATAGCCACAGACCTCTCTACAAGGGGGTGTGTGGGACTGTAGCTACTTGACAGGAGCCAGGGGCCCAGAGGCGTAAACACCTACTGTCCCTTGCAGGGTTACCCCCTGCTGGGTCGCCGAGGTTTAAGCCTGTGCTCAACCAAGGACCAGGCTGCCTATCACAGCCACCGCCCCACACTTATCTATCAGTTATTTTTTCTATTCATTCAATTTTTATCAAAAGTTTTAATATCTCTTTTATGCATACATGTACTATATAATTAACCAACGATGAGTGAACAACATTTAAGCTTAAAAATTGTTTGAAATCAACTTGTTGTCAAACATCTTTAAGTATAGTTTCATAATTTGTCTTTGGTTGTTAAAACTTTTATAACTTGGGTAATAAGATAAAATTAATTTATTTCAGTGAGAATATTGTTTTTAAAAGGCTCTGTAGCCGGGCAGAGGTAGCGCACGCCTTTAATCCCAGCACTTGGGAGGCAGAGGCAGGCAGATTTCTGAGTTCGAGGCCAGCCTGGTCTACAGAGTGAGTTCCAGGACAGCCAGGGCTATACAGAGAAACCCTGTCTCGAAAAACCAAAAAAAGAAAAGAAAAAAAAAGGCTCTGTAGTAACTACAGATATTACTTTATGTGTTTATGTGTTTCTCTACATTTAAGTTTCTTTAAAATTATGAAGGCATAGCCGGGCAGTGGTGGCTCACGCCTTTGATCCCAGCACTCAGGAGGCAGAGGCAAGAGGATCTCTGAGTTAGAGGCCAGTCTGGTCTACAGAGCAAATTCCAGGACAGGGAAGACTACCCAGAGAACCCTTTGTCAGAAAGCAAAACAAGCAAACAAACAAAAAGAAAAAAGTATCAAGTCAAATTTTTACCCAAAGCATTCAATTCTTCTGAAGATCTTAAATCAATGATAGGTTTTAGAAGATATCTTACATTAACTCTAAAAGACAATAAAATCAAAGCTCATTATAACAATTTAGCAGAGAAAGGGACACCATAAAACTGTGCCCCCAGCATGCAAGGTGGCTCACACACGTATCCAGCACTCAGCAGGCACAACGAAGATAACAGCTTTGAAGGTCAAGGACCGCAGGGGCTGCACATGGAATAAAAAGTGAAGCGCAGAAGCCCCGCCTTACCCAAGGGTATAAATTCCAAAATCAATACCGTGTGTACAGACAACACTGCCTAAGGCTCATGATAATCAAGTTCACAGATGCATATTCTAAAATCGTGACTCAGTTTACTCAAAGACCTGTTTGCATTTGTAATTATATTCATATATTTTGATAATTTATTATAACTAACAGAAACCTATTCAGTGTACAAATCAACTGTGAGGAATCTGGGTATTCACTTCAACCAGTTTGTAAAATGACAGACAATGTACTCTCTGGCAAACTAAAAGTCTCTTATTTGCATTTCTCTTACCCACTGAGACAAATCCAAAGAGAGTAAATCTATACTTCTTTTAACCCACACTTCATCAACAAATAAAAATAAAAACCTGTCCCCCTGCTTGGGAGTATTAATGGGAACTGGCTATCACCATAAAACCTCTCAGCCATGTATCCTTCAGCCCATCACAAGGGAGACCGTGACGACATTCACAGTTACTCATAAACCTAGCAATGGCTTGTTCGGGCTCCTCACGTCCCCTCTGGAGGAACACCAAGACTATTAACTAACACTAGAGCCCCCTTCTCTCATCAGAAATCTCTTTCAAGTAGACACCATTAAAATGATTTTGAAGATCTTTGAGACTTTGACCGGGTCGGCACATGTTTATTATTTATATATTTGCTATTTTACTTGTGAAAGTTCACAAAATTCCTTTATTTTTAGCTGAAGTAAACTCTTCATAAAAAATAAAACAAAATCATTTTTCCAATCTTTTGTGGTATCAGTTTAGCGTACCATGTCATCTTAAAAACGAACAAACAAACAAACAAACAAACAAAAACACAAAACAAGACAGAAAAAAACAACTTTAAGTTAAGGGCTAGAGAGATGGATCCGTGGTTAAGAGCACTGGCTGCTCTTGTAGAGGACCTGGGTTCAATTCCCAGCACCCACATAGAGGTCCATAACCATTTGTAACTCCAGTTCCAAGGGATCTGACACCCTCTTACAGACTCCACGATCACCATGAATATATAGTAGTGTATAGACATATGTACAGGCAAAACACTCATACACATAAAATAAAAATAAATCAATGTCTTTAATATAGATATTTAGTGCTATGATGCTTCGGCATAGTAAAGGATTATATGATTTTAAACAATTGGGTAATTTTTTTACTTGCAAAGTACTTTTCAAGTAGAAACCGGAGTCAGACTTTTGAAGACATGGTTCTTTAGTTGAGTAACTTTACTTGCAAGGTTAGAACGTTTACCTGGTCGCTCGGTTCCTCAATCGCTTACCTCCTTCCTGGGCAAGAGAGTTTTCCCTTGCATTTAAAACATTAGGAATGTGTTAGTGTGTTTTCTGAGTGAGTGAAACCTTTACACCCTTTCCAGTAACCGAGAGATGGCCATGTGTACGGACTTAGCATAACTGCTCAGCTGTCAAAGAGCAGAGGTTTCTTCAATGGTCAGTGCCTAAGCAAATGGTCGGTGCCTAGGCAGTCTCAGGAAATGGAGACCTGGGTTGCACACTCCTCGTGCGACCTAAACTCGGTCTCTAAATCCTCAGGAATTAACACACAGATAAAGCCTCATAGTCAAACAACGGAACGAAACATAAAACTCTTTTCTCCCAAGAACTCAGATCGGCTTTGAGCGTCCTGTGATTCCGATGCTGACCTCCAGGGGGCAGCAGCTCCACGCACTGGACCAGGTAGTGCAGGATTGGGCTTAAAATCCTACTGTAACCATCGCCTAGAGGGATAACTGCAGGAGGACCAAAAACAGGGTTTTCCTTCCAACACCGTGATGGGAGATCCTCAAATAAAAACACCAGGGAGCATACATCAGACAAAAGCCATCAAACGACAACAGCTACAGCATTTTCAAACTCCCTAAAAGTTCTGGATTTTCTGGAGAAATTGTTCTGTTAGTGTTCTCAGATCCTGGAGGGATTAATCTTGCTCTTTTTTGATGACGCCCAGTGCTCAGCTCTGCATTGTTCATTCAGTTTAGCCAATCTGTTCAATAGTGTCATTTATTAGGTGGTTAAAAGCTCTCAAAACTGTGTTGAAATAAAAAAAAATCAACCAAAACCAAAAAGTTGTGTTCTCTACATTCGTGGGGAAAGTAAGAAAATGCCAACCTTCGTATATAATGGAGACAGACCACACTATTCCTGGATTGATGAAGCAGAGTTGCTGTTTTTAGATGGAATCTTCTAGAATATATGTGGGTCAGGGTAAAAGAATACAGAAACCAGCTTGAAAGAATTGCTGTCCAAAGCAATTTGAACATCAATTTGAGCTCAAATCAAAACAAGTTGGGCACCAGAAAGAGCATTGTTACTTCAGCTGTCAATCACTGTGGCCTATCTCTTCCACTGGTTAAAATATTTAGCCTTAGACAAGAAGCAGCTGTATGAGGAAGGTGAAGACTTAAGACAACCAGTGGAGACTGGGGCATGACTCCACTGGCAAAATACTTCCACTGCAAGACTGAAGACCAGAGTTCAGATCCCTAGGACCCACATAAGAAGCCTGGTGTGGTCATGCACATTTCCAGTCCCAGTGGGGGGAGGCTGAAGGGGGAAGATGCCCTGAGGCTCAGTGGCCAGCCAGTCTAGCCAAATCAGTGAGCTCCAGGCTCAGTGGGAGACCCTGGCTCAAAAAATAAGGTGGAGAGCAACAGATGATATTTTACTGCTCAAATACACATGTGCATTTTCCAAACACCCCATAATCCCATCTGCCAGCTCGTGTGGGGGCTGGAAGTCCAACCCTTTGGAAGAGCAGCCAGTGCTCTTAACCACGGAACCATCTCTAGAGCCCCCATTTATTAATATTTAAAGTTACTATACAGTGCAGTTGGTTCTGCTACGTGTTTACCTGCTTTGTTCTAATCGGGCCGCCTCTCCCACCACCCTCCCTGTGCTGCCTGCCCTCCAGCTGGCTCATGTTCTCCCCAGGGCTCCTCTGCTTTTGTGTCTCATTCATTCCATCCCCCTCTCTGTCCCAACCCCACCTTAAGACTTCTTTTCCCACTCCCATGATTTTCTTTCTAGCTTCATCTCTCTCTCTCTCTCTCTCTCTCTCTCTCTCTCTCTCTCTCTCTCTCTCTGTCACACACACACACACACACACACACACACACACACACACACACACACACACCTGGGTTCCTCACAGGGGGAATGCCTGAGGTTGGCTTGTTTGATTTAACACCATGGTTTCCAGTCCCACTCCGTTCCTGGAGATGGTATGATTTAACTTTTCCTCATGGCAGAGTAATTCCAGTACGGACATGTGTCACATTTTCTTTCTCCGTTTCCTATTGATGGGCATCTGGGCTCGTACCATTTTCCCAGCCAGTGTAACTGGTGCAGTAATAAACCGACATGTTGACTTAGATATTCTCTCTCTCTCTCTCTCTCTCTCTCTCTCTCTCTCTCTCTCTCTCACTCTCTGAGGAATTTGTATGATACTTACCTTCATTGTCAGGTTTAATTTAAAGTCAAACCACTGGGCATGTCTATGCAGATGTTTCCAGAAAGGTCTGACTGTAGGCAGCACCGTCCCAGGGGTCCCACACTGAATGAAAAAGAAGAAAAAGAGCTGAGGGACTGGAACCCTTGTGGCTTTAACAGATGACCAAGGTTCTGTTTTCATCACCAACTCAATGGCTCACACCCACCCATAACCCCAGTTATAGGGACCCACAGCCTTTCCTCATCTCCTCAGTAGCAGGTCTGCAAGCAGTGATACACGCACAGGCAAAGCACTCGAGCACATAAAATAAAATAAATAAAACCTAAATTTTAAAAAAGCAAGAAAGAGCAGGCAAAACATTCATATACATTAAATAAAATAAATAACCCTAAATAAAAACAAACAAGCAAACAAACAAGAAAGAGAGCTCAGGCCCGGCTCTCTTGTCTCTCTGCTTCCTGACCAGAGGTGCTTCTTGCTCCCCCTACCACACTTTCTTCTTCATGATGGAATTTACTCCCTCAAACCATGAGCCAAAAAGCCTCTCCTTTCTAAGTTGCTTCTGTCAGGTGTTTCCTCAGCAGTGAGAGAAGGAACTGAGATATCTCTTCCCTGATCTCACAGTGGCTATGGCGCCTATGTTCTTTCTCACTGACAGTGGGACACAGGTCCTTTTGTTGGCCTTCATTTTATCTCTTTGCTTTGTTTGGTTGGTTGTTTGAGACAGGATCTCACTACATAGCCCTGGCTGGTCTGGAACTCACGACTCTGACCAGACTGGCCTTGAACTCACAATGCACCACCATGCCTGGCTGGCATTCAGTTTCTTGATGAGAACCATTTGGTCAGAGATGGACTCTCAAAGCAGGTTTAATTTGCATTTGTCTGATGGCCAAGGACATTGGAATCTTTTAAAATTATTTTTTGGTCATCGTGTTTCTTCTTTTGAGAACTGCCTGTGTATTTCCTTAGCCTTTTACTGATAGGGTGATGACAAGCCACCAAGCCTCTACCTGCAGTAGATGGAGAAAGGCTTGCTCTGTAGCCACCTCTTTATTCTGATGATGTTTCCTTGGCCGTGCAGAACATTCTAAACTCCGTGTAATCCCCTCTGCCAACTCTTGAGCTTATTACCTGAGTCCTTTCCAGAAAGCCTGTCCCTACAACATGGAGTGGCCTGCCCAGGCTGTCAGCAACAGTTTCAAAGTTTCAGGCATAAGTCAAGGTCTTTGATTCACTGTGAGCGGTGTTTTGTGCAGAGTGATGAGAGGGGAAGAGGTGTTCCAGTTCTTCTACAGGTGAGTAGCCAGCGCACCTGTCATCCTTTGTTAAACAAGCTGCTGGTTTGGTTTGGTTTGGTTCCATTGTGTTTTTGAAACCTTGGGTTTTGACAGATTTGGTGGCTGTGGCAGTGGGGTCCTTTCTGGATGCTCTGAGCTCTGCTGTCTCTATGTCCTAAACAAAGGTCAATGGTATTCCCATGCACTAATGGTGGAGAATTGAAAGTCGGGTGTATGAGGAGTACTTCTGAGAGTGGATGCTCAGGTGAAGGGAGGGAGGGGGTACTCAGTTCCCGGAGACTCCATATTAGTAGACACCATGGAAGTTTCTGAACAAGCCTTATCAGTTCCAGCAGGATTTTCTTTTTTAGGATCTTACTCTGTGACCCAGGCTGACCCCAGTTTACATCAATTCTTCTGCCTCTGCCTCTGCTTCCTGAGAGTTGTTGGGATTAAAAGCATAAGCCATTATACCTGCCTTCAGATTTAAAAAAAATTTCCAAACTTTGTATGGAAAACGAAAGGAATTATAATAACCAAAATATTGTGAAAAAGAATAACAACGTTCGGGGACTTACACCACCTGGCTTCAGAGCTTCAGAAGAAGTTGCAGCACCAAAGACCGCAAGAAGATCCACCTACAAATGGATGACACACAGGATAGAGAGGAGCACACTGGAGGAAGGGACAGACAAATGCGGGGATTTCATGGCCTGATTTCCCACAGCTCCCCTTCTATACTCACAACAAAGTTTCACAGTTACGAGCTAAATGGTGGAGATGCTTCCTTAACTAGAGGAGAAAGAAGCCAAAATGACTTAAAACACAAAACCAAGGCAAAGGGGGAATACATTTTAAACAAAGTGATATGTGGCCAGGTTCTGAGTTCCCCAAAGAAGGGGCAGGGGGAGTGGCTAAGGTGAGACAGAGGCTCCCTGAAACCGCGGGAGTCCACTCACCGAGGCAGGAGGCAGACAGGGACAAAAAAATAAGTTAGCTTTTCAAAACTGATCAAACTACTAGACATAAACCTGTAAAGGAGGAAAGATTCAACTAGACTCGCAACTTCAGCGGATACGGTATATGGTTGCTTACCCTAAGTACTTGGCAAGATGCTTGTGGTATTGGAGATGTGTGGCAGAGACTCCCCTCCCACATGATGGACAGGAAGCAGAGAGAAAGGGGAGCCACTGGAGCGTCACTGGCTTCCTCTGTTTTCTCATTTATTCCTTCCAGGTCCCCAGCCCTTGGGTCAGCGCTACCCACATGCAGGTTGGATCTTCCTGGTTAATTAATCTTCTCTGGAAATGTCACAGACATAGAGATGAGGTTTACAAATCTCTGAGGTGATGCGAAATCCCTCCATGCTGATGAGATTATCCATCTCCCAGAGTTAGCCTAGAAATCCGTTTCCTGATTTTCAGGTAGAGGGGAAACAGAGGCCATCCACCAGCAGCCTACTCCAACTTATTATCCACAAAAAAGGACCAATTTCTAGCTCCCCCCTGAGGCGTAAGGTCCCTGTTGCTTCTGTTGATATCTAACTGCAACCTCAGGAGAGGCCATAACCAGAATCACCTAGCCCAGATATGTCTCAGTCCCTGAACCATAGGAACTGGGAGAGGTGTGAGTGTCTGCTGCCCCTTTCAGTTACCAAGATATTGATATTGGTTATAAGATAACAGCAAAGAAGACAGAAAGATCACTCAGTTAGTAAGGTGCTTGTCTTTGAAAGCACGGGGACCTGAGTTCAAGTCCTAGAACACACATTAGAAAGGAGCCTAACGTCATGGCCTTTCTTATGCCAGGGCTGGAGAGGCAGCAATGGGCAGCTGTCCCAGGGGCTCATTGGACAGCTAACTTAGCCAAAGTGGTAAACTCCAGGTCAATGAGAGTCACTGTCTCAAAAAACAAAGGGGGTGGCACTCCTGAGAAATGATAACTGAGGTCGGCCTCTGAAATACACACATATACACACACAATAAAGAAATGAGCTAAATGATAAATTAAATTTAACAGAACAGTAGCAGACACTTAATATGCTTGTTACAACCCAGATATCAGAAGTCTCAGCTTGGTAAGACATCATGCAGTAAAGGCCAGACCTGGTAATTCAACACCACCACCCCCCCCCTCCCTGTAACTCTGAGAAAGGAATTCAGTAAAGAGGAGGGACCTCTCGTGTGTCCACACAAGATACAGGTAGGGGTAGTGCCAATACATTTCTGATTTTTGCAAATAGCTTCTCTTGTGAACTTGCCCCCGAGGTCTAGTAGACACATCTTTTTTTTTTTTTTTTTTTTTGGTTTTTTGAGACAGAGTTTCTCTGTATAGCCCTGGCTGTCCTGGAACTCACTCTGTAGACCAGGCTGGCCTCGAACTCAGAAATCTGCCTGCCTCTGCTTCCCGAGTGCTGGGATTAAAGGCGTGTGCCACCACTGCCCGGCTAGTAGACAAATCTTAAGCCACATAAGACCACAGTAAGATCACTCTTTGATCAACTGAAGAGGAAGCTGAAGTTCATCCAGGAAATTATTGACACATGTCACAAAGTACTTAATGGCAAAGAACTTAAGGGCTCCCCAGGTGTCAGACAAGGATGCAGAGCAGAGAAGGAACCCTCCCTGAGGAAAGGAGAGAAACAGTAGAGAGAATTTGAAACTGAAGAAGAGGGAAGGGGTGCTTCATGCAACAAAGGCCCAGGAGAAGCCAGCGCTGCTGAGAGGCTGTAGAGAGCACTGCCTTGGCAGAAACTGGCTTTCCCTTTTAAAAGAGATGTGTCACAGGAAGAGTATCCGTGTCCTAAACCTCTGAGGACAGATGGCCATGGGTCTGAATTCTAGCCCTTCACCCAGAGAGAGTAGGATCAGCCATCTGTTTTAGATGCTCCCAATCCACCCTACTTTGTTTGTGGGTGCTTATCCTATGAGATGACGCATGAGACCAAAGATACGGAGACTCTAGCTCCATCTCCCTAGCCCGGTAGGATGAAGGCACGTGACCACCAGCAGCCACTCTTCTAGCTCGGGATGAAAATCCCAGGATCAATTAATTCATCCATCATAGCACCTGCCCCCCTGGTATTTTAAGAAGCCATTGTCCTGTGGTTAGTGGCTCCCCAGAGGGCCAAGGAGTGCAGACAGAGCTCATTTGTTCACTCCTACTGTATCATTGATGAAGCAAAACTAATAGAAGAACCAGATGAAAGTTTAGATGTTGGCACGACAAAGTCTCTCAAGGAAGTACAAATGGAGCGTAAGAAGAACCTTCTAGAACTCAAGACAGTAATCAGTTTAAATCACATTAAAGGGAAAGAAAACGGATGCCAACGATAGCTAATTGGGTGGTGTATAAGGTAAATGGGAGAGAGGGCTCATAATGGCCAATGAATAACAAGGCATGGAAACTGTTGTCTTGGGGAAAGGCTCCCTTGTGTTTTTATGTCCACAGCTGAAGAAAGATATGAATATTTAGATTGAAAGAGTTCACCAAATCCCAGGTGTATTCATTTTTTAAAAAAGCACAAGTATGACACAATTTTTAAAGTGTCTATCCAGTAAGATACAACCTCAGGATCGTCCACTTATTCAAACCAAAGAGGCAATGGGTCTCAGTCACTTTCCTATTGCTGTAATAACATACCATAACCAAGGCAGTTTGTGGAAGGGAAGGTTTGTTTAGGGCTTATGGTTGCAGAGGTTTAGAGTCTGTCAGCAGCATGCAGCATGGCAGGGAAGTGGTGCATCAGGCCAGCGGCTGGAGCTGGGAGCTGGGAGCTCACACCTTGATCCACAAACTGGGCAGAGAGTGAACTGGGGCTGGCGCTGTGTGGCTTTGAAAACCCCAACTCCCTTCTCCGGTGACGTTCTTCCTCCAGCAAGGCCATACCTCCTAAGCCTACCCAAACAGTTCCACCAACTACAGCCTGAGTCTGCATGGGACACCTTATTCAAACCATCACAGGTGTATGCAATGCAGTATAAAACATAAAACATGGATGGAAGAGAGTGAATGAGAGGCAAACAGTGGGAGAACACTACATGTTCACAGTGAGAGCGAATTAATATTGTTAAAAGGTCCATACTACTGTTATGAATGAGAATATCTGTCATAGGCTCATGTGCTTAAGCACTGAGTCCCCAGCTGATGGCACTGTCTGGAGGTGTGACCCTACTGGGAGAAGTATATTACCGAGGGCCAACTTTGAGAGCATATAATCCATCTTACCTGCTGCAGTTGGCTGTCTCTGCTTTGTGCTTGTGGTAACGGTGAAGGATATGTTTGTGGTACAGAATGAAAGTTCTCAGCATCCTGCCCCAGCCACCATGTCTGCTTGCTGTTGGACCTCCCTGCCATGATGGTGATGGAGCCATCAGCCCACATAAGCCATTCCTTCTCTAAGTTGCATTCAGCGTGTTTTTTTTTTTTTATTATAGCAACAGAAAAGTAATTAATACACTACCCAAACTGGCCTACAGATTCAATGAATCCCCATCAAAATTCCAATGACATTGCTCATAACAAGAAGAAAAACCCCAAAATTTGTAATTTATGTGGGCACACACACACACACACACACACACACACACACACACACCAAGGCAATTTTGAAGAAGAAGAACAAAGCATGAAGCTTCAAAACATGCTCCCATCTGACTGCAAAATATGCTACACAAGTGTTGCAATCAAAACAGCAAAGTACTGTATGAAAACATCCCATGGAACCATGGGTCAGAACACAGACAGAGCAATAAGGCTCATCTCCAACAAGATGACCATAAATGTTTTCAATAAAGACCCTGGGAACACGCCCTGGGGAGAGATTGTTCTCTTCAACCAACTGTGATGGGAAATTACACGCAAAGTGTAAAAAGCTGACCTCATGGAATGGAGGGTAGAATCGTCAGCAGAAGTCATGGAGAGCAGAGGAGGAGCTAGAGAAAGGTTGCCCACAAGGAATTCAGCCACAATTACAGGAAGAGTGCATTCCGGGGTTCTATCACCCAACATTATATAAAAGTATGTTCGTTAATGTCACTAAAAGATTCCTTCACAAGGCACCTACAATTGACTTCTCTAGCCCTAGAAACACAGTAAAGGGGGAGTCTCTGCCCACAACGGGTCTTCAGCTGACCCCCATGCAATATCACACATGTTGATATACAATGAGAGGCTATGAGCAAAGTCTCTCAACACTCCCTGCACGAAAGGAAGACTTCCTAGTGAGCATGCCTTCTCCGTGTGTCCTTCCATGATGTCTTTAACTCTCTTCCGTTCTTCTGCCCTTTGTTCAAGTACCTAGAATACTGTTTCGAGTCGTGAACAATCACTTGCTGCTGTTAGCCAAGAACCAACGCTCTTTCTCCTTGTCTCTGACTCATTCACTCCTCGTGGCTCACTTTCTGGACTCCACCCCATGGAAGCAAATAAAGCCTGAGTCTGGAGCCCAATCACAGAATGTTCTGGACCCTTGGATGTGCTAGGACCTTCTCAAAGATCATGAAATACTTGCTCCTGAATCTTTTGGTATTTTTTATCCTGTTTCAGCTGTTTCCAGGTAAACAGAACCAAGGAAAAATGATGAGGGAGTTAGGTTGGGGGAATTGCTGGTGGGGGCTATGATAGCCTGGCATCCATTGTGGCCAGAGTTCTCTGAGGCAGCTGAAATCTACTGAACTACTTGCCCTGAGCAGAATGTTTGGGAGTATATCTGGTCAGCATCCCTGGGGCTGTAGGGTTGGGCGGGTGTCTGAGAACCCCAGCTCTTTCCCCTGCTCTTTGCTTCAATGACTGTCCCAGTGATCCTGCCAGGGGCTGTCTTACTTCAGCAATTTTTCCAGTCTCCACTGATGGTGAGTCCTGAAGCCTTTCTTAGATGTTAAGTTCTCTTATTGCTTCCTACGAAGCCCCTGTTCTCCTGTTCTGAGATGAAAGTGTCCACAGAGCAACCATGTGGAAGAACATGAAGACTGCCCACCTTTTCTCAGCCATGCGAGTCTGTTGCTTGGTTAGTGATTTACAGTATAATTCTATTAATAAATAGTCAGAGTTTTGAAATTACTATTTATACAGCTTGGATGGATTTTTAGAAAAGAGATGATGGCTCTCTTCTGGGGTGTGGAAACCTTTTCTTTATGCATATATAAGTCCACATAAATATGTATGAATGTAGTTTCACATACATATTTAGTAAAAATGTAACTGCATTGTTTTTCAAGTACTTATCTTGGCAGTATATACTCAGCATTTTGGTTGGCATCTGCCTTGATGATTCTAGAAGTCATATGCTGTTCCATCATATGGATAACTAACTGAAAGTGTATAAATCTATTTCCTATTGGGGGCTAAAATTAAGTATTTCCAGATCTTTCACAAAACAAACAACAGCTACAACTAAGTTTTTCACACTTGGACGAAGTTTCCTAAATAATTTTCCAGAAGTCGACTTAGTAGGTCAAGACTAATTTTATTATTTACGTTTTTATGAGTACTTTTTCAAAGTCTCCTTTGAGCTGTACACATTTGGGGAAAGTCAATTCCTTCCTAGTGCAAAGGGGCTTTAGAAGATCTAAAAAGGCATTTGTCATACAAACTTATAGAAAGCTGGCTGGAGAAACCTTCCATCATAGCTGGTGTGAAAGGAAAAGAAAGACTCTAAGTTGGCCAGGCAAGGTCTCTGTGTCACAGTGAGGTGTATATCTACACTAATGTTCACACGTTGGAGGCTTAAAGAGGACGGCCTCAGCTTCTGAGCTTGCAAAGGTTTGTCACACAAAGATCTGTCCTGAAAATAAAGAGGATTTCAAATAAACAAGGAAGCCATCCAGAAGGACATTGGGATTTATGAGATGTAAGATTGATCAATTGTTTATTGGTCTGTAGTTGACTTTGAAAGCTAGGGTTATGGGTGTAGTTCAAGGCCCTGAGTAAACCCAAGATGACAAAAAGAGAGAAACACCAGGCACTGCAAGAGCGAGAGAATGAATGTCTGCACTGCCTAGAGATTTTAGGGAGTCAGCATGGGCAGGGAGAAGGCAGCCAACTCTAAGGGAAGAGAGAGGCAACGGATATGTGCACACTCCTAAGCTACCTGCTAAATAATGAGTGAGAGTAAGTCATAAGCTCTGACTGTCACTGAGGGTAGGTGCTTCAAACCAGAGGGAGAATCCTTGTCTATTTAATTGAAAATGGTAAATAGGGGAAAACCCTACAAAAATGGAAAAATTTTAAAGTCTCAATATAATTATAATAGTTGACTCATTAAATAAAAGCGTATGTTCTCTTATGAGATAAAGATAACTCAAAAACAAAACAAAACAAAACAAAACAAAACAAAACAAAACAAAACAGGTTGAATAAAAAAAACTCAGACTTGGAAGCTGGAGAGATGGCTCAGGGGTTAAGGTCACTTGCTCTTACTCCAAAGGGCCTGAGTTCTTGTCTCAGCACCTATGTGAAGTGACTCACGACTTCAGTTCTGGGGATCTGACCTGATCCCTTTGATCTCCGCAGGCATCTATGCACACACTCACAGACAGACAGACAGACAGACAGATACACACACATACACACATACACACACACACCCCTAAAAAATAAAAATATATCTGCCAGACATGGTGGTACATGTCTTTAATCCCAGCACTTGAGAGGCAGAGGTAGACAGATCTGTGTGAGATCAAGGCCAGCCTGGTCTACATAGTGAGCCCCAGCCCAGCCAGGGCTATTTCAAAAGACCCTGTCTCAAACAAAATTTTTTAAATGACAGATACAACTGATATAAAGATATGAAAATATCAAAATAGTAAGGTACAATTTTAGGCAAATACAACCTAACAGAAACTTAGAATAGTAGTCATATACATTAAAATAGTTCAAGGGGAAATACATAATTAGCAGGTGAGTTATACACAGGAAGAAATAATCAAGCCACAGGACACATTGGGACTTATAATTTCAGTTTCCACATCTTCAAACTAACAAATGACAATCCTCTTAGAGAAACAGTTAATGGTGTTCATAGTTCTTCATCCCATTCACAAAGAAATATTTTCTAGTGCAAGAGATCGATCCAGAGCCCTGGGCATGCTCTACAACCAAACTATACCTACCGTCCTTAACCCGGGTCTTCACACTCGAGTAAGAAAACCATACTGATTAAGAGCACTGACTGCTCTTCCAAAGGTCCTGAGTTCAAATCCCAGCAACCACATGGTGGCTCACAATCATCCATAATGAGATCTGATGCCTTCTTCTGGGGTGTCTGAAGATAGCTACAGTGTACTTACATATAATAAATAATAAATAAATCTTTCTTTAAAAAGAAAGAAAACCATACTGAGGATCTGGCCAGTGCATTTTAAAGCATCAATTATTGAACATGAACTATAACCAACAAATCTTCTTTATGAGCCCAAAAATAGAACACATTTTAGACCACTAAGAAAGTCTCATTAACTAATAGCACACCAATCATATTTATCATCCCAGTGAATAAAATTAATAGTGACAGAGGCACAAAAAACACGTGTACTCAGAAAAGAGGAAAATGTTACTAAATAAACCCTGTGCTAAAAACCAAATCATATTCACTAACAAGCAAGCCTCAAGAAGGGGGCAACTGGGAAGGCGGCTCCCTGACCATAGGAGAGTGTATCGTCAAGCTACACAGCCAAGGGCTTGAGCACGGAGGATGGGAGGCGTTGCTTAAATTTTATTTTATTCTCTTTCTTTCTTTCTTTCTTTCTTTCTTTCTTTCTTTCTTTCTTTCTTTCTTTCTTTCTTTCCTTTTCAATCTATCTGGAGGTATTAGAGGTCAGGACGAGAATACCTCGATGGGAGAGAAATATTAACTGGGAAAGGTCCCAAAGACACTCTTAAGTGCTAGCTGCGTGTACAGTCTTTCTGTGGTGCTCCAGCCAGCTGTGCACCAATAAGTAGACACAATTCTGGAAGTCAGTTATGCTTCTATTAAAAGTTAGATTTTGGCTTTTGGTGGTATTATGGTGACAGTCCAGCCTGCTGCAGCCCAAAGTGTGCTCAGTAAACTACTATTGGTTTGTTGTTTTTTTTAAAATCAGCTTTCAGAGCTCAATACACATATTTTTATTTCTTTTTGCTTTGTGTTTTGTTTTGTTTTGTTGTTGTTTTTTGAGACAGCGTTTTTCTATGAGGCCTGGCTGGCCTGGAACTCACTACATAGATCAGGCTGGCCTTACAGAGGTCTGCCTGCTTCTGATTCCTAAATGCTGGGATTAAAGGCACAGTATTTACTGTAGCGTAGTTACATAGATTTTTCTCTAACTGTTCCTTTTTACCTGTTTTCATCCTAATACCTAAATGGCATTTTTAATTAAAATGATATGTTTCCTCTTAAATGAAATAAGGCAATAAATTTGTATAGAGGTAATTTCACAAACAATTCCTTGAGAATTTTGCACAGTATGTTGTGATCATCCTTACCCCCAACCCCTCCCAGACCCCTCCCTACTCACCCAGATTCGTTTCCTCCTTTTCCCCCATCAATTTATTTATTTATTCCTTTACATCCTGATCACAGCCCTTCCTCTCCTCCCAGTCCCGCCCTTACAAATCCCTCTCCCAATAACTTCCTCCCCTTCTCCTCAGAGACAGGGAAACTTCCCTTGGGTACTACCTCATCTTGGGACACCTAGTCCCAGCAGGACTAAGCACCTCCTCTCCCACTGAGGCCCAACCAGAGAGTCCAGGGAAGGGAAGGGATCCAAGGGCAGGCAGCAGAGTCAGAGGCAGCCCCACCCCCGCTCCAATTGTGAGGGACCCACATGAAGACCAAGCTGCATGTCTGCCACAAATGTGTACGGGGCTAGGTCCAGCCCCTGTGTGCTCTTTGGTTGGCGGTTCAGTCTCTGTAAGCCACCCTGGGGCCAGGTTAGGTGACTCTGTAGGTCTTTTCGTGGTGTCCTTGACCCCTCCAGCTCACTCAATTCTGTCCCCCTCTCTTCCACAAGACTCTCTGAAATCCACCTGGTGTTTGGCTATGGGTCTCTGCATCTGTCTCCATCCACGCTGGATGAAGCCTCTCAGGAGACAGCTCTGCCAGGTCCCGGCCTGCAAGCATAACAGAGCATCATTGATATTGCCGGGGGTTGGCTTCTCCCGTGGGATAGGTCTCAAGCTGGGGCAGACATCTTTATCCCTGAGCATCTGTGTCCTCCTTTTAAAGATGGCATCTTCTGTGTAGCCCTGGCTCAAACTCTAAATCCTTCTGCCAGGGCCTTCTGAGTCTGGGATGAGAGGTGTGCATTGCCATACCTGCAGAGGCAGTGAATAGAAGCCATTACTGGTTAAGCACTCGGCTGAGGTCCCAGAGGTTAGTTTTCCAAACCCTGAATATCCTTAGCCACGAGGGGAAAAAACCACTTTGGGATTCACCTCATCCGAGTCAGGACAGAACAACAGATATGAGGATTCGAGGAAAGGGAACCCATATACACTGTGAGTGGGAAGATATATTGGCATGGCCAGCATGAAAATCAGTACAAAGGATCCTCAGAAAACTAAAAATAGACTTATCGTGTGGCCCAGCTAAACCACTTCTGGGTATACACCCGAAGGACTCCAAAGTGGCATCCTAGAGATGTCTGCACTGGGTGTTAAAGGCAGAGTTGTTCAAAGCAGCCAGGGATTAGAATCAGCTTGGACCTCCATGAGAAGGTAAGAAAAGTGTGCTGTGCATATTATACACAACGGGATTCGATACAACCATGAAAAGGAATCCAGTTATATCATTTTCCAGAAGATAGTTAGAATCATATTAAGAAAAATCGGTCATATGAAAAGGCCAGCCTCACATGTTTTCTCTCATTTGTGGGTCTTTATAGAGCCATAAACTGTTTCTATTGGTCCGTAAATGACATGAAAGCTGAGGGGAGACCAAGGCAAAGGGGCACTAAGGACAGGGAATGGAGACAGTTAAATACAGCCCCAAAACACGATCACCATCCCAGACATCACCTGTGTGGAATCGGCAGTTCATACAATGGATATGCATCTCCGAGAAGCCTTTAGGACTCCGGGAGAATTTGTGGTTAATAAAACAACATCCAGATACAGCAATGGAGGATGATGTTGGATGTGTTTTCTGATTTATTTATTTCATTTTTCTTAATTAAAATGTGTTTCATTAGAAAATCCATTTAGGTACACTTAATGATTAATGGACAGATTTTTTTAAAAGACATTTTAGATTTGTTCATTTTAATTTTATGCATAAGATTGTTTTGCGTGCATATATGGATGTGCGCCATGCAAGTGCCCGGTGCCCGTAGAGGCCAGAAGAGAGCATCAGATCCCTGGAACTAGAGTTACAGACAGTGGTGAGTCACTATGCTGAGAACTAGTGCTTTTAGGTTAAAAGCCATCTCCCCAGCCTACCAACAGACACATTTTGACAGATGGGCTCCCTTAGTAACAACTTCCATGAGTCTGGGTGCACTAGGACTGCCCAGATGTTTTCTGTAAGATTACCAACACGCCTTTCAAGACCTATTTCCATCCCTGGCAGCCCGAGGCTCTTTACGATGGGTGCTGTCTACTGGGAAAGGACTGCTGTGTGGGTAGTCTTCTAAAGGTGTCAAAGGCTCCATTGCAGCACACGGGTTCTCTCAGGCACCTCCACCAGCACCAGCTACCGAATCATCAGAAGTGCTGGAGAGATGGCTCAGTGGTTAAGGGCACCAACTGCTCTTTCAGAGGTTCTAAGTTCAATTCTAAGCAACCACATGGTGGCTCACAACCATCTGTAATGGGATCTGATGCCCTCTTCTGGTGTGTCTGAAGACAGCGATAGTGTTCTAACATACATAAAATAAATAATTAAAAAAAAAAGAAGCGCTAATTTGCAAGTCCATTTCTGATTGGCTGAATCCAAAGCTCTGTAGGAGTGAGTCCCAGAGATCTATGATTTAATGAGCTGAATCCACAGAGCAAGTGGTGATGTGTTAAAGTGGGGCTCGATGCCTGATTCTCTACAGCTGTATTTCCAGGATCTCCCATGCTGATTTCATTATATTGCCAGCTCATTTTTGAAGTCACTTTATCAAGCTATGATTGATAGATAGGAGCTATATGTACTTAATGTGTGCTAGTGAGTGGATTTGGAAGTGAATGCGTGGTCGTTACCACAGTCTATACCTGTCTTAGTTACTTATCTATTGCTGAGAAGAGATACCATGACCAAGGCAGTTTATACGGAAAAAAAGTTTATTGGGGGCTTACAGGTTCAAAGGGTGAGTCCATGACCATCCTGGGGAGCACATGGGAGCAGGCAGGCTTGCCTAGTGCTGGAACTAGAGTTTAGAGTTCTCGTATTCAGACAACAACCATGAAGGGATAGAGGCTGACTGAGAAAGGCATGATTATTTTAAACCTCAAAGCCCACCCCCAGTGACACACCTCCTCCAACAAGGCCACACCTCCTAGTCCTTCCCAAATAGTCCCACCAACTGGGAACCAAGCCTTCAAATATATGAGCCAACGGGGGACCATTTTCATTCATTATGGTACCACAGTACCACCATAAGCCCACTCATCGCCTCCAAGAGCTTCCTTCTTCCTGAAACAAAGGTTATTAATACATTTCTGACAACAATCGTAAGGCCTGTTGGAGTTAGAATTCTGTATCTTCGGGAATAATAACCCAGCTGGCATGGAGTTATGTTAGCCTGCTGTGCACCTGATTTATTTACAAAATCACACAGCTTGTTAACAAGTCATCCCAGTTCCTGTCAGCTAGTGAGTTCCTCTGGCATTGGTAGTAAGATCTTTGTGAGAACATGGCATAGTCGACCCTTTCTTTGTTTTGCTTGCACAATCTCCTTTCAACAAGTCCAGGCTCTTGTGGAGGTAGCTGAGGGAGCTCCTTTGGATGAGCCCCTGAATCTTTAATTTACAGCCTTTCTTTACTCTTGTCAGTCTGCAGGTGCAGCAAAGCTTGCTGGGTCATAAGAGGACACTGCAGGAAACACTGCAAATCTGGCGAGCGGGTGAAAAAGCCATGCAGCAATGGAGACTACTGCTGTACTGCGAGCAAGATGGATGCTCTGCTACAGGCACCCAAAAATGCCTTTAGTCGTAATTTCAGAGAATACACCAGAAGTGCACCAGTAGTGGTCCTCAAGAGCAATAAATAATAAGTTAGAATTAAGCTGAAAATAATTTGGTCCTCTGCAGAGCAGGCAGTGCCAGCTCAAGTATCTCCCAAGTGTCCATTAAATCTGTGACTTCCTCTCTGCTGTCTCTCATCTCTGTTCTCACCGGGCTGCTGGCAGACACTGAGGTGCCAAAACACAGAACCAACCCGTGCTAAACATTTCAACCATTAGACGGAAATCGGAAACTTCCAGCACTCCATGGAAGTTTCCTCAAATATAAACACCAAATGGTTTCCCTCCAGACAAACAGTTTTCCATTTCTTCTAGGCCTCCTTACTAGTGTCTTATGTCTGTGGCTTCTTGTTCTCCATCCAAGTGCCTACCTTCAAAAAGGCAATAGGGAAGCCACTGTGGAAGTTTGTGTTAATTTGCCTTCTAGTTCACTGTAAGTAACTTCTTGGTGTGTATTTGTCTTGTTACCCACACCTATGAGGACCCTAAGAGGTCTTTTCAAAACATGGAAAATACCTTTAATTAGTCCATCCTATGTATCACTAGCTCGCCTTTCATCCTAAACTTTAGTCTGATGTCCTGCCCGAGTAAAATGGGGCTAAAGTATGACCTGAGCAGTCCTTCTGCCTGCTTTGCTTAAGAAAAATGGCTGGGGAATATCTCAGAGGAAGAACTCTTGCCTGGCCTGTGTGAGACTCTCTGTTCAATCCTCTCTCTCTTCTCTCTCTCTCTCTCTCTCTTTCTGTGTGTGTGTGAGAGAGAGACAGAGACAGAGACAGAGAGATATAAAGAGAGACAGAGACAGAGAGAGACAGAGAGACAGAGACAGAGAGACAGAGACAGAGAGACAGAGAGAGGAGACAGAGACAGACAGACAGAGAATGTGCTAGAAGATTATATAAATGCCCTTCATTCTCTTTAATAAATGATTCAGGAAAACTAGAGATAGATACAATGTCGATGTGATGTAGACTCAGATTGTATAGACATTCATACAGATTCCTTTTTTTTTTTTTTTTTTGGTTTTTCGAGACAGGGTTTCTCTGTGTAGCCCTGGCTGTCCCGGAACTCACTCTGTAGACCAAGCTGGCCTCCAACTCAGAAAGCCGCCTGTCTCTGCTTCTCAAGTGCTGGGATCCCGGCAACTCATACAGATTCCTAAGAGTGGAATTTGACCTTTGCCCCCCATCACTGACAACGGTCAACTCCGCACAGATCAAGCATCAACTTGAAACTACAAAATGACTGCAAGAAAGCATGGTGGGAAACCACAGGCACTGATCTAAGACATACTACTCTAAAGTTTACTCAAAATATCAGGAAACTGAAGCAAAAATAGACAGAGGATTCCGTTAAACTCGAGTGCTTCTGAACAGCCAAGGGGACAACCAGAAGCCTGAGGTGACAAGCTACAGACAGAGAGGAGGTGTTTGCATCGTGTACAGAGTAAGGAGATCAGTTCTCAGCATATAAAAGTCTGAAATCTATAGAAAGAAACAGTGGATGTGGCTTCTAGACTGGACAGGAGTCGCAACAAACATTTCTCTAAAGAACACACACAAGTGGCCAAGGGGAAACAGCCATATAGACGTTGAGGGAAGGGCAGATAAAAAAAAAAAAACTAAGACTAAAAGTCAGACTGCTGAATGATCCAGCAATCCAACCTCTAAGTCTTTATTATCCAGTGATTTAGAATCTGTCCACTGAGAGGATGGCTTTTAGAAAACTGCTAAAAGCAAATTTGGTATCCCCCACCCCCACAAACTGGCCCTGCAGCGACATGAAGTGAGTGCTTACAGGGAGAAAAGAGAATATAGCTGAACACCAAGCGTCATTTCCCCCAGAAGATGCCTGCAAAAGAGCATCCCAAAACCAGCAAAAAGTCAGGAGAGAGCAGCTACAGAGTCAAGAGACGAGCAGGGTTTAACAATTGTCAAGTTCAGCTCCACCCAACGCTAAGATTGTCTCCATTGAAGCATCATTGCACTTACTGATGAGTCCCCTAAGCACCCACTGACGTGAAGCAGAACAGAAACCAATGATGTCAGGATGTACATGTCACCCTCCGACTCTCCCTCCCTTCCTCCCCCTCCATCTCTTCCTCTGTCACACACACACACATACATACACACAACAATAATAATAATAATAATAATAATAATAATAATAATAATAATAATAATGAAGTAAATTGATAAATATTTTAAACTATTACAAAAGAAAACCTCCAACAGCCTCTAGAATCTGGTCCCATACATATTCTGAGGTCATGCTTAAAGAAATTAGTAGTCTCATCGTTCTGATACAGAAGTCTGTCATCCAAGGCTAGACTTTGCTACCCTCCCTCTTAAACATGCTGAGCTCTGACCCGTATGGTCCAGCAGCCCTATATACTATTGGAATGGTCCCAAGAGAATAGCTATTAATTTCCAAGGCTAATCTTAGGTCAGGCTGTTACAATTGACAACAGTGGGTAATTTTGGATGGCTGTCCGTTGGAATCACAACATACACTGAATTCCCCACACTCTATTGCAAGTCAGCTCTGTTACCAAGTCACTGTTCCTGTTGGAACAGAGGTTAGCACTTCAGTTTCTATATGGACATGTGTTCGTTTTGTTTCCATAAGCTTTCGCTGAGGTGATGCTTTGCACCTCGGGGGACTTTGTCCATACCCATAGCAACCTCACAGTCTACATGTAGGGACATACGGATAAGGACAGATGGGGGGTTGGTGCTGAGACAAGGTTTCTCTGTGTAGACCTGGCTGTCGTAGAACTCACTTTTGTAGAGCAGGCTGGCCTCAAACTCAGAGATCCACCTGCCTCTGCCTCCAGAGAACAATGACTAAAGGCGTGCACTACCCCCGCCTGACTGGAGGAGAGATCTTGAGAGCAGGCTTAGTTCAGAGTGAGGGGGATTGTGGGCAAGGAGTAGAGCCCTGCCAAGAGGCCTGGAGAAGCTAAGGGTGAGGTCCTAATGTGAGTTTTTCCTCTCTGAACTCCCGAACATGGCCTCCAGGCCTGTGACTTACAGGTTTTACCTGTGCTCTCAGGGACTGTTTCAGACGCTTGGGCCACGTAGCAGCCAACAGACTGATGTTTTGCTTGGGTACGCTTTCACATCTCTCTCTGGCTCAATGCACATCTCTGCCCACACGACAGAAAAGCCGATAAAACTCTTGGTCAGATTCACACCGTACCTGTGTTCTGGATGCCCAGATCTATGTCCTACCTCTCAAGAACCATGAGGTTTCTGCTGCTGGCTCTTCCTGTCCTTGCTCTTCTACCCCAGGTGATCCCAGGTAACAGAACCATGGGAAATAACCAAAATGAAGGTCTAGTGGGCCCTGGACTGTGTGTGGCTATTCTCCCTAACACAACCAGCACCATTTTTCTCACTGAAACTGTGTCTCTCACAAGGGTAGGACAGAGGTAGGTGACGTAATCCTAGAACAGTCTACCAGCCAGAGGTCTCCCTGCTCCACGTCTCCACCTAAGGAGCAAGCTTGGACTCTCACCCATGTCTGCTCTCTCCAGCTTGTGCAGCTCCTGAGAACATCACCCAGAGTCCACAGCCCTATGCATCTTGGCTTTTAAATATCTTACTACCTTCTCAAGGGGGTCCTTTGTCTCCTCACGTTCTGGAATTTGGTGAACAAAATGTCTGCAAGGAGGTTACGTGGATTACAGAGCTGGCTTTTTTCTCCCTTGGACTCTGAAAGTCTAGGCTTGAAAACCATTGCTTTTTAAAGGCTCCCAAAGGCATGGCTAAACCTCTTGTTCCAGAAAACCAGCCCGCTCAAATAACTCAGTCATAGTCATGAGGTGGATTTCTTTTTTTATATGGTTGTTTACATTTATTTGTTTATTTATTTTTACTTGGGGGAGGAGAGCACATATGTGTGTACCACAGTGCATGCATAGAAATCAGAGAAAAAACTGTGGGAGTCCGTCCTCTCCCTCCATTGAAAGGGTCTTAGGGTCCACTCAGGTCTACCAGGCCAAACAGCAAGTGCCACGGAGCCGTCTCATCAGCCCCAGGTGAGTTTCTTGATCCGGGTAGCTTGTCACAGGTCTGGTGGCTTTGTAGTGACTGTTATGCCTTATAAGTAACAAGTTTACTTTCATTGATGAGTGATCAATCACACTTGGAGAAAAGCTAAACACGGGCAGGGAGAAAAGTCAGGAACAGCTATCTGATGAAGCATGGTGATATCAAACCGCACTAGGAAGGAGCCTAACGGCTGTGTCCTGCTCTGTTCCCAACGGTGGGGCCATGTGGTGCAATGCCCGGCTCACAGTCATCCAGCAATGGTAACAAAATCATTGGTCTCTCTTTTGATTATTTAGACTATGGTTCTGAGAAAAGATGCTTGAGTAGATCCGGGCACTGCAGGAAAAACTGCAAAGATGAAGAAATGGCCCAGGAAAGGTGCAAGTATTTCCGAGTCTGCTGCGTTCTGAACACCAACAAATACAAGCAAAGAGCCTCCATCACGTGGACAGAGAAAACCTCTACAGTGGAGTATGATTTGTCCTCAGACTTCATGGATGTACTTAACACAATGTAGTTGATGGAATGATAATAAATAAATAAACAAACAAACAAATCCTGAGAGGTAGCTGGAGAGCCTCATCCCTGAAGTTTATGATAGCTCCTGACTTATCAGATGTCACTCACTCCTGTCCCAAGAATGATGGACTAAGTCACACATAGAAAGCACTGAGACACCCACAATGCACAGCCACTCACCTACTGCGTAAAGCATCCCCATGTTTCAAGTGGCAAAGTCTTCTGTGCTCTTGAAATGTCAATTGATCGCTGTGGACACTATGTTCCTTATTTGCTGGTAATCTGTGTTGGGGTTGACACCCTTGAGAAAGAATTCATTTCCAGACTGGCAATTCTCTGTCCTACTGTCTTTCTGACAAGAGTTTTGGGGAAACCAGAGCGCTCTCTTGTGTTAGTCTCCCTTCAGATGAAAGCCTAAGTGGATGAAGTCAAAATCCTAACTCTTTGCATGTCTGATACTCTAGAGTGTAAAACCTTGCTTTGGGGGCTGGAGAGATGGGACTCAAGTGCTCTTCATCCCTCCAACCCCTAGCCAAGGCCTTTTCACAACCATCTTCACTGAGAAGGCCAGACTTATACTCTCCCTGAAATGTAAGTCTGGAGTGGCACTTTCCCAGATCACTGGCCCTGTTGCACGAGATGACATGGGGTGGCATTGAAGGGAAGAGAAAAGTTCAAAGGATAGACCTGTCATTCAGTGTGACTTTCCCTAAACACAGGCAGGCCACATCGAGCAGACATGGGGCCAGCAAGGCGAGCAAAGGGCCCCCCTTATGTAGCACTGGGGATTGAGTTGGTTATAGATGTAGAAGTGGCTTGGTGATCGTGTGTGCACGGGGGTGAACTCAGAGCCTACTGAAATGACATTGCAAAGCATAAATGTCATCGAGGACTATTGGCTTTCAGAGGTGAGATCTCACAAGGAACTTCCCACCGAGCAATGAGAAAACTTAAAGACATCTCCAGGTATTTACTTGCTATCATGACTGTAGAACCTTTGACCTTTTCCTAGAGAAGTAGAGAGGTTTTAATTCTCCAAAGAGAGAAGTAACCCCAGAGGACTGCAAAAGACCAGAAAACAGAAAGAGAAGTTCCCTAGATAACAGAGAAAAAATAAAAATAAAAGAAACTCTAAACTCAGGAGGAAAACCCAAGCAAGAATGAAGTCACAGAGAGCGAGCAAGTTAAGTGCTCCAAGGAAGGCAGCGGTGGTGGAAGCGCTGCCTAGAGGCAGACCTCTGAAACTTCCAAAGAGATACTTTAGTAGTGGTTGGACCATAGCCAGCTCCCTAGAACAAGCCATGCCAAAGCCAAGTTGGGCACAGTCAGAGAAGTAGAGAAAGATACAGCCTTTGGTAGCTACTCTCTTATTGACAGTGACTAGAATCAAAGAGAGAGAAACAAGATATTAGTGGGAAGTAAGACATTAAAAGTAAAAATTAGCTAATAGTGGTAGCGCACACCTTTAATCCCAGCACTTGGGAGGCAGAGGCAGACGATTCTCTATGAGTTCAAAGTCAGCCTGGTCTAAAGAGCAAGTTCCAGGCCATCCAAGACTACCAAGAAACCCTGTCTCGAAAAAACAAAAGGAGAAAAAAGTAAATACTATGGCTAGGGAGGTGGTTCAGGGGGTAAAGGGACTTTCCCTGCAAGCCCGAGGACCTGGGTTCAATCCCTGGACCCCTCAGAAAGGCAGAAGGAAAGAACCAACCATAGGGAACTATCCTCCGAGCTCTACAGAAGCATGATGGGCCGCCCTTATGTAGACACACATCACATATACACACACAGTAAGGATGAGTTGTTTGTAGAGGGGGGAGAATGGAGGGAGGGGCCATGTGAGGGGACTGCAAGAAGGGGGGCTTCGATTGGGATGTAGAGTAAATAAATAAATAACTTAAAAAATTTACTGGTAGGAGGACCATAAATAAACATTCTATCATCAGAAAGCTAGCTACTGCCAAAATCAGGGGGAAAACAAAAAGAATGAGTTGTTTAAAAAATATTTTTTTTAAGCCAGGAGGTGATGGCTCATACCTTTAATTCTGGTACTTGGGAGGAAAGGCAGGCAGATCTCTGTGAGTTTGAGACCAACCTGGAACAGAGTGAGTTCCAGGACAGTCAGAGCTACACAGAAAAATATTGTCTCAAAGTAAAAAGTAGGAGGAGGAAGAAGAGGAGGAGGAGGAGGAAGAAGAGGAGGAGGAGGAGGAAGAAGAGGAGGAGGAGGAGGAAGAAGAGGAGGAGGAGGAGGAAGAAGAGGAGGAGGAGGAAGAGGAGGAAGAAGAGGAGGAGGAGGAGGAAGAGGAGGAGGAGGAAGAAGAAGAAGAGGAGGAGGAGGAGGAGGAAGAAGAGGAGGAAGAGGAGAAGAAAAGTTATATATGTTATATAATATATATTAAAGATCTCTAAAATTTTAGGAATTAAAAGACCTTAGCAATTATGGAGAGGGAATGCATTATTCAAATTCCCTCTGCAGTAACCACCAAGCCTATCTTAGCCTCACAATTTGACGATGTGGGCGGACAGCTACCTCTCAGTCTAGCAGCTCTGCTTAGAAGCTCTTCCAGGCTTAACCAAGTGTGTCTTCAAGACCACACAACTGTCCCATCCCTCCTGCTCTGGTGCCTCCCTGGGCCCTACATGGCATAGACAGTCATAGCTCATCCCAAATCCTTAACTCCCCTCCCTGGTCTCCACTACACTCTCCTACCTCCAGTGCCTGGTCAGGTTCCTCTCTGAAAGTCACTCAGGAGCCCAGACCCTTGTCTCACGGGGTTGCATCCAGTATGAGACAGACCCCTCACCATGCAAAACCCAGTCTCCCGCTGTATCTCCATTAGAGGAAAAATGAACGAGCATTGTCAGATGCATGCATTTTAATAAGGAGGTGGACAGCAGGGACGGCTTCCCTGGAAGTCTGCACACGGTGTGCCAGCATTCACGGTATTCTTGGCCAGTGTTTATCATAAGACCAGTTAGTGTTGTCATCTATGCCTGTAAGGCTGATCCTCACGTAGGGCTGGAGGCAGCATATCTGGTAAGTTCTGCAGTAGAAGTAGGCCTGTTCACCCTTTTTGCAGGAAGACCTACAGAATCCTCTGTTACCCAGGCATTGAAGGACAGGATTTTTGCCTGGTCAAGAACAAAAAGAATAATAATTAATTTTTGCTTACTGGTGACATAGATTGGGGAAGTAGAGAGTATATGGAAAAAACCTAAAGGGTGATAGCAAGTGCCACAGTGAAGAGGGACAAAGTCAGTGTCCTGTCCTCTATTTGTCCTGCTATGTGCAGGTCAAGGCTCTAGACATTAGCATGACAAAGAACAACTGTGTCCCAGCACAAAAAACAGCAGGGAGACAGTGCGGATAGAAGAGAGGACCCAGAAGTAAACCCACAGCTAGGGACACAAGGAGTACAAACATTCCTTCACTGTAAGGAGAAGACTTAATTCAGTACCTGCTGCCAGCAGCTCTGAGTATGAAGGTGCAGGGACCCGGACTAGATCTGCATCTCTCACCTGAACCAAGGTCCTTTCCAAACAGGTATATACCCAAAGGTCGACGGTGATCATGCAGCACTTCCCGGACCACCAGGACCCACAGTGCCACTGAAGGACACACGAAAGAGAATCCCCCTCCCAACTAGGGTGGTATCAAAGGACACAAACTCTGGAGCTGGAAGCTCCAAGCACACTGTAGCAATGAAAAGCCACTTCCTCCTGCTGCCTGCATGTCAGGGCATAAGCCAGAATCTTATAATACACAAAGTCACTCATTGGAACCAGGACAATCACATGTCAAAATAAAAAAATGATAGATAACCAACCAAACTTTGGATCCCTCCTTGTTCAGAGCATCAATGGTTCGTTTCTCCTCATTCTGAACTATATTCATGGATGCACATAGTGGGTTGTTTAACCATTCCTGTATTTAGGAGCACTTTCGTCCCATTTGTGTGTGTGTGTGTGTGTGTGTGTGTGTGTGTGTGTGTGTGTGTGTGTTTATATCTGTGTGAGTGCACATGTGTGTGCATTCATATGGAGGCCAGATCTCAACCTTGGGTATTGTTCTCAGAAACAGTCTACCTTGGTTTTTGGAGACAGGGTCTCTCAGTGGAAGCTGGCCTGGGTCATTTGGGCTGGCGTGCTTAGCAAGAACCCGGGATGCTCCTGTCTCTGCTCTGCCATCACTGAGAGGACAGACCTCACTCCAGCATGTTCAGTTTTATGTGGATCTTGGGAACCCAAACCCAAGTCCTCAGCCTGAATAGCAAGCACCTTACCACTGAACCACCTCTCTAGCCCACAAATTGGCCTTATTAAAATGTTCTGGTTAAAATCATGAGCTTGTAAAAAAAAAAAATTAATAAAATGAAATTTAAAAAATAAAATAAATTTTAAAAATTAAAACAAAAGAGATGGCTCAGTGGTTAAAAGCATTTGCTGTTCTTGCAGAGGACCTGGGTTCTCTCACATAATGACTCAGAACCATTCCTAACTTCAATTCTAGAGGACCAGTTCTGTTTTCTGAGCTCTCTGATCACCAGGCTCATGCATGGTGCACACACACACGCAGGCCAAACACTCAGACACAAAAAATAAAATTTTAAAAATGAGCTTCAGGTTCAATGAAAGACCCTGTCTCTAACAAACAATGTGGAGGGTCTGGAAGATGTTTCAGGGGTGTAGAGCAGAGGACCCATCTGAGTCCAGTCCTCAGCACCCACATGGTGGCTCACAACCATCTATAATGTGATCTGATGCCCCCTTCTGGCCTGCAGGTGTACATGCAGATAAAGCACTCATATACATAAAATACATTTTTAAAATATATGGAACTGATAGAGAAAGACACCTTACACGCCAGCCTCTGGGTGAGCACACACATATACACTCATCATACACACACACACACACACACACACACACACACACACACACACACACACGAGAGAGAGAGAGACAGAGACAGAGACAGACAGAGACAGAGACAGACAGAGACAGAGAGAGACAGAGACAGAGGCAGAGACAGAGAGAGAATGGCAGTTTGTAAAACAAACCAGATCTTAGTTTGGAAAAAGGAAATTAGCCCCCAAAGATCAGGTTAAAATCTTGGGTAAGACTATAAATGAAGGCCCTTGCATCATATGCCTAGATACTTAAAAGAGACTAACAAAGCCAGCGAGAGATCAGTAAACTATCTTCTATGTTCTTTTGTGAAACAGCTCTCAGGGATGGCCCAGTTGGGAATCTATCACTCTTAGACTCCTCAGAATTCCTGTAGAAACATGGAGCCATAGGATAGCTGACTACCATCAACCTAGTCCCCTTCCCCCACATCCTCAGACCCGAAACACTAAGGAGTTGTTCATGAGGACATGTGGTCCAAGCTCTACCATAGTTTCTGAAAACAAAATGTGATTGCCTCTTCTCCCCTGCCTAGTGGAACATCCCAGAAGGTTCTGTGGGTGAGCCTAGGGAATGGCCTGTGTAGCTTCTGGAAGCAGCCTCAAGGGATTTTTGGACAGTCAGTACCAGACCTCACTGATCAAAGCACAAGAAGGCTGGGTGGGCATCACTGAACTAGTGTCTTCTCACCCTGTGGGGAGGGACTTAGAGGAAGCCCAGTGTTGGAGCAGGGTGGGAGAGTGTGTGCATGTCACTTTTCCTAGAACGTTCTCTTCCCGTATCGTAATGAACTTCTGTCTTGATGGCATGTGCTATGCTTCTGGAGTCCCCCAGGCCCTTGACCTCATCATTAATAGCAAATAGGAATAAACAATTATGCTGTTTAAATGAGGCCCCAAGACCAGGATTTGAAGTATCCAGTCTCACAGACTCCTCATCAGGATCCTTAAATTCCCGATTTCCAACCTCACCCATGTTAATTCCCCATCCAAATGATGTAGACTTCTGTCCCTTGCCACCCCCTGCCACAGTCAGGGAAGACCCAAGGCATTTATTCATCATAGACTTGCAGAAACGGGCATGGTACCTGTAGATGGCGTTTGCTGGCCTCTTGGACCCCATGCTCTGAGCCTGTTAAATTCTTATTGCCACCCTGAGCTACATAATGCTGTTGTCCAGCTTTTCCAAAACGAGGCGCTGAGGTTCTGACGGGATTGTACATAGGGTCCATCGGAGATGAAAGGCAGAACTAAGATCGATGAGCGAGCAAACAATTCTGAGAGAAAGAGAGAGAGAGAGAGAGAGAGAGAGAGAGAGAGAGAGAGAGAGAGAGAGAGAAATGGAGAGTGAACAAGCTCAGCTAAGACTAAGTTGTAGGTGCTTTTCATATTTGGAAACCTTCTAGCCCCTGCGGCTATGAGCCCTTGAACTTTAGAAGGTATTTCAGCTGCCAGCCCTAGAAATCCAAAGATTCAGGTTCCACTCAGCCCCTGTCCATCCTTGGACATTCTCTCCAAAGATGAACCAGCAGTCCAGGCATCCGAGGTTCCTTTAAGCCTGTGGTTTCACCCACCTTGTGCTCCCTCGGTTTGTGTATGCCTCAATAGGTGAGGCTGGCGGGTGACAGCATCTTCAACACTGTGCTCCTCACCTCTTGCCAAGATCCAATCCTGACGGCTTCTCTCTCTCTGATGGTCTCTGAACGCCATCCTTCCATCTGCCCACCCCACCCCATTATGACTGACAGACACAAAACACAATTCTGTGAGTTTTAATGTGGTGTGGAGACTAAAGGACGAGAAGCCATGTCCTTTCTATCCATAGAAGGGTCTTTTCTTCTTTTTTTGGATTTTTGTGGACATCATAGGCATGGTCCAGCCAAGGACTCCATCAATGGCCATAGTAGGGAGTGTTACGTAACGTTGAGTGACACAGCAGTGTTTGTGATTTTGGCAGCGTACGACACTGTCTTCACCATCCTTCCATACCACAGGCAGTGTCTGCCCTCCCCACATGCATCTTTGGGCCACAGGAACAACTGTTAGGCGTAAATTACTATTGCTCAAGAGACAGACAAGGAACAGCAGAGGACAGGAGGACAGGGGGAAAACAGAGCCACACAGCTGGGTGAGCTGTGCTGAGTCCAGTCCCAGCAAAGGTAAGTGGGCCCGAGAGGGAGGGCAGGGGTGACTGCTCTTGGAAACTTTCAGGAAATCTCTCTTTCTCTCCCCACCCCTCTCTCTGAGACAGGATCTCAGTTCCTAGCCCCCCAACTTCCTAGTACATCCTAGGAATAAATGTGTGTAGGTGAGGGTCCTACCTAGTGGAGCCTGGGTACAATAGGAAAGAGACAGTGTCCATCTGTTTCAATTGTGGACAGAGGAGGCACCATCACCTTACAAACAGAGCCAGCTCCTTAACAGCTGGTGACAGGAGCCAGCAAGCCTCAGCTCCAGCCACAGCCGGTGTCCAGCCCTCCATGATCTCTTACTCACCAAGTTAAAATTCGAGACCCAGTCAGCCTCCTGCCTTGGAAAACTCAAAGATCTCTGAGGTCTTACTCCAAGCCAAACCCGGATCTAATCAAGTCACCAGCCAGTACCCAGCAGCCGCCCACCCCCAAACTGAATGGAAGCACCCTGAACTCTAGACACTCACCCTCACCCTCAGTCTAATGCCAGCAGCAGTGCCTCTTGCTGTCAGGGAAACCAGGCCCTCACCTTCAGTTCATGCTCCACTTTCTCTGCGACCCCAGGCCCTGGGTGCTCCCTCCTCAGGAACCACCCCTAGCCAAGTCCCCAACCAGAACCTAATCTTTCACCCCCTCAGTGCTTGCCTAAGTCCCACCAGATGTCACTCTTGCCCCCAAGGTACCAGACGCCCCACAAACATCTCTCATGCATCCACTTAGCAAAAAAGATTTTGAGAGAAAGACACAGAGAGAGAGACAGACAGACAGACAGAGACAGAGAGAGAGCGAGAGAGGAGAGAGGGAGAGGGGAGGCAGCATGCATGACAGGATCTTGGGGTACCCTGCAAAGCTGCATGAAATGGGGAAAGACTTCAGGGTCACCCCTATGAGAATGAAGGAAAAAAACCTAGAGACAAGACCCCAGACCCCAAAAGAACCCACATTACCTGACATTACCAGTTCCATTGCCACAAACATGGCAAGAAGCAGGAGAACCAGCTTCATGGTGGCAGCATCCGGGGTGAAGATGGTAACTGGGCTGCAGGGGATAGAAGCAGCATTGGCTGAGGAAGGGATGAACCTCCTTTATCAGCAGGGCCCTGGGCGGTGACTTAGAACAGGGGGATTTGTACAAGGTCAGCCAGAGCGAAGGACAGTGTGAATAGCAGATATCTCGGCACAAAACGAGAGTGTAGGACAGCGGCTGGCGCCTACGCCAGACATGACTTCCGACCTAGGAAGGATGAGAGTGAATTAAAGCTGGTTGGACTTTTGAGACCCATGTTAATTAACACAGGAATACATGTCAAGGAACATTTAAGTTTTTAGCGTTATTCATTCTTAGCTTTCTCCCCCACCCCTTTTTTTCTACACACAGGTGTATGTATGTCTCATGAAATCTTGAATCTTCCAGTATGTTCCACACCAAGGCCTCAGAGCTTCCTGGGACAGCTGCTGCCACTGCCTGTCTTGTCAGGCGTCTCTCATGGGTCTGGGCCATTGCTCCTAACTATAGTGAGTTCTCTTGTAGCCTTCACTGGTTCATGTGAGACTTTCATATTTACCATACATACTTTGTCTTCATTTCTCTCGCTGAGATGTGGGGAACTTGGCATGACTGTGCCCTTTAGAGGATCGTGGGCCAGAAGCTTCTCAGTGTAGGGAGGCAATAGAGCCTCTTACAGGTAGAGCTGCCTAGAGCTGGGCAGATGGCTCTGTGGGTAAAGTATTTGTTGTGTAAATGTGAAGACTTGAGTTTGGATTCCCCAACATTCACAAAAAAAGCCAAGCTCAGAGGCACACATCTGTGACCCAGGGGCAGGGGAAGCCGAGGCACAGTGACCCTACGGCTCTCTGGCCAGCCAATCTAGGCAATTCACTGTGGCCCAGGTTCAGTAAGAGACCTTATCTTAAAAATCAGGCGGCGAGTGATTGGGAAAGACACTTGACATGGTCCTCTTACACACACACACACACACACACACACACACACACACACACAAGGTGGGTCCTAGTACAAGGTAATAAAGTCACGGGATTTCACAGTTGGAAGATGTGAGGGACTCCACTTAGACCCCAAGCAAGTGGGTTCAGTGAGCTTGACCTCTGGTCGTCTCCGGCTTCCTGCTTTGCCACATGATCTCACCCCTGAGATGCCCAGCCACCACGAGGCCCCAAGTGAGGTGGGACAGATGAGAATGGCTAATCAAGCAATGTCTGCCTCCCAAAGTGATTTCAGTGAATCTCTGTTCTTTATGAAGTATACAGCCTTGGATATTTAGTAATATTTAACTATTAACTGTTTAATAAAACAGACTATTGCAGTTTATCACACTAGTACAGAATTTCACCTGCCACATTAACATATTAGTGCAGTGATTTTAGCAGGTATTGTACCAAACAATGATTCCAAAGCACAGACATAGATTTTTCTTTTTCATTTCTGTGTATGGATAAGTGCAGCAGTTTCAAAGTCAGCAGAGAGCTTGGATCTGTCTACATCTCCATGGACAGTCTTTCCTGCTGATCCGGGAGCAGCTCCAGTTCCAACCATTGAGGAGTAGGGGTGGAGTGCGTGCGCATGTGCGTGCGCGTGTGCGTGTGCATAGGTGTGTGTATTATGTCATTTCTTCAGAAGTGGCACACACTGTTTTCAGTCCACTGCCCAGAACCCGTTCCCACCAAAGCCAGCTCCAGGATACACTGGAAATATTTTCCTTTATTCTGGACAATGACAGCTTGCTAAAAGTCAGGATCTGACTCACTAAAAAAGACAGGCACTAAGTGATATTTGGGAACTGGCTTTATATGTAGAATATTTAACAAGCATTTGCAGACTTAATAAATAATAGCTACTACTCCATTTAGTAAATGATCATTATAACTTTAATTTTTTAAAACTTATTTTCAATGGTGGTTCTTAAATGTTTTAACCTCCCTTTTAGCCCACCTCCCACCAGAAGTAGTGGGAAAGAAAGGATATGGGGGAAGTAGAGATGTTTAGTAAGATTTTATGGAGCAATTCCCATCTGTGTTGTCTGAAAATCAGCAGTTCAGTTCACAGGTCAGCAGCTGCAGCTCAGTCCACTTGCAGACACTTCATGGATACACCAGCAATCCAGTTTGGTAGAGTCGGGTTAGTAACAGAGATGACACTACCTAGAAGAGACAGCCAGGCCTCAACCTCCACTTGAGTCAGCAGGAGGGACCAGGGGGGACACCAGGAGATGTTCTCAGCTGTGTCCCTCTCAGGGAAGCGAAGATCAGCAAAGACGCGAGACCCACGTGTGTTGTGCAGCTGGCTCTATAAGTAAGCCTAGCTCAGCCTCCGCCACTGTCCATCAAGTCTTATTTATACCCTCCAGACACCCTGTGTTCCTCCTTGGGTCTTGCCTCAGCATGTGCATCTGTCTCAGTTGACATCACTCTTAACAATCAGCCTGAGTCCTTGGAACGGCAAGAAACTTCAGCACATCACTAGTTTTTTGGTGCATTTCTCTCTGTGGCGTCCCGACAAATGCAGTTCAACTACACAATGTAAGGCAGACCAACATATGTGTATCATTAGCAAAGAATCCTTCAGCACATGTCCTTCCACGTACTACTCTAGCAGAACACCCTTTCTCCAGTGTCTGCTTCAGCGAAACGTTCCTTCACGAGTCTGCCTTAGCCTTTCTCACCTGTGTCCACTTTAATGAAACGTTCTTTCACCTGTTTGCCCCAGCAAAACACCATCCAACCAACTTTCCAAAGAACCCTCAAGTTTCCACTTCAGATTATAAATAATCAATAGCTTGCATTAGCAAATCTGTGAGAGCAATCACAAAGGAAGGTGTCAGAGTCCTTCCAGGGCCAAGCAGTTCCACTAGATTTGGGAATAGCAATGCCTACCTCCCGCTTCGTTGGGTTCTTTTTAATCTTTAAAATTACCTTAAGTGTGTGTGCCATGCATCCAAATGGAGATCAGAGGACAAACTGTGAGAGTCAATTCTCTCTTTCCTCCATGTAAATCCTGGGATGGACCTCAGATTATAAGGCTTGGTAATAAACAGCTTTACCTGCTGAGGCATCTTGCTGACCCTGTTGTGATCCTCAAGTGATATGAGCACCCATGCCAGAAGGCCCGGCAGTTGGGACATTTGCTTGGCATATCTCAGTGAGGAAGGAGGAAGAAGCAGGCCCCTTGAGTGAGGGGGAGAAGCCAGGTCCTGAGGGCTACAGAAGAGGGCCAAGTCTACAGAAGAGCTGGGCTTGTGACAGAACTGGAGAGCTGAGGTGAGGGGCTTGGAGCTTGAAGGGGGTGTGTGATTTGGTCCAGAGCTGAGCCACGTGCCATGTGCCCATCAGTACACCACTCTGCAGAGTAACTGCTGAGTGCTTACAAGTATATCTTAGCTGTGCTTCGCTGGGAAAGTTCTTTAACCTCTCTGAACCTATTTTGTCATCTATAAAATTGTAGTAATGATTCTTTATAAAGCTGACATGAAGAATAAGCGAGTAGACACACACAAAGCCAAGGATGACCCCGGAACCCTCCTCACCGGGACGTGCATGTCTACGCTCATTTTCCTGGACCAGAGGTCTTCAGCCTGCATGTCCAGGTCATTCCTCACCATAACTCTTTCCTGTACTTCATAAGCCCTCTTCTGTGGGAACAGGACAGCATGATAGTGTTTTAGCAGTCCAGGAAAATGATCTTATTCACCTCAGGAGACACTGAAAAGGATGACTCAGTGGCTGTGGAGATCTATGTTTGGGTGTCTAGGATCGTATTTCTGCTGAACACTCTCTCTCTCTCTCTCTCTCTCTCTCTCTCTCTCTCTCTCTCTCTCTGTGTGTGTGTGTGTGTGTGTGTGTGTGTAAACTCATGCATAAAGTGTGGATGTTCAAATTGTACATGTTTAGGTAGTTCTTGGGTGTTACATACGCACTGGATGCTGCCTCGTGGTTTATGCGGAGACACAGGACTGGTAGCTGAGGAGATGTTTACAACACTCCTGTTCTCAGCCCTTTAAACACAGTGTCTGCCTCAGTCCCCTCTAGATCCTGTGACTCTGGAACCTGACTTGGGAAATTTCCTACGGAGCTGGAGATGTGGCACAAAGCTAGGAGGAGTGGCTGAAGGAGATGTGGGGGCAGGGGCTGCCACTGTAGCCAGGACCTGGGGCGACAAGGGAGGAAGTGAGCTTTGGCCAGAGGGCCAACTTGGTAGTGGTTGCTGCACGGTGTCTGTGGGAGACAAGATGGGAACAAACTACAGCATCCAACTTTATCCGTCTTCCACATAGGAACAGCTCGGCCTGACCAGCTCTGAAGGCCACCCGACCCTCAACTCTTCCAATCTGGGCAACTATTGTCCCTGAGCCCCACATGAAGGAGAGGAGGAAACACTGGTTATCAAGTTCCCAGGAAGGGACTTGCACAGAACTTCAATCTGATTTCAGGGGCTCTTCTCTCTAAAGCCATTAATTAGATGCTGGTCTCTGATGACGGTTCTCCCCTCAGTGCATTCACACTCCATCTGACTAAGGCCTGTGGGGCCTGTGTCCCTGGGGAGTGGTGGGGGCAACATGGATGGCCAAGGTCTCAGATAGCATGGTGAGGATATCCTGGAGAGGTCAGGATCTGAGCCAACCCTCCACACCAGCACATCTGCTGGAGACACAGATTCCAGAGTGAAGTAGTTCACCTACAAACTTTGGTGTGTGTGGTGCTGAAGGTTGAAGCCAGGGTCTGGTATATACCACACACATGTACTAACAACCAACTACATCTTGAAAATAGTAGAGAAACACTAAGAGTGATCCATCACCCTCAGATCTGAGGAAATGATATATTTACTGGTTTTATTTTCTCTAGCCTGGTAAGGTGTTCATTGTCCATTATTATTGGGCACAAAGCCCTTCTGGCTCAGTTCGACCCTCCTAGGACTTCCTGTGTCTAAGAATGAGGGTGCCAGTCCTTAGCCATGACCTTGTGTGGGGAGTTGCACACACTTTGAGTGAATGTGTGAAGACCTGAGCTTTCGCTGTATAACGTGGGTATGGCCACATTAAGAAACAAGACCTCAGACCCACAGAAAATTTGGAAAGTCTTTCCCCTGAGTCAGATTTGGAAAAGTAAAGCCTTTCTCTGGCCCAAGTACAAGTGTTTACAAATAATTGATCAGTGTGTGCAAAAAACTGCAGCTTCCTCCTCCCCAAAGTACTGTTCTAAGACTTCTCACAGAGACAGTGGGGCATGAGGCTCTATGCCCCACTGGTCCTGAAGGCCCAGTGGGTCCCTGGAAAGTCACTGGTTCTCTGTCTGCATTGAAGGCCTAAAGAAGCTGGTTCCCATATCAGCAAAGGAAATCGGCAGCAGCGACGGGATAAATTAACTTGGTAGAGAGAGGGAAGGCCGACAAAGCAAACAGTAAATAATCTTCCTTCTCCCCTGCCTTTTTAAAATCTGGGTTGTTACCAGACTATGCCGTCCCCTTTGGGATGGGTCTTCCTGTGTCAATCAGGAGCATCCCCCACAGATGCACCACAGTCTATAGGTAAACCCGAAGTAGACAATTTCTATTTGAAGATCTCTGATTGGGTGGACACACCGGAGAGGGCATCTACTTGAAAAGGCTTCCTTGTGTCTAGGTCTCCCTAACAAAGGTGGGGGTAGGGGTAGGCAGCGAGTAGTCTTCTTGGCTACTCCTGAAATGTGCGCACGCATGCACAGCCCCTCACACACCCAGTTTCAGTTTCCCAATAAAAAAAGGAGCACAAGGCCTGGCTTCTCTTTCAAAGGTCGAGCAAAAAAGTATTATCTTTGCATGGATGCCCACACAAATAAAATAGAGAAAACATATCAGGTAAATACTACCTTAAATTCTTGTAAAGATCTACTTCTGTTTATTTTATATGTGTGAATGTTTTTGCTTGCATGTATGTAGCATACCATGTGCTTACCTAGTACTGGAAGAGGCCAGAAGGCGGCATCCAATGCCCTGGAACTGGAGTTACAGAAAGTTGTGAGCTGCCATGTGGGGGCTGGGACTGGAATCCAGAACACCACTAAGCCATCTCTCCAGGCCCTACATTAAATTTTTAGCGTGTCACCTTTGCACACTGCTGCCACACCCCCTTGTCTTTAGTGAGAGAAGGCATCATCTGGGGTTGAAATCAGGTCACTGGAGTGCCTGGTATGCCAAGGGTCCACCTAGCATGGCAACAAAAAGAGAGTCATCCTTGTCTAGGACTAGAGTATGGTGAGACGTGTGGTTAGAGAGGTGACATCTTAGAAAGCATTAGCCTGAAAGTACCCCAAGAGGGAAGTACCCCACGAGTCCGTGCTCTTGGTGAGCTTAGTCCAAAGCATCTCCTCCCCCTGTGCTAGGCCCAGCTCTGGCAAAGGGAAACACTCCACACGGAGGACAAAGCACTGTTCACTCAAAGTGGCCATGGGCTCCTCTTCAAACTCACCTTTGACCATCTGGGAGTGACCCTGCCCTTTGTGTATTTGCAGAAAGAAGAATCATCTCCCACTATAGAAGGTGCCCAAGACTCCAGCCTGGCTTCTGCACATCTATAATCCCAGCACTCCGGAGACGGAGGCAGGTGGGTCTTTGTGAGTTCAAGACCAGCCCAGTCTACATAGCAAGTTCCAGGACACCCAGTGTCCTGGAGGCTGACTAACTACCACTGTCATTAACTCTTAGTGCTCGCCTTCCTGACTTCCCAGCCTGTTGGCTCCTCTTCCTCCCTGAGGTACCCCTGGCTTGCCTTCCTCATCAGCATAGTTAAGACCCAGTGCAAGAGACACAGACCTCTTTACCAACTGCACGTCCTCACATTAAGTTTGCATATTTCAAAATACTGAAAGTCTGAGTCTCAGATTGCTTACCCAGAACTGGGTTCAAGGCCAGCCCCTTGTGTCTTTTGTGTCTGGAATGGACACAGAATAACTGTTGAGGCCCTGGTGGAAAATGGGACAGAAGGATGCTGATATTTTATCTGAGCACATCCTGGAGTTTATCGCTTCCTCACACTCCTTGTGCCTCTGGCATCTCTCTTCCAGCTTCTTATCATCACTGAGGCCTCTGGCTTCTTATCGTCAAGGTGGCTTCCGCCCTTGAGGACGCTTCTTCATGCCTCAATCTTTCATTTGTCTTCTTCCCCCAGAATCAGCTACAGCCCTCCTGGGGAAGATCGTGCTTTTGCTGTCCCTGGTGTGGAGTTTTCTAACTTCTCCCCATCAAAACTGCCCTGCCCAGTGTAAAACAGGAATAACAGAGAACATTAGAAGCAGACACACAACTCATATGTAGTTGCCTGTGGGCCAAAGACCAGAGGAGAAAGACTACCGACCCAAATCATCATGGTCAAATTAAAGCAAGAGATTAATTAAAGCAAGCTTTTATTTTATTCATATACATGGGCTGTCTCCCCTAGGGCAGGGTTGAAGAGATCAGCCTCGGACATGAGGAAGACAGGGCTTCTATAACTCAAGGATAGAAGGTTTCCAAATGGAGGGTTTGGTGAGTAAAAATAGGTTAGTTGTTATCACCAAGGTCAGACTAAGTAACTGCCAGTCCAACTTTCTCCAGAGCTCTGCTCCTTCTGTCTCAGCACCAGTAACAAAGGAAGGACTGTTCACTCAGGATTTTATAGTGAGACAACACGGAGCAGTAAACCCAGCTGAGCTTCCGTGTATATGGAACAGGGCAGGACATAACATCTGCTAAAAAGTTGATTTACATTGATGTACTTGCTGTTTGTCTATGTGCACCCCTGCGCTACATACAGTTGAGCATAGAGTTAGAGGTCAACTCTGAAAAGCTGGTTCTCACCCCCTGCCATGCGTCCTTAATATCAGGCTGGCAAGCACACATGGATTAAGCTGTTAGTGATGCTTACACATAAACTAAACACCTTTTGCTTTATTACATGGCCATGAGTCTTTGATGACCCGAGATGGAATGTAACAGTTTAAAAGTATGGGTTTGGGTGTCAAGTTGATAAGAAGTAAACTTGTGATGACTAATTTTGACTATCAATTTGATTGGATTAAGAAAATACAAGGCGTTCGTGAGGAATAATGGGTGTGTTTATAAGGGAGTTTCCGGAGAGGCCCACTCTGGGTGTGAGCGGCACCATCCTACGGGCTGGGTCCCACTGAGGTGAGGTGGTTGGGTTGGGGGCAAAGGCCAGCACTTGCCTCACACTGCTTGTGCAATTTAACCAGCCTGTCTCACACTCCTGCCATCATCCCTGGTCTGGGCAGCCACCTAGGACCACGTAGATGTCCAAGGGCTGGGCAGAACTGGCCCTGCCCCTCACCTGGGCCACATAGTGAGGCTGGCCTTGGTGGAGCCTTGGTGAGCCTGCTCTTAGGTGAGTTTGAGAGAGCTGGCCCCATCACTCATGTGCTGTGAGGTGGTGTGCCCTCCCACCCCTTCTACCCTTACCTGCAGTAGTCGGGAGAGCCGGCCCCAAGGACATGCGAGCAGGAAAGCTGGCCCTGCCCCTCACAAGCTGGAGAATTAGAGAGAGTGGGCACTGCACCTCACCTGGGCAACACAATGAAGCTGGCCCTGATGATGAAGGCACAGGTGAGCCAGCCCCTAGGGTATGACAGCAGGAAAGCTGCCTCAGCCCCTTACGGTTTCAGCATGTGAGTGGGTCCCATGCCTCAACTGGGCAGCACAGTGAAGCTGGCTCTGGTGGTGTCAGTGCAGGTGAGCCAGCCCCGAGGACATGAGATCAGAACAGCTGACCCTGCTCCCTCCCTCGGTGGGCTAGCAGGGCTGGTGCTGCAGAACTCCCCCTGCTGGTGCAGATATAGGTGGGCTGACTAGTTCAGCTCCCACCCAGGCCCGGATCCAGGGCTTTGGGTTGGCACACCCCAAAATCTATACCATCTGTGAAGTGTTGGAGCACATGAAAGGGCTAGTGTGAACTAAATCAGCAGGATCTCCATGACACAGGGCAACAACGGGATACCAGGAGGAGTCCCGCTGAGAATCCAATATTGATGGTGTGGTAGAAGCCAGAGGCCTGGAACCAGACCAATGACTCATTGCCGTGACAATTTGCAAGTGAAGATGTGTGGACAGAGGGGTACACTGTGGGATGCTCTGTGACACACTGTTCCTTTCATGACGATATCTTCTGTTTTATTTTATTTTATCATTTTTGGTTTGTTTTTTATTTTCTTTTGGGGTGTTGCAAAGGCGTGTAGGGCAAGTGGGCTGGGCCACCAGACAGAAATAGGAACTGGTGAGGTTGAGTGAGCTCAAACCTCGAGAATCTCAGAGATTTGAGAACAGCTGGAGTGGAGTCGCTCCCTGCCTGTCTTTGTACCTGCTCTGAGTCAAGGTAGCATACTACCTGGAGTTCTTCTCTATGCTAACAAGGCATCTAGATAGCCTTAGCCTTTAGTCAATGACCTTTGGAGGAAGGGTATTCCCATGCCCTTCCTCCAAAAGTATATAATCCGTGTTTCACCGAGAGTAAAGTGTATCGGTTCACATCCACCCACCACCCACCCCCCAAAAAAGCAGTATGCACAATCAAGAATCATCTCAGAGAGCTGCTTCATTAAAAATCTCCATGGGAAAGGCTTTTGCCTAAAAAAGCCTGGCCTAAGACTCCCAGAGGAGGCCTTCTCTTCTGCCACCCTCCAGTGCTCTGCCTCTGCTCCCAATCAGACCAGACCCTGCCCATTGCAGCTCCACTTCCTTCTTCTTCCTTGGCTTGCAGATGCCCCAAGGGGAAACTTAGACCTCAGACCCCATTCCTGACTTCCTCTCCAGGTGGTACACCAGCAGCAACTGGGTACATACTCAGAGAGGAGCCTGGGAACCGTAGCATTCATCCAAGACCACACTGTTCCCCTTCCGGTCCCGCGTGTAGTGGAATCTGACATCCCACAGGGAAACACTGACTCTGGACTCTCCATTCCAGACTTTGCCCTGCCTTCTCTTGGTGGTGCTGGGGCACCCTCAGCAGAGACGGAGGACACGGGGAAGGTCGGGTATGAATGGATCGGGAGATGAGTAGGACTGGGGTGCATGATGTGAAACTCACAAAAGAATCAATAAAAAGTTTAAAAATGGCGATCATTGAGGAAAAATAAAAACTGAAGAGAGTGAAAAGAGAACTCTCACATCCTCTTCTGGGAATGTAAATTAGTGTGGCCACCACAGAAAGACATATGAAAGTTCTCCAAACAATTAAAAATAGAACGGCCACACTATAGCTCTCAGCCCTGGGCACGCCGGGAAAGGAAGCTAAGGCAGAAGGAGTTGTGCTACCTGCATATCAGTGATGATCACAGCACTACTCACAGTAGCCAAGCCATGAGGGCAGCCTGGGTGTTCACCACAGTATGATAGGATGAAGAAAATTTGGAACAGTCAGGTGTGGTAACTCATACTGGTAAGTGTAACACTCAGGAGGCTGAGGCAGGAGGATTGCCACAAGTTCAAGGCAACTTGGATTACATAGTGAGTTCCAGGGTAGCCTGGGCCATGGCTAAGACTTTGTGTCAGAAACCAAATATAAGAAAGTGGGGAGGAGGAAAATGTGAAGTACATAGACAATGAAGTGTTATTCGATCATAAGGAACCATTTCATGGGACGGGAAATGGGCGGTAGAGATTACCGTGTTAAACGAAATAAGCAGATTCAGAAAAACAAACAGCTTTCTCTCATATGTGGAGTCCAAAGAAGGAAATTAAGCTCTGCCTGGGCCACCAGGGCTCCATAGCAAATAGTGCTGGGAGAAAGCTAGCCGCCCAGGAGTGTGGAAAAGCCCATGAGTGGGGGTAAGACAAGCAACACTGCTCAGTGGGACTCGCCCAGAATCCTTGGGACACAGGGACTGAGGAACCGTCCGGGGAGCCTTCTGGTTTCCATCTGTGGCGGAAGACCTCTGCCTGGGCCACCGGGGCTCCATAGCCAAATAGTGCTGGGAGAAAGCTAGACTCCCAGGAGTATGGGCAAGCCTGTCTCCTCAGAGGGACCCACCTGGAATCCCCAGGTCACAGGGACTGAGGAGTGGTCTTCTGGTTTCTTTCAGTGGCCAGGGAGCAGATCCTGTGACACAGGGCTCCATACTCAAATAGTACCAGGAGAGAGCTGGTATTCCAGGAGTGCCAACACACATTCAAGCACAGGCAAGACCACCACTTCTGTTCAAATTCACTGGATCAAGAGGGACCCTTGCAGAGCCATCAGGACACATGAACCAAGGGACAGCTGGGGCCAAGATCCTTCTGCTTTCTGTCTGCACCTCAGAGCTGACCTTGTACCACAGCTCTCCAAACCCAAATTCCTCTCAGAGAGAACTGGTCTTCAAGGAGTACTGACACTGAGGCTTGCAGGAAGGACAAGCCACAATCAGAGAGAGTAAGACCAGCTAACACCAGAGATAAACAGATGGCAAAAGGCAAGGGCAAGAACATAAAGAACAGAAACCAAGGCTACTTGGTATCATCAGAACCCAGCTCTCCTACCACAGCAAGCCCTGGATACCCCAATACACCAGAAAAGCAAAAATCAGATTTAAAATCACATCTCATGATGATGATAGAAGACTTTAAGAAGGAAATAAATAACTCCCTTAAAGAAATACAAGAGAACACAGGTAAACAACTAGAAGCCCTTAAGAGGAAACACAAAAATCCTTTAAAGTATTACAGGAAAACACAATCAAACAGACAAAGGAAATGAACAAAACCATCCAGGAACTAAAAATAGAAATAGAAACAATAAAGAAATCACAAAGGGAGACAACCCTGGAGTTAGAAAACCTAGGAAAGAGATCAGGAGTCATAGATGCAAGCATCTTCAACAGAATAGAAGAGATAGAAGAGAGAGTCTCAGGTGCAGAAGATACCATAGACAACATTGACACAACAGTCAAAGAAAATGCAAAATGCAAAAAGCTCCTAACCCAAAGCATCCAGGATATCCAGGATACAATGAGAAGACAGAACCTGAGGATAATAAGTATAGAAGAGAGTGAAGATTCCCAACTTAAAGGACCAGTAAATATCTTCAACAAAATCATAGAAGAAAACTTCCCTAACCTAAAGAAAGAGATGAATATAAATATACAAGAAGCCTACTGAACTCCAAATAGATTGGACCAGAAAAGAAATTCCTCCTGTCACATTATAGTCAAAACACCAAATACACAAAATAAGGAAAGAATATTAAAAGCAGTAAGGGAAAAAGGCCAAGTAACATATAAAGGCAGACCTATCAGAATTACACCAGACTTCTCACCAGAGACTATGTAAGCTAGAAGATCCTGGGCAGATCTTATACAGACCCTAAGAGAACACAAATGCCACGGACATCCTGCCAAAAGCAATCTACAGATTCAATGCAATCCCCATCAAAATTCCAACTCAATTCTTCATAGAAAGAGCAATTCTCAAATTCATTTGGAATAACAAAAAACCCAGGATAGCAAAAACTATTCTCAACAATAAAAGAACTTCTGGGGGAATCAGCATCCCTGACCTCAAGCTGTACTACAGAGCAGTAGTGATAAAAACTGCATGGTATTGGTACAGTGACAGACAGGTAGATCAATGGAATAGAATTAAAGACACAGAAATGAACCCATACACCTATGGTCACTTGATTTTTGACAAAGGAACTAAAACCATCCAGTGGGAAAAAGATAGTATTTTCAACAAATGGTGCTGGTTCAACTGGCAGTCTACATGTAGAAAAATGCAAATTGATCCATTCCTATCTCCCTGTACAAAGCTCAAGTCCAAGTGGATCAAGGACCTTCACATAAAACCAGATACACTGAATCTAATAGAAGAGAAAGTGGGGGAAAGTCTTGAATACATGGGCACAGGGGAAAAGTTCCTGAACAGAACACCAGTGGCTTATGCTCTAAGATCAAGAATCGACAAATGGGACCTCATGAAATGACAAAGCTTCTGTAAGGCAAAGGACACTGTCAATAGGACAAAATGGCAACCAACAGATTGGGAAAAGATCTTTACCAATCCTACGTCTGATAGAGGGCTAATATCCAATATATACAAAGAACTCAAGAAGTTAGACTCCAGAGATT
>CM052701.1:25278155-25296835 GCA_028551405.1 Uromys caudimaculatus | reverse complement strand
ATGGATAGAGAAAATATGGTATATTTACACAATGGAGTACTACTCAGCTATTAAAAACAATGACTTCATGAAATAAACAGGCAAATGGATGGAACTTGAAAATATCATCCTGAGTGAGGTAACTCAGTCACAAAAGAATGAACATGGTATGTACTCACTGATAAGTGGATATTAGCCCAAAAGTTCAGAATGCCCAAGTTTCACTTCACAGCAACCATTGGGCTGAGTGTGAGGTCCCAGATGGAGGAGTTGGAGAAAGGACTGAAGGAGCTGAGGGAGTTTGCAGCCCCATGGAGGGAGCAACAGTGTCAACTGGCCTGACCTCCCGGTGCTCCCGGAGACTGGATCACCAACCAAAGAATACACGTGGAGGGACCCATGGTGCTGGCCATATATGTGGCAGAGGAAGGCCTTGTTAGCCATCAGGGTGAGGAGGCCCTTGAGCCTGAGGGTGTTAGATGCCCCAGTATAGGGGAATGCCAAGGTGGGAATATGGGAGTAGGTGGGTGTGTGGGTGGGGGAATACCCTCATAGAGGCAGAGGGAGGGGGAGGGGATAGGGGGTTTCCAAAGGGGAGATCTAGAAAGGGGGAAACATTTGAAATGTAAATAATCAAAAATAATAAATAAATAAATAAAAATTATAGAACATTGTTAAGAAAAATTAAGATATTAAGACAAAAACATTTATGAATTACAGGAATATTATTAGCATTTTCATACCAATCCAACAAATCCATAGATTTCCATGAGAATGAATTCATAATTAGTTTCTATTACTATTTAAAATATGATTATTTAAGTATTTAGACTATTTAAAATATTTAAATCTGATTGTGTTCTTGGTTTTTTTTTTCCAACAGAACATAGTTAAAGTATAGGAATAGTACTTATTTTTTGTGTGTTTTGATTTGTATCTTGAAAGTTGATATTTTGGTGGGCTCCTTATGTTTTGTGTCTATGGTATGGTTTGATAAGGCAATATAACTGATTTCTGTCTAATATGCATACCATTAATGTACACCCTTGCCTAACTGCTCTGGAGAGCATTCTAGGGTGTGAACACTGTTTTCTTTTACCTGATCTCACAGAATACAATCTCAACCTTCCTTTGTTTAGCATAACATTAACTATACGTTTGTGATATATGGCCTACAGCATGTTGAGATAACTTCCCTTTGAGGATGATTTGTCAAAGCATTTTTTAAATTAAGTGTTAAATTTTATAATTTTAATGATTGTTGCATATGTTGATATGATAACAACATGGTTGTCTTTTATTCTGTTAAAGTAGCATATTGCTTTTGTTATTAATATTGAGCTATCCTTTCTCCCCTAAGATATACCAACAGCTGTTCAATGGGACTTAAGGACTGTTCAGTAGGGGAGAGTCTTTAGGTATTATTATATAGCTTTAATAGCGTGTAAATCTGAACTTGAAATATAGGTTTTAAATATTCCTTTTAATTACATTTTTAAATGATTTTCAAAATGACTAGGGTTAATTCTTTAAATATTTGGAACAACTCAGTAATGAAGTCACCAACACCTGGACTTTTCTATAATAGAAAGTTATAATTATCAATCCAGTGTCTGTTTTTCAGTCAGTTCAGATTTGTGTTACTTCACATTTGATATCTATAAAATATAGCATCTTCTAGATTATATAATTTATTGAGATATCATCATATGTCATTCATAGTATTATATTATGATCTTTTATTTCTGTGGTATCTGTTATGTTTTCTGTTCCATTTTTTTTTAATTTGAGAAACATCTTTATTAACAATTTTATCATTTAAATAAACAGTTACTAATTTAAAAAAGAAGAAAATTAAAATGACACAGATATTAGCAGGGGATTATTGGAGAAGAAGACGGGGGTTGGGAGAAAGAATGTAAGAAAGTCGTGGGAGTAAAAATGATCGAATCGCACTGAATTCCAGACAAAAGTGTCACAATAAAACCTACTGTCTAGCACAATCAATATATAACCTAATAACAAGAAATAAAGCGGCCAGGCAGTGGTGGCGCACGCCTTTAATCCCAGCACTTGGGAGGCAGAGGCAAGCAGATTTCTGAGTTCGAGGCCAGCCTGGTCTACAGAGTGAGTTCCAGGACAGCCAGGGCTTCACAGAGAAACCCTATCTCGAAAAACCAAAAAAAAAAAAAGAAATAAAGCACTAGAGGGGCTGCACACAGGTTACACCAGACAACATGATACTGTATGTGAGAGAATTAGGGGTACACATACTTCGGCATTTCTGGGGATTGCAGAAACCCTACCACAAGGAATGACTCTACTTACATCATGTCTAGGAATTACCTATAATTCCTAGGACAGTGCAAATGCTGTGTATATAGTTCTCAAATGCATTGTTTAGAAACAACTAGAAAGATGGTCTGCACCAGTAATGATCATTTTTCTCTGAATATTTCAGCCATGCAGTTGGTTAGCTCTATCCACAGCTGCAGAACTCCTGGGCAAAAAGAACTAGATGCATCCCTGTGCCACAGGCCTTCTGCTGACATTTGACTACATATACCAAGAGGCAAACACAGAAGCCAGCCAAAGCTGCTTTAATGAAGCTCGGAGGAACTGCCAAGGTCAGACTCTGGCTAGGTCCAACTTCATTTCTGTGGCCTTGGGACTGAGAGTGCTAATCTGAATTCCGTGACCACTGGGGCGTATTCTTGGGCTTCACACAGCACACTTTGCCATTCCAGCAGAAGATGTAGAAAAGTTCTTTCTTGGTGCACTCTTCCCGGCAGACGCCAAAAGACTTCCAGCATCTTTCAGGGTTCCCTATGCCAGAACAAAGACAAAGACACCAGCATGAGTCATGAGGTCCTGGGTAGAGGCCAGGGGCCCTAGGCAGTAAAGTAAGAGGCAGTAGAAGGAGCGGTCACCTCTAGAGGCTGAGGAAGCTTGTATCACCTCACGTCCTCTACGGACACTCCATCCCAGTCCTTCATAAACTCTACCTCTTGGAAGTACAGTAGGTTACAAGGCTTAACAAGCAAGGTTAATGTGAACCATCAGAATCTATAGAATTGGGTTTGAAATCTGTGTCCCAAGGCAACTGGTAAACCGTAAGCTGGTGACTCTCTCTCTCTCTCTTTTTATTTTATGTATGTGAGTACACTGTTGCTCTCTTCAGACACACCAGAAGAGGGCATCAGATCCCAGTACAGATGGTTGTGAGCCACCATGTGGTGCTGGGAATTGAACTCAGGACCTCTGGAAGAGGAGTCAGTGCTCCTAACCACTGAGCCATTTCTCCAGCCCTGGTGACTCTCTTTTTAAGAATCTGTTTCCTCTTTTCTACAAGGAGAGGTAAATGCCTCACAGAGCTATGCTAAGGAACAGCATTGGAGGTATAGCTCAGTTGGTGTTTGCCTTGTGTGCTTGAAGCCCTGGCTTCCAGCCCTAGCATAGCAGAGACTGGGCGTGGTCACCCATATCTGTAATCTCAACATTCAAGAGTTAGGGGCAGGAGAATCAGGAGTTCAAGGGCATCTTCAGCAACACACGGTGAGTTCGAGACCAGCTTCAGCTACATGAGACCCTGTCTCAAAAGAAATAAAAAGTAAAATGTAAATAAAACTAATTATTAATTTGTGTAAAAAAAAACACTATTATTAAATTAAATAAATCCAGCTATGAAGTGACAGAACCTCAGCAAAGATTGAGCAGTTATTTTACAAGGAAGAAAACTGAACTAGAAGGAGCATATTAGTAATATGAATAATAATGAAGCCTAATGGCTTAAGAAGAAATTTTAGGTGGAAAAGATTTTTAAATAAAGAAGAGAAGACCCACAACCGACCATAAAGAGCCTGATCCAATTTCTGTATCTACAATAGAACACATCCACTCAGGGAACAGCACAGAGAAGTATGGAAAGACACAGGAGGCAGAGGGCCAGGACAGTAGCTGCTAAACAGTGTCTTCTAGACACTCCTGGGATGCTACGCTCATGAAATGCTAACACTATGGCCACATAAGTTAGACTTACGTAACCACACCAGTAGGTACACCAGTGTGGATGGGAAAGTCTCACGAAGCCCTACCACCTAGATGAAGAGCTACAGGCCATCAACGGCTGCTGAGAGAAGAATCAGTCTTCTCCAGGGATAAGCTCCCCGATAAGTTATCCCAAGTGGTCAACCCTAAACACACATACACATGAGAGGCACTGTATGAATGAACTCAGTGGACACACACACACACACACACACTCGTGCTCACCAGAGGTTGGGGTTATACTAGAACTTATTGACAATAATGTTTTATACCAGAATAAAGATCGGCATCATGTATTTATGCTACTCAGGCCTTCCAAGGACAAAGGACAAGAAGGAACTGTGAACATCTGAAACTGGACAATACTGCCCCCACGTGCCTTTCCTAAGGACTCTAACGGGAAAGAGCTCCAGACTAGCAAATTAGACACAATTAACTGTTAGAACTCTAACTAAACGACAACTTAAAGTCAGGCCACCAGAGCTCAGTGACAGAGTGTCCAGCATGAACCACAAAAATACAGAAACAAAATGAGTACATGAAAGACTCCGTGGTTACATGTCCTGATAAAAGAGCCACGCAGCACGATACAAACATGGGAGTACATGGAGAACACCTGCAGACGTTCGCAATGGCTTGAGAACATGTGACTATAGAGGTATCTGTGGTGACAGACAGTGAGATGAGGAAGAAGCGTCTAGGCCACCATTCCTACCAGGCCGGGGATGTGACGCAGAGGCAGAGTGTTTCCCTATATCCAAGAGCTGGGTTCATCCCTACCCACACTCCTACAAAAAGAAAAGAGAAAGAGGAATATAGAGGTCGATGGTGAAGTTGGGTCAGAAGTACCAGTAGGAGTTCATGGGTGCTTATTTTTAAAAATATGCTTTCCTCATCTCTGGTTATTGCAAAGCTTAGAAACATTGACCAGTCAGTAGGAATTAGAAATTAGAATTGTAGAAACCATTTTGGCCAAGAAATTCCAAAACAAGTATCCTACCTCACCAGAGACTGAGGACGACAACAAAGACAAGGAAAGCTTTATCAGAAAGATCAACTCCTAGATCAAAGTCTTTCCCACTGCCGAACACGAGGAGCTTTACTGCAAGAGGGATGATGGTCACAGTATATTTAACATGTGGCTTAGAACTATTAGTCTGATCTCTATGAGTTCAAGGCCAGCCTACTCTACAAAGCCAGGGCTGTTACACAGAAAAACCCTGTCTCTAAAAACCAAAAATCAAAACAAAACAAAAACAAAACCACTATCACCACCACAAAAAATCAAAAACATTAGTCTAAAATAAATCATATTTAACTGAGTAATGAAGTATCCACTGTCTCCTAAATCCAGCTGTTATTGTTGGAAGAGCGGGGAGGGATGAAGGTAAAAACCCTGGAGGCCTAACCATCTTTCCAAGCCAGAACTGTATCCCAAGTCCTAAGAGACCAATGCGGCTGGACCCCAGAGTTCTATGCAGCCCCTGAGCCTCCAGTTCTCAGCTCTCCTCCCAGCAGGATGGAAGTTTCTGGAACTCTCTGATGAATTACAGAAAACAAAGAAGCTGCAGCACACCAAAATTCCAGCTTGCCCAGTCTTGACCTTTCAACCTAACTTGTTACATAAAAATTAGAAATTAGGAAATTGAAACACAGAGACATGACTACTGCCTTACAGATTCTAACCCGAGATCTGAGGCTCTTCCCACTGCCCAGACAGTGTCTCCTACGTACCTGACATCCACCCAGGCCCTAAGTACCCTGACTAGACCCAATTCTGTCCCTCCTCTGAAGGGGTCTAGGTTACCTGGAGTGACCTGGGACAGCAGCAGCAGAGCCATAGTTAACACCGCAGTCTTCATGACTTCAGGAAATCCAGGGTGTTGGCTTGTGTCTATCAAAGCACAAGACAAAGAGCAAGAGCTCTGGATCCCTGCTCCTTGTAATCAGCTGGAACACGTGTCCTCCGAGGCCCACGGGTACAGTCTGTCTCCCCATGCCCAGGCCTCCACACCCACAGCACTGAGCACACACTCCTATGCTGCTCTCCCTTATTCACTCAAGGACCAGCAAGACTAAATCCTCCAACAGCCAGGGTATTTCATTGTAAGAATATGTCAGTCTATGTCAAAATCCAGCCCAGAATCCTCTACTCTGGAGGTAAAGGACCCAGTAGCTGAGAAGCTATTCACAATTGATGGCTGCAGAGGGAGAGAGAGTCCGTTTTCTTTAAGAGTGTGGCCCCTGGTAGATTGTCTATGCTCCAACGAATGGCCCCACATCCGTGGGTCTATGGGCAGCACAAATGGGACCAGTTGAGATATTTTTAAAGGATTGGGCTGGAGAGATGGCTCACAGGTTAAAAGCACTGGCTGCTCTAACAGAGGAAGCCGCTTGGGTTCCCAGCATGCACATGAGAGCTCATGACTGTCAGCAAGTCCAGTTCCAGAGGATCCAACACCTTCTTTTGGCCTCTGTGGACACTGTGTGTACATGGCACACAGATTCCAAACACACTCACGCACGCATGCATGCACACCCACACACTAATAAAGTATTTTTTTAACAGAGAAGGACATGAAGTTGGGAGGAAGGGAGGGAGGTGGGAGACGGATCTTCGAGAAGCTAGCGGAAGGGCTGGGGTGGGTGTGAGTAAAATACATTGTACACATGCACACAATTTTCAAATAATTAATTAAAACATATTTAAAATGTCAATACATTTAAAAATCCTCAACACTCTGCAGTCCTTACCATGCTCTGCAAAGTCCCAACGTGATAGTTCACCCAGTAAAGCACTTGTCACACAAGTCCTTCATGGAGGGCCCAAGGATGACCGACAGAAGCTATACAGAGGTGGTGTGTGGCGCCGCACACCTTTAGTCCCAGCATTCCAGGGGCAGAGGCAGGTGGATCTCTATAAGTCTGAGGACAGCCTGGTCTACATAGGTTTCAGGATAGCCAAGACTACATAGTGATGTGGCTGTCCCAAAAATAAAATTAAATAAAATAGGCAAACGTGGTGATACACACTTAAGATCCCTGTGCTAGAAAAAATGGGGACAGGCACTCAGAAGTCTCGGTGCCCACTGCCAGCCATCTTAACCTAATCAGCTTGCCCCAGGCCCATAACAAACCCTGTCTTGAAACACAAGGTGATGGCTCTTGAGAAATGACACCCACACTTGATCTCTGACCTCCACACACACAATCACACATATCCAAACACAGCTGTCATGATTCTAACATAGCTTAAATGAGCTACTTTAAAAAAAAAATTAAGAAATGTTAGCTGGGCATGGTGGCACAGGCTCCTAATCCCCAAACCTGAGAGGCAGGTGGATCTACCCAGCAAGTTCCAAGACCACCAGCACTGCATAGAGAGACCTTGTCCCAAACAAACAAAAAGAAGTGTTTTGTTTTCACCTATATGCGCGTGTAAGCATTCCTGTGCCCAGGAATGCAGCTACCCTGGAAGAGGTTAGATCCCCCAAAGTCGGAGTTACAGGCAGTTGTGAGGCACCACGTAGGTGCTAGGCACTGAACTCTGGTCCTCTGGAAGAGCAGTAGACACTCTCTTGACCACTGAGCCATCTCTCCAGCCCAGAGAAGCTCCTTGCTTCAGACGTACTTTTCCAGTTTGGGAGCTACAGAAGAGGGACACTGCCCACACGTTCAGTAGTGTGTATCTGTCAGGATAGTCTCTATCAAGGAAAAGAGCTCCCACTGCCTAGAATGCTCAGCTGTAGGGAGAATGTTGGCATTGAAACCGAGGAAGGGAGAGTTGAGATTATCCAGCTCACTGTTCCAGCTGGGCCACTGAATTCTGTGACCCCCAGAATGAACCCAAATCTCTCTCTAGGATTCAGTCTCACCAGGGAGCTCTAAAACACTCGGGGACTCTAAAACTCAACCCAACCCCTCTGGATCCCTGGACACTCAAATACACAGAAAATGAAAGACTACCCAAGTCTAAGGTTTTGCTACCAATGTGGGCCAAACTAATTGAGCTTACCCCTAGAGCCCCAGGGCCACGACTCCTTACATCAGCTGCCTCAGGGAGGTTCCCACGGAGATCCAGGTTAAGGTTCTAAGAAAGGCACCCCAACCTGGGGTGAGCAAGCTGATCCTGTTCTTCATTACCACTGCTGATTGGCAGCCTTGGCCTCTTCTCGGAGTTGGCTTTATGGAATGCTAATGCTGTCCCCACTCAGCCTTGGAGCTTCCTGTTACCAGGTGTGTGTGGCTAATCTTGGTTTGCAATTCGACACACTTGGGAAGATGGAACCTCAGTTAAGGAACTGCCTCCATCAGACTGGCCTGTTGGCCTGTCTACAGGCCATTTCCTTGATTGTCAATTGACATAGCCCACTGTGCACAGTACCATCTGTAGGCTATATAAATAAGTTAGCTAAGGAGAGAGGGAGGGAGAGAAACACACAGTGGGGGAGGGAGACAGAAGGAAGAAGGGAAAGGGGGAGAGAGGGAGGGGAGGCGGAAGGGAGAGGGAGAGGGAGAAGGAGAGAGAGAGATCCAGTACGTAGTATTCTCCATGATCTTCGTTTGAGTTCCCGCCTCCAGGTCCCTACCCTGAATGATGGACTATAATCTGAAGTCAAACAAACCTTTCCCAAGTTACTTTTAGTCGTGGTTTTTCTCATTGCAAGAGAATAGCTGACTAGGAGAATGTGATCTTGGGTTCTTTCTGCTCTAGACCCCAGAAGCAGTCGTAACTCTTGTGCTCCCAATAGAGAAGAATTCAGACGAGACACAGCAGCAGAGAAAGCTAAGTGGGGTTTCATTAACTCAGCAAGGAAGCCATGATGCACTCTTTAGAACAGGAGCCAGCTGAGCCAAGCAGAAATGGCACTGATCCAGGCAGGCACGGGGCTTATGTCTCCTCTCTGTCCCCCTGTCCCCTGTGAGTTCTCCAGAGTGGGAACATCCAGGAAAGGGGTGTGTGCTTCTTGGTAGTCCATTTTACCCAGAAGTCAGTCTGTCTGTTATAAGTAAACATAAATGATTCAAGAATTTAAACAAGGGTTTAAGTGGCCCCTAAAACCACAAAGTTTATGAGAGGAAAGGGTAGCTACAGTCTGGACATACCCTGCTGGTGAGGCAGTTCTCCACACTGGTTTGAGCTGAACCAGACGGAGTCCACCACCACTGATTGTTTTTCATGTCCGGCCCAGCCAGAGAGACCACCTTCACCTGTCTTCACATTCTGTCTTGCTGACCACCACTACCTGTCTTTTTGGTCCAACTGAAGTAAGTGGGTTGGGAGTACGGTACTGTTAGTCTCTTCTGACGCTAATCCCCTGCCTAACCAGCATTCTCCCATCTAGGACCTGGGTGCCTGAAATAATTGGGAATAATTTGTAAGATTCTGGTCTCTTCTAAGTCTTATTCATTCCTGTTGGACAGACTTGACTGATGCTCAGATATTTTTAAGTTCCTTTATAAGGTTTTTCTTTGTCTTTCAAAAGTCTAAACATTACAAAATGTTCCGTTCCAGCAAGCTCTGAGCAACACAACAGTTTCCAGTGACCTTGGACAGTCAACTATCTCATGAGAAAGAGCAGGACATGTATAAACATCTTTATACATTAATCTTAAGATTGTGGCTTGAGAAACAAATGGCATTGGCTTCCCTGCAGAACTGGGGGAGATAGCGAGTGTATCCGCTCTTCTGCCGGACTCCAGTGGTCCAGGCTGGACAAGAGACACACTGTTGAGTCCAGGGATGGCAGGCTGAGTTCAGTGCTCTTAGCCTGTTTATACTGTGATGGATTTGTCTGGAGCATCGGGAGTGGGGATGCATTAGAAACAAGAAATAGTCCTTTCTCAAGGAATCATTCCTTCAGCCAGAAACAAGGGACAATTACAAGAGAGAATACTTGGCTTTCATGGGCCACCTTCTGATGTTTTCAAATTTTAGGTTGTCTGGTGGTCTTTACTTCTCAATAAAACCATCTTGTACTTAATTTTACTTCCTATAGATTTTGAATTAGTTGAGCACATTTTTTAAAAAATTTCTTAAAACCCATTGTTTTTTATGTATATGGATGTTTTTGCTGGGATGTATGTCTGTGTACCACATGCATGCAGTACCCAGGAGATTGTATTTTATGTATATGGATGCTTTGCTGGAATGTATGTCGGCACACCACATGCATGCCGTGCCCAGGAGGACTGAGCGTCCAGACAGGGGTGTGCTCTTCCTGGAAGCCCAACTTACCCAGCAGTCAGTCTGGTATAGATAAATCTATAAAATGCAAGAATACATACAAAGGATTAAGTGACCCCTAAAACTGCAAAGTTCACTAGGGAAAGGGTAACTGTACTTTGGGCATGTGCCCCTCATGGGACAGTCCTGGGGCTGGCTTGAGCTGAACCAGACAGAGCCTACTACAATCAATTTTACATACTTAGGGCTTGGGAGCGGGGGTTGAGCTGGCCCATCAGAGAGACCACCACCTATAGGATTTTATACCCTGTGGGTTTGGGGGGATGAGGCTGTTGGTCCGTCGTTTGTCCCACGCCCACCCTCCAGCCCTAACCTTCTACTTAACACTGGGTTGTTCAGAGCTTGCAAGAGGCTAGCTTTACAATATCACACATTATTAGCACTCAGTGGCTGGTATGCCAATGTTTATTCAAGATTTTTATGATGCACCAGAAATGCTCTTTTCTAGCCATTTGTTTGTCAGAAGTTGAAGGTGACAGTCACCGGGATAGGACAGCCAATACATATCCCTTTTTTTTTTCTTTTTGTTTTATTAGGTGAGTTTGGTGTTCATATGCATGCACGTGAATGCAGCAAGAGTTTGCTTCCCCAGTGGCTTGTAGAATTGCTTGGCCAGGAAGGAGGAAGGAAAGAACAAGATCATGGCAATCCCCATTGCTCAATCACCATGAGCAGCCAAAGACACCATGTTGTCTAGACATCACATCCCTGTGACAAAACACTGGAGAGAATCGGCTTGAAGAGAGAAGATGCCTCTCTTGGAGCAAAGATTCAGAGGTCTCAATCAGTTGTTTCTGGGTCATGGTGAGACACAGCATCATGGCAAGAGACAACAGCAAAGCTGTTCACACCATGGTGGCCAGGACACAGAGAGAGAGAACACCAAGCTAGCTGACTTTTCCCTTCAGCTTCTGGCCTGTGGGATGGTGCTACCCATATCCAGGGCAAGTCCACTTTCCTTAATCCTCTCTGGGCATGCCCTCAACAGACACTCTCAGAGGTGTGCTCTGCTAGTTGCAGAGAGACTTCTCAATCCAGTCAGGTCGACAGTGAAGGTAACCATCACAGATGTATCATGGTTTGGTAATAAGAAACTTGAAAGGATGGCCTATTTGTTTCCTAGGACTTCCATTCAACACACAACAGAGTGGTTTGTAAAAACAGATATCTTTTCTTCCTCCATTATTCTGGAGGCTACACATTCAAAATCAAAATGGTGGCAGCATTGGGTCCTCCAGAAACCCAGAGGGGATGCGTGCTCTGTGCTTTGCTCCTGGCTCCTTGCTGCTGATACCCCTTGGCATTTCTCAGCTTACAAAGGCACAGCTTCAGCCTCTGGCACCATCATCCAATTAGACTTTCCTGCAATTCTGTCTAAATTGACTCCTCCCTCTAAGGACACTAGCCCAGCACATTTTCATGATTTGAGTATTAGCAAGTACCCTGCCCTGCTAAAAGCATGCCCCAGTCTCCAGTTTCTAATAAAAGTATTGCTCTCTCCCTATAGACTAGAAAATGTCTCTGGAAGCAGGACAGTGGTGGCATATGCCTTTATTCCCAGTACTCAGAAAGCAGAGGCAGGCGGAATGGCAGGCAGAACTCTGCGAATTCAAGGCCAACCTGGTCTACAGAGTAAGTCTGAGGACTACTGGGGCTACACAAAGAAATCCTGTCTCAAAAACAAAGTCTCTGGGGTTGGGCCTGGGGAGATAGCTGGGGCTTGGGGTGGGGGTGCGTTAAGAGCATATGCTGATCTTGCAGAGGACCCTCCATCACCCATGTCAGGTAAATCACAACTTTGAGGGGTTCCAGATCCAGGGAACCATCGCCCTCTACTGGCCTCCTCAGGTACTGCACCCATGTGCACAAAGCCACAGTCATACACACATGCATGTTTAATTGGAAAAATAAAATCTTCTTTTAAACTTCTAGTATTTTGATAAAATAATATTCCTGTTTATTTCATAGCAGAAAATAATAGCGGCTTGTTAACTGAATGTGTTTTCTTTGATTCCCAATCAGGTTGAAAGTGGCTTTTCTCCCTATCCACAAACAGGCCATGGTATCTGGGGTGTGCCGGAAGTTCACATAGCATTTTCCGCTACCGCCTCACCAGATCCCTGGCCCTTGTGACTAACAGATCCCACTGTACTTAAACTTAGTCTGGGATTTTTTTTTTTTTTTTTTTTAAGGCAGAGTAGTACACGAGTGTGCAAGGAGGCCCAGGAGAAGGCGGCCTTCAAGGTGCCACCATGTACTTGGGAGCTGAGGTTTGAAAAGACTCTCCATGGTCTAACGGTCTCAGAGACTCACTTGCTGATCCCAAGAGTCTGTGGGTGAAAATACAACTCCCCTGCCCTGCATGGGTGCTGAAATCCTCGGGTTACTGTATCCACTTGCTTTCTGTGTTGTCTCCCCACATATAGACCCATATAAACTGATGGGTAAACAAGCCACATGGCTCATCTGCTCCAAACCCTTGATGACACAGATTCTTCTGGGGACGTGGCCCTTGTTGATATGCATGAAGCCCTGGGTTTAGCATTGGAAAAAAAATTCTTCCAATATCACATAAGACCTGGAGAGATGGCTCAGCAGTGAAGAATGCATACTGCTGTCGCAAGGGGACTGAGTTCAGTTCCTAGCACCCATGCGGAGGGTGGAGGCATTAGAACTTCATCTCCAAGGGGTCCTCAGGCCTCCAAGTTCACCTGCACTCACATGCATACACACGCACCCACACATAATCCAAAATAAAAATCAAATTAGTAGGAGGGCGAAGGATATGTCCCAGTTGTTTGAGTGATTGCCTAGCATACTCAAGGCCCTGGGTTCAACCCCGGCTCAGCCCTTTATAAACCCAGCCATGGTAACACATGCTTGTGATCCCAGCACACAGGAGGTCAACTTCCGATACATAGAGAGATCAAGGCCAGTCTTGGCTACACACGACGGGTCTCCACAAAAGGTGTTGGGGGAGCTGAGAGGGCGTGGTGGTGGGGTGAACAAGGTCAAGAGACATCAAGTTCATGAAATTTTCTAAGGATACATTTTAAAACACTTTACAAAATTAAGACTAAGTTTGTAGAAGAAGTAGTACACGTCACTGAATACGCGGAATGCCGAGGCACTGTAGGCAGTGAAAGTCTCTCAGGAAGAGAAGAATCCAATGAAAACACTCTTCCTAAGAAGGAATGTGAGGGCTGGATGCCCACACATTCAGGCACACCCTGGGGGGTACCTGGCTAGAATTCCACCTCTCAGCGTCCTTCCCTCTGTGGACTTGAATGTCCGTTTGCAGACAGCTTTTTACATTGTAAAGACCTCTGGGGACCGCAGCCATCGGAAGCTGCAGCCACTGTGCTCTGTCACGGTCACAGGCGAGAGCTGGTAAGGACAAGCTGCAGGTCTCGGCTGTTCCTCAGTTTCTTCTTTAGTAACAGTTCTCCTTCCCCACTTCCGGCCCCGCTGACCAAAGCAACCCCAGAAGCCAGGTCCCCACTAACCACGTCTCTGTGAGTACCACAGACTTCAGTAGCCAGGGAGTCAAGAACCTCTCCATTACCCTGCACTTCCCATCCCAGTCCTGGGGCAGCTTCGATCCTCTGCCCACCACCCATGGAAATGAGCTAATATCCCCTGTTCCTCGGCAAGTCTTCCATTTTCCAGCTCCTCAAACAATTAAGCTGAGACTATGTTTTACCCTAGAGCCCTTATTCTATACTGCCGATAGTGACTCTCCTCTGATTGAACCTTCAAAGATAAGAGGCTGTGGGCCTCCACGGTAGAGTTGTAGGGCTGGTCACCAGGTCCCTTCCCTGACCACCTCTTATTCTCTTCCTTGTAAAAGTTCTTGAAGGCATTACTGAACAGCTAGCACCTCCTGTGTTTATTTACCTTTATGTAAATCTTGGGCAGCCCACTCAATATTTTCTGTCCCCACAGATGGTTTGGTCACTATCTTATCCCGTAAGCTCTACCATGCTTTGATTCTCTTAACCTCTATATCAGGAGGGTCCAGTCAGGGAGTAGAATTCGTGTAAATAATTGAGACAGAGGATAGTTAATACAGGGAATCGCTTACTTTTGCTCAGAGATTCAAAACTGAGGACCCTGAAGAATGCACTACCACTACCGACTGCAGAAGCAGCCACCTCGCTTCAGCTAAGGGAGCCAAAATGGGAATGAATGTCCAGACCAGGACTCAAGGGAACCTCTGTTATTGGATTCCCTGAGGAAGGGGGCTCCACCCAGAGCCCAGACCAACCTTGTGTTTGGTTAGTGCTGGGCTGGTGCTCAGAGAACTCACGCATGTCGGTTTTCTCACGGTTTTTGCTCCTCTAATGTCGAATTTACTCTTGAACAGGCCTTGTCCTGCCTGGAACCTAATTTCCTGTTCTCTGCCAGCTTCTTCCGGTGTTTATTCTGCAAGAGCCTAGATGTGTGTTCTATGACATTTGTGCGGGTGGCGCCCCCTTGTGGTCCCTTGGATAATGTGGCGCAGAGCTGTTGGGAAAGGGCTGTGCTGTGTGGCCTTGGACCTTGGACAACCTCTCTCTCCCCTCTGATCCAAAAGACAAAGGGATGCTGTGGACTCGGTGGGTGTGGCTCCGCACTGTAGACCCAGGGTACAGGACCGTTCCCGTTGGCTGCTCCTGGAGATCTGAGGGATTTCCGCCAGGAAGTCCCGGCCTCCCCAGTTCGCCACTAACTTTGCTTTGGACTCGAAGCTTCGAAGGTTCACCTTGGGCCTTCTCCCACCATGAAGCTCCTGCTGCTGACTTTGGCCGCGCTACTTCTCTTGTCCCAGCTCACTCCAGGTAAAGTAGATCTTCTCAGCGAAGGGGCCAGGCAGGGAGACCCTGGCCTTGTCAGTGAATCCCAGGGGCATGGAGCCACCATTCCCAACCCCATGGAGGAGGCGTCTTGCCGGGTGCCGGATCTTAGGTACCAACAGTAACACTGGCAGTGTCGCAGTCATCACCCACCACATGTTCGGCCTAACCACGCTGTGCAAAGGGCCAGTGCGGGGGAGCCAGAGAGGAGAAGGCAACAGCAGATTTCCTGCAAAATACTCCCCAAAATGTTCTAGACTTAGTAAAAGCCACAGCCACCTTCATGGAAGAGAGAAACTCATGTTTACAGCTCTTCTCTCTGTCCCATACTCTGTGCTAGAGCTAGGACTATGGAGGCAAATGGCATGGCCCACGGACACAGTTTTAAAACATTATACCCAAAGCTGTGACCAAGGGAAGCCAGGGAGCTGGGTACACATGAGTAGGGCCTGGCTGGCCTGAGGTCAGCAGAGTCCTAAAAAGTGACATAGAATCATCCCCATCTGAGAGAGGGGGAGGAGGGAGAGAGGGAGGGAGGGAGGGAGGGAAGGAGAAAGAGAGAGAGAGAGAGAGAGAGAGAGAGAGAGCGCTCACCTGAACCTCCTGCAGGGGGACTCACTCCAGAGTACAAAGTGCAACGTGCAGGAGTAGGTGCTAGGAGCCACAGGCGAGGAAGTAGCCTGGTGGGCACGGATGCCAGGTGAGGGCTGTGGGAGAGCCTAGGCAGGGGAGGCTAGCCTACCCTTCCCATCAACTCCGTACCAGCTACCTGTTCCATCCCATGCACCTTTCCAGAGTCAGGATGTGCTATTTTCCTAAACAAGCTGGTCTCAGTTTCCCTCCTATTGCCCCGAAACACCCTTCATCTAAGGAGAAAGAAAGCCAAGAGCCCAAGTTGGCAACTAGCTCACCACTGACTCTGATACCTCCTACCCCATAACTCTCTCTCTCTCTCTTTCTCTCTCTCTCTCTCTCTCTCTCTCTCTCTCTCACACACACACACACACACACACACACACACACACACACACACACACACAGAAGGCCTGTGTCCCTAGGATGCTGATGACATCAGGCTGGCAGGGTTAGTGTGGCTTCTCGGGCAGCTGCCTCCTGCTGCTGCTGTTGCTGCCGCTGTTGCTAGAAGAGAATTCAAACTCCTCAGTTCCCAGGAAGTTATTGGAAGGGTTTCTCTTCCACGTCCTGTGACACATCATGGTAAAAGGGATTGAGTAGAAGCTGTCAATACATTGGTCACCTTTACCCTTCATCTCCTAGAGCCTGTAGTGAGATGTCTCTGTCTAAACCCACCAGGCTGCATCCAGTCCTTGACTTTTCTTGGTAAAATTTGATCTTGAAATTATAGTCTTGCTATGACCTGAAACAACTCATCTTATTTAACCTAAATGACAATAGTCATCCTAAAGTTGCTCGTGAGTGCCCCAAAGTCTGGAAATTCTACTCGGTTCTACTTTTTGATAGTCTGAGGGTCTTATGATGAAAAGGGGCCAAAGGGTCCATCCCTTAAAAATGTTTAAAATAACTCGTGGGTAAAGACACTTGCCACCAAACCTGACATCCTGAGTTTGAGCACCAAGACCCTCACAAGAGGAGTGGGCTGGCTCCTTCAAGTTGTCCTTGGCGTGTGCAAGCAATAAATAAATGAACAAATGTAATTGTAAAATGGTTAAGGGCTGAGGGATGCTTCAGTGGGTAAGAACACTTCTGAAGCAAGAGGAGCTGAGTTTGGATCCTTGGCCAATTACATGCAAAGCCAGACATGGCTGCACGTAACCCCAGTGTAGGGAGGTGGAGACAGAGAGATCCAGGAGCTCGTTAGCCAGCTAGGCCAGCCAAAATGGTGAATTTCCAACTCAGTGAGAGACCCCATCTCAATGCAGGAAGGTGGGGAGTGATAAAGAACACCCCATGTTCTCCTCTAGCCAGAAAGAGAAAAAGAAAGAGAGGGGGGGGGAGGTGTAGCTTAATATCCTTAAATTAAAATCCAAGGTCTCATGGCAGTTTACAGCCATCTGTAGCTTCAGCCAGGAATCAACACCGTCTTCTGGCCTCTGCAGGCTCTGTACAAATGTCATACCCATCCCTACATGCAAACAAAAACATTTATACATATAAAATAAGTAAATCTTTTTAAAAGATCTCACTAAATGGTGGGTTTTTCTATAGCATGGTTGTAAAATAATAGGGATACAAAAAACAGATATGCTGCTTAGCAATGTTACCAAGTAACAAATGTTACCAAGTAAGGCCCCTGTAACAGCACACAGCTCAGTCAGCTGAGCTGCCCTGAGCTCCCTTCCCCGTTCCTTCTCCTCAGTTCTCTTCCTCCCCTAAGTGTCCTGACTTAACGTAGCAACTGACTTTTTCTTTTCATTTCTTCATGAAATGCCTATTGCCAAGGTTTCATCCCTAGACGGCCTTTTGTTTATTATTTCTGAGACAGGATCTCACCGTGCAGCCCTGGCTGGCAGACATCCTGTTTTAAAATATGCCTTATAATATTTCTCTGATCTTCATCCCTCTGTCTTTATAAGTTCTTGTGAAATAACTGGTCACTGACCTGTATCCGCCCACAATGAGGGCTCTGCCTGTTGCACACTCATGGTAGAATTCACAGCATTCCTCTGATGTGTAGCCCTGGATGACCAGAAACTCACTATGTAGACCAGGCTGCCCTCAAACTCAGAGACTCTCATGCCTTTGCCTCCTGAGTGCTATCATATCTGGGTACTCTAACTGAACTCAAATTGTCCGATCATTGGTGAGGAGAATCTACTGAGCTTTATTTTAAATATCCTAGCAACTGTGGTAATGCCCATCCATCTTTATAAAGAGTACCAGCCCAGCCGTGATGTCTCACCACGTTAAACATGGTAGGTACCCTACTGCAAAGGACACTGCACACCCAAGGGTCTGTGGGGTTGGCAACAGTCTGCCCAATGAAGAAGCAAACGGTTCTAAACACAGAAGTTCTCAACCTATAGGTTGAGACCCCTTGGGGGTTACATATCAGATATTTACATTATGATTCATAACAGTAGGAAAATTACAATACGAAGTGGCAGCAAAATAATTTTGTGGCTGGGGGTCACCACACCATGAGGAACTGTATAGGGAGTTGAAGCATTAAGAAGGTGGAGAGCCACTGAATCTAGAGGAGGAGGAGAGGGTAAGCATGGCATGAACGATGCTTGGGAATCTCCCAAGCAAGCCTGGGCCACCAGGCAGCATGTAAAAAGCTGACATCAGCCCAGGCAAGAATGAATTCAAGGCTGAATTTCTGAGGAAAGGCACAAAAAAAAGAAGAAAGGAAAGCTGGGGGTGGTAGCACAAACCTCAGGATCTCTGCGCTTGGGAAAAGCCGGAGTTCAAGGTCATCTGCCGCTACAGAATGACTGCCTCCCCTCAGCCCCCCCCAAAAGGAGAAGGAAACAGAGTGGGAAAGGCAGAGGTGGGGAGCAAGGGGGGAGTTTTGCATAAAACACCTCATCTGCTCCTTGGCACCTGATAGAAATCGAAGCTGCTTCTGTTTTGGGAAAGCTGATTCCTGG
>CM052701.1:25260213-25277655 GCA_028551405.1 Uromys caudimaculatus | reverse complement strand
GAGAGATGGGGGGGGGGGCTTTGGGTGTGGCTTGTTTGCTTTGATACTACTGGAACAGTGCACCCCAAAGATTTGTAATTTTCTCAGTAATCTCTTGGCTGAAGCCCCGGGGCAACCACTGCAGTTCACCTCCCCGGAAGAGAGCCCACACAGTTCTGACTATTTATCTCAGAACACATGGGGATGCCTGGACTGTTGTATCCTTTCTGTGGAATTGTAGCACCAGTACCGGAAAGGGAGAAAGGAGGCGTCTTTGTTGCCCCAGTTCAGCCAAACTATAAATAAATCTATTTTCCTTAAGGAATGGCTGCTATTCTCAGAAAACAGCATTCCACAAAGCACACACATACACACAGCACACACTCACACACAGAGAACACACACTCACACATACACTCACATGCTCACTCACACACATCTACCCTTCTACCCTCTCTGGTCCCACCCACTCCTGCTGGTCTCCTTCCATAGCTACAGTCCTGTACCACAGTGGTGTGTGCATGTGTGGACATCAGAAAAAAACTTAAGGGAGTCGCATTAGGAAACTGAGGTTCCTGGCTACTCAGGATTTTGTCACACCTGAGGTTTTCCGGGTGCTGTGTCTCCACATACTCTCACTGTCTCTCTCCCCTCCATCCTGTGGCATGTCAGCTGGTGACACTTGATCTGCTATTATCATTCTAAAGTCACTGACGCCTTGTTCTTTCTCTGTATTTCATTTTGAATAGTTTCTATTTTGTGTCTCCAACTGCATTTATCTTTCTTTAAAAGGCTTTTAGGGGTTGGAGAGATGGCTCAATGGTTAAGAGCACTGACTGCTCTTCCAGAGGTCCTGAGTTCAATTCCCCACACCCACATGGTGGCTCACAACCATCTTTAATGGGGATCCAATGCCCTCTTCTGGTGTGTTTGAAGACAGCAACAGCAACAGTGTACCCACATACATGAAATAAATAAATCTTTTTTAAAAGAAGACTTTAAATTTTTTATTTATTTAGTCTCATGTATACCAGGTTGACTTTTAACTCACTATATGGCTGAGACTTGCCTCCTAATCTTCCTGTCTCCACCTCCTGGAATCATATCTGCGTACTGCACTGATTGGCTGAGGCTTGTTTTAGAGGTGTATTTCTTATTATTGTGTGTATATTACCTATTTTTATGTCTGTGCACCGTGTGCATGCCTGGTATCTGCAGAGACCAGAGGAGGCTGTTGGATCCCCTGCAATTAAAGTAACAGCTTGTTGTGAGCTGCCATATGGGTGCAGGGAACTGAACCTGGGTCCTCTGACAAAACAGCAAGTGCTCTTGACCTCTGAGGCATCCCTTCAGCCCCTAAATGCTGCGTGTTTCACAAAGCCTTTCCACTCTGACCAGTGAGCATACAGAATATTCCCAGTCCTGAGGACAGCTCTGCCTAAGCTGTGTTTGGCGATTCTTTCCCAGGCTTTGATAGTTTCCACACATGTGTATTCAGATAAGTATTCAAAGTCAAGGGGTTCCTCTGGAGACCTCCACAGCACGGGTGTGTGCTTTTTCTTCTCCTCTTTTCTCTCTCCTTTCAGCCCCATCTGGAGTTTTAAATGCTGATTAAAATAGCTGCCATTAGTCTTTTTAAATTATTTTTATTAATTTTTAGCTAGTGTATAAAGGGTTCGCTGTGACATTTCCAGGCAGTTTTGTGCCTCTCCTCCCCTCTATACCCTGCCTCCCCTCTCCTCCCCTCTATACCCTGCCTTCCCTCTGCCCTTCGGTTGGTCCTCCCACCTCCTGCTTTCCTGTCTGTACATTCTATTACCCTCTCTTGTTCCTGGTCCCCACCTCTGAACATCATCTCCTTTTGCAGCTCCCTTTCTTCTTTCATGTCATACGTATGTGTATGCATTCACTTAAATCTGGATTCCATCTATGAAAGAGGCCATGTTTGTCTTTCAGAGTCTCTGTAACATAATAATCCCCAGTTCCATCCATTTTCCTGCACACGGCATGATTCTATTCTTCTTACAGATGAATATAATGTGTACATGAACCTCATTTGCTCTGTTCATCTATTGATGGACATCTAGACTGATTCCATATCTAGGCTATTATGAATAGTACCTCAATAGACACAGAAGTGCAAGTATCTCTGATAGCGCAGACTGCTGTAAAGGCCCTAAATATATTCAGGAACAATACTTATGGGGCACGTGGTCATTCCCGTGTCAGCTTGCTGGGGAACCTCTGTACTGATTTCCAGAATACTTGTGCAGGTTTGTGCTCCACCAGCAGTGAACAGGGTTCCTCTTTCCCCACATTCTTGAGGGCATTCGTTGTCCTTTCTTTCCTTGGTGACATATGGGAATGTGTCTCCCCTTCTGTGCTCTAAGAGGGCACACTCAGAGAAGGCTGGTGGAGAGGGTGTAGAAGCCGGGATTCTATGCCTCCTCTTCAAAGGCCTCCCTTGCCCTTCTCAATGCTTTGCTCCATGTCTGGGTCTCTGTCAGACTTGCCCAAATGAAACCTATGATTCAAATAGAGTTTAAAAACTTCATTCATCCGAGGGACACCGAGGCATCTGTAAGCCAAAGCAGGATTGACACTTCATAGAAAAGTAGTATGGGGCTTAGCTTTGTCTCAGGCAGCAAGGGCTGCCACCCCTGCAGCCCTGGAGGGATCCATTCCTATCTGCTCCCCTTCTTTGCATCCAGCTGTTTGGTGCAGTCTCATCCTGTTGCAACTGTCAGAACTGTTATTTCTTTCTTGGTTGTGGGGCTGGGGTGGGAGGTGTTAGACAGGGTTTCCTGTAACCCAGGCTGGCTACACCAGTCCTTGAAAGACAGATTATCAAAGTTCCATCATTTGTCATTTAGTCTAAATTTGTGGTCAAAGAAAGGTAGAAAAAAATGAGGTCAGGAAAAACAACATACAGTAGGTGGGAGAGGTCAGAGGTAAAGCAGGGAGCCGCTCACCCCTGTGCCAGCTCCCGACAAGGGCCACCCTCTTCTTACCACGATCTGCTCTCTATTCTTTGTATCAGGTGATGCCCAGAAATGCTGGAATCTCCACGGCAAGTGCCGCCATCAATGCTCCAGGAAAGAGAGCGTCTATGTTTACTGTACAAACGGGAAGATGTGCTGCGTGAAGCCCAAATACCAGCCAAAGCCAAAGCCGTGGATGTTTTAACTGCCCGGAAGCCTGATGCCCAGATGATTCGGATGGCAAAGCTGTCTAGGCTGACCCCATGGATTCCTGAGCTCAGTCAATAAATGTGCCTGCCCAACCTCAGTGCTGCCTGCTCATCTCCACTAGCAATTTTCAGGTCTGGGGAGTCAGAGCTATAATAATCACCATCACTGTGATCATGTGACATCCCTGCCTCTCAGAGGTGCATAGTGGGATTTTCTCGAGTCCATGAGAAATATGATGACACACAGTTGGGCAACTCACAGAAATGTGCTTGTGTACATTTGTGTTTCTAGAATCGTTTGCGTAGAAGGCTTAAGGTATAATCATTTGCAGAGGTTGACTCGATCAATTCTCAGTAATCCCACTGCCCTCATACAAATGATTGTTGATATTAACCTCTGTCACCTCAAAATCATTATTTTTAAATCCTGAAACCTTCCTTGCCTGAGACATAAGTGTTCTCTGTTGCCTTAATTTGCAGAAGTGTATTAATGAGCACATTCAGCTGCCTAATAGAAGAAACTATGCTGTCCCCAAAGGGCAGATGATATTCCTGTCTATACAGTATTTTAGATGCTGTCTTAGGGTTTCTATTGCTGCAATGAAACACTGTGACTAAAAAGCAAGTCGGGGATAAAAGGGTTTATTCAGATTGTGCTTCCACATCACAGTTCATCATCAAAGGACGTCAGGACAGGAACTCAAGCAGGGCAGGAACCTGGAGGCAGGAGATGATGCAGAGGCCATGGATGGGCGCTGCTTACTTGCTTGCTCTTCATGGCTTGCTCAGTCTGCTTTTTTACAACCAGCCCAGGGATGACCCCACCCACAATGGACTGGGTGCTCCCTCTGCAATCACAAATTAAGAAAATGCCCTACAGGCTTGCCTACAGTCCAGTCACACTGAGGCATTTTCTCAGTTGAGGTTTCTTCCTCCCAGATGACTCTAGCTTGTGTCACATTGACATAAAATTATCCAGCACAGGTGCCATTTATGCCACATGCATAACTTAAAAAGTATAAAGTGTAGGGATACAGCTCATTGGCAGAGTGTTTGCCTAGCTTGCATAAAGCCCTAGGTTCAATCCCAAGCAGCACATGAAAATTATAAATGGCACACTTTCTAGAATTAGCAGCCAGCTTCAAAGGAACTGTTGTAAATATGTTTGGGAAATGAGAATAAAATATTGATAAAACGGAGAATCTAAACTAAGTCCTCAGACCAGGCACAGAGTGCGTGCCTGCAGTCCCAGCAGCTGGGAAGTATTAGCAGGAGAGTTTGGAGCTCAACATCAGCTTCTGCTTTATTGCCAATGTAAGGCCAGCCTCGAATACACACGAACCCATTTCAAAGACCAAACAGTTGAGGCTAGCAGCACATGCCTGTACTCCCAGTACTTGGGAGGCTGAAGAAATCAGGGAATCACCAAGAGTTTGAGGTTGGACTAAGACTAGTGTGGGCTACTGAGTAAGACCTTTTCCTAATAATAATAGTAATTTTAATAATAATTTCTATTGCTATGTTCAAACCTGATCTAGAATACAATATAAAACAAAATAGCCTCTGTGTGCTATTTGACTCACAGTTCTGGGCATTGATTGAGCAGTTCTTCTGTTATTCCCATGTGAGTCTCCCATGTGACCATATTTCCTTCCTGTGTTTCCTCCATAGTGGCTGGGGTAGGCCCAAGTGGCTGTGCCCCAATATGCAGCATTTTCCAGACTTCTGTTACGTGTGCTAAAGTCCTATTGGCCACGGCAAGGCAGATAGATGACTCAGGATCATTATGGGAAAGGACCACAGGACAGGAATAGGGGGAGATAGGATTCACTGGGGATTGCCATGTATCAGCACATCATCCTCAAATGGCACCCCTAAATATAAGTTAGACGTTCTAAACCAGAGTTATAGTGTCTAAAATGAAGACTGAGGTAGGTGTGCTTAGGAGCACACTGGATACGCAACAAGAGAAAGAATCGGTGAACTCAAAGGATAGAATATACAAAGTAGGCACAGAGAGGCAGGGAGTGAAAGCAAGCATGACCAAGCAGTTGTACACTTAAGCGCCATCCCAGAAGAGACAGATAGGGAGGAGAAACATATTTTGAAGGATAACAGCTGAAAGGCGTCAATCTACTGGCTGATCTAGAAGGTCAGCGAGCTGCAAAGCATCAGCTACCGGGAAATGAAGCCTAAGAATTGTAGTGAAACACAGGCTTCAGACCCTGTCTCAAAACACAGGCAGCTCCTGAGAAATGACAGCTGAGAGGGCGACCTTTGACCTCCACATACACGCCCACATTCATGCACCCTTATACACACACACACACACACACACACATGCTCACACACGTGCTCACACACGCGCGTGCTCACACACACATACACATACACAAACACAGAAAATGAAAATAAAAGTAGCAATCAATTCCCATGTCTTGTGCACCTTGGTCCTGAAAGCCTGACTGGGGCAGCGAGGGAAAGAAGAAAGGACAGACACACAGACACATATAGGAAGGCTGGAGTTAGAAAAGCCGTGTGCTCTAATGGAACTACAACTCCCGCTGGTGTTTTCAGTGCGTCCAGCACGGGGAAGAGCTTACTAGTCTCGTGGGAGGTCTCTGCAGGCCAGCAGTCTTAGGATGTAACCGCGCAACAGAAGAAAGCTGCAGTTTCTGCTTTTAGCACACACCGGTCAACTGTAAACACACCTACTTGGACCAGCGTAAGAAGGCTTTGCCAACTTCCTGTGGGTCTGAGGCCTTGGTCCTTGTCTTGGTGGTTCCCATGGCAACAATACACATTCACTCAGGACGTCTCTCGTCCGGGTGGTTCCCATGGCAACAATACACATTCACTCGGGACTTCTGTCATCAGGACTTCCTGGGATCTCTACAATCAATAGCAAGAGAAATCATCCTGTGCCTGGAAACTGAACAATGCATTCTTCAATGATCACTTGGTGATTGAAAAAATCAAGGAATAAAATGTTTCAATTCTAGAATCAAATAAAAAAGTAACATAGCAGAACCTTTGTAAGATGGCTAAGAGAGATGTCCATCATTTTGAGAGCCTGCATTTAAAAATCAGAGTCGTTTCAGATAAATAACCTAATGATGTGCTGTGAGGTCTTAAAAACACAAGAACAGGCCAAATTCAAAATTGGTAAATGGAGGTTTTAGGGTTTTATTTCTGTGAAGAGACACCATAACCATGGCAACTCTTAGAAAGAAAACATTTAATTGGAGCTGGCTTACAGTTCAGAGGTTCAGTTCGTTGTCATCGTGGAGGAAAGTATGATAGCGTGCAGGTAGACATGATGCTGGAGAGGTAGCCGGGAGCTCTATATCTGAATTAGCAGGCAGCAGGCAGAGAACTAGCCTGAGCTTCTGAGACCTCAAAGTCCACCCACTAGTGACACACTTCCTCCAACAAGGCCACACCTACTCTAACAAGGCCACACCTACTTCAACAAGGCCACACCTACTCCAGCAAGGCCACACCTACTCCAACAAGGCCACACCTACTCCAACAAGGCCACACCTACTCCAACAAGACCACATTTCCTGACAGTCCCACTCCCTATGGATCAGGTATTCAAACACATGAGTCTGTGGAGGCCGTTCCTATTCAAGATGCCACAATGGGGGGAAAATCATAAAGAAGCTAAAAGAACAAGACAGAAAATTGATCAGACAGAGTTGGTTCTTTGGAAAGATAAACAGGAGGGCTGAGGGGCAACGGCTCACTTGCTACACAAATATGAGAACTGGGTTCAGATCCCCAGAGCCCATGTAAATGTTAGATGCATAGCAACAGCCTTTGCAGAGAGAAGGGAGGCAGACATGACAGGAGAGCCCCAAAGCACGTGCGCCACCGAGTCCAGGGTATGCAGTAGAAAAGTAACAAAGATCCTGTCTCGGGCAAGGTAAATGGTGACAATACACACACACACACACACACACACACACACACACACACACACACACACACACCATGGGATTTACAGATTAAAAACGTGAGCACCCATTTAAAAAAATAAAAAAAAAAGATAAACAAGGCTGACAGATTGTTGGCCAAATTAACCAAGAGACAAAACCAGAGGGCTCTGATTAGAGGGTCATCCAGATGGCTCGGTGGGTGAAGGTGCTTGCCACAGAAGCGTGTACGTGAGTTCAATACCCGGAACCCACGTGAAGGTCAAAGGAGAGAAACAACTCCACAACATTGTCCTGTGACCTTCACAAGCGCGCCATGGGCATCTTGAACACACAAGGATAATAAGTAATTTTTTAAATTATAAAAATACAACTGGAGATTCAAATGGAGGCGTTATAGCATATACTAAAGAAATCTAGAGGTCATTAAGAAATTGTTTGAAGGGGCAGAGAGATGGCTCAGTAGCTAAGGGCGCTTGCATTCATGCAAGCAAGCATTCAAACACATAAATAATGAAAATTAATAAATATTTATAAAGGAATCTCCCAGAACAACATATGATGGTCCCGCGATTTGTGCAGTATTTTTGTTCCAGGAAAATTCAGTTGGCAAGAAATACTTTCATCTGGATTTCTCATCCATAAGTCCGGGAAATAAGCCAATATTTCATTCTCTTAGACAGCCCTACACATTTCAAGACACTAAGATCCCTAGCCCCAGTCACTTACATGCCAGTAGAGAATCAACCATCAAAAACGTACCTAGTAGATTCCCAAAGCAAACACTAGAGGGCAGTATCTGCCTGTGAGACTCCCTGATGGGCCACTGACTGAAGTATAAAAGAAAAGTTGTCGCAACTGGAGCTGCCCAGGATGGCCTTGAACTCATGATCCTCCAAAGTGCTGGGATTACAGGTGCATGCTACAACGCCCTCAAAGTGTCTTCACCACACTACTGGAATTATAAAAAATGAAAGATTTTATTGTTACTATGGGAGGTATTTTATATCTAAACATCTTTCACTAAAAAAATTTTGCTGGGCGTGATGGCACACACACTGAATTCCAGCAGGTGGGAAGCAAAGGCAAGTGGGTCTCTGTGAGTTCAAGGCCAGACTGGATTTCATTTAGACATGGCTACATAGAGAGGCCCTGTCTAAAATATAAAAAGAGAAAGAGGATATATAAGCACACCCAGAAATTTTCTGGAGTGACAAAGACACCCACCGCTTGACTTCATTTTGCTTTTAAACCACATTTTGTGAGCCACCATGTGGTTGCTGGGAACTGAACTCAGGACCTCTGGAAGAGCAGTCAGTGCTCCTAACCACTGAGCCATCTCTCCAGCCCTGTTTTTCATTGTTAACAGCTGGGTTTAATCACATTCTGTGTGATTACATAAACAAGCACCTTTGTCTTAGGAAAACAAAGGGGTGAAATTTAAAAACAAAAACAAAAACCTTCACACCTAAAATGTACCTGCAAACTGTTCACAAGAGTCGCACACTAGGACAGTCAGATGGAAAATGGACACACTGTCTTAACTGAGGTTCCCTCCTCAGAGAGGACCTTAACTTGTTTCAAGCTGACAGAAAGCTAACCGACACGACTGATTCTTTGTCAGCTTGACGCACAAATCACTGTCAAACCTGTCTTTCTATTCTTGTTAGTCCTCGAGACTGCACAGTAATATTGACATCACGATATAAAGTATCTTCAAACTCACAAGTCCCATCGTCTTTACAAACTCACTTTAAAAATTCAGTCTCTTTAAAAAAATTTTTTTTTATTTATGTATGTATTTATTTTATGTATAAGTGCTCTATCTGCATGCCAGAAGAGGGCACCAGATCACACTACAAAGGGTAATGAGCCACCATGTAGTTGCTGGGGATTGAACTCAGGGCCTCTGGAAGAGCAGACAATGCTCTTAACCACTGAGCCATCTCTCCAGCCTCCAGTCTCTTTTAAAAAGAAAATAATACAAAGTATCTTTTAAAATCCAAAGTCTCTCAACTGTGGGCTGCAATAATTTTTTTAAAAAGATTAAATACTTTCTCACTTCAAACGGAGAGAATTTACTTTCCTGCTCTCCTCCTATAATGCTATGGCACATGCTCACACACAATTAAAAAAATAAAGAAAAACTATGTCAACACACTTCAAAGTTGGCTAAAATAAATTTTTATTAAATGTCAAAAGAGATTTATACACAATTCATAAATTCTTTACAAAAACAGTTACCAATGTAAGTCTAATTTTGTAAGTCAGCAACTTACAAATGACAGCAAGAAGGGCAGAACCAGGCATAGTCACAACCTGAACAAAGCGAAACCAAACTCCAGTAACTCAGTATCCAGTATCTGGAATCAGCTCACAATCTTCTGGGCTCCTCCAAAGGGCTCTGCTCACGTCTCTGGCTCCACCTTCTGAAGTACACACAGCTTGTCTTTCAGATTCCCAGCTGGCTTCCTGTCACCATGGCTGTTGTTCTTGGTGGCTGGTTACCCTATAGTACTGGCATCTCCAAAACGCTAGGGTCCCTTGCCACAACTGGGCTGCACCTTCACCAAGAGCTTCTCCTGGCTCTCTTCGGGGACTCCAGCCCTGTCACACAGTGCCAGGCCTCAGCTGCAACCCATGACCCCTTCATGCCTTCGAAACCAGCGCCACCTAGGTGACTCTTACACTACCAAGTTCAGCTGCCAACAGGAGGTACAACATGGACAGCCGCTGGACCACAGCTTGTGTGTGTACTAACCCTCAGGAAACACTTCCCAGAAGACTTCACCTCAGCGATGCATAACCACAGCTCAATCGCTGCTGATTCTTCAGCCCCACATGACCAGCATCCATTCTCGTAGCAAAGGAAAAGCTTTAGTGATTTTGGTTTCTTGTTCATTACAGCCAATTTTTCAGCCCCAGTAGAACAGAGTCATAGATTTTTCACACAAAGGGCCCAGTATAGTATTTGCTTCCCTCTGAAACTTCACAGCCAGGCTTCCTTCCTCTGCACTGCTCTCAAGATTCTTATCTTCCAAACTCTTATAGAACATCCCACTGAGGTCTCAACACTCAACGGCTTTTCTAGCCCAAAGTTCCCAAGTCCTTCCACAATCCTCCTCAAAACAAGGTCAGGACTATCACAGCAAGACCCAACTCCTGGTAACAACTTGTCTTAGTCAGGATTTTTATTGCTGAAATGATACACAAACAAGTTGTAGGGGAAAGGGCTTCTTTGGCTTAAACATCCACATTGTAGTCCACCGATGAAGGAAGTCAGGGAAGAAATCTGGAGGCAGGACCTGATGCAGAGACCATGGAGGGGTGCTGCTTACTGGCTTGCTCTTCATGGCTTTGTTCAACCTGCTCTCTTAGAGAATCCAGGGCCACCAGCCCAGGCATGGCCCCACCCACAATGGGCTGGGCCTTCCCCCATCAAGCACTTGTTAAGAAAATGCCTACAGGTTTGCCTACATTTTGAACTTGTGGAGGCATTTTCTCAATTGAGGCTCCCTCCTCTCAGACGACTCTAGCTTGTGTCGAGCTGACATAAAACTATTCAACACAGTCAGTGTCTGAGGAAACCATGGAATCTCTTTGCACTATTGCTGAGGTTTTCCAGTGATAAAACTATTTTGAGAAAATGGCCAGGGCTTGCCTGCTGCTTGGTAGCAATGTCAGATCGCAGTGGCTTGTATTACTGGGCCCTTTCAATGATGCTGAGCCACCTTCTCTGATCCTGCACCCTCCACCAGCCACCGCATTATAGGCTGTGGTGATTTTCACTTGACAGCAAAGAAACCTGACAATCAGGCTCAGGAAGTGGCTGGCTCTGGGTCCCACAGCCAGAGACCTATGGACAGCTGGGGTGAGAACTTGAGTCTCTCTGACCCCCACTCTCAGAAGTCATCACCAACTTCACAGCAAAGTCTCAGAGCCACACATGTGACATCTGCACTTGGAGCATTGGCTGCTCTATTCTTTCTGAAATACTAGGGGAATGAGCTTGGGGCACATTCTAACTAAATTTAGTTTGGTCCAGCCTAGCCCATGAGTAAGCATCTGTTTCTAGCATCGTTTCTGTTGCTGTGACAAATACTCCCACCTAGGGAAGCAGCTTGGAAAAGGAAGGGTTTGTCTGTCTTACAGTTCCAGGCTACAGCCCATTACTGAGAAGTCAAGGCATGAACTCAAGCAGCTGGTCACATCATCTCCACAGACAATGGCAGAGACAGATGCACCCACGCTGTCTGCTCGTGTGCTGTGTTTCCTCAGCTAGCTTTCCTCACCCTTACGTAGTTCAGGGTCCAGGCCATAAAATAATGCCTCCTACCTCAACTAACATTCAAAATAATCCCTCACAGACATGCTCACAGGCCAGCCTGGTCTAGATGATTTGTCATTGAGAGTCTCTTCCAAGAGTCTACAGCATGGCAAGTTGACATTTCAAATCACCACCGTGTCCCTTTGGGGTTTCTTAAATCAGGAGGTTTAGTCTGAGTGAGGGCTCAGTCTCCCAGGGTCCTCCTCTCCTCCGATTGCTTCACCTACATATGGCGGATGCTAGGAAAGGCTGGTGCTGGCTGGAGCCCACTAAGGTGTAGACGGCTTGGTCTCCTCTCCCTCTTCATGACTGTTCCAAGCTAATGTCCCTTCATGGTCACTCGTGTGGCTCAGCTGACCTCCTGGAGTTCTTGGTGCTCCTGTGTCAAACCTCTTCCACCCACCATGGTGTGCCTTGAAACAGCTTGCTAACCCTCAGTTCCCCATGTAGACCACACAGGAACAGGACAGGAAGCCAGAGCACCGAGCGGCCCACAGTTCACTCTGTGACAGAAATGATTCAGCATTGGAGCGTTGTTCCTGAGCTCCGTGGGCATGTCTGTCTTCCTCTCCAGCTGCCTTGGCACATCTGCAAGTACCAAAGAGCCAGAAACTAAAGGTTTCACACTCAGCAGGACAGGTGTCCTCCAGGACTGCCCCTCTGTCACACCAGCTTCCCTCCACTGACACAAACATCACTTATCTGACCCCCCCCCCCATTGGGCCACCACCACCCAGAACAGCTCCGGTCTCTGAATTCTCAGAAAAAATAAACCAGAGCCTCTGTCCTTGACATTCCTTTCAGTCATTACACACTCTGTCCCTCTGTGGACTCAACCTCAGAGAGAAGATGGCAGACAGGGGAGCTCCCTAAGCCCCTTTCTCACAAGCTCAGGTCTCCTCAGGAGCTGAAGGCAGAATTATTCTTTTCCAAGCGTCTTAAACTGGAAGTGGCCATGAGACAGTAAGGTGGAGCAGCAGATGCAAGCAGAAGTCAGCCAAGAAGATTCCAGAGAAAGTGTTACATTGCCAATATTATTGTTACTGATACATCCTGGCACTGTGTTATTGTTAAGAACTGTGACTATTATTGGTTCAGATTACTTACTCACTCCCTACCAGTCATTCCCCCGTGCCTTCTCTAAACAGGACATGGAGCCTGAAATCTACGTGGTGGCCTTATAGCTAGTGGCCCGAGAAAAGGAGATCATAGAAATGTGTGTGTGTGTGTGTGTGTGTGTGTGTGTGTGTGTGTGTGTGTGTGTGTGTGTTTGTTTTCCTGGGGATTGTACGTAGATCTGCACATACACTAGACAAGCACTCCACCACAAAATCACATCCCCACACCTCCAGATTTCCTTTATGGTGAAGAGGGTTTCCTGAAGGGTGAGCTTCCTGTTTTTCCATTCTAACACGACCCTAAAAGGCAGAGAGGACTTGAACCCTGTGCCTCTCTGTGTACCTGTCTGATTCTGCTGGGGTCATTTCCCCCACCTTCCTGCATCATTGGACCTCATCTCAGAAGAGACAGACTTTCCTGTGTCTCTTCCTACTCCTATGAAAACTGCCTAATCAAGTTCTTAGGGCCCCACTTACCTAGGCAGACTTGAATACCAAGCAGGAGAGGAGGAAGGAGAAGCCTTCCCCTTCAGCCAGGTTACCTTCCCTTTCAAGCCAAACTAACCATCTTGTCCTGGGTGGCAGATGTGTGCTGTTGACCATCTTATCCTTAGTCTCTATTCATTTATTGTGAGCTCTACCTTGCTTTTGATATTCTTTCTGCAAAGTTCTAACCATCCAATATCATTATCCCTGTTTTGTGGATGAGTATCCCAAGGAAGATGTCGGGGGGGGGGGGTCATCTTTCCCGAGTTAGTCAAGCCCGAAGCGTTTAGGACAGTCATTAATCCCACTCTCCCCAGCACCTGTTCCTCCACCCATCTCTCCCACGTCTTTGGCTTTACCCACTTCCCTGTCAGGAAATGAACTCAATCATGCAAGCAGAACAGAGAGAGGTAACAGCATGAATTTTATTGGGGAGTGATGGCATCAACTCTAGAGCAAGCTACACGCCTCCAACCCTTGTGCGGGCTGAAGGCTTGAAAGAATAGGACAGGCAGCACAGAGAAGCATCCGGGCACAGGTGCATGAAGGTCTCCTGCCTTGTGCAGTAAGTCCGGCAGGCTCCCTGGCCATTCCAGCACCGTTTGAATTCAGTGCTTCCTGTGTGGAAGAAGACCACAAATCACAGAGCAGCCTGTGAGTCACAGGTTAGACCACTGGTCACAAGTTGAACTACAGATTATGTCACACTGGTAATAGGTTAGCTCTCTGGTCATTTGTTAGACCACAAGTCATGAATGAGAGCATAGATGATAATGGAGGTTACAGATCTCATTCTGGGTGAGCCCATATGGCACAAGTTAGACCACTAGTTAAGAGAATAATTTACTGTCCAAGTAAATCCACCCATCTGGCACACTCTGAACACCTCTCTTAACAACACTGTGTGACTGGGCTTGGTCTTGCTGCGATCGATTCCTGTTGTACAAGCGGAGAAATGGAAGCTCTCAGAGGTTAATAACCTTAAGGAAATCATAGGCGCACGCGCGCGCGCACACACACACACACAAGTGATTACCTGGTGGCACATGACCCAGGACCAGGAGAGCCACAATGAGCAGAATCCACTTTGCCATGGCCACCGAGCTCCTGGGGAGGTTGCGGGGAAGAAGTCGTCAGGAGAGGAGCCCAGCATAGTCTTGCTGCATACCCAGCTTTTATGGGCTGCAGAGCCAAGGGCAGCAAGCCCAGGTGGGAGGGTGAGGTCACGTGGTCCCAAGGCTGCTTAGCTCTCTCATGGCTACCTCTGCATGGACTAGTCAGCCAAATTCTCCAGAGGCTGTGCAAGGCCCTGGGGCCCACGACAGAAGGACAGAGAGACAGAGAGACAGAGAGTATGTGAGTGACTCTTCGCAGCCTGAGAGAGTAGGAGAACACTTGAGAAAGGCCTGCTTCTATCCAGCATCTTCCCATGTGATGGTCAATACTGACTGTCAACTTGACAGCACTTAGTAATCAGCTAGGAGGTTAACATTTAGGTATGTCTGTGAGCAAGTGTCTAGGCTGGGTTAATGGTGGCAGGAGGACAGACCCTACAAGTAGGCAACCACTCCAGGGCCAGGATCATCCTGGACTGGATAAAAAAGAGAGAGAGAGCGAGCTGAGCACCACTATCCCCTCTCTCTCCCTCCTTTCCTAGCTGCCTCACACACTGGTGCCTACCTGACGGACTGTACACCCTCAAACTGTGAGCCAAAAAAACCCAAAACTTCCTCCCTTAAGTCGCTTTTGTCAAATACTTTGTCACAACAATGACAAAAATGACCAACTCACCCCCTGATCACTGCAAGACTTAAACAAGTCACCTAACTGTGAAGAGACCCAGGCTGCTATCTACAAAATGATGAAAAATGTCCTTTTCTCTTTTTAAAATTATTTTTAAATTTTCATTATATTTACTCTATTTATTTTATGTTTTGTCTGCATGTATGTATGTACCAGGTGTGTGCATGGTGCTTGCAGAAGTTAGAAGGGAGGTAGATCTGGAACTGGAGTCCCATGTGGGTTCTGGGAACCAGACCTGGGTCCTCTGCAGGAGCAGCAAGTGTTCTTAACCACTGAGCCATCTTTCCATCCCCCAGGTCTACTCTGAAAATGGAAGGACATGTTCCTTATAGAATGCAACCTTCAGAGCATTGAATAAAACAAAGTTCTCGAAGTGTGGTCCCCTGGAGCAGCAAACCCTTACACCTACCTGAGAGAAATGCAAACTCAACAGCCCTACCCCAAAAGTCTCAATCAAAGGGTCTTGGAAATCTCCCAGGCTTTTCTAAGACACCACTGCAGACCAATCAAGCTACCAAGATTACACACTGGCATCTAGTACATAAGCGTCTAGGTTACATCATGAAAGATGAGTAGGAAAAGGTATCCCCGACAGAGAGAGCAGAATGGGCCTGAAAGGGCAGGTCAGAGCCTCGAGACCTACTTAGAAGACACTAAAATGACCACAGACCATGAGGTCTTAACTGCCAAGTTCACACTTTTATGCCACAGACAAAAGCATGTTCACTTGTTTGTATGTTTTAGCAAGGTTACCTCCAGTTCCTTTTTTCCTTGAGAGTTAAGACAGAGCCATGTTATGCAGCTAGGCTAGCCTAGAACTTACTACATAGCCCAGGCTGGCCTGGAACTCACAATCCTCCTGCCTCAACTCTCAAGGGTTGGAATCCAGATGTGAGCCACATCTGTCAAATTACAATTTTAAATCAAGAAACTGAAACCTAAAGAAGGGAGTTGATTTGCCCGAGGTCACCCAGTGACTGAGTCACAGAACTGGGGCTGGAAACCAGGTCACCACACTCTCAGTGGACGGTAGCTTGTCCAGCACAGCTCATCCTACAGGAAGCACAGGGAGACTGGGAAGGCCAAGCTACATGTGAGAAGCGTGATCATATTTGTGTATTTCCCCAGTGCCAGAACTTATTGAAAAACAATAAATTCACAAGCTATGTCCATTTCATTGGCTGCAATTCACCAGGCAGACCTGATTTGGTAATTGGCCCTTGACAATCTCAGATTCTTTTATTCTCATCTTAATTATTAATGTTACACCTTGTACAGTTTTATGCATGGATCTGTCTACACAAGTATATATCTATGTGTGTGTATGAATGTGTGTGTGCGTGTGAGTGTTTGAGTGTGTGTATTTGTGAGTGTTTGAGTGTGTGTGTGCGTGCGTGTGTGTGCATGTGTGTGCGTGTGTGTGTATGTGTACGTATGTATATGTGTGTGCGCATGTGTGTGAGTGTGTGTGTATGTGTACGTATGTATATGTGTGTGTGCATGTGTGAGTGTGTGTGCATGTGCGTGCGCGTGTGTGTGAATGTGTGTGAGTATGTGTATGTGTGTGCGTGTGTGTGCGTGTGTTTGTGTGTGTGTGAGTGTATGTGCACGTGTGTGTGCGTGTGTGTGCGTGTATGTGTGCATGTGTGTGTGAGTGTGTTTGTGTGTGTGTGTGTGTGTGTGTGTGTGTGTGTGGTAGAATAGCTACAGCAAGGGGTTAAAGCAGCCACAGAGTTGAAGGGATATTCATGGAGGCAGAAGGCAAAATGACTGGACCAGAAATGCCACTGTCAGAGGTTAGACAAGATATTAACAATACGAGTAGAGAGCTGCAGGAGGCTCACAGAGCCCAGACACAGGATTGAGCTGTGAGCCAGAGAGGCAGGCAGGACCAGTCTAGCCAGATGAGTAGATGGACAGTGGATGAATGAATAATAATTCAAGCGCCCCAATCAACTCGTGGAGACTCTGCTGAGAGCTCTTGGCCCTTTGACACACACAGCAGATGGTCACATGACAGATCTGTGGAGATGCTGACATAGCTACATCACTTGTCCTTTTTGTGGGGTCCAGGTGAGGGTGCTGTGCCCTTTATTGATCTGTAAATCCCCCTGTCTGTTTTTCTGCTGCCGTTTTCATACACCAATGAGACAATGTGGTCCCGGTCTGATTTGATAGGCTAATAGAGGACGCTTTTTCCCTTATAGGACTAAGTTGTCTATTGGTCTCTGCCTCATGGGTGGTGCTGGACGGGTAGTCGCGTCTACCTGCCACTCTGCATGTTCAGTCAAAATGAAGCCAACCGCTGCTTTGTAAAATGGGGTCACCCAAGGCAAGGCGCAACCTGGAAGCCACTGTTCTGCAGTCTGCTGAAACCTGGAGCTGAGCACAGCTTGATCTCCAGGCTGCAGAAGGAAGTCAGACCAGTGGGGGATTGCTATTGTCCCAAGCTTTGTGGACTGAGGCAGCCTACCCTGCTTCTTGGATCTGTTCCAAGTCTGGAGCCCCTCAGGCATGATGGGGAGTCCCACCCACAAGTACTGCCTGATCTCCAGGACTCTACCACCACCATACATAGACTTTAACCTCTCAAGAGCTAAT
>CM052701.1:25172832-25245954 GCA_028551405.1 Uromys caudimaculatus | reverse complement strand
CAGAAGGGGGAGAGTATGGTGGAATTTGTCACATGGTGGCTTCTGTCTCAAGAACTACTCGAACATTCCATCTTAACAGCTTGAAAAAATACACAAGTTCCATCTCAATTTGAGCACTGTCCCCTTGGGTTCAGAGTTCAGTTAAAAATAACACTAATGATGGGATGGGAGCTTGGGGTTCACCGAAGTGTGTGGTTCTCCCACTCCCATCCGGTCCAAGGTCAAGGCAAGGTGTGTGCGTGTGTGTGTGTGTGTGTGTGTGTGTGTGTGTGTGTGTGTGTAACAGTGGCATTCCCGTGCTTCGTGGATGAGACTGTAGAAAGTACAGGCTTTGGAACCAGGAAAACACATTTGATCTCATTAGGAAGCTTGCTCTGCATGCACCCCCAGGCCTCACTTAGTCTGCCTTCCTTTTGGAAGTGATAATTCCAGTCCATAAAATGAAGTGGGGCTGCCTGGTGCAGCGGTGCACACCGTTAGTCCCAGCACTTGGGAGGCAGAGACAGGAGGATCCCTGTGAGTTTGTGCTACATGGTGAGTTCCAGGACAGCTAGGACTACATAAAAAGATCCTGTCTCAAAACAAATAAAAATGAGATGGCTCAGCAGTAAAGAGTACTGGCTGCTCTTTCAAAAGCCCTGAGTTCAATTCCCACCAACCACATGATGGCTCATAACCATCTGTAATGAGGTCTGGTGCCCTCTGCTGGCCTGCAGGCATACATGCAAATAGAGTTGCATAGATAGATAGATACTTAAAAATTAAAATTAAAAAAAAAATGAAATGACCTTTAAGTATTTGGAACCACTGGGTAATTTCCTTCATCTCTCAGAACTCAGTTCTCTCCTCTGGAAAATGAGGTCACTGGCCTCCCTCCCCCCCCCCTTTTTTGGTGGGGGGAAAATGAGGAGGCTTATTCAGTTTTATGAGTAACAAAGACATCATGCTGGTTAGTATTTTTCTCAGTTTGACACAAACTAGAGGCAGCTGGGAAGAGAACTCAGATAAGGAATTGTCTCCATCAGATTGGCCTGAGGATGAGCCTGTGGCATTTTCTTTGTTGTTTTGTTTTGTTATTTATTTTATTTATTTATTGAGAATTTCATTAATGTATTTTAATTATATTCTTTTCCTTACCCCAAGTCCTCTAGATCATCTCTCCTTATCTACCCAACACCAGGTTATTTCTCTCTCTTGAAAAAAAAAAAAAAGGAGGTGGGGGAGCTAGAGAGATAGCTCAGTGGTCAGAGCACTTGTTGCTCTTGCAGAGGACCCAAGTTCAGCTCCTCACACCCACACGGTAACTCACAACCATCAGTAATTCCAGTCCCAGGGGATCCAGTGCCCTCTTCCAGGCATGCCCGTGGTACCCAGACATACATGCAGATACCCTCATACATATAAAATAATAAAATATAAAAATATTTTTTTCTAAACACACACATAGAACATGGAGTCTGGTTTGTGTTGACAAACTATTCCTGAGCATGGAGTATGGTTGACCCCCAGTCACTTCATTGAGGAAAACTGATTTTTCTCTTTTCTAGCATCTATTAATTGCAGCCGCCTTCTTGAGTTGGAGTGAAGCTTTGTTCCACGTCCCCTTTGCCACGCTGGGATTGCTGGCATACACTGGGTGTTCATGTGTGCATTAGCCCTGTTATGTGTGGAAGCTGTTGTTTCCTTGAAGTCATCCACCACTTCTGGCTGACCCTTCCCTCTCTTAAGGTCAGCATGAGAATAAAGAGTATTGTTTTTTAAGAAAAAAGCTTCTCACAGAATTAGTATTCTGTAGTTATATTTTTGTTTCAATTCATTCTATCTGTTCCCATGTATATACTCTCTGAAGCATGCTTTTGGATCACTCAAATGTAATATATATGTATATGTACATGTATATGTATGCATATCCTTCGGCATTACTTTTCATATCCAATATTGTATTTATGATATTCATTTGCATTGATAATTAACTACAGTTTATACTTTTTGGTGCTGTATAGTATTCCACTGTGTAGCTGATAAACATACAAGACTTTCTTCATCTTCCCGTTGGACTTCTTTTGCTATTACAAACAGTGCTGCTATAAACACTGAGCACTTCTACCAGACTTTCTTTTTCCATCTTTCCTCTCTGCCATCTTCTTAGTCTCAGATTACCTGGGCTGACTACCTTTGAGGTGCTAATACGGTCACCCCAACTCCAAATATCAAATATGATCATGATGCTATCCAGGAGACTTGAGAAAGCTGTGGCTTCCTGGGCAATATCCCTTTCACCAGCCAGGAGCCTCTCCCAGCAGCTTCTAGCAAGTTAAGCTTCCCATTGGACAGGACATAGTCACATGACCATCTTCAAACCAATCATCGGCTTGGATTAATCAGGGTTTGTTCCTGAGCAAGCTTTATTGAGGGGTCTGGTGGAATGGTTCAGCAGGCAAAGGTATCTGCCTCTGAGTCTGAAGATATGACTTCAATTCCCAGGACCCACACGGTGGAAGAAGATTACCATACACACACCAAATAAATAAACAAATAAACAGATGTAATAAGAAAAATTAACAAAAGTTACATACAGGGAAAGCTACGTGTCAGACAAGAAAAGAGGGAATCATGCCAGAGGGTCACTACTCCTCACTCTGGGCTGAGTTAGAGCTGCCCTGAAGTGCAGAAGCATAAAAGCCACTATTTCTCATGTCCAGAAACTATAAGTCAGGAACTCGCACAGAAAAAAGTGGGTCTGAGGCAGGACAGAGAGGTCGGGGAGATGTTGGGAGCATGGGAAAGAAAGGAACCCCTCTCTCTGGAGTCTGGCGATGCCTCTCACCAGCTGACAGTCAAGGGTTCCAGCAAAATTAGCACCAAAAAAGCTGGCCAACATAAAGACAATATTCATTTTACATAACGATTAATCCAAATTAAGACGTTAAAATAGCAATGAACCATGCACACAAGTGTGACCTGGCTAGATGTCTGGCTATTTTTCCAAGGATCTCACAAACAAAGCTATTAACATTTGCTTTCGGTAAAGCTGTCCTGTTTCTTGAAGCCCTGTGAGCTGGGCTTTACCTTACCAGCTGTAACCCTGACCCAGTGCACCCCGGGAATCGCCTGTCAATTTATTTAAATTTCTTAGCAAGCCTTTGAAGATAATACCTCAGAAGTCACCAAAACCATAAAGATGCAGTTGTAGAGATTATGCGGAGAGATGGACCCATAAGAAGCCCACACCCACGCTCCTGGGTGTCTCTTATTCCTTTTCTAGGTGTGTCTATTAACCACTGAGCTTAAATCTATTTTTTAAAACCATGGGGCTGGAAATCTTTAATCTCAGTAGTTATGAACACTCACTGCTCCCGCACAGAAGCTGGATTCAGTTCCCAGCACTAACATAGTGGCTCACAATCATCCACAATTCCAGTTCCAGGGGGACCTAACGCCCTCTTCAGGCCTCTGAAGGCACTGCACCCATGCGGTGCACGTACATATGTGCAGGTAAAACGCTCACAGGCATAAAAAAAATAATTAATAATAAAAAAGGTTAAATCCATTTTAATATGCTCCGACTCTGCTCCACACGGGCTCATCCTGGAATCCCTTTCTATGGTGGAGTCAAGGATCCAACCTTCTCTGAGTGAAGGTCTCTGGTAAGAGCTTCCCTGGCTGCTGGCCACAGCATGATGCTGTGCCTCCAGTCTGCACCCGCCACCACTGATCCAGCTGTCCCAGGGACCTCTGCTGAGATCAGGAGGTGATGTCACATGTCAGGGCTGACACTGGCAGTAGGCAATGGTCTCATCTACATGTGGTCTCTCCAAGTGGTTCCTTTTTGCTCCTATAACAAATTGCCATCAACTCAGTAGCTTCCCGATAGCACAGGTTTATTATTTTACAATTTGGCAAAATTGGGGCACAAGTCTGGTGAGACTAATACACGGCAGCTTGACGGCAGTGCCCTGCGGAGGAGAAGGCACTTCCGTCTCTTCAGCTCCCAGAGGGCAAGTGTGTCCCTCTGCTCACGGCTCCCTCGTCATCATCAGTGCTAACAATGTCAAGCTAAGCCCATGCGCCATCTTCCTGACCCCTCTGCTGCTTTACACTGGCCCCACACAGATTACCCAGGATTACCTCATTGTTTCGTGTGTGTATGTGTGTTTGTGTGTGTGCCTATACATGAATGTGTCAGGTCACATACCATTTTTGGTTTTGTTGCTTGTTTTGTTTGGTTGGTTTGTTTGGTTGGTTTGGTTTGGTTTGCTTGTTTGTTTTTAAGCATTCACTCGGGAGACAGAGGCAAGAGGATTTCCATGAGTTGGAGGCCAGCCAGGTCTCCAAAGCCAGTTCCTAGCCAGCCATGGCCACACAGTGAGACCCTGTCTCAAAATCAGAACAAAACAAAAGCTGTGTTTGCCTTTGGTTTTGTTTTGTTTTTTTAAGTGGAGTCTCACTGTGCAGCCCTGAAGTTGACCTGAAACTCCCTATGTAGACCAACCTGGCCTCAAACTCATAAAAATTCACCTGCCTCTGACTCCTGAATGCTGGTCCAAATGTGTGTGTCACCATGACCTGCAAGATTTTCTTTTTAAATATGTATCTGTGTGTGTATGCCACTTTCCTGGCACTGGGGCCCATGGGGCCCAGAAGAGGGTATCAGGTTCCCTGGAGCTGACGTTACCAGCAGTTTTGAGTCACCTAATGTGTGTGCTGGAAATCAAACTCAGAACCTCTGCAAAAGTGGCAAGTACTCTTAGCCACTGGTCCATCTCTCCAGATGGACGGCATGGGGTGTCTTCCTCCGTGCCTCTTCACCTAATTTAGGACAGAGTCTCACAGAGCCCAGCCCTCACTGTTTCCCGCTGGCCAGTGGTTCCTCAGGACCTGCCTACCTCTGCCCACCACCAATGGAGTCACAGGTGCACAGCATCGTACCAGGCTGCGGCATGAGTGCTGGAGATCCAAACAAAAAGATCCTCATTCTTTCCCATGGCCATTTCCCCAGCTGCCAACCTCTTCAGATCAAAGTCATCTGTCTGGTTAGCAGGTGCAAGGTGACATGTCTTCATCGAAATGTAAGATTCTAGAGATTTAAACCTGGACATTGTGGAGAGCTTTTTATGTTTCCACCATGGTGAGGTAGAGAAACGAATGCAGGAAAGTGGTGAATGGGCTTTTATTCATTCATACCTTCACCCTAGCCGTGTTCCAAGGTGTGGTGGTTTGAATATGCTTGGCCCAGGGAGTGGCACTATTAGGAGATGTGGCCTTGTTGGAGGAGGTGTGTCACTGTGAGGGTGGGCTTTGAGACCCTCCTCCTAGCTGCCTGAGGAGTCAGTCTTCTGTTTGCCTTCGGAACAAGATGTAGAACTCTCAGCTCCTCCAGTGCTACACCTGCCTAGATGCTCCCATGTTTCCACCTTGATAGTGGACTGAACCTCTAAACCTGCAAGCCAGCCCCAATGAAATGTTGTCCTTTATAAGAGTTGCCTTGGTCATGGTGTCTCTTCACAGCAATGAAACCCTAAGACATAAGGGATCTGGGAGATATTAGAAATGGGTCACTGTCCCCAGAGGCTGATGTTGCCTCTCTTCCTGGAGCCCATGCCTTTATCCAGAAGTAGTGCTTAGAGGTAGAGTCTGAAATGTCTCTCCCATGCTCATGGACCTAAAAGGCTCTGGTGGTGTTTTAAGTGGCCCAGGAACCTAGGGGCTAGCTGACTGGAAGAGGCCACTAGAGAGAGCCCTAAGGGTTATAATCCAGCTCGGCTTCCTGGTCCAAGCCATGTGAGAAGCCAACACTGCAAGCTCCCATAACTTCAGAACCAGCTGCTTCTGCTAGCCATGTCTTCTCTACCCTGGTAGACTGTGTCCCTGAAACTGCAAGCCAAACTAAATCTCTCCTACTTGAAGTTGCTTCTGACAGGTATTTGGTCACTAATGTACCTGCACTGAGCAAATCTCTTCCTCTTCACCTTTCAGAAAACCCTACTCCATACCCACAGAAGTAAGACTCGTCTCTCAATTAGCCTTCTCACCCAACAAGACACCTCCCACAGTCTGGGCTACCAGGTAGGTAAACAACCCACCACCTCAGCAGGGCAATGAAGGCACTCCTTGCTAATGGTTCTTCCAGATTTATACAAAAGTACACACACACACACACACACACACACACACACACACACACACACACACACACACACACCCCAGCAGTTGCAAAGTGAAATGTTCACAGAGTTAGGTTACATAAATTATGAGGTCACAGGTAGACTTTAGAGAGCATCTGATTTGGAACAACCTGCTCCATGTGATAGTTTAAGTAAGAAATGTTCCTCCCACCCTCCACCCCCCCAAAAAAGAAATGTTCCCCTGTAGGCTCAGGCACTTGAACACTGAGTCCCTATTTGGTGGAGCTGTTTAGGGAGGTTTAGGAGGTGTGGCCTTGGTGGAGGAAGTATGTCACTGGGGCATGCTTTGAGAGTATATAGCCTGGCCCGCTTGTAGTTCACTCTCTGCTTCATCTTGAAGTTCATGATATGAGCTCACTGCTCCAGCCCCCATGATGCCTGCTACCATGCTTTCCTGATGTAATGGGCTCTTATTCATCTGAAACTGTAAGCCCAAACAAGCCCTTCCTTCCCTGAGTTGCCTTAACTGTGGTGTTTAATCAGAGCAACAAAGTAACTAGTTCACTGACTTAAAGGGAAGAGAGGTCTAAGTGGCTTGTTGCCCCTGGGCTGTCAGGATAGGAGCCCAGAACCTTCCATTTTCCTAAGAAAACCAGGAGTAGATCTTTTTTTGTGAAATATCTCAAGTCTTTAATGTACTTATCTTAGTTATTTCATTTTATGTGTATGAAGGTTTTGCCTGTATGTGTGTCTATGTACTACATGCATGCCTGGTATCTACCCACACAGGCCAGAAGAGGGCATCAGATCTTTCAGAACTGGTTAAAAACAGTTATAAGCTGCCATGTGGGTGCTGGGAATTGAATACAGGTCCTCTAAAAGAGCAGCCTGTGTTCTTAACCACTGGGCAATCTCTCCAGTCCAGGATTTTTTTTTTTTTTTAGTTTAATTTTGTTTTGTTTTTAGAGACAGAGTCTTACTATGTATCTCTGGCTAGCCTGAAACTCACTATGTAGACCAAGCTGAACTTGAACTCAACAGAATCTTCCTGTCCCTGACTTCTAAGTGCTGGAATTAAAGATGTGTGTCACCATACATCTGTGGGCAGGCACCAGGCATACATGACACATAGATGTATGTACAAGCAAAACATCCATACACATAAAATTAAATTAAAGTAAAAATTAAAAATAAACTGGGCAAGACATGTCTACCAGCCACCAGTGTGCACATCCTTCATCTAAAGTCTAACCAGAGGCTAGCATTTTACAACCTCCAGATGAAAATCCAAACAGAGATGAGAAATGGATTCTCAGCTGCCCCCCAGTCAGCAAGGCCACTCCTCTCAGTTAGGACATGGTTACAAGGAACAGCGTGTCCCTTCTGTGAGCTCCTCACTAGCTCTCTTTGCAACAGTGCCTCTTCCTGCCACTTGGAATATCAAAGATGCCCAATGCCAGGTGGTGCATATTTCAAACTGAACTTGGAATTACAGCAATAATACATTTTCATTGGAAGGATAAATCAAAACAACAGAGAATATATGGTATGAAATTTCAAAGATGCTTTATCTATGAAGTTGCCTGCAGCTATGCATGATAGGAATCCTTCTAAGAACATTTTCTACCTAGATCTCCAGAGGTAGGCAATTGGGGGTTGATTCATCAGCCCTAAAAGGTGAGGACCCTGGTCTGCAACTCTGGAGTTCTGTCAAGCCTTTTCTCATGGCTATAATATGATTACCACATTCCAAGCATTCCATCCTTAGACTGGTATCCCAAACAAGTAGTCAAAGTAGTCAGAATGAGCAATGTCAGAAAGAAATCTCTCTCTCTCTCTCTCTCTCTCTCTCTCTCTCTCTCTCTCTCTGGAAATTGTTTGCCAAGAAACTTTTGTTTATAGCTCACTGGCCAAAATGAACCTTACTACCCCCAACTGCAAGGGAAGCTGGAAAAGCTACTATAGGCAGGGAGAATAGAAATAAGGTTACCACACCTGCTGTGGGCCAAACCTGCTTCATCCCCACTGTCCAAACAAGATGGCTTCTGTAAGGAAGTGAAGACCATTGGACAGAACTGTGGTATCTGCCATAGAACTTCCTCTATGCCCTCCCCCATGCCCTCCCCCATGCCCTCCCCCATGCCCTCCCCCACATGCTCCCCCATGTTCTCCCCATGCCCTCCCTTCTCCCTGGAGGTATCTACCATGAACGGTGGTGTTCACCCTTTCCTCCACCCCCATGTATCCTGTAGAAGATGTTTGGACTTTTTTTTTTTTTTTTCATTTTTTTCCACATTACAGAACTACAGTGTTGTTCTCCTCTATGGGGTCAAGAAGAAATTCTGATTATATTTAGCTAGAGATGGATCTAAGGAGAATCTGCCCCTTTCAGGGCAATGACATGTATAGGAAGGTTTTCTGGGCTGGGAGGCAGATGTCTACTGAACGCTTGTTTGCTCTTAAGGATTTCAAACTGGACTTGAATTCACAGTAATCGTTTTGTTATAAGAATGAATAAAACAACAGAAAATAGATGGTAAGAAGTTTAAAAAGGGCACTTATCCACAAAGCTGCTTGTAGCTTCACACAAAAAGAAAGAGTTACAACTGAAAGGCAGATTCTCTTTCCCTCAACTGGTTACGATTTGATGCCTGAGCCAGTGGGTAAGACCACGTGGGCTTTTCTGGAGGACCCAAGCTCAGTTCCCACCCTCGTGTTAGGCAGCTCACAACCTCCTGTAACTTCAGCTCCAGGGGATCCAATGCTTCTGGACTATGTAGGCAGCTGGATTTGCATCCATATACCCATGCCCCACCCCACCCCTGACACACATACACATAATTTAAAATAATAAAAAAATAAATATTTTTATTTTTAAAGTGGAGAAGAGAACTGACTCCACAAAGTTGCCTTCTGGCCTCCACATGGGCACCATGGCATGCCGGTCAAGTCTTCCAAGTTACCTAGTAACTATATGCCCTTCTTAAAAATCCCTGCTGAGGGGTATAGGAATCTCCAACTATAATTGTGGAGATGTGTATTTCTCCTTTCTGCCTGTCAGTCTGCCAGTGTTTTTCTTGACCATGTTCTTTTTCATGCCTGAGAAATATTTCACGGTACGGATGCACCATAACATACATCATTCGCCAGTCAGCATCTGGGTTGGTTTGAATGTTTTACCTGGATGTGACTACTGTAACATGTAGGAGAGATTATGGGAGTCAAGCTGGCTAGCCAAGGGCATGCACAGCTTACCAGTGCAATTGGTAAATTGTCCACCACAAGAGCTGTGCTGGATTGCCCACACCAAGGTCCATCTCAGACAGCACCAGGCTGGCTGGCTTGCTTGTTGGTTTTTTTTTTTTTTTTTTTTTTTTTTTTTTTTTTTTTTTTTTGCCATTCTGCTGGGGAATGGGATGAGCAGAAGCTGTCAGGAGGGTGTCCCATTGTTTACATGACACTTCCTGGATTACAACAGTTGGGCAATATTCCCCTCAGTGGCTGTGCACCTCAGTTGCTCCAAAGCCCAGCAAAGCTTTGAAAGGACAGCTTCTAAAAGTTGGCTTGCGCTTTACTGTGGACAGCTGCACTCTGTTCTCTGCCTAGCTAGAGAAGTCCTCTCCTGCTTACCAGAGCCTCCTCTGAACAGGAAGCTTCCAGTCACCTAGTTGGGCCTGTGAGGGCCTCCTACTTAACCAAGTGTCAGACGAGATTAGGGGAGACACTTGGCCTCTGAAATGTGGGATCCGCTCAGGTTTACAAAGGAATGTGTTTAGTAGCTGTTACACAGGCTGGAAACAGTGTTTGCCATGATGTTTATATGCTAATCTAAAATTTAATCTTAATTAACTAGTTAAAAATTAAAAAGATGGAATAGAAGTTGGCTGTGGTGGCACATGCCTTTAATCCCAGCACTAAGGAGGTAGAGCCTCGTGGATCTCTGTGAGTTCGGGGTCAGCCTGGTCTACAAAGCAAGTTCTAGGACAGCAAGGACAGTTACACAGAGAAACCCTGTCTCAGAGAGAGAAAGAGAGACAGAGACAGAGAGACAGAGAGATACAGAGACAGAGAGAGAAAGAGAGAGAGAAGAAATGGCTCAGTGGTCAAGAACACTTGCTACTGTTGCAGAGGACCTGTTCAGTTTCCAGCACCCATATGACTGCTCACACCATCCTTAATCCTTATCTCCAGTTCCAGAGGCTCTGGTATCTTCTTCCAGTCTCCATGGATACCAGGCACACAAGCAGTGCCCATACATGCATGTAAGCAAAACAGTCATACACATAAAATCCAAATAATAAGTAAATCTTCTAAAAATAAAATGGCATATCCCTGAAATCCAGCACTGGGAGAAGAAGATGGAGAGCTGAGGCCAGCCTCAGCTACAAAGGAAGTTGCAGCTTATTTAAGGTATATAGTGAGACCCTGTCTCAAACATGGTGCTGAACATGGTACCACATACCTATAATCTCAGGACCCAAGAGGCAGGAGGATGCTGAGGTCAAAAACTAGCTTAGTAAGACCCTGTCTCAAAACACAGGATCGAAGTAGATGTCATTGAGCCCTGAGATGTGCACAACACGGGACTTTATCAACTCCCACAGGAGTAAGAGATGTGCGTTTTACAGATGAGGAAAGGGAAGACTCCAACCTCCTACAAAGTCACAGGCAACATAGATGTGAAAGACAAAAGAAGAAATGTCTGTGTTCTAACTAAGCTTCCTTTTCAGGTAGCTCATTCTCCCCCCCCCCCCATTGCATGCATGTGTGGTATGTGTATATGTGTGGTGTGTGTCTGTGTTGTATACATGTATGTTTGTGTATGGTGTATGTGTATGTGATGCATGCACACACACACGTGTATGTGCTGTACACATGTTGGGGGTGTGCATGTGTGTGGTGTATGTGTACTGTATGTATGTACATGTGTACATGGTGTGTGTGTGTATACATGGTGTGTGTGGTATGTGTGGTGTATGTGGTATGTGCATTATGCAGTGTGTATGGTATATGCATGCATGTGTATGTGATGTGGACATGTATATGGTATGTGTGTCATATGTGCATGCATACATGAACATGTGTGTGCCGGCATTTGATGGTTCAAGGTCCACATCAGATGTCCTTCCTCTCTCTCTCCACCTTTACTTTTTTGTTTGCTTGTTCAAGACAGGGTATCTCCATAGCCCTGGCTGTCCTGGAACTCCCTATGTAGACCAGGCTGGCCTCAAACTCACAGAAATCCACCTGCCTCTGCCTCCCAAGTGTTGGGATTAAAGGCGTGAGCTATCACTGCCTGGTTTCACCTTTTCTTTCTGAGACAGAGTCTCTCATTGAACCTGAAGCTTATTGATTTGGCTAAGCTGGCCAGTCACTGAGCTTCAGGGCTCTGTTTGTCCCTGCTCTACCCAAGGCCAGGGGTTACAGACCTGTGCTTTTCTGCTCAACTGTTTATGTAGATCCTGGAGAGCTGAACTCAGTTCCTTATACTTGTATGTCAGCTACTTTACCAACTGAGCCAGATCTCCTGACTCTTTTCCCTATGTGTGTGTGTGTGTGGGGGGGGGTTGTCTGGATGGACTTTATGGGTTCTTTCTTTCTTTCTTTCTTTCTTTCTTTCTTTCTTTCTTTCTTTCTTTCTTTGCATGTGTCTATGCACGTGCTGTACTTGTGTGTATACCTACATACCTTTTCACATTCGTGTGGGCAGATATGTGTGTGCTGGTGTACATATGCAAATGTGCTCATGAAAGCCAGAGGTTGACATCAGTTGTCTTCTGTAATCTCTCTTCACCTTATGTATTTAGGCAAGGTCTCTTACTTGAGCTCACCACTTTGACTAGTCTAGCTCACCAGCTTGCCCCAAGGATCCTGTCTCCAGTTCCCTGAGTGCCAGAGTCCTGGTGCTGTCCTGACTACCTGTCAATGATGAAGGCCCTCACACTTACCCAGCAAGCACTTTTCCAATACCTGGGTTAGCCTCAACTTGCTCTTCTCCTGCCTCCTTCTCTCCCGTGCTATGACCACAGGCCTGCACTACCACATGCAGCCTGAATAATTTATTCATATGTTAGAACCCTGAGAGATGAAATGACTTCAAACTAGGTGGTGGATGAATAACTGCAGGTTGACCGACAGCATCCTCTCTTTCTGGGTGTGGGTCGCTGGGGGCGGAGGAGATGCTGGAGAGCGCCAGCACAGCCAGAGGAGTCAAGAGCATGGAAAATGTCTCTTTCAGCCAATTTTCCTGAGGAACCCTGGCTGAGGCTCAGTCTGGGAACGGAAAGTGTGCAGGGAGGAGGTGCGGCCGTGTCCAGTGTCCATCCGGAGAGACTGTTTGCGAAGTCCTGCTATGAAAGAGAAGGGGTGGGGACTGCTGGACTTGCAGGGGGAAAGGCAGATCCTGGAGGCAACAGATCTGGCATCTACCCAGGGAGAAGTGTCCAAGTTCCTTGCTTCCTCCTTGGGTTCCTGGGCCCTGCCATTTCATGCTGTGCCCCGAATGTTTCTCAAATCATCAGCCATTCCTGAAAACCAGAAAGCCAAGGCCGTGGAGACCAGAAAGAAGGACAGTGATTATCCCTCTGCCAAGGCTGGACTTGAGAACATCAGCTAAGCCAGATGCAACCTGATCTCTCTGACATCAGAAAGTGCAGTGCCCCTGACCTTCATTACAACAGACACAAGCAAGGCTGCTGTTAGCTTAGTGCTCGATACAAACATGTGGTTGTACTATGGGCTGGGTGGGTTTGACTAAGTTGATAGGGTATTCACCTAACATTCATGAAGCCCTAGGTTCAATTCAAAGCATAGCATAAACTTGGATGTAGGGACATATACCTGGACTCGGGAGGCTAACGCAGGAGGATCATAAGTTAGTGGCCAGCCATTTCGATATAAGCAGAGACTATCCAAAAGAAAATTATATGCAGTCCTGATAATTATTAATGGCTCTATCTGGAGTTCCTGGTGCCACTCACCCAAAACAATGAACACTCCAGACTCTTTGAAAGGACCCCTCTCCCAGGCATCCTCACAGCCACAGAGAGGCCACTGCCTGACCCATTAGTGCCATTGGGGCAGTAAGAACCATCAGTAAGGGTCCTCAAGACAGTTGTTGACACTTGTCTCATTACTTTTGTAACAACCCTTTGGTTTTCAATTTGTTTCCCAATTAAAGGCAATCTCAATTTACTACTGGAGGGACCTTGCACAGTCTTTGAAATATCTAGGTAGGGAAACTAAGGCACAGACAAAAGCAGAGCTTTACCGTTACACAGGATGTCAGCCAGGTCTTGGTACACTAGGTCCCTGCTGCCTGATACCTCAGTTAAGCATCACTGTATCTGGCCACACACACTGAACTTTAGCAGTTGGTGGCAAAAGGAAGAGAGTGGAGGAAGAATCTGCCTCAAGGTGGAACTGATAGCCAATCACTTGTCTCTTGTACTTGGCAGCCATAGTCATGGCAACTGTTTCCTTGGTTGCTATAGTGCAAAGATAGTTGCCATGGTAACCACCACTCAGAGCTGGCAATTTCCTAGCATGCAAGATCCTCTATAAAAACTCAAAAGCAAGTTAGCACCGTAGCACACTGACCTAAAGCCAGTTGGTGGTAAAGCCAGGCTTCCTGTACCCTCAACCCCGGCTCTTGGAGCTGCCTGACCTTCGGAGATAAACACACCCTCCCCACCCTGCTGTTCTGCCTGCCTGGTGCTTCCCACATTCCTCAGGCCCCCAGTCAGGATCTCCTTCCCACGGCATCTCATCTTGCCCTTGGCTGCCGGTCAGCCAGCTCATCCTCCTGGGAACTGGCTGACGTGGGCTTATCAGAAGACTCATCACGGGAGTTTTCAACATGAGCTGGGGCTCCCTGAAGACCAAGAGGCCTTCAATTCCCTTTGCCCTCCAAAGGAAATGGTCTCCAATGCTGGACTGTGCTCAGAACCAGGAAGTTATTTGGGGCAGTCAAACCCTATCCATGGTGGTTGGTGCCTGAAAGAACCTCTGGCTAGTGGAGAAAACTATGGACTAAGAGGCCACAGGCCTACCTGACTCTGAACCTAATCTCCTATTTGGCTTTTTACCAAGTCCTTCCATCTGGTGCTCTGTCTCTACACCAGAAAGCTAGAGATGAGGGTGACAGAAGACCAGGTGCGGCCTCCCAAACTTCAGTACTATCTGACAGTACTGGTGGCGATGGTTTAAAGAGTTGCCCTGCCCTCCCTGATTCTTTTCAAATGATGAAACTAAGCCTAGTGGTTCATGCCAGTAATCTCAGCACTGATGACAGAGAAGGATCATGAGTTTAAGGCCAGCCTGGACTATATAGTAAGGTACTGCCTTTAAAATTAAAAATAATAAGTAAATAGGGCTGGAGAGATAACTCTGCCATTATGAGCACTTTCTGCTCTGTCAGAGGACCTGAGTTTGGTTCCTAGCACCCACATCACAGGGTTCACAACCACCTGTAACTCTAGCTCCAAGGGATCCAATCCCTCTTCTGGATTCTACTGGCACCTGTAGGAATGTGCTACACAAAACTGCACACAGGCACACACATACAGGTAAATTTTAAAATAAAATATATTTTAAAAACCCACAGCCCACAGAATCAACTAAGCAGGGCTCATAAGAGCTCACAGAGGCTGAAGCAGCAATCATGAAGCCTGTATGGCACTGTGCTAGGTCCTCTGCATGTGCGTTATGGTTGTTAGCTTGGTACTCTTATGGGGCTCCATACAGTGGGAGTGGGAGGTGTCTCCGGCTCCTTCGCCAGCTCCCAAGACCCTTTTCCTCCCACTGGGTTGCCGCCTCCAGCTTTGATAGGAGGTTTTGTGCCTAGTCTTATTGTAACTTGTTATGCGTGTTCAGTTGGTCTCCCTCCTCTTTTGTGAAGGGAAAAGGAGGAGTCGATGGGGTGGGGGCTGGAAAGAGTGCAGGAAGGGGAAACTGCAGCCAGGATGTAATGTATTAGACAAGAATAAGTAAAAATTAATTGACTGATTGATTTTAAAAAACTCTTTCCAGGAATGGTGGCACGCGCCCTTAATCGCAGCACTCAAGAGGCAGAGACAGGTAGATCTGTGTGGTTTTGAGACCAGCCTGGTCCATATATTGAGTTCTGTGACAATCAGGCCTACCTAAATAAATTTGGCCTCAAAAAACAACAGAAAAATAATTTTAATGCTCGTGCTTAGAGCTGGAGCGATGGCTCAGCAATTAAGAGCACTGTCTGCTCTTCCAGAAGACCCAGCTCCCACATGGTGAATCACAGCCGTCTGCATCTCCAGTTCCAGGGCATACAACACCTTCTTCTGACTTGCACAGGCCCCAGGTACACATGCAATGCACATACATACTTAAAGGCAAAATACTCAAATACATAAGATAAAATGAGTAAGTCTTTAAAATGAAATTAAATATTGAAAAAATAAGTAAATAAATAAAAAAGCAACTTGAGGAAAAGATACAGGGAGATAACTCAATAGCTGAAGCTGCCATGTAGGTATAGGCACCGATGTTCAATCTCCAGAACGCACGTGTATCAGTCAGAGTTCTCTAGAGGATCAGAACTTATAGAATGAACGAGAAAGGGGAACTTATTAGAATGGTTTATAGGCTATGGTCTAGCTAGCCTAACAATGGCTGTCTACCAAAGGAAGGTCCAAGAATTCAGTAGTTTTTCAGTACACAAAGCTGGATGCCTCAGCTGGTCTTCAGAATATGCCAGAATCCTGAAGAAGTAGACTCTCGTGCCAGTGAAGGAATGGACTTGCCAACAAGAACTGCCAGCAGAAGGCGTGGCCTAGATTAAAAGTGGCTCTTACCACCTCAGAAGATCTGGATTAAAAATGGGTCTTCCCGGGGCTGGAGAGATGGCTCAGTGGTTAAGAGCACTGATTGCTCTTCCAGAGGTCCTGAGTTCAATTCCCAGCAACCACATGGTGGCTCACAACCATCTGTAATGAGATCTGGTGCCCTCTTCTGGTGTGCCTGAAGACAGCGACAGTGTATTCATATACATTAAATAAATAAATAAATGTTTAAAAAAAAAAAAAATGGGTCTTCCCACTTCTAAATGTTTACTTAAGAAAAAAATCCCTCACAGGTATACCCAGCAACTTGGGTTTTAGTTAATTCTAGATGTAGTCAGGCTGACAACCAAGAACAAGCGTCACCCATATAAAGATAAAAAGAAAAACAACCCCAAAGATTTTCCTGTATGTACTATGACATACATGACCTCCACACACAAATGAATGAATGAATTTCACTAACTGAGGAGTTTTTACATTAACATTACAAAAACTGCATTAACTGGGTAGTTTTTGGAAGCTGAAAGTCTGGGGACAAGGGAGATCAGGCTAGAGAGAGAAGCCAGAGGTGACATAAAAGAACCAATTACCAGTCCAAAGAGTGAGGACATTGTCCTGTGGACCTCAGAGACTCACCAAGGAATCTCTTCCTACCTCTAACCTGTGTGATTTTGTACCCTGCAACACAGCTGTGTGGGATGGGGCATGAAGGTTTGGATATGGAGACTGCAGTACGCTCTGGGAAATTGCCTGTTCATTATTTTATTTAATAATTACTTAGAGCTAGAGAGCTATTTCAGTGGTTAAAAACATGTGGTGCTCTTGCCAAGGACCTGGGTTCAGTTCCCAGCACCCCCGCAGTAACTCATAACCATCAGTAACTCCAGGCCCGTGGGATTTGATGCCCTCTTTTGACCTCCTCAGGCACCTGGCATGAACATGGTGCGTGCACATACGTCCCTGCAGGGCAGGTGGCGATTGCTCAGAGAAGCTACATGCTCCCCTTCACCCTGATGTGGCAGCACAAACAGCAACACATGTCGCAGGCATGCAGGACCACTGAAGGGTTTCTAACAGCACACCAGACATGCCGGGAAGGAACTCTAGGAGAGGAATAAGGAAGCTGTTGAGACATTCCCGGAGAGATTGTGCGGCTAGGATTTGCCAGCAGCACTGGGCTTGATCAGGCCCAGGTTTCTCTGGCTAGATTCAGCCTAGAGTCAAAAGCTGAGCCTCAGTCTTAGAGCTGGCCTGTAGCTCAGGCTTCTTCATCACAAAGAACGGCCTTCCCTTCGGTCCACGTTGCTAATAGCCACCCCGGGGGCTGGAGGGTGGGGCAAATCTGTTAACTGGCCTGGACTGCCCTCTGCTGGCAAGAGAAAACACTAAGCAAGGGGAGCCTCTGCCTCCAAGAACTCCAGACATTTATTTAGAGGACTCCTCACCTCACTCTTACCTAGTTCATTGTCTAGTACAACACTTCGGCGCCCAGAGCCCAGCCAGGTACGATGGCGAGCACCCGCATCTCCAACACTCGAGAGGCTGAAGCAAGAGATCAAGGTTCAGGGCCAGTTGGAGCTACATAGCAAGCCCCTGGAGAGTGGGGGTCTGCTGACACACCCCATCCTTCTCACACCCCCTCACGGGGCTCTTTTCATCCAACTTACTTTCTTCTTTATATGTCTTGAAGATTTATTTATTTTTATTTTCATATATAGGAGTGCTTTGCCTGAATGTATATATGTGCCCAACATGAATGCCAGTGTCCAAAGAAGCCAAAAAAAAAAAAAAAAAAAAAGTCAGATCTCTGGACCTGATGCTGGAGAAAGTTGTGAGCCATCATGTGAATGCAGAAAATCGAACCCAGGTCCTCTGTAAGAGCATCGAGTGCCTTTACTGCTGATCCACCTCTCTAGCCTTGAGATTCTGTTATATGTGTGTGTGTGTGTGTGTGTGTGTGTGTGTGTGTGTGTGTGTGTGTGTGTACCTGCATGTATGTATGTGCACCACATGTGTGCAGGTGCCTGCAGAGGGCAGAAGGGGGTGTCAGATGCCCTGGGTCTGGAGTTACAGGCAGCTATGAGCCTCCATGTGAGTGGTAGGCACCAATTCCAAGTGAGCAGTATACTCCTACCTGCTGAGCCGCCTCTCCTGCCCTCACTTCCTAAGCAGAAGTCTCACAGAAGACTCGCCCACGTCTTTTCTTCCTACCTGTGTCTTCTGTCTGTTCTGCTTTTATAACTGGCCCTGCTGCTGCCACAGCTCTCTCCCTTTCACTCTGGCCCTGGCCAATGCATTCCCCACTGGGCAGAGCACACACAGTTCCCTCTCATTCCAGAATCCTTTCTCCTCCGTGTGCAGCTCCTCACACCACTTAGAGAAAGGAGGCACTGTGGTGTTCAGGCGCCTCCCACCAGGGCACTGAAGGTGTTGGACAAGCTGTAAGAAGATTCACAATCAGGATGTCATGAACAAGGCATCACACACACACACACACACACACACACACACACACCCCACATGCACCGCACACATACATACACACACATACATACCACACATACCACACACACATATACACATATACACACTCACACTACACCTTACACACAGACCACATACATACACACACACACACACACACACACACACACGCACCACACACGCACCGCACACACACATGCACCACACATACACCGCACACATACATACATACACACACAAACATACAAACACACACACACAGAGGAATGCCCCTGTCAGTGGAGTTCCTCCTCAGGGCATCTCGCTCGTTCCTCTCTGCTTCAATAGCCCAGGCTTTTCTGCCCCTCCATTCCCTTCTTCCCAGAAATTCCTGTTTGCTTCTACTCCAAGGCAGAGTTGCCCTTTCAGCCCTGCCAGCCAACAAACTTAGGGTCTCCCGTCCTCCAGCAGGTTACCAAGGAATCTTTCCATACACAGTTCTCGCCCTAGGAAAAACACCAGTACCAGGAGAATGTTTCCAACCTGGTGTGTGTGAGGCTAACAGTCTATGACTAAACACTGTCATTCTGAGGCAGGATGGAGAGATGGAGAAATTAAGGGGGCACAGGAAGGAAAAATATCCCTTCCCTCCAGAGGCTGGCGAAGCCGCTCTCCAGCTGAGAAGCAAGAATTCTTGAGCAATTAACTTTTGCTGGTAAGGCTGGCAACATAGAGAAAATATTCTTTTTATAGAGAGATGTTTCAAATAAAAATGTTAAAATAAAGAGCATGCCTTCAATCCCAGGACTCAGGAGGCTGAGGCAGGAGCATCTCTTTGAGTTCAAGTCCATCGTGGTCTACATAGAGAGTTCTAGACTGTTTAGGGCTACATAGTGAGACTGTGTCTCAAAACAAACCAAAAAAATCATTTTTTAAGTTAAAATAGCAACAGAGCATGCTCAAGGCCTAACATATATGGCCAAGTATGGTCTTCCTCTTCTCCCAGACTTCTACAGACTTCACTGAAGACTTGAATCTGCCAAAATAAGATATAAACTCCACCCACAGTAAAAGTCACACTTTACCTCCCTTTCAAACTTTGTGACTCGTGGTTTGGAGGCAAGATAGAAAGGTAACAAGGTGACATAGGGAACCAAAGAGACCCATAATCCCACACTGGTTTGCCTTTCCTGCTGATAATCGGGAGACTCCAGACACCACTGAGAAAGCCAAATTTACCGTCAGAGACAAACTTTCCTAATGACAGACATCTCTAACAAAATGTCAAAGACGATGAACAAACTGGGGTCAGAAGGATATACATCCTGCCCCACTCCCACTCCTGAAGCTACACAACTGCCCAGTACATCCACCTAAAAACTTTGTTTACAATAGGAAATCCTTTAACCTTTGACTCTGGCTGCAAGTTAATAGAACTTAGAGGCCTCCGGGTCACCTACACACCCATCACATCCACAGTGAAAACCACTGCAGGCCCCTTTTCTCACAACACTTCAGTAAGTCTTGTCAAACCCTCCTGCCTGGAATCTGTGCTAGCACCTCTTTTAATAAACTCCAACTCTGTCTTACACTAGCCAATTCTGAAATGCTTGTCTGCAGTGAGTGTGGGCAGGAATCCACTTTGCACAAGTAGAAGTTTCTGAAAGAATTGCTCAGGCTGCTGTCAGGAAGGGACATCAGGAGGGTAAGATCGTCGCCTTGGCTGCTTGTAATCCTAGCCAGCGCAGCTCAGAGACTACCCTATGATCATTACCAAAAAAGATTATTTTTCAATTAAAATTTTATTATTTAATTTTGCATCTGTGGTAGGGGTATATGCATGTAAGTGCAGGTGCCAGAGGAGGCCAGAAGAGGGCGTCAGATGCCATGGAACTGAGTCACATGCGGTTATGAGCACCTAATCTTGGTGCTGGGGCTATAATGTGGGTCCTCTGCATGAACACTACATGCTCTTAACCACTGACCCATCTCACCAGATGCTAAGAAAAAAAAAGGGGGGGGGGGTTAAAGGTTCCTTGGAGATCCTTTGAGCAAGGCAACTTCAGAAGCCACCCAAACTGTAAATATGGCTACTGCTGAGACACCACGCATGTCTGGTCTCTGGAAGCCATTACTCACACCTAGTGCTGCATCTCTTTCTCTTAGCTCCCAGACTTACATCTATGTTAAAATCTCCCTTAACGAACTCAATTTCTGCTTCCTACTGACTTGTCCTGAAATGCTTTTCTGTATTGAATCAAGAATTCCAGTAAAAGAATGCCTGCAGCTGAAGCTGCTGGCTGCATGGAGCTGCCTCTGGCTGCTACCCACCTGCAGCTGACAATTTCAGCCTCTTACATTGGACCTGACATGGCTGGGGTCCTCCCCAACCTCAGACTCAGCCTTGTAAGGAGACTTGCCCATCCAAAAGGACTTCCAACTGGGCACCCTGGAAAATCCCCTGACCCTCAACTCAAATCCTGGAGTCTGACATTTGTAGTCCATGGGTTTTTAGGGAAGGAGAATAAATATAGCAAGCAGAGCAGGGATGCAGACATCTGAACCCGGTATCATGGACACCCGGGCACCTGGGAGTTCCTGAGGCCCAGCTCCAGCCCTGCCCGCTCTGTGTAAGGGTTTGATTCTCCACTTCTTCTTAGGAATTTAAGTCCAATGCACTTCCTCCTCTGCTAAAATGTTTCCCTCTTGGCCTCTAGCCCTTTCAAACGGAAGCCCGGGCTCCCCACTTGCCAATCCTGGCCTCTCGGAGAACAAAACAAAGTACACTGGTTAGTTTTCATCATGGATTTGACTGGATTTAGAGTCACCATGAAATGGCCCCTCTAGAAAAGTTTGTGACATCATTTCCAGAGAGGTTTCACTGAGAAGGGAAGACCCACCCTGAACGTGGGTGGCACCATCTCAGGGCCAGATCCAAACTAAGAGGAAGTGAGCTAGGCCTGGCATGCACCTCTCTTCGGTTCCTGACTGGGGACAAATCGCGCTGAGCAGTCTCCACACCTGCTACTGTGCAGGTGGGCTGTACCTGTGAGCTGTGAGCAGAAGTGGACACCCCCCCCCCATCCATCCCTAAGCTGCTTCTTGTCAGGTATTTTGTCAAAACATAAAAAAAAAAAAAAAAAAGTAATGCAAAAGGGGTGACAACTTTCTCTTTTAAGTCCTCAAATACTTTCAGGGGCAGAGAAAGGAGTTGGAGTTCATTCTTCCATTCTTTTCTTTTTAAGACAAGGTCTCTCTGTGTAGCCCTGGCTGGCCTAGAACTTACTATGTAGACCAGGCTGGCCTCTAACTCAGGAATCTACCTGCCTGTGCCTCCTGAGTGCCAAGGCATGCACCACATTCGCCATATCACCACACGTGGCTCATCTCTAAACCGTAGAGTTTTGTTTCCATTTTTCACAAGTCACCCCCCTCACCATTGTATTTTGCTTCTGATCATAATTTTGGAAACACTGGGGTTTGGTTTGGTGGTGGTGGTGATGGTTGTTGTTTTCTGAAACGCTGTCTCAATGCATAGCCAAGACTGGCCTGGAACATACTATGTGACTCAGGCTGGCCTCAGACTGCCTGTGTAGTTGAGGATGGCCTTGAACTTCTGATCTTCCTACCTCCACCTACCGAGTACTGGGATTACAGGCATGTGTCATCTCCTCCTGTTCACCAAGCCTTTTGTCTCTTGATTCCAACCTTCCCTTCTTCCTGGGAACATTCCCTTCCCCCACAATCACGTGGCTCTGTTTCTAGGGAATCTGACCTAGCAGCTGGCACACTATCATCCAAACTCATATACTATTGAACAATCAAAGGACTAGCAGCTAGACATGAACACTGGGGGTAAGTACAATGGGCCCAGCCAGCTAGAATGCTGGTCACCCTAACCAAGAATGGCCTTGCCTAGGGCTTCTGCTGCTTCTTGACATCTTGCACCCACAGTCCATGCCCCCACTGACACACCCAACTAGATTTACTGGCTCCTCACCACTGCCCTCGGACCCACACACTTGCACATGCAGGCACACATGAACACACACACATAAAAATCATGAATATATCTCCTAATAGGTTTGTATGAGAATTTCTCTAAGATTATGGGTAAAAACAACTTGCAAATGGGGCATGATGGTACATCCCTTAACCACAGAGCTTAGGAGGCAAAGGCAGGTGGATCTCTGGAAATTCAAGGCTAGCCTGACTACATAGTGAGTTCCAGGACAGTCAGATCTTTGTAGAGAAACTGTCTCAAAAAAAAAAAAAACTGCAGGGGAGGAGCTGAGGGAAAGATAGAAGATAAATATGATTAAAATATGTTGTACCAACAAGTCCTGCTGCACATCTCCAGGGACCGACCTGACTGGGACTGTGAGGAAATGAAGAAGAAACACAGAAAAGCCAGGGTCCAGTGGGTTGGGCTATCTGCTGCAGAACCCCAGCACCCTAGAAGCTCAGTGTGTTTATTATATACAGTTGAAGAGAGGGGTGAGGTTATTGTATGTAACAGAATAAAGAGTAGGGGTTATTTCATACAGGTAACCAAGGGGGCATTGCTATTCTATACAGCTGAACCAGGAGACTGGCTTAGCTAATCCCAGTAGGGGCAGAAGGAGCAGGGGAAGAAAGCTGTGGACATAGCACACACTGTCAACATTAAGCCCACGGAAGCCTTTACCATCCCTCTGTGTCTCCCCTGGAAGGGTCCCGGCCACTCCCAATGAGGCACTGGGGTCCTTACCATAGCCATGTCCACAGTACACACCATGCATTCACTCAGAACTTCGGACTAGATGTTCGCTGCCTCTGCCTCTGGAACTCTGGGATTAAAGGTAGAAGTCACCGAGAAACCCTGTCTCGAAAAACAAAAACAAAAACAAACAAACAAAAAAAAGGTAGAAGTCACTAAACCTAGCTAAGATTGAATGTTTTGTTTTTAGATTTACTTATTTTGTGTGCAATTGTATTGCCTGAATACATGTATTGTACCACATGCGTACCTGGTGCCTGTGGAGGTTAGAAGTGGACATCAGATCCCCTGGAACCACCCTTATGGACGGTTAGAAGCCACTAATGTAGGTGCTGAAAACCAACCTCCTACCCTCTATGAGAGCGAAGTGCACTTAGCCTCTGAGCCATCATGCCAGCCTCAAAGTTGATTTTTTTTTAAGAGGGGGAGGGTGGTTGTTTTGTGGTTGTTTGTTTTTATTTTTGTTTTTGTTTTTTGAGACAAAGTCTTACTACATAGACTTGGCTGGCCTTAGACTCACAGAAATGCCTCTTCTGCCTCTGTCTCTGCCTCTGCCTCCTGCCTCCACCCAGCCCCCTGCCCCCCCACCCAGCCCCTGGCTCCTGGCCCCTGGCCCTTGCCTCCTGCCTCTGCCTGAGTGCTGGGATAAAGTCACGTCCCACCATGCCTGGCTTCCAAGGTTGAAATATTTAATGTGTATAGACTAACTGCTTTTAAAAGGAAACAAGGAATGACAACAGGGCCCCTCTGTAGTCATCAAATGTCCATAAAAACAGCATCTGGACAAAGATGCAGATCTCAAAGGCAGTAGGTGAGTAGTTAGAACATGATGTGATAATGCGATTTTAGCAGCATGAAGATGCTTCGCAGTAGGTAAAAGAAGCAACATATAAATTGTATTATTAAAGTATGTAACCATAACCTAGTCAACAAGCCAATTAACAAGCCCAGTCCTACATGCTACAGAATCAAAGTAAACCACGGGCATTATTCAAAGATGAAGAGGTAAGTTCTCTTTGTTCCATCATCCGTGTGGTCCAGTTGCCAGGGATGGGCTATCTAGGCTTTCCACAGCTTTGCCTAAGCATATGTCTTTGAGAATGGGACTCTCTTTTTCAGAATGTTTGGGGATAGCCTGAAGAATTCTTTAGTTTCTTTTTCTTTTCTCTTCTTTCTTTTTTTCTTTTCTTTTCTTTTTCTTTATTTTTATTTTATTTTATTGTCAGTTAGGAATTGGGGAAACACAAACTGGATTCCTGCTTGCATGTTTCCAGTTTTTCTTAACAAAAATGACAGAGAATCCCTGACAGATTCTAGAGGAACTAAGCATGTTCCTGAGAGCTAGAAAGGTCACCAGATTTCTGTGAGTGGCTAGGGACACTGTTAGTGTGCACCATAGGAAATGCACTGGCATCCCCGCGCCGCCATGGGCATCTCACCTGATAAGGAACTTTGGTTTTGTTTTGTTTTGTTTTGTTTTGTTTTGTTTTGTTTTGTTTTGTTTTGTTTTGTATTAAGGCCAGCTCTCAAGTTCAAGGCTGGCCTTGAACTTCCAACTCTCCAGCCACTTCTCAAAGATAAGATTACTGGCATTACAGGCATATGTCATGACTCTCAACTTTAGATTTTACTTCTTTTCAATCTCTCCGATCTATAATAATCTCCACTATTTCTTGTTTGAGGATGAGTTTGTTGCGTCGAATATATCTTATAGGATCTGAATTGTTTTGGCTTTTCCAGCTCTCTCCCCGTAAGTAGATGCAGGCAGAACATGTACGTATGGTGTGTTTGGCACTACCTAGGTAATATGCCCCCAAATTTCATGGCATCTTGTTACTTTGTTCCAGTTTGGTTGTACTAAGTTTGATCCTTTGGTTGATAAAGACAATCCTGTTAGAAGGACACATTTTCCTTTGTCCCTGCTTAGTGGTTAGCAAGTCATCTGTAGGGTGACACTGTAAGGCTCCAAGAGTGTCCTGCTCCTCAACTGTCAGCCCCAAATGATTTTATACCCACTGATGATCCTTGCTAGCTATTATAGGAAGTATACATACATTTAAATACATTGAACAAGGCATGAAAGTGTCCTTGTATATGCAGGTGACAAATATGGAGTATGAGGTCTGCTCATAGAGAAATGAGATGTGGTTGTACCTTTCTTTAGAATAAATGTTTAATAATTTAACCTCCCCAGACTCTAGACTCTGACCTCAAGCATATATTCCAAAAATGTAATCTGACATAGAACACCCCCCCTTGGGGCACTCTCTCCTTCCCTCCCTCTGACTCCCTCACCACTCTCTCCCTCCCTCCCTCTGACTCCCTCACCACTCTCTCCCTCCCTCCCTCTGACTCCCTCACCACTCTCTCCCTCCCTCCCTCTGACTCCCTCACCACTCTCTCCAGCGAATAGCAAGACAGAGCATTAGGAACCTAACTCTACACACAGCAGCCTTGACAATGGCTGTCTGAACTTGGGTGGGCTCCTGGACTTTCTAGCTTGGTTCACAACTTCCTGTCCAGGAGGGTGAAGGGGAAGGCCAGATATGTCATAGGCCTAACTGAATCCAAGGTTCCGCCCAACAAAAATCAAAACAGTCTTAGGCCCCATGTGCAGCACAGGCAGACAGATCAATATGAGTTCCAGGCAAGCCAAGGCTACATAGTAAGACTCTGTTTCAATAAGCAAAAATAAAAGTAAAAATAAAACTGTCTCCAATTTCCAGTCCTGAGCTATCAGATGAAGATTCTCCCCAAACACCATGCCTGGCTCCTGCTCAACATTCTGCAATGGAATTATCAATAGCTGGGCTCATGTAACAGTCTCTAGCCTTCTGTGTGGCTGGGCTGTTGTCACAGAAACTTTGAAGGCCTACAGACCTAAGTCAAGACCCCACTCTTCCATGTCTGACTTTGTGACCTGCATGGGCAACTTTGTCGCTCTGAGATCATATTAGGATCATAAGAAAATACGAGTAAAATCCATTGTCTAGTGTGAATTACCTTCTTAACCTGAAGCAGGCCATGTGATTTTTTTTTTATCATCTGTACTTTTTGTCAAGTTATTAAATCTCAGTTTCAAATTCACTTTGCCTACTCTGCCACAATGGAGTTGAGTTTTGTAGATGTCTCTCTTCTGCCAGCTACTGTGTACTAAGCCTCTTTGATAGCTTTTACTAGATTCGAACTGGAGGACCATAGATCTTCAAACTCAGAGTGAGGTCCTCTGTTTGGCCCATACTCTGTCCCAGTGCCAGGCACCTGCAGGACACAACTTTCTCTTTTGCTTTCACAATGGACCTCGGCTAGGGCCACATGGCATCACCAGAAGTCCCAAGAGATTTTCTATTTGTGTGAAAGAAGCATTTTAAAACACAAATGAGATATTCATTTAATTATTCATTGACTGCAGTCAGGCAGAGTGGTATACACCTGTAATCCTAGCACTTAGAAGCCTGAGGCAAAGGAATCACATTTTTGAGGTCAGCCTGGGGTATCCTGTACTCCACCTCCCCCCCATATACACTATGTTATAAGCACAATTTCAGGTGCTTGAAATTCATCATTGAGTATTAGTAATGTTTCTGCCTTTATACACTGTACCATTCAGCAGAGAAAATAGATATTAAAAGAATATATATATATATATATATATATATATATATATACACATATATATTATATGTACACATAACACCCTAAACTGGCCTCTGCCTGGGATTCTTAGCTCTGCTCTGTCTCTCCATCATCTCTCAACATCAGGCTCCTTCTGAACAACCTCTCACCATGTATCCCTCCAGTCACTCAATGCCTAGCTCTGTATGTGTTTCATTTTTAGCAACTAGAATCCCATATCCGAGCATAACACCACTTATATACTAGATATGCAATTGGGATTTAATGAATTAGTAAATGAATGTATGTGTTTATAAACTCAAGGAAAGTTCTAGAATGATAGACAAGGGGCCTAGGGCTGTATGTAGCTCAGTGGTAGGGTGCATGCCTAGCATGTATGAGAACTTAGAGTCAATCCTTAACATTGCACATTCAAAGAATAGTGGTGTGCACCTGTATACCCAGACCTGGAGTGTTTAAGAGCATCAGAAGTTTAAAGTCATCCTCAACTACTTACAAAATTGGGGCTGCCAGGCAGTGGTGGCGCATGCCTTTAATCCCAGTACTTGGGAGGCAGAGGCAGGTGGATTTCTGAGTTCGAGGCCAGCCTGGTCTACAGAGTGAGTTCCAGGACAGCCAGGACTACACAGAGAAACCCTGTCTTGAAAAAAAAATTGGGGGCCATCCTTGGCTATATGAAATCATATTTTTAAAAAATGATACATAAGAAACTATTAAGATTGACTGCTTTGGGATTGGAGAGATGGCTCAGCAGTTAAAAGCACTGGCTGCACTTTCAGAGGACTAAGGTTCAATTTCCAGGACTCACAGGATGGCTCACAAACTGTCTGTACCTCCGGTTCCAGGGAATCTGACTCTCTCTTCTGGCAAGTAAGTGCTGCACAGATAAATGTAGGCCAAAAAAATCCACATAGATGAATAAAATAAAAACTAAGAGTGGCTTCCTTTAAGAAAGGTGGGGAACCTTAAAAAAGAATCTTGCTTTCATATTCCCTTTTGTACTGTTGGATTATTGTCATGTGCATTTATGAACTTCCTCTTTATTTTTTTAAAAATACTAAAAGCACCCTAAATAGTTCCTTCCAGTTATGATAAGAGCCACGGAGTTTATAAACTATATGGGATTACGGAGTGGTAAGGATTATCATTGCCTGGCACATAGTAATCACATAATACATTTGCAAACCTTTTACACACCCATACTATTTTGCTTTGTTTTTCTCTAATTTATCTGCATTAACATGGTTTCTAACTCATACCAATAGATATGCCATCATCTTTACATTTTAAAGCTATTCTAAAAATAACCATATTTTAGACTTCATAATTTATTTTGTTCATTTTACTCTCTCCGCCTGCCTTCCCCCTCCCAATTCCCGCACACTAAAATTCAAGCTTTGTGAATGAAAGAACAAACCTTTGCTTGTTCACTTCAGGGTCTTTGGACCCTAGGAGAGTGACAAGGGTAAGTGGGACACTCCAATAAATATTTAAGGCTCAAATGAACAGTTGAGTTTCGGGTGACTGCATGCATAACTTCTTGGATGAAAGATGAGGATTTTTGGAGAGATGAATAACCTGGCACTGAAGAAATCGCCTAGAACTAAGGGATGGGTCCTCAAATCTCAGGATGGATTACAGCCATAGTGATCTAGAGCTCCTTTATAAATCGGCCTCTAGTTGCTTAGCAACATGCCGCCCCTCCCTCACTGCCACCAGAGGGCGATCGGGCGCGCGGTAGCGTGAACGCGCGCGCGTTCACTGCGTGGCACGGAAAGGCAAGGGAGGCACGTCACTTCCTGTTTCTTTAGGGGAACGTGGCTTTCCCCGCAGTGCCTCTTCTCCATCTGCGTTCGTGCTGCGGCGGCCGGGGCTGGAGTCGGAGCCCGAGCGCAGCCTCGCCATGGATTCGGCCCTCAGCGACCCGCACAACGGCAGCGCCGAGGCTGGCACCCCGGCCAACGGCACGACGCGGCCGCCCTCCACGCCCGAGGGCATCGCGCTGGCCTATGGCAGCCTCCTGCTCATGGCGCTGCTGCCCATCTTCTTCGGCGCCCTGCGTTCGGTGCGCTGCGCCCGCGGCAAGGTAGGGTTAGGGCGAGAGCGAGCGCCTTCCACTCCCATCCTGACCACGGCCCTACGGACCCGTCCCCGAAGACCCGATAGCTGCCCCCTCTTCCGCGTCACTCACCCACCCGGGTATGGATCACCATGCCCTCCACCTGGGTTCATGTCTGTGGCTGGCCTTTCGTGTCCCAGGATCTGGCCACTCCCAGAAGCGGGGATTAGCATCGTCCTCAGAGAGCGGTCCTCACACCCTGCCATATTCCCTCCTCCCAGACCCCTGCTTCATGCCACAGCTGGAAACCCTGTCGGCCCGACCCCAGACACAAAGGCAGGCACTGACTCTCAGCCTTCTGGGCCCAGCCCCACCTGATGCTATAGTTAATAAGCATCCAGGTGTTTGCACCTCACCCGGGACAATCACACCATCCAATAGCTTGGATCAGCCTCAGTGTTCCTTACAAGTATGGCTCCGAAAGACACGATCTTTTGTCATCCTCTGTTAAGGAGCCATGCCTGGCCACACCCACAGTTAATTGTAGCATCCAGATCCATCCCTAGGCCCTGATTTCTGTCGCCCTGGAATCACAGCTGCGAGTACACCCGCCAGGAACTCCTAGATCAGACCCTCTCCCTGCCTTAATAACAAAACCCAGGGGAGGGAGGTGGCAGCGGCTAAAGGCGCTTGCCGCCAAGCCTGATGAGTTCAGTTAAATTCCAGGGACACAAATGGTGGAAGGAGAGATCCTGACTACTGCATTTTATTTTCTGACCTCGTCACAATCCCACTAAATAAGTAAATGTAAAGTTTTTAAAATAGAAGCCTGCCATCATGCCATAAGCCTAGCACTCAGGGAGCTGAGGCAGGAGAATCAAAAACTAGGGCAGCTAGGCTGCAGAGACCCAGTTGCCCGGGGGAAGGAGGGGTTGAGGGATAGAGCACTAGCTCGGCTTCTTGTCTTTTGTTTAGATCGTGTTCCACCCATCCAGTGTTTTAAAGTGTGTACCTTGGTCCTCCCAGATTTGGTTGATTTCTTCACCCTGCTTAAAAGCCCAGATGTTGACTACCTCAAAGTAGCCTCTCTCCCCAGGACAAGTTCTTTTGCAAATTGAGCCTACCTGCTGAATGATAACTACTTTTGGACTGTTAATGAGACTGGGGTGAGCCCTCTCCTTGGCCTTCCATGGTGGTCTGTCTCTGCATATCCAGGGGGACTCCAGAACCTTCCGCCTCTCTCCCAAATCTCCCTGCCCTGTGTTAAGCTTCTGAGGCCCATAGAAAGTAACCGCTTCTCCCTTCCTGGCACCCTCTCTCCAACAGCCTCATAACCGTACAGTTCCCCACTGCCCCTCCCCCACCAAACCTGAAGGTGGCCTGGAGAGGAAGCCGCCTTACCCAGAAAGAGCAGACTCACAAGGCAGCTGGCACTTTTGAAACTGCTTCAGTTCAGATTCTGAAAACACTGTGTGGCTGAGGACATACCCTTTCTGGGCAGATAAAGAGAGCACTCAGTCTGGACTCAGGCTGAAAGACCTGGGTGTGACCCATTTTCTTTGCTCCTCCGCCTCTTCTAAGTACAGTTCGGGTGTCCTTAGCCTCTAACCAGTATGGTCAGGCAGATGCTTGGTGCCAAGGCAAGTTCTGAAACACAGACAAGGAGGAGAGAGAGGCAGGACAGCATGGCATGAGGCTGTGCAGCCCCAGACTGAATGGTTCTCCTTGGCGCCTCCTACACATGGACCAGTCTTTGCAGAAAACACATTCTGAGCAGCAGTGTTTCTTGAACTCAGGCTGTTATCAATGATGAAGGATACTGCAAAGATGAGTAGGTCAGAGCCCTGTTACCAAGGAGTCCAGGAAGATGGTGAGGCAAGCTCTGCAGTGGGCTCTAGAGAAAGGCAGAGCATCTGTGGCTGAGCAGATGAGATGTACAGTTTCAGCCAGGAGAGGGCATTCTTAAGTTGGAGAAAACAAAGGTACCAAAGCAGGAAGGAAGGAGGCACTTGAAGAAACCGCAGGTAATTTAGTGTAGCTGGAGCAGAGGGTGTGGAGAGAAAGGGAACCATAGTGTCTCTTATCTGGTCCAGGCATCACCTACCGGGAGGCCCTCTTAGATAATTTAGACTACAAAGGACCTGCCCATTCGTTAGTGACTTCCCAGTCCTAGTAGCCAGGATGCTCTAAGCTTATGGAGCCTTTATCTGCCTTGATGCTCACAGCACTGAGCAGCAGGCAAGAGCCAGTCTATCATGTCTGTTTGTTTAAAAAAAGACCCAAGGATCAAAGCATTCCCTTGGCAGCTAGAGAATGCATCAGGTGGCCCCACTTCTAGACCAGGCCACCATCCTTGATGCAGATGCCACTGAAGACACACAAGTAGTGTTTTGACCTGAGATATGATGAGAGCCAAATGACTCCTTTGTCCACCTTGTCCAAGAGAAGAGGGCAGAGCGGGGACCAGGAACTTGGCACTTTCAACTGATATTTGACACCACAGCCTACTGAGAGAGGGGGGACCAGGAGCTTGGCACTTCCAACTGGTATTCGACACCACAGCCTACTGAGAGAGAGCACTCAGGACAGTTCCCCTGGGGTCAACAGCATCCATAAAAGGCAGAGGATGTTGTGAAATCCTGGGCAAAAGGTGAACCCTGTGGGGGTGTTAGGAAGAAGTTGCCCTGTGGGGGTGGGTGTCAGAAACCTGTATCCTTTAGAGGGCAATTTCCAGCAAAGCAGGAGCTGACTGATAGGTCTATTGGGCTTTCACTTCAGCAGAGAGGAATCTCTTAGCCAACAGGACTGGGCATCTGTTGTCAGGTCCTGGGCGAGGTTGCGGGGCTGCTGGAATGAGACCCAGAATGTACAATCAGCCAACTTCGGCTGTATCCAGGAAGAGGCAACAGGTGTGTCTGCCCATGTGCGTGAGGAGTCATCAGGCTGAGGAGAGGAAGTGGGGAGGTATGGCAGGAGCTCAGGAGAGAGACTTGGGTGCTATGTGACAAGATGCTCAGGGACCTACAACCTTTCTGAGGAAAGACTGCTGAAGGTAATTTAACAGTTAAAATGGGCACTTATAAAACTGCTGTTCATGTGTGACATTCAAGCAGCTGCCAAAGCATAAAAGAAGACTCCTTGGAAATCACACACACACACACACACACACACACACACACACACACACACACACACACACACAGCTACTTATGGAACCTTCCAGAACTTTTTCAGTTTTGTGACACTCTTGATCTAATCCAGGGCCTCATCCATGCTAAGCATATATTCTACCACCAAGCTGTATCCCCAGCCTGCCTTTTAGAACATTTTCTGTGTATACATACATGCACTTGCTTTTTATGTACACACAAGTAGTCTGTCACTATAAAGGAGATTGTTCAGTACCTGCTGCTCTGCAGTTTGTTTAGCAGTGTGAATTAGTCATTTTCTGTTTACAACGCCTCTGTCTTTTGTAGTGAGATAGGTCCCTGGTACACTGTCCAAAGGCCCACAGGTACATATGAATACCTGCCACCCCAGCTGCCTCTGCAGCAGCTCTTGTGGCCTGGGTTTTATTTACCCATCAGTAGAGATTTTGTTCCTTGGGACACCCACGAGTGTCAGTGGATCTGGATTTTCGGGACATGGGGATGGGTTTTGTTTTTATGAGGCTGGATCCTGCTATGTTGTTCTGGCTGGCCTAGTACTCAGAAGGCAGCCCAGTGTGGCCTCTAATTCAACACTGTTCTTGCCTCAACTTCCTAGGAGCTGGAACTGCAGATGTGAGCACCAGGCCCACTGTGCCCAGAGTTTGTTCAGGGCACCAGTTCTGAAAGGGCAGAACTCTCAGGAAATGCAGATTCAGAATCAGAAACTCAAAGTGGGCTCTGAAAAGCCCTCTTGATGATTCTGGTGACCACTAAAAATTTGAGAGCCACTAATTTAGAGACCTCCACAATATGTTTTTAGTCCTTAGCCACTAAAAAACATGCTGAAATCAATATCCTTACACAATTATTATTTTCATAATTTGTAGGGCAAGTTTCTTGAAATTGGCTTATTGACTCAAACAATACCTGAATCTCTATCCTCAGCTTCTACAAGATGGCCTGCTGTAGAGCTTCTAGCTACTCAACTACAGCCAGGTGCAGGCTTTAGAGAGTGCCTGTCAGTTGGAAGGAGACTCAAAATGGCCAGTGCAGTTGGTGAAGCCAGCTGTGTGGTGCAGGGCACATATGGGGAGAAGATACATTTAGAGCATAGCCAGGAGGCAGAAGGGTGGCAAAGAGTGAGTGTGGGGTAACTGCAGGAGTCCCTGGGGCCTCGGTCCAGGTAGACAGTAATAAAGTGGCCCGGGAATTCCAGGATATCTCGGGTGTGGTCAGGAAGCAGTCCTTCCAGGGCTCCAGCTGGGCATCGGGCTCCCCCTGTTGCTTTGGCTTCCACCCGGATGTCTAAATACCCAGGCAGCTGAAAGCTAAATTTGTTTCAGTTATCTGTAAAGCTTTCCCCCCATTAATTCTCAGTGTGTTTGGCTTAAAAACCCAAATCAAATTAGTAGTGAATCTTAATAAGTTGTAGGGATTTTTGTTTTTTGTTGTTGTTTTGTAACCACAGAAGATTTTCAGCCTGGCAGTGTGGCACATGCCTTTAATCCCAGCACTCAGGAGTCAGAGGCTGGTAGATCTCTTCAGTTCAAGACCAGCCTGGTCTACAGAGGGAGTTCCAGGACAGCCAGTATTTCACAGAGAAACCCTGTCTCAAAAAAAACAAACAAATGAATTGTTCTTTTTCTTCAGAACTCTGAGTCTTGGGAGGGCAAGAGGAGCGAGGCCACCAGCCTGCCTGGGTTTGATCCCTGGCTTGACCACTCACCATCTCTATCATACTAAGCAAAATACTCAGCTTCTTCGAGCCTTGGGGTTTTTTGTTTGTTTTGTTTTGTTAAGATTTATTTATCTTATTTATATGCATACACTTTAGCTGTCTTCAGACAGACCAGGAGAGGGCATCAGGTCCCATTACTGATGGTTGTGAGCTGTCATGTGGTTGCTGGGAATTGAACTCAGGACCTCTGGAAGAGCCGTCAGTGTTCTTAACTGCTGAGCCATCTCTCCAGTCCATCGAGCCTTGTTTTAAATGTGTTAAGAAAGTACCTGCTCTGGGCAGGGTCCCTGGGACACTGCCTAGAACATAGATAGGGCTCAGTAAATGTTCTCCTTGTATTATTACCAGTCGGATCGCAAGGCTCCCGCTCTGACTCAACACTGCAGCGTGAGGTATTTATAACAGGCTCCCACAGAGGAGACCAGATTCCTCTGTTTGGTGAAGCATCTGTCCAACCTTGGTTTGTCATCGAATAACATGAAGCCTCTTCCTGCCCTGGGACCAGGCTAAACTGAAAGGAATTTGTGGAAATGAGCCACAGCACTGGTTTGTAGGGAAGCCACAAAGTCCTGAATGTGCTTTCGAGCCCAGGCCTTTGTGCAGTCTGCCTGAGAACTGCTCCGCTGTGTACATAGCGCAAACGCCTCCACACAGGTGGCCTTTATTGGCCTCCGCTGCATTCCAGACCCTGAGACTGTCTGTCAAGGCTTTAAATGGCATCTGCTCTAGCCACCTGTGGCAATTACTTCCCTGCAGAAATAGTGCTGGCTTACCCATGATGCCTTGTACATATTGGTAGAAATAGCACATAGGCTTGAGTAATGACTCCACTATAGACACTGGAGTCCTGGTTTTTGCAGTCAAGGAAATGAAGGCTCTGAGAGAGAAAATCACTATCTCCAAAGGCTGCTAGGCCTCTTGGCCTCAGGGCAAGCACTAACCACTTGACCTTCATACCATGGATAAGCATGTGTCCGAATTACCTCACATCAGACTGCATTCTACCAGTCTACTTAAGCTGTCAGGATTGTAGCCCACTTGCCTGGGGACTCACTTAGGTAGGAGCTGTCCTGTTGATTTTGTGCCCACGCTGCTGCTACATGGAAAATGTATTCCAGGTGTGGAGGTGCACAGTGGCCAGGTGCCACCCAAGTGTTATCACACTGCTGCCAAAAGCAGAAGCCACAGCCTGGCAGAGGAAAGAAGGAAGGAAACCGAGCCTCCCAAACCGTGGAGATTCAAAGTGGGAAGGCCTGCCTTGCAGCCTAGGCAGCCCCTCAGCCCTGTGGGTGGCTTGGGGGAACATGTTAAGGACCTTCCTGTTACTTCTCATGGTCACAGTTTGCCTTTTCTTGGGCCCCATATGTATCTTGGTCTTCAGCCTCTCGGTGCATGTGTGCATGCCCGTTTTGAGGTGAGTAAAGCTCAAGATTGTTACCCTTTTAGGCAGAGGAATAACTGAGACTCAGAGCCATGAGTATCAGTAGTGAAGATTCTCAGACTTGGAATTGTTTGGCCAATTATACAGTGAGGTTTTGGCATATATCACCAATTATCTTTTCAGAAAAACCTGTTGGCCTTCACTTACCCCATGGCTCGTCAGGTTGGTATCTTAAAAAGCATGAATTTTTCTCATTCTGGCAGATCAGAAATGAAATCCTGATAAACTGTGAGAGTTGAGCTTCTCTCAAGTTGACAGCTGTCGATCTCAGAGTACTTGCCAAGCTGTGTGTGAGGCTCTGGATTTGTCCCCCGGTGCCACAGAAGGGTTCTAAGAGGATAAGGGTCAAAGCTGAGGACATGAGTCAGTAATGCACTTGTCCCACAAGAATGAGGACCAGAGTTCAGATCTCACCACCAGGGCATGTGGCAGGACCCCTCAAACAAGCCGTCTAGCCCGACTATCCAGTTCAAGGTACTGTGGGTTCAAGTGAGAGGCCCTGTCTATATAAAAGGGGTACACACGTGCACCCATTAAAACACATACTCACACATGGAAACACATGCCTCTGTGTCATTGGCTTATGTAAACTTATGCATCCCACCAAATAGCCTTCCCAAGGCTGTCCAGATTTGTGCGCAGCTGTCCTACAAGCCTCCTTTCCTGGTGATGATTTCACAAGCTTGCTGCCTTGCTGCTGGCTCCTTGTCATTTTAGTCTTGTGCTTTGGGGCACGAGAGCTTCTCAGATTCAGTCTTCCTCTCCAGATAGCTGCTCTCCTGGCGTGCTTTTTCCTAATTCTTTTTTTGATGAGCCAAATTAATTAGTGAGACTCCGCAGCTGCTCGAGGTGCTTCACAAGGTGGATGCCGTGATAGAAACCTCCAGTGCTGTGATGAGACTGGCTACTATTGAGATTTTCCTTTGTCATCTAGTCTGGCATTGCTAGGACTTTGGGTAGCTGTGATATAAAATAGGAGAGCCAAGTGCTACGGTGCACACCTGTAAGCCCAACCAATCAGAAGGCTAAAGTGGACCAAGTGGAGGTTCATCACAAGAACATCCACCCATCTCAGGAAAAAGGTTAAGTAGGGCCGCCCGAAGTCTGAAGGCCTTTCCAATGGGAATGTGGGCTGGCTCCCTAAAGACAATACGGATTTGAGCTTTTGTTTTGCTTTAGGTTTGAAATAGGTTCTCACTATGTAGACCAGGTTGGCCTTGAATTCACAGAGAATCGCCTGCCTTTGTCTCCTGAATTTGGGGTTAAAGTTGTACTACCAAGCCCATGTTGAAAGCTTTTAGTGTGAATGTAGGATTGTACTCCACTAGACTTTGACTAAATGCTATAAAACTGGTCTAACCTTATGCCACGCTGTTACTCCAGTTTCATTTCCCATATTTACAATACTGGGATACAGTGCTTCACGTTCACTCTTTTGTGTAAGTATTTTATCCTTTGTTGGCTCCTTACCCATACCAATTTTTTGCCAATTACAGTAATATCTGTCATTATAAACCCCTGTGGTAGAGGGATTAGCATTAGCTAAAGCCTTGAGACAGAATGTGGGGACCCCCTGCAATGCCACAGTGGGCCCGCACGAAGGGAGGCGGGTGACTGCCAAGCCTCATGTTCCAGCAGCATGCAGCCATGGTGGCTCAGCTGCCCCTTCCTTCTCTCTCCAGAGCTCTTCGGACATGCCAGAAACCATCACCAGCCGAGATGCTGCCCGCTTCCCCATCATCGCCAGCTGCACACTCTTGGGGCTCTACCTCTTTTTCAAAGTAAGTCCTTTGCTACCTAGATAACTTTATTTTCTGCGTGGTCACTTATAGGAAACAGCAGCGAAAGTGAGTCATGCAGGCAGAAACCCGCAGCCAGAGCCAGCATTTGCTCCCTTTCCCCACCAGCGGCCCTTTGTCTCCCAGGGTTTTGTGTTCTTGTACCTCTTCTGTTTCCTTGCAATTGCTGGTCTGGTCTGGGGTGGAGCTTTTGTTGCAGACGTACGTCTGCCATACTAATCACCTTTCTTTTTTATTGAGGTTTATTTTCCCAATAAAAGTTAAACAGGTCCAAATTCAAAACTTGGCAAACACAGAAAAGTTAAAAAGGGAGAAACCCCATCCAAAACCCAACTTCCAGGTCCATGCCCAGTTCTTCTCAGAGCTGTGTCCTCCGTGGTCCTCCCACGCTCGCTCCACAGCCGTAGCCACAGTGTGGCCCACCTGTAGCGTTCACTTCCCACTGAAAATGTCCTGGGCGTTTTTCTCCTATAGCTAAACGCTCCGTAAACCTGTTCTGCTCTCTGAGTGTGAAAGCAATGGACTCTGGGCACTTAGCGTTCATTACACAGAAGAGTCTGTGAGAGAGGCAGGTCCCACAACAAGGCAGTTAATCACTGTCACCATGCGCTGTGGCGCGCTGTGCCCTCTAGGCTTGTGGTAAGCGTGCCTTGGCGTCAGAAGCAGTATTAAACTCTTGGTGTTTTCACCAGTATATCACAAGCTCATTCTTTCTATTTGTTGAAAATTAGTCAAAAATAGCTTTAATTTGCAATTGCAAAGGTTTTTTTTTTTCATTTTTTAAAGATTTATTTACTTATTTAATGTATGTGACTACACTGTAGCTGTCTTCAGACATACCAGAAGAGAGCATCGGATTCTATTACAGACGGTTGTGAGCCACCATGTGGTTGCTGGGAATTGAACTCAGGATCTCTGAAAGAGCAGTCAGTGCTCTTACCTGCTGAGCCATCTCTCCAGTCCCCTGCAAAGTTCTTTAAATTATTAATTTTTTTTCAAGGCTGGGAGTGTAGCTTAGTCATAGAATGCTTGGCTAGCATGTACAAGGTCCTGGATTCCATTATTAACACAGTAACAAAATGTGTCTGTCTGTCAGTCTGTGTTCTTCAACCTAAGGAAAGGTACAAACAAGCCAGAACCTCTCCTACGGTTTCTTGAGAATCTGTAATGACAGACCTAGATTGCGTTAAATATTTGAGGGGTTGGAAGGCTCTGTGGGTTGGTTGGTTGCCTGTACCAACACAGTCAGAAGTGCCTGGTTGTTTCATGCGCCCTCCGGGGCCCAGGCTCAGTGTTGGGTTACTACAGCAGTGCTGCTAGCAATTCATTCGTGATGAATATGAGTATGTTCATTCCACATCGTGGCACAAAATATTTCGGTGCACGGACATCTCTTCCTTAAGCATATGCAGTAAGATTCCAAGGCAAACAGGGTCTCCATTTGCAGTTGACAGACAACACCAGATTCCTTTGTGTCGGTGGTACTGGCGGCAGCAGTGGGGCTGCTGAGAGCCAAGGCTTTATGCGTGCCAAGCACATTTTTGTACCACTGAGCTGTACCCTCACCCCACAGAGCATCAAACCGCCCTCCAAAGAAGATGGCACTGTTTTACTTTCCCACTGGCCTACATGAATACTGACTGCCACCAAAACTTAGTTTTACTAGTCTCTGAGTCAAGTAAAAACCCAAAATTTAATGTATGTTTCAGGGTGCATTGATTACTCTTTATTATTTTTTATGTGTTTATCTGAATGTCTGTCTGTGTACCACATGCATGCCTGGTTCCTGAAGGGGTAATGAACCTCCATGTGGGTGCTGGGAAGCGAACTCTGGTCCTTTGCAAGAACAAGTGCTCCTAATCACTGAGTCAACTCTCTAGCCCCACACTTTTTTTTTTAACCTGTTACACACTAAATTTATTTTGGGAGTCGTATATGCTATGGCAGATGTGCTGAGGTCTGAAGAACACTTGCAGGAGTTGGTTCTTTCCTTCTACTGTGTGGGTTTCAGGGGTTGAACTCTGGTCTTCAGGCTTGGCAGTAAGCACCTTTGCTCATTGAGCCATCTCAGTAGCCCTTGCATTGATTGATTGCTCTTTAATCTTAAATCATGAATACTCATTACTGGTTTCAGAGTACCCCACAGACAGATACACCACACTTGACTGAATTCCCCCCTCCCCCTGTCTCCTGCCCTCGGAGTATCCAGCCTCTGCACATCCAGGCCACAGGCTAGACTGCTTCTCATCAGTCCCCCATGCCTCTAGTCCAGGGCTCACTGCTCCCTCTGCTGGCTCATGCAGGACCCCTTCTTCCTGGGCACTGTCATGCTATTGCAGAACCTGGCACCCCCTTGGCCCGCAGCATTGTTTGAGATTCTTTCTCTCCCATTGCATATGAACGCTGAAGTTGCCTTATTCCTCATTGTGGGCCAATATTTGGCACAGTGCTCTGCACATAGTAGACAGTCAGAGAATGCAGCCAAATTGTGGGGCAGAGGTCAGTCAAGTTACCTGAGTAAAACTTCTCAGTGCTGAGAGCTGATGGAAGCAGAGTTGGGGTGGCTCAGATAAGGGGAAAAGAAAGCTGTCTCAGCAGCTCAAGAGCACACCCCAGGATGAAGGGATGCGGGGAGTGAGACCGTCCTGCCATGTGTGACAGTGTATGCGGAGCGAGTGACGTACATCCTCCATCGGGAGGACCTACAAGGCCTTCCCACTCGTAGGAACAGCCTGCAAATAAAAGGAGACAGTCAGGCTGCAGTGGGAGAGCGACATGATCAGACTCGCATTCAGCAGGTACCTAAGAGTCTTACTCAAGCGATATGGGCCCTGTACCCCCAAGAAAAGCACATCCCTGCCTCCTGTTTAAGAGAACATGGTGGCCAGTGTAGCAGAGCCTGCGACAGGCATAGATCAGTTCAGCACAGCCTTCCCAAGTTCCAGAAAGAATGTGACAGCTATCTTTGGAGCATTGTGACAGACTATTTCTGTTTGACCTGGCAATGATGAGGACGTGGCTGTCGGGGCCTGGTGCCCCAAGTTTCAGCTGCCATCGCAGGCATGGGAAGGCATCACCAGAAGAGTTGATAGGAAGAGCAGAACACACAGTGTGTAGTTATTTTGAAACAAGCATGTTGGAGGGCCTGGGAGCCACTCTGAAAGGGCTCCCAGATCTTTGAGCTGGGAGAACGAAACATTGAAGAACAAATTCTGTGGTTCTGATGCTCTTGGGTTTGGTTTCTGACTCCTCCCCTATTCCTCTAGAACTACCATCTAAGACCCTAGGCACACACAGTACTTGCCCTCCTCCAGATGAAATCACATGTGTAAGCATCTAGACACTGTTTCGGGTAGAGTCCATCTGGGTGGGACCTGATGTACTGCCCTTCCCCCTAGCTGTGAAAATGGCAGTCCTGGAGTCTGAGATTCTTCCTGACTGCCCCTAACTGCAGCAGGGTAGAATGAGACCAGCCTCCAGGATATTCCTCAGGCTTTTGGCAACCCTGACTTGCTTCTTTTTGTATTTCTTCCTCAGATATTCTCCCAGGAGTACATCAATCTCTTGCTGTCCATGTATTTCTTCGTGCTGGGGATCCTGGCCCTGTCCCACACCATCAGGTCAGAAGGCATCTCTCGACAGCCTTTGAAGCTGCTTTCTCAGGAGCCAGTACAGGGTCTTGGATGGGAACATGATCTTTTGTGTCATTCAGAGCCAGGTTTAAATCCTGGCTATAAAATCCAAGGGAATCTTCCCCTTGTGTCGGCACTATACGTGACCTAGGATGGAACCCAGAACCTCTCAGGGCCACGGACTCCTTATAAGGATGTACAAGGCTATGTATGGTGGCTCTTAGTACTCAGGAGACTGAGGCAAGTTCCTGGGCTACCATATAAGATTCAGTCTTAGAGAAAACCAAGGCAGGAGTGTCAGAGAGTCGTCACAGTGCTGGTGTGTGTCACATCAGGACCACTTGCAAGCACTAGGCTTGGCTCCTCATGGGACAGGCACCTACCAGCAGGGGGTTAGGAATGCAGGCTCTGAACGTGAGGGCCTGGCCTTAAACCCAGCCTCTCCACTCCAAGTAATCTCTCTGACTTCAGTCTGCTCAAGGATGTGGTTTTTAAAAAAAACTGGTGCCCTTCATGTACAAAATGTCTCACAGATAATAAGTACAACTGTCACCTTTGTTACGACTGCTGTGATCACCTGTGTCAGCTTATTAGACACCCTTGACTGGCCAGCTCTGGGCGCTGATCCTGGGTTAGTCAAGGAAGCTGAAGTTAGTGAGTTTAAGACATTCAGTTAGATCACACAAACTGGTAAATGGCAAAATGAGGATCAAAGCCCAGCTCTGTGGACACACACCCCTCTGCTCAGACCCAGTTGCTCACATCAGGCATAAATGGTTTGGGACAGTGTCATGGAAACAAGGGGCTATTGGCCACCCTTCACTCTGCAGAGCTGGCCTGCACACTTAGACTCTCTTTCTCATTCACCAAATGAGAGTCTTATCCTTGGTATGGACAATAAAGATTGCCCAGCCCATTTCTTTCCACCTGTGTGCAGTAGTCCACAGATAGACGGAGAAGTGGCCAGGAAAAGTTGCCTGAAGAAAGGAGTGCCACTTAAACTCTGTAGGAAGCCTGAAAGAGGTCTAAGGAGAGAGGTGCAGGAGCTGGATGGTCTCTGTACATTAAAGGATCAATTTCAGGCTCTTTACAGAGTATTTAGAGCTCCACAGAGCAGAATCTGTTCCCAAAGGCAGTGTGAGCACAGAAACTGCACCAAGGACAGTGAGGTTTATTCCTCCAGGCAAGCTGGCAGAATGGAGGCAGGCAGAGTGGAATCTCAAAAGGTAGCCTTGGCCTCTCTGAGCATCAGTCTATCTGTCCCTTCCCCACCTCTACCCCACCCCTGCAGTCGTCATCGTCATCCCCCCATCCCGCTGTAAACAGTATACAAAGTCTTGTAACAAGCAGGAAATGTCAAATGGGCTGCTGTCTCCAGCACACCTTGAGTCCTTAACAGTCCCACAGTGAGCTCAGGATTGGCCCAGTGTTACATAGCTGGAACTTTAGCTTTATAGTAAATCTAACACCGTCTTCACCTGCAAAATCTTACTCTAGCTGCATTGAAAGCACTGTAACCCTTCTCAGAGGATGACTTGGACCTGGCAAGCAAGAATAGCAAGTCCAACACTCCTGAGGACCTGAGGCAAGGATAGGAGTTGTCACTTGGAAACTCTGGGTTTCCTTCTTTTCCATGCTGATGAGGACTCCTCCAAGTCTGGCCAGAGCCATCCCAGTGTCTACAAGAGGCCTCCCAGTTCTTCCCATAGCCTAGCTTCACCGAACAGGAAGAACATGCTCTTTGAAAGCACTGTTAAGGGCACATGCTTGAGAACTGATTATCTCACAGTATCCCAGCAGTCCTGCATCCAGCTGCCCACAGACTGTGTGGTCCACGTGTCTCAGAATAATCAATTGTTCTCCACCCTCTAACCAATTCAGAAATGTTAGTGATAGATATTATCAACACAAAATAAAGCCAACAATCTCCTGGGAATAGAGCTTAGTGGTAAAGCACTTGCCTAGTAAGGGTAAGGCCCTGAGTTAGACCCTAGCACCACAGACAAAAGTCAACGGTTAACTACATGGGAAGCCAGACAGTACCACACACCTTTAATCCCAGCACTCAGTAGGCAGAGGCAGGCCAATCACCAGCAGGACTATACTGAGACCCTGTCTCAAAAAAAAAAGGCAGGTACATGGAAGCTTAGTGTGTGGGCTCAGGTCCTTGATCCTAGTGCTTGGGATGCAGAGACAGGAAGAGCAGGAGCTCAAGGTCATCCTCAGCTACACAGCTCATTCAAGGCCCACTGAGTTATACAGGATCGCCGTGAATCACAACAACAAGTGGGACGTGGTCACATTTGTTAAGTAGAAGCAGGTTTGGTTGTTGTTTTTCCGTGTTGGGTGTTGAAGTCAGGGCCTTGTACATTCTTAGGCAGTTTCCTCTACCTAGCTACATCCCAGCCCTAAGTTTTGTTTGTTTTTTTTTTCTTTTTGGTGTTGTGGTCTAGCACTGACCCACATCCCCAGCCATGAGCACTGGTAATCTGCTGTGCACCCAGGAACTTGAGAGGCTAAGACATAAGGTTATCATGAGAAATAAGAAATTCAACAAATTTTATTACAAGGGGGGAATATAATTTAATCATGTTTTTTTCTTTTTAGAGTGTTGATCCAAAAATTAAACTGACTCTTACTCACTGGAGGTGTGTTTTCTCAAGTTTTTTTTTTTTGGTTTTTTTTTTTTTTTTTTGGTTTGGTTTGGTTTTTTGAGACAGACAGGGTTTCTCTGTGTAGCCCTGGAGCCTACTCTGTAAACCATGCTGGCCTCGAACTCAGAAATCCACCTGCCTCTGCCTCCCAAGTGCTGGGATTAAAGGCGTGCACCACCACTGCCCGGCTTCTCAAGTCTTTTGGTAAAGAAAACTGCAGTGTTTAAGAGTTTCCATGAGCTGTTTATATCCACGAGTCAGACCTTCCTCTGGATTTCTACCATAAGGTCTGAGAGTATGAGACAAGGAAGTTGAGGTTCAAAAGAATTATTATGGCTCCCAGAATTCACTGGGATAAAAGCTGATAAAAGCAGAGGAGTTTGATCCCAGGACTGTCTGACCACAGTGCTAGAATTCTTTATTGCTTTATTACTTTTAAAGTTAAGGGGAAGAGAGAATTTGGAGAAAACAGACTCGCCTCTCCACATATATATCTCTAAAATGCCTGCTAAAGACTGTAAGAGCCACATCCCATGCTGGCTCAGAGCACACCTAAGTCCCTCCACCTCTGTTGCCACCCCACTGCCTACCTCAGACCAGACCACAGCTCACAGTATTGCGGGCAGGTAGGGGACATCTTGCCTTCACCTAACACAGTCACCGAAACTCCACCCCAGCCAGATTCCGTACACCCTGCCAAAGCCGTCTTGGCCTATTTTATCACCTGTGGCTGAGCTCTTGCCCTATGCAAGTGGCCCACAGAGAGAAAGCCCATTCTTCCATCTCAGGAGAACAAGGGCACATCACCATTTCATTAACCCTCAGTGTCTACTCCTAGAGGGGAAGGCACCAGAATGTTTCTCAGCAGGAAACAATGAACTTTAAGTCTCTTATGATAGTCATAAAAACACTGCCCACAGAGTTGGCCAGCAAACTGTGCCCGACATGGGGCGATGATGAGACAGGGCCCTGCCCCTCAAGTTCACAGGTTCACACCAGTTACATCATGTGAGTCCTCTTTAGAGTTGTACCTTGCAGGAGACCCATTTCCTCAGTGATCCCAACTGTTTAGAGGATCAAAAATTGGAGGCCAGCCTGAGCAACTGAGTTAAACTCTATTTCAAAATGATTAAGGCCTAAATGTGTAGCTCAGTGGTGTAGCACACATGCAGAAATCAGTGCGGACATTTAACACTTGAAGTGGAAGCTGCAGGTGAACTCATAAGATTCCAAGTATTAGCTTAATCCTCTTCTTAATCCCTGAGAGTATCAGACTTGGTGGGTTAGTCCTGTAATTCCAGCACTTGGGAGACAGAAGCAGAAGGATCATTGCAATTTTGAGGCTGATCTGAGCTGTGGAGTGAGACCCTATCTTAGCACAAACAATAACCCTCCAAGAGAGGTATTATAATGTGATTGTAATAAGGTATCTAATAACTCAGATATGGAAAGAGTTGCGTGGAGCAGTTGAGTAACCTCCCAAGGTCACACCTCTGAGAAGTGGCAGAGATAGGACTTGAACCTAGGATTCATGTCTCCAGTCTACTCTGCTGGTTAAAACGAAACACCAAATTCCTAAGAGGCTAGGTAGGGTGAGTGCTTCAGCTCCTCAATCCGCTCTCTGCCCTGCCTCTGCCTGTGTCTTGCACATGTGCCATGGCTTCACCCTTCCTTTAAAAGAGATTCAGCAAACTGAGCACCCAGCCTTGGCTGTCCTGACTGCTTCTGCCTTCCACGGGTGCCCACTCTAAGCCCTGTACCTGTCTCTTCTATGCCTATGATAGTCATTATCAATCACTTCACACAACCTGCAAAGGATCAGTTGTTTGACAGATGGAAACTGAGGCCCAGAAGTAGTTATTAAATTCACATTCTCCAAGCCACCAGAAATTAAACAAAACAAAACAAAAACAAAAAACACCTCTCAGCCGGGCAGTGGTGGCGCACGCCTTTAATCCCAGCACTTGGGAGGCAGAGACAGGTGGATTTCTGAGTTCAAGGCCAGCCTGGTCTACAGAGTGAGTTCCAGGACAGCCAGGGCTACACAGAGAAACCCTGTCTTAAAAAAACAAAAACAAACAACAACAAAAAAAAAACCCAACTCTCTTATCCATGCCTTACCCATTGTGACCAAGCTGTTTCCAGACCTACCTTGGTTCGCTTCTTGGGTAGGAAACCATTCTGGGATGTCTTCTATGACACATGTTCATAGTTCTTAAACATCCCTGCTATAGGCCAACACTGAGCTGGACTTCTTTCCTGCTTTATTTCATCTTCACAAGCTTCTTTGAGACAGGCAAAAAAGCTTATCCTCACACATAGGTAAGGAAACCAAAGCCCAGGGAGACTGCCACTAATGTACCCCCACAGGACTACAATACTGTCACACCCACAACCAAGAGGCCTTGGTTTGCTGGTTGCCCTAACGTAATTTGGGAAAGAACATCTCTGTTCCCTGCCTGGCCAGGATATGGAGCATGCTGGGTAAAAATGTTTTTAAAGTTAGGCTTGTCCTGAGCAGCAGAGACCTCAGACATAAAAAGGAGAATGTCCCTACCCTAGGGGCTGTGGTTCACCTGGCTGTTACATTTCAACTACATTTGTAAAAGCCCGGTCCTGGTGTCTGATCAGTATCAAGGGATTGAGAGAGTCGGGGAGTACATTTCTTACCAATGCAGGAGGCACGTGGACCAGACTTGGAAATTCTGACTGTCCCCCAAATTTTCCATACCAAGTTTTATGTCCACTTTGCCAATAAACAAATCACTAGGAGTTCAGAAACCTCAGTTTGAATCTCAGTTCAGATCCTGACTGCCTGTGTGACCCTGGTCAAGCCATCCTCTAATAGCCTCCAGGTCTATAGAGTGGGAACTTTAAAAGGTATCTCCAGGTAAACAGCCACAAATAGGTATTAGTGGGGACTGTTAGAGCTGGGATCATCTATAGGGGCTCTGTTTGCCGACCTGCTCTGTTTCTCTTTTCAGCCCCTTCATGAATAAGTTTTTTCCAGCCAACTTCCCAAATCGCCAATATCAGCTGCTCTTCACACAGGGCTCTGGGGAAAACAAGGAAGGTCAGTGCTGCCCACTTCCCCTGGGGTGTGTCTCCCCCTCTTTTCTTTCTCCAATACTGGATTTTCCAAAGAAACAAGTATTAAAGGAGAAACTCAGTTCTTAAGGCCCTGGTTCATATCCCAGCTTTGCCACCACCTAAATAAGGGAATCTGGATGATTCCATTATTTCTGAGCACTGGATGTTTTTTGTTGGAGGTTTGTTACCCCATCTGTAAAATAAAAATAATTTAGTACCTTCTGTTAGGAAGTAAACAATAAGCAGAAAGCATTCAGCACAGTGCCTGGCTCATATAAGCCCCCAGTAAAAGCTGTACCAGACAGCTCTTAGCGTGTCTGTCTCGTGATTGTTTAATGTAAGCTTTGAAAGAGATAACTATGAAGATGTGTATGGTACCATGAGGATGCAAACAAGATGACGAGTAACAATGGCTTGGACCAAATGGAAGATTATTCACACACATGAAATGAATAGCCTGTGGAATGTATTCTCTCCTGGTAGCCAAGCACATTCTGTCTTGTCCCCAAAAACGTTGATACGATTCGTCTTTCCGTCAAGTACATCATTGCCAAATAAATATTGGATTTTTTTTTTTTAAGGCTACGCCTGTTTTTTTTAACATCCATAAAGCCCTTCAGGGTTCCCAAGCTTTATAATACTCGGGGGACCCTACAGTGATACCTAGGACAGCAACCACTCCTCAGCCAGAAGGAAGACAAGAACATTCCTTATTGGCCGGTTAGCTCCCGGGAGGGAGCTGGACAGTGCCGCGAGAAGTGTGCCGCGAGAGACGTGTGCCGCGGCTTGGCGCATGTCCAGTCCAAACCACTTGGCTTGGCGCATGTCCAGTCCGAACCTGAAGTTGTCTATCCCTAGACTCGGATGCTCTGACGTATTTTCCGGTCCGGACCCCGCCCTTCTTGCAATCGGAAGTCCGGAGGAGAGCCGGAAGTCGGAAGAAGAACCTGGTGGGGCAACCACGTGAGGGTCAGCAAACGTGGGGGTCAGTGGAGCGGAAGTTATTGGATTTTGCACAGCCGTAAAGCGCAGTCCGTCGGACCATCTTCCGGTTAGCGACAACGGCCGGCTCGGATGCCGGTGCCATCCTTGTAGACCGCGACTCGGACTGTCGGCCATCCACGCTTCGCCTCAGCTCTCATACCTGTCGGCGCCCCTTCATCAAGATCATGTTCAAGAAATTTGACGAGAAGGAAAGTGTGTCCAACTGCATCCAACTGAAAACTTCCGTTATTAAGGGTATTAAGAGCCAACTGACTGAGCAGTTTCCAGGTATCGAGCCGTGGCTTAATCAAATCATGCCTAAGAAAGATCCCGTCAAAATAGTGAGATGCCATGAACACATGGAAATTCTTACAGTCAACGGAGAATTACTGTTTTTCAGGCAGAGAAAAGGACCTTTTTATCCAACGCTAAGATTGCTTCACAAATACCCGTTTATCCTGCCACACCAGCAGGTCGACAAAGGAGCCATCAAATTTGTGCTCAGTGGTGCAAATATCATGTGTCCAGGTTTAACATCTCCTGGAGCGAAGCTCTACACTGCTGCTGTAGATACCATCGTGGCGGTCATGGCAGAAGGGAAAGAGCATGCCCTGTGTGTCGGAGTCATGAAGATGGCTGCAGCAGACATTGAGAAAATCAACAAGGGGATCGGCATTGAGAATATCCATTATCTAAATGACGGGCTGTGGCACATGAAGACATATAAGTGAGCCTTAGACAAAATACACTTGAGCTAAATATAAATATTGTGTTGTATCTGTGTGTGTGTGTCTGTGTGTGACATCATAAAGACAATACCTCTGTGGTTATGCTGAATAAATTCAACAGATACCTTTAAAAAACAAAATCGGGGTGTTGTTACCACAAGAGAGCAGAAATTGGGGAACAAGCAGCTTGCTTGTTGAAATCTGACAAAAGTGGCCGCACTCTGGCCTGGGGCCGTCTCCACCACCTCTCTAGGCTTCCTTATTAGGAAATTTGGAAGCATCCAGAGTGGGTCTGACATCAGGGTCTCTACCAAGGTGCTCCTGACAAGAGCAGCCTTCAAGATTCCCTCTTGCCTCTTTTCTACATCTGTCTCTTCCTCCCACTGCTTGTGAAGCGTTACCAGCAATCCCCTTGATTTCCTAAAGTTCTGAGCTTGATAGTCCATTACTTGGGAGCCCACTGTGTTCCAGGCGCTGTGCTGAGGGCATTGTAAGAACAGCCTTACTCCTCACCCTCGTGAGGAATGTGCTATTGACCTTTTACCGATAGGGAAACAAACGCCCAAGAGGGCACTGCCTTCCCAGGGTCACCCAGCTTCAGGTGGCAGAGCTTATGTCCCCAACATCCTGCATTTTATCTGGGCTTATGTTCTCCCTCCAGAAAGTTCAGAAGGGTTGGGGTGACTCCAGTGAGTTTCCCCCACCCTAATATCCCTGTCAGTCTAAGCAAGCCAAGGCTGAGCCCATGGGCCTGTCTAACCATGCCGATAGCCATGCCCTCCTCCATCCAGGGGCTGAGAGGTTGGGGGGACAGCCTCACTCAGGGGAGTGGACTTACCTGGCCTCTCTGCCCAGAGATCATCAACTATGAGTTTGACACTAAGGACCTGGTGTGCCTGGGCCTAAGCAGCGTCGTTGGTGTCTGGTACCTTCTGAGGAAGGTAAGTAGTCAGAGCCTGCACAGAAGGGGAGGTTGGGGTGACAGGGCAGGATGGGACACAGCGAGCTGGTCTCACTCCCACCTTTCTTCAGCACTGGATTGCCAACAACCTGTTTGGCCTGGCCTTTTCCCTTAATGGGGTAGAGCTCCTGCACCTGAACAACGTGAGCACTGGCTGTATCCTGCTTGGAGGACTCTTCATCTATGACATCTTCTGGGTGAGTCAGGCAGGGACGTGATGTCCAGCTCTGAGAGTCGTCCTCTGCTTCCCGGCTTCCCTGAATCTATGATCCAAGTGGCAGTCTGGTGGAAGTTTGTACCCCAGAGCAGGTCTATTTTTGGTCCATCTGTAAATCCAGAGGACCAAATCTCCAAGAACCCAGAGTACCCAGTCAGCACCTTCAGATGTCTTCAAATGGTCTTTCCAGGGAAACTGCTTAATCCTGTGTCTCTGGGGCAAATGAGTTGAGGCTCGGGGACATTTGGACAGGAGTGTTGTATGCTGGTGAATGGCCCAGCAAGGAGAACAAAGGTTTGTTGTGCTCTGACTGCATACTTACTTGTCTGAGGTACTGCTAAAAGGGGTCTGAGGCTTGCCTGACTGGAACATCCTTTCCCTGGCTCCAGACCTTTTGTCTTTGAATGAATGCTGCCTAAGGTCTTTGTCTGTCTCCTTTTGGTGGTGGTGGTGTTTCGAGACAGGGTTTCTCTCTCTAACAGCCTGGCTGTCCTGGAACTTGCTCTGTAAAGCATGCTGGCCTCGAACTCAGGAGTCTGACTGCCTTCACCTCCCAAGTCCTGGGATTAAAGGCTCATGCCACCACCATCTGGGGGGATTTTTGTGTCTTAAGATGGAAGCCTAAACAGCAGGCTGCTGGGCTTGGGCCAGTTAGGATCTTTCTCCTTCACATTTTCTGTTGCCTAGAACCATATGAAGGGCCACCTCAACTCAATGTCAGGTCTGCTCTGAGCTCTCCCAGGTCCTTGTTCGACTCCCTTACACCTCTGACATTACTGTATCTAGAAGCCTAGGGACAGCCTTTTCTTACCCACCCGCCTCCCTTTAGACTGCTATCTTCTCCTTCCAGGTATTCGGCACCAACGTGATGGTGACTGTGGCCAAGTCCTTTGAGGCACCAATAAAATGTAAGTGACCGCCCCCACATCCTGGCATCCTCCTCTCTACCCAGTCGGGTCATCATCGCTGGTATCCATCATTGGTGTCAGGGCCTCTTTTTATTTCCTCTTCATTGATTCATCTGTCTCTGTTCTTGAACTCAGGCTTTCTCCCAAACCCCGGCCTTGGGCCCCTTGGTCATGACACCATGTGGCATGAAATATAGGAACAGGAGTAAACACAGGAGAGGTGCTTAACAGTATTCCAGGACCTACAGTGCCTCCACACTGACTACATCACACTAGGGTTTCCTTGCTACCTAACCAGCAGGTGCTCTTTGTCTTCCAGCTCTTGCCACACCTTGGTGTTGTTTTTTAGAGTGACATTTATATAAGAATATTAGAAAAATCCAACTGTCGCTGGGTGTGGTGGCACACGCCTTTAATCCCAGCACTTGGGGGACAGAGGCAGGTGGATCTCTGAGTTCAAGGCCAGCCTGGTCTACAGAGTTCCTAGAACTCCCTCTGTAGATCAGGCTGGCCAGGTCTGCATAGAGAAACCCTGTTTCAACTCCCACCCAAGAGAAAACAAAAACCTTAAGTACCAATGTCTTTGAAGAAGGAGAGTTTCTTTGGATGTTTGTTGAGATGCAGTTCTGGTAGCCAAAGCAATCCTAGAACTAACTCACTGTGTGGCTAAGGTGGCTTTTAGCCTCTGATACTGCTGCTTCCACCTCAAAAGTAAGTACTGAGATTACAGGGCCTAAATAAACAAGGAGACATTTTTTGTTATCTCAACTACAGGAAGCCTGGGTAGATCAGCTCAAGGATGGGTTAATGCCATTCAGTAGAATCACCAAAACCAAGGTTACTTCTGCCCTCCCACCCTACCATTCCCAAACGGTTGTTACTTGTCCTTACTCAGCTTGTCATGGTCCCCAGAGGAGAACCACAGTTCTAGCGTTGACTCCTCACCCAGACATGTCCAGAGGCACAGAGAGGACTCGGTTTCTCTTTCCTTAAGAAGGAGTGCACTCCACCCCACCCCCAAGTCAACTGGAGAAGCTTCCTTCACAATTCATTGATCAGGTCCTATGTTAGGGGGCTGTTGGTGTAACCAGTAGTGAAGTGCTCACCTACCATGCATGAGGACCTGGATTCAATCTCCAGCACCCCAAAAAGTTTTTTTTTTTTTTTTTTTAAAAGGGACTGAAGAGCTGGCTGGATGGTTGAGAGCACTTAGCTGTCTTCCAGAGGACCTGGGGTTCAGTTCCCAAGCACCTGCATGGCAGCTCACAACTGTCTAGAGCTCTAATTCCAGGGGATCTGGTATCTTCAGACATACATACAGGCAAAACACCAATGCACAATAAAAAAAAATAAACAATCTTTTAAAAATGAAAACATTGGTTCCTTTGGCTGAACATAGTGTCCCACACATGCACAGATATAATCCTGGGGCTTGTGTAGGAATGAAAACCCAAGGCCAGCCTGGGCTCATAGCTAGTTCTGTCTCAAAAACAAATGACTGCCATGCTCCAGCAAGGCAGTTGTAGAAAGTAGATTAACGTGGAGTCTCAGCCCTAGATGACCCTGAATCACAAGAGATATCCAAGCTCAAGGACCTTACAGGGTATGGTTTCAGGAAAGAAGAGGGTGAGGTGACCTTAAGAGAGGCTTGGTGGTCTGTAGAATCATGGCAGACTGGCTTGGTCCCATGGCAGCTTGGAAGGAAAAACGAGGATGAGTGAAGCCTTTGTCTGGGTGATCCTAGAGTCCTCCTCGGTGTAAGAGCTGCCATTCATCCTCCGAGCACCCTGTCGTCTCCCTGTACAACCGAAACACAAATGTGTCTGAGTCATTGTTCACAGAACTGGAGGCTAGCAGCTTGAGGAAACAGAGTTCCCTCTGATCCTTCCCGTCTCGCCCTGCCTCTCCCTGCAGTGGTGTTCCCCCAGGATCTGCTGGAGAAGGGCCTTGAAGCAGACAACTTTGCCATGCTGGGACTTGGAGACATTGTCATTCCAGGTAATTGCTGGGAGAGGACTGTGATGGAGGGTTGGAGAAGATGCTCGGTATGTCAGAGTTTTAGTACAAAGTGGAAGCTAGCCTTACCTATTGGGAATGGGCAAGGGCATGAGGATTTGGCAGATTTCCCCTCAGTGCGTGTTTTTGGTTTGGTGGCATAGGGCAGGTCTCTTTACCATAAGAACCAACCTGGACTGGTCAGCCAGAATAGTGAGCCCTGCTTATGAGAGAAAAAACCTGCTAGGCCTTTGTCTCAGGTCAAGGAGTGAAGCAGCTGAAAGTGTGTATCTTTATCTGTGGCCTTCTCCCTGTCTGCCTGTCAGGGCTCCTAGTTCCTCTAAAGAATGGATAGAAATTCATACTGTCCTCAGGGGCCCTCTGATTGTGCAGAGGGGATAGAGGGAATTTCTGTATTCAGGTTAAAGAAACAGGTTCAAAGAAATGTTCAACTTGTCTGAGAGATTGGGCTTGACATATCCCACCCACCTCATTCCCCCTGGTATCCCCACAGTGTACAAAGCAAAGTCAACAGGGACTTGCTTCCTAGGTACTAACATGGGAGTGATTTGAGTCCTGTAGTAGAAAATAATGGCACATGCCTTTAACCCCAGACACAGAGAATTCTGAATTAGCCTGGTTAACTGGTCAACATGGGACTCTTATTAAAGAAAAAAAGTTGGGACTGGAGAGATGGCTCAACGGTTAAGAGTACTGGCTGCTCTTCCAGAGGACCCAGGTTCAGTTCTCAGCACTCGTGTGGTGGTTCAAAACTGTAACTCCAGTTCCAGAGGATCTGACACCAACACACAAGTACATATGTGCTCTCTCTCTCTCTCTCTCCCTCTCTCTCTCTCTCTCTCTCTCTCTCTCTCTCTCTCTCTCTCTCTCTCTCGTGTGCAGGCAAAACAATGCACATGAGTTTTTTATTTTTAAAAGATCACTTCTAGGCCCCCTGGCAATGGGTAGAGACACCTTTGTGGTGGTGGCGGCAGCGGCCAGGGGCAGAGAAGATTGTGGTCCTGTGTTCATTCTAGCTTGATGCCTGGCTTGGTGGCCAGAGCTGTTTTTAAAGAAAATGATGGACTCCCACCCCCAAGACCAATGCCTTACAGCAGTGGTTGTCAACCATTAATAAAGCTCTCATCTGTGGTGATCCCAACCATAAAATTATTTTTGTTATTTTTCATAACTGTAATGTTGCTACTATTATGAATTGCAAATATCTGTATTTTCCAATGGTCTTAGGTGACCCCTGTGAAAGGGTTATTTGACACCAAAGGGATGGTGACCCATAGGTGTCTCTGAATCTTCTAGCAGTCACTCAGCCCAGAGAGCAGCGGTTGAAACCCCCTCAGCTGCCAGGAGTCAATTCAGTTGGCAGAGCCCTTGGCCTTGCTTTAGTTGGAAAGCTATTACAGGTGTCAGTCACCAGGGGGCGCTGAGCCCCAAACACTGTAGAAAAGGCAGCTCTGGTCAGCTTTCTCCACCCATCTCTCCTCTCAGTCCTCATTTACGTCTTTAAAATTCATGTCATGAGGTGGGGGCGCATAACTCAGTGGTAGAGCCCTTGTCTGGCATGCACAATTATGGGCCTGGGTTCCAAAGGCAACACTGTAAAAATATCTATTGATCATGCTTGCTAGTTGATGCTTTTGATGGACACAGAATGTTTCAGCTCTTGAGAGGTTGTCCTCAGCTGAGGGAGATTTAGTCTCTGTTCTGTGTGAGCCGGAAAGGCCAGTGAGGAGAGAGGTCCGTTAAGGATGTGGTGTGTGTGGCACACAGAGGTTGGACTGGCTAGCTGTGTCTCGGGGACTCTGGATTCTGGGGTATCTGGACTTGGTTTTGAAGTGTGGGTCGAGTGTTAAGGGACAGAGTTAGCATTCCTGGGCTTCTGTGGTACTTCCCAGTGGACTGCTTCTAGCTCCAGCCCTCCACCTCCCACCAGGCAGCAGCCACAGGGCTCTTTGGAGACCTGTTTAGGTGGTTCTCCACCCAGAATTCTTCAGCATGTTGTTGTGTTCCTTACTCAGAATGTAGACCTGGCCTGCTGCTTGACCATTCTGTGCCGTGTCTCCCTCCCACTCCACGTGTAGCCATACCAGATCCTCAGACCATGCTTTCCACTCTCCCTGGCCAGTGTCACTTGAAGAAACCCTCTTCAGACTTGGCCCCACCAAAGTCTACCTTTTACGACACAAGAAGTCCATCTTTCCATTAGAACAGGCCTGGCCTAGATTTGGTATCCTGTTGGAATCTGTCACAACTAGTGTCATTCTTCCTACTGTCCCTTGTCTGAGCTCTAGGAGCTGTGGCTTCCATGTGATCCATGTGCTCTACACTGTGCCTGGTCAGTGGGACACTTAGTGGAAGGAGGTGGGGGACCAGTCCAGTCTATCAGTTGGGTGTCCCACTCCATGTCCCAACCCCAACCCTGGCCTTCTAACTATGCCCTTTTCCCTTCAGGGATCTTCATTGCCTTACTGCTCCGTTTTGACATCAGGTAAGCCAAGAGGGCTTGGCCTGGCCTGGCCTGGGGTTCTCCTAGCATTCTCCAGCTTTCGGGAGCCCAGAGAAGGTACCTCCACCCACATACAGCCAGACAAATTCTCATTCCACCTAGATTCTGAAGTTTGAAGCCCACCCACACACCCCACACACCCCCGCCGCTGCCGACAAAAAAAAAGAAAAATTCTTTTAGTTGAGCTTGGTGTGTGTAGCTCTGTGCCTTTGGCGGCCAGTCTGACCTTTTAAGCCTCAACCTCATATTCACAGTGGTAAACAGAGTTCCCTCTCGGGTCTGCAGTGCCAATTTGGGAGAGTGCTGAGCACAGGCTGACCTCAGTGGCTGTGGGGAAAGCCGGCTGCAGCCATGCTTTGTCAGGCTGTACTTGAGCCACTGTGTTCAGGTCTAGCTGTTCCCTGAGCTCCCCATCCTCAGGCTCTTTTCAGGCTGTTGTAGAAGCTAAGGCTGGACTGGAGCTCAGAGGAACACTTGCCAAGCATGCACAGGGCCCGACTCAGTCCCCAGCAGACTCCCTGGGCCTTGCCCCAAACTTACATTCTGTGGGATAACCTAGAGCCGGCTTCCCCCACCCCCAAGAGATTTTGTGCTGGCTAAAATTCTTAGAGCCATTTCTAGATTTTTATATTTTTCATTTACAAATGGCCTTATGGCTTTCCCATTTTGCAAAGGTATAAACTGAGCCTGGAAGAGGAGAGTAATGTATCTAAAGACATAGCTCAGGGAAGTCCAGGATACATGGCTGTCCAGGCTCCTAGCAGAGACTCTTCCCCCACACATGTGCAACTCCAGTCTTGGCAGAAAGGGTGTTACTCTTCTAACCTCTTCTCCACCTTCCCTGCAGCTTGAAGAAGAACACCCACACCTACTTCTACACCAGCTTTGCTGCCTACATCTTCGGCCTGGGTCTCACCATCTTCATCATGCACATCTTCAAACATGCCCAGGTGAGTAGCGTGGTCCTCAGAGTGTCCAGAACGTACCAAGAGTTGCTCTGTCACTGCACAAGCAGCCCAGAGGTCAGCACCCTCCAGTGGCAGCAAATGATGGTTTTTGGTTGTCTTTGACTTGGAGCAGTATGACAGCTGCTGCCCCAGGCATTCTCAGCACACTGGCTTCACTGGGAAATCAGACATTTTGCCAGAGCTCTCTACCTGATCTGTGCCTGAAGCCTATAAGTGGGCAGTATGTCACATAGCCATTCTAGGTGTGGGGGAAGAGGCTGGGGAAGAGCTGATGGCTTCCCAGGCAAGCTAGAATAGGCAAACAGAGCAGGACTGGGGGCACCAGCTGCTTCAGCCAAGTGAAAGCCAAGGCTCTGCTGCCTCCTCCCACAAAGGTAGGCAGCAGATAATGAGCCACCATAGTGGACAGCATGGGATTAGAGGTCTGGAAAGAGGAAGCCACTAGGGACTGAGCAGCGGGATTGCTTTTCCTCTTGTCTGATGGACATGCCAGGCTCTGTAACCTGAATCCTAGAGAGCTCATGAGGAAGCTGGAGCTGAGGCCCCACCCAATGAGTGGGTAGTAGAGCTAGGGCTTGGCCTGGGACAGTATAAAATCCAGGCCTGTGCAGGGACAGCGGGAGGTGCAGAGACTGAGGAAGCCCCAGTGGGGATCCACCAACCTCCTCTCTGGGAGGCAGGCCAGGTCACAGGAGCGCCATGCTCAAATTTCCTTAGTCATTAATGAAAGCAGAAAGGGGAGTGGCTTAAGACTGGGGCAAACTCCACCCACATACCCTGCCCCCAACACAGCCTTGCTTTCTGTGAGGTCAGTTGCCCGCAGCCAAAAACTATTGACTGGGAAAACTCCAGTTTTAAATGTCATACCTTCTGAATACCAAGATAACTCTCACTGTCCACACGAAGCCCTCCTTGGTCCAGAGTATCACACTGCACACTACTAGCCACTACAGACATCGGCACTCACAACATGCCATGTTGTACAGTTTTGAGATACCCTGAGGATAAGGAGGAGGCTGCTGTATTGCTCTTCACTCCTAACCTCCCCAAAGGACCATCACGTGGGAACTGCCTCTGAATTTATCACCAGATCAGATTCTTGAGATCCAAGGGTGTGGCTCATATGCAGAGAAAACCAGAGTGTTTGCAGAGCCCTCTCACTCATTCATTTATGTTTGGTACAGCCTCTTCTGTACCAGTGAAGCATGCTGTGTGCTTGGTGAGAGGATTACAGAGTGCCAGATCTGAGAACAAGCTTAGAGGCCTGTTTAAGGCCTGTACGACAGCTCCCAGCCCTGTGTGGGAGTAGGCCAGAGACATTCCCCCTGCAGCCACCAGGTGGCAGGCTTGCCTTCGCCCTGGAGCGGGAAGCCTCTTGCTCTCATGCCGGGCCAGGAGGGCCCAGAGGCCTAGAAGGACAGACTTAACCAGGTAATCCAGCTAGCCAGACTATGCCTAGGCCTGTGCACCTGGTCTTGATTCATCTAGATGGCTATCTCCCTGAAAGTCCTTGAAGAGGGGAGCCAGGACATAGGTGGAGCCTAATGAATGTGGTCCGCTTCTCCAAGAAGACATAAGCAGCCTCTGCCAGCATTGCTCTAGGTAGAAGTCCCCTGTGTGGCCTTCAGTTCACTTAGTCTTTCAGAAAACCTTCCCAGCCAGGCATGGTGGTACATGCCTATGACCCTAGCATTTAGGAGGTGGAAGAGGAGGAACAGAAGTTCAAAGTCAGCTTCAGCTATGTAGCTAATTCCAGTGAGCCTGGGTTACATATATGAGAAGCTGCCTCAGAAAGCCCTGGCCCCTACCTCTCTGCCCTGACTAGTACATCTCTCTCTCCTTCACATTCTCATTGAAGAGTTTCTGGGGTACCTTGAGAAGAAAGAAAAGAAGGCAGGCTTGTATCCCTCTGACAATAGCAAACTTGCTCTCTCTTAAAGAGGCCTTCCCATAAGCCTGAGGCCACCAGCTCCCTAGTAAGAAGGCCACTGGGGAAAAGTTAGATCCACACATGCTCCCCTGAAAGTCCTACATTCTGCCCAAGACTGTCTTGGGCAAGAGAATGTGTAGGCTGCAGAGGAGGGCCCTGACTGTCGCTCCTGACTGGCCTGTCCCCATCCCCACATTCCGAGTCTGCTCATCTATTTGTTCTTAGTTTATTATACTGTGTGAAGAAGGGTCAGGTTTGTGTACATGAGTATAGGTGCCTGCAGTAGCCATCAAAGGATGTCAGATTCTCTGGAGCTGGAGTTACAGGCAGTTGTGAGCCTTCAGAGCCAACCTTGGGTCTTCTACAAGAGCAGTGTGCATTCTTCGCCACTGAGCCATCCCTCCAGGCCCCACAAATTAAATTTGCTATTAAGAGTTTGACTTTCTAGCCCTGCTTCTATTCATGTTATTTTCCCTTCTATTTATAGGGGCCTGTGTGATTTGGTTGGGTTTGGTTAGGTTCGACTGGTAGTTGTTTGAGGTGAGGTCTCATTGTGTTTCCCTGGCTGGCCTAGAACTCACTGTGTGAGAGTATCCTGTCTTTCATGAGGTCTGCCCGCCTCTGCTTCCCAAATACTTTGGTTAAAGGTGCGCACCACCACACCCAGCCTGATTTTGGCTGCTTGGTTGGTTTGTAAGCTGTTTTTTGTTTTGTTTTGTTTTGAGGCAAGTTCTCCCTGCATAGCTGGGCTAGCCTTAGACTTCTAGTAATTCTCTTGCCTCAGTCTCCTTAGTGCTAGGAAGACAAATGTGTACCACAATGCCCAACTTCTCCTTTCTACTTACAGGATATTTTAGTCTTTCTCTAGCTGCCCCACCCACCCCACCTGTGGCAGTGCCGGGACTCGAACCCCAGCATTGCTTACATGTTACGTGAACAGTCTACCACTAAGCTAGACCCCTGTCCATTTTCCTAGTTTTATGACCTGAAAGTTTAAACCATTTCACATGTCTTGTTTCTCCTAAGTTTGCTTAGAACTTAGAGTACCTCTAGCTGCTTCTCACAGCTTAGGTCATGGGCCTCAAACACCCACAAGGACCCAGTGCCAGTGAAAGAAGCCCAACTCCCCAGGTCCCATCCCAGCTTGGCCTTACACACCCTTCGTGACCTTGGGCAGGTCTGTCCCCTGCTCCGATCCTCAGGAACACCATCTTTAGAACTCAGGTCTGAATAGTTAGACTATTACTAGATTCTAAGGTGATCTATATAAAGTAATGTGAAGCCGGGCAGTGGTGGTGCACGCCTTTAATCCCAGCACTTGGGAGGCAGAGGCAGGTGGATTTCTGAGTTTGAGGCCAGCCTGGTCTACAGAGTGAGTTCCAGGACAGCCAGGGCTACACAGAGAAACCCTGTCTCGGAAAAAAAAAAAAAAAAAAAAAGTAATGAGGCTCACCATCTACCCAGACCAGGGTCAAAAAAATGGTGCCCTGAAACTCATCCTCAGTTACAGGGAGAGACCTGCTGTTGTTGGGTCGCAGGCTGGCTTTATACTGAGATTGATGTCTCTCTACTTTCACTCCATTTATCTCCAAGATAAATTATCTCTTAACTCATGAGCAAGGAGAAGCCACGAGTGCACCTCGAGCCATGCCCTCCGCTAAATGTCAGACATAGAGACTGAACAGGGAAGAGGACACTTGCTCCTTCCAAGTCCACAACCCAGCAGGAGACAGAGACTCCGTTCTGCCTAGAATGATCACTTATACACTGGCAGGGATCTGAAACCATGCAAGTGGAGGCATCTGCACAGAGACAAGGTCTGAGGAGGAGGCAGAGGGAGGGAGAGTAGCCTAGGCAGCTGAAACTGCACATGCCACGGTACTGGGGCTATGATCAGAGTAAAGTAGGTCAGATGAGATTGGAAGAGATGACAAGGGTCACATCTCATGGGGCCTTCAGGCCACTAACAGCACTGGGGACTCTGGAGTATCCAGCAGCAGTGGTCTTATGGTGCGATGTCCACCTTTCAGAGCTAATAGGCAAGGAATGACTTCAGGGTCTAGTATATGGGACTTCCATTCCCTGGTTAACTCTCAGAACTGAGACTTGGGCTGTCCCCTTGCTCTAGAACATTAGACCTCTGCCCAGAGAGGATGGTCACCGCCATGGAAGTGGGCCAGAAGGGAAAACCTCGTGCCTTGAGGACTGTCTTCCTTTTCCCCCAGCCCAGCTTTCCCAGGAGTCTTAGCACAGACTTGAGAGTAGGGGAAGGGGAGGGCAAGGCACACGAGTGTAAAAGCCAGTGAGCAGGAGTCATTAACACTGGCTGCAGCTACCCACGGGAGCTACTGTCATTGTTCTCACATGTCACCAGGTCTCCCAGATGCAAGGCTCTGCCCCAGCCTAGGCTGTAGGCTTCTAGGAAGAAAGCGACCCTGAGAAGTAGCAGCACTGAACCTGTGCCCATGACTCAGTCCCTACCAGTTAGGCTCTGCCATCGACTCACTCTGAAAACCTGTGTCTGAGCTGCCCCTCGGTTAACTCCAGAAGAGGGCCTGGGTACTGAGTCAGTGCCTCCCTCACTAGCCTCTGTCTTCTCCTAGCCGGCTCTCCTGTACCTGGTCCCTGCGTGCATTGGCTTTCCTGTCCTGGTGGCACTGGTCAAGGGAGAAGTGGCAGAGATGTTCAGGTAAGGTGGGATGGAGCAGACATTAGACCCTAGCACACCTGCACACAGCCTGCCAGATCACAAGAGCATTGTCTCCGAAGGATTGTTCCTACCGCCTGTGCCTTTCTGCTGGTGACTAGGTGCGTGGCCTGTGCTTACCAGTGGGACCTTCCCTAGGAGCCAGAGAGATCTAGCCCAGGACAGCCTGTATGCCTACTGTGTGTTAAAGAAATGGCTGGTGGAGGTTCTCTCCAGGCTGCCCACTCTCCAGGGCCTTGGATCACGGGCTAGCTCTGTCACCAGGTGACTTGAGGCATGTCTTCCCCCACCCCCAGCCCCCAACGTCAGTTTGCATGTAGTAGGACAAGAATATACCCTTAACAAGAAGGCATATGTCCATCCCTGTCTAGCTGCCTCTGTAGCCATAACCTGTTCTTTTCTCATACACCCTCCCCTTCCCCATGGCCACTACCACATCTGCCACACCTTGTGCACAGCCCCACCCCAACCCCAGGGCCTGCATGACTTCAGCAGGTGTCTGCTCCCAGGCACCACCAACCCTGCCGGCCAGAGACCTAGGAATAGCTGCCAGCTACTATTAAAGCTGCCCACTCGGGGGCCTTCACCCAGCTCCACCCACTTGGCCTCAAGTTGTCCCCCAAGTGCCTGCCAGGACCTCCTGTGCACCTGGCTGCCTCAGAGCGACAGATGACTCACCCCTTCCCCATGCCTGCCCTGCCTGGAATCCCCAGCTCCCTGCAGGCTCCCGGCTTGGCCCGCCCACCCCCATCTTCTGGCAAGGCACCTGATGCTTGAGGTCAGCCACTTCCTATCTCTCCCTCTGTACATCCGTGCTTGGAGAGAATTCTAAGTCAGTGCCCAGTATCCCCGTAGCTTAAGCTCTGAGCACCCAGCCAGGGTAGAAGGTGCCTCCCCCTCTGAGGCCTGGTTTCCCTAAATGCTCTTCTGTGTAAGCCCCACCCTATCCAGAAGGTCCTTAGGGAAAAGTAAGAAAGCAGCCGGCCTCTCTTCTGTCCTCCATCCCTTTCTCAACCTGATCTTTGGCTTTTTTCTCTTTCACTGCCACTCCCCTTTTGAAAAACTCACGCACTGATGCATTCTTGAGTGAGTTACACATTTCTACAGTTACTGCTGCCAGAGAGGTGACTCCGCAGTTAGAGTACTGCTCTTCTCTCAGAGGACTCTAGTGTGGTTCTCAGCACCCACACTGGCAGCTCGCAGCCAGCCCTCCAAGGGGACCTGAAGTCTGGACTCAGTGTATGTGCAAGAGCACACACACGCACACGCACACACACACCAAATCCCGTAAGTTGTCCTCTGAGCTCACAAGCACCATGGCACACATGAATAAATATGTATCTAAGTCACTGTCCTATTGCTGTGAAGAAACACCATGACCAAGGCACTCTTATGGAAGAGAGCATTTAGTTATGGGGCGTGCTTCCTTTCAGAGGCTTAGGCCATTGTCACTGTGTCAGGGAGCCTAGTGAATGCAGGGCGCTAGAGCAGAAGCCGAGAGCCATGGCCTAGTCCGCCGGCTGAGAGCCAGACACTGGGCTGCCATGGACCTTTGAAACCTTATGGCCCACCTTCGATGACACACTTCCTCCAGCAAGACCACACTCCTGATTCTTTTCAAATAGTGCCCCTCGATGATGACTAAGCATTCAAATACGAGTCTATGCGGGCCTTTTTCACACCACCACAGTACTTATAAAAACAGACTAGGGAGAGCGCTCAGGAATGTGCATTCTGCACAAGAATGAAACCTGTGCTTGGATGCCCAGCACCCAGCTGGCCAAGTGGGTCTCAAATGAGTTTTCTTTTAATACTCACAGCTGAGCCTGTGCCTTGTGGTACTTTGTGTCTTAACCCCCGTACTAAGGCGGAAGGACCACTGATCTCAAGACCAGCCTCCGCTAAGATGAAGGGCAGGCACCACCATGGGAAGGTTAAGGTCAGGCTCCAGGCCAGCACCTAAGTGGCAGAGTAAAACCTTAGGTTAGCCGGGCGCCATTAGTCTCAGCTGCTGGAGAGGCCGAGAGAGACATCTGGTGGTCCTGACTACAGGTCACACTATGCTAGTCAGGCATTAATACGGTGACCTCCTGGGAACAGGGACCACCAGGTTACTTACCTAGGAAGGAGTAAACGGGCCCAGGTCAGAAACAGAGCAAGTCAAACCTTGTTTCCAAAAACAAAACAGGAAAACATGACCTTAATCCTACCATGGTACTGCATGCTCTTGATCCTAGCATTTGGAAGGCAGAGGCAGGTGTGGCTCTGTGAGTTCTAGCCCAGCCAGGGCTACATGTAAGATCCTGTCTCTAAATTAATAAAGAAAAGTTTAAAAGTTAAAAAAAAATTTTTTTTAAAAGAAATCTGTGGAGACGGCTAAGCAGTCAAGAGTACTTGTGCTTACAGAGGACCTGGCTTTAGTTCCTAGCACTCTTCTTAGTTCTGCAGGCACCAGGTGCACATGCATAAATGCAGGCAAAGCACTCACGTACTAAAGAAATAAAATCTTTCTTAAAAAAAATGAGTAAGCGAGATGGCTCACGATGTAACAATTCTTGCTGCCAAGTGTGAGGACCTGAGTTCAATCCCCAGGATCCACTTGGTAGAAGAGGAGCAGCAACTCCCATAAGTTGTCCTCTGACCTTTCCACAAGCACCATGGCACATACAAATGGACTTTTTAAAAACAAACTAGGGTGTGGCTGTAATTCAAGTGCCCACTACACAGGCATGGAGGCCTGGGTTTGGATACCCAGCACCCAGCAGGGTAGAGTGGCACATATCTGTAACCCTGGCTTTGGGTGGGGATAGACAGACAGATGCTTGGAGTTCATTAGACAGCCAATCTCCCCAATAGGTGAGCCATGGGTTCAATAACAGACCCTGTCTCCAAACATAGGGTATAGGCTTAGAGGGGAGGACATCATCAACCTCTAACCCACACACACACACACACACACACACACACACACACACACCACAGCTGCAAGACGGGAGGCTTTGCTCCTGTCTGCTGGAGAGGCCAACTCTCACAGACCTTCAGAGACCTGTGCACTGAGAGGTATTGTTCTCCACCACCTTCTCTGCACTCTGGTGTTTTGTCCTGTGTGCAGTGTGTTAGAGGCCAAGGTTCAAACCCAGAGCCTCACTGAGGCTGAGCACGTGCTCTCTTGCTGAGCTACACCCTGGCACTTGCTGTGTTGCAGAACAGCATATGTTAGACACCGGTTTGGCAGCATGCTCAGCCCATCACAGCACACCCTGCGTCTCTCATCTGCATGGTGCACTTTGCAATGGTGCATACTGGCTGCTTTACACAGTAAAGTGGAAGTAAAGCCATGGAACCGAGAGAGTGGTGCTCTGTGCTCCTCAGGAAGGGTGTCTCTATCTTTCCCTGATCTTCTCCTCTGCGTCTCCTTGTCTGTCTTCTCTGTCTGTCTCTTACACAGCTACGAGTCCTCAGCCGTAATCCTGCCTCATACGCCGAGGCTCACTCACTTTCCCACAGTCTCGGGCTCCCCTGCCAGCCTGGCCGACTCCATGCAGCAGAAGCTAGCTGGCCCTCGTCGCCGGCGCCCGCAGAATCCCAGCGCCATGTAATGCCCAGCGGGTGCCCACCTGCCCGCTTCCCCACTGTCCTGGGCCTAAGGTAGGGCAGATGTTCCAGCCTTAGGGGAAAGTCAGGGAGTGTCACTGGGCTGGTGGCAGGAAGCAGCTCTTCACAACCATCAGTACTTGTTGCCCAGCCCCAAGGCCAGCAGGTAGCCCAGAACCTTGGGGTACTCGCTGACAATGGGAGTCACATGAGATGGGCATGCGTGGCCGTCAGACTGTAGTAGACGCTGTGTCGGACTCTAGTAGATGCTGTGCCTGCTTGCTTAAGCCTATGACTCTGGCCACACTGCTCTCTCCTCTGTGCTTTTCTCTTCCAGGAAGTGTGCACTGGGCTCGAGTGGGCACAGTTACTTAGTAAGCAGAGACCCTGATGAGAACTAATGTGTCCACCCTAGAGTTACACACTGTGCTAGTCACCAGAACAGTCCCCACCCAGGACAGAGCTGTTAACTCTGCCATGTGCCTTGGTACACAGCTGGTCTCCCAGAGTCTTGTCTTCTGCTCTCCAGCAGAAGTTACAAGAAGCTTAAAGTTGATCCACACAAGTCCAGCCCCAGCCTTTCCCATTTGCCACTGCCCTTGCAGCCCCTTGACAGCAGGGTGCCCATGAGGACACACAGATGGCTGGGCCAGGTACTGGCAGAGGCTAGGCTTGAGATACAATGACACTGTCATTCCCTGGGATTGCAAGGAAGGGGGCAAAGAAGACTCTACCTCCCTCAGCACCCTCCGAGTATGTTCCTTTGTTTTCTGTCAGTTATGAGGAGTCCAACCCTAAAGATCCAGCAGCCGGGACTGAATCCAAAGAGGAGTCAGCAGAGGCGTCGGCATCGAAGAGGCTAGAGAAGAAGGAGAAATGAGGCAGCGCTGCCTGACCCTCGAGGGCCAGACCAGACAGGCAGGGGATGACCTGTAGGCGACACAGACAAGAAGATACCTGCAGGAGGCAAAGGTGGCTCCAGGGTGGGGAGCGGGCCTCTGCTGCCTGTTCTCTCTCCCCTTTCTCTGGCTTCCTCTGCTCCTCCTCATCCCCTGCAGGCAAAGGAAACCCTCTGCTGCTTCCTTCCCCAGGAGCCAGGTGGGAACTGAATGTGGTTTTTAGTTTTTTGTATTGTGGACTGACTTTGCCTCGTATTAAAAACTCATCCCATGGCCACTAGGCCACTGTGCTCCCAGGGAATTCTCAGCAACTCTACCTAGTGTCTTGTGCTGAACTCACTAGGTCTTTGCAAGCGCCTTCTTGGGTGCCTACCCCATTGCCAGGCCAGAAGACGGTTCCCATGAGCCTTCTTCCCCAGGCAGGGATTTTCCTCACCACCCTCTTCCAAACTCCTGGGGGACAGGAAGGTGGGGGGCAGGTGCTTGCTGTGCCCACTGGCCTTGGTATGAGATGAAGAGAGTGGCACAGGGCACCCTGCCTCAGCAAAGGAACCTGTAACTATGGACAGATGGCTCTCCCTGGGCTTGCTGTCTATCTGGCTGGAAATCAAAGGTCCATCTCTTCCATCCCTGGGCTTCCCAAAATATAGCCCAGGTCTTCAGAAAACGTGCCCTGGGAAGGGAGCAGGTCCCAGAGAATAGAAGAGGCCATCCAAGGTCAGGAGTTAGAGATCCTAAAGCCAAAGTTTTCCTAACTCCTGACCTTCAAGAGAGTCCCCAAAGGACAAGGAGAGGGCCATTCATTCTTTGTCCACCTGCCCAGGAGGGAAAACTGAGGTAGTGGAATAGCAATGACTGTGAGCTTGCCCTGGCTAGGGTTCAGGTTTAATGACTAAAATTAACAGATTGGAAGAGGCCAGAGAACAAAGACTGTCCAGAGCCTGGAGAGTGAGAATGGGGGGTTGAGTCTTCCCCAGTTTCAGAGGTAGACCAAGATACAGGATCCACTTTGTACTTAGGATCCTAAGCTACGTGTGCTTTAGCCTCACTGTACAGAGGAAGGAATGAGGCCACTCACCCTCAGACAGTGATGTGACCTCAAGAAGTTGACTCCAGCTCAACATACTAAGCACTGTGCTATCCTCGTATAGGACCGAGTCACTGTGGCTAGTATGCTGGGCCCCTCTGAGTCAGCCACCCAACTTCTCTGGGTCTAAAATTCTATGGGGAGGAAAACCTGAAATGCACTCCAGGCAGGGGGTCTCTTTAGGGCCTTCTTGGATCTCTGCAGGCTTGTGCTGCTTTTAGGGGGAGGCCATGTGGTCCTGGAACAAAGCCCCTCTGAGGGTGGCAGATGGGGCAGGCAGCCCAGGCACACAGTGTGGTTGGCTCTACAGCCCACAGCCCACAAAGGCCTCATTGAGTCACTGCCGACCCCCAGCAGAGGCTGAGGTGGCAGTGGCGCCGGGCGCCTGCCACCTAATGAACGTCCTGGACGGGCCAGATGTTCCACAGACCTTGCAGCCCCGATCAGGGCCTGCCTGGCCAGCCAGCCACAGAGGCCACTCCAGTTCCAATTAACCAGCTTCATTCAGCTGAGCAAACAGCGGGCAGCGGGGCCCAGCCTGGGCGGTAGGCCCGGCCTGCAGAGCCTCTGAGTCTAGACTCCAGATGTGAACCGCCTGAGCCCCATGGAAAAATGGCACCAGGCCGGGCACGCATTGGGCCTACATACTGGGAGGCGGGATGGGTGGTTGGGCAGGGCCTCAGATGGGCCTGGTGCCAGGCTCACCCTGGGGTGGGGGTGGATTCTTCGGAAGCTGCTTTCAAACAGATTTCCCCCGGTTTGTGGTGTCCTCTATATGCCTTGATTTTTCCAGTAGGAGGAGGCAGTAAGGGGTAAGACCATCCCTGCAAGAGACCCCATACTCCATACCATGCTTACCAGGTTAGCATGTGGCCAGCATTGTGTAATGTTCTAGAAATGGCTTGATTGTCCCTATGTAGCATATGCCTGCCATCCCAGCACTTGTAGAGGCAGGAAGCTGAGATAAGCCTTGTCTACAGAGCAAGTTCCAGGCCAGCCAGCAATCCATGGTAAGAACTAGTTCTACCCCACCCCAAAAAAGCAAGATTGATCCATACTGGTTCGAGACTAATCTTGAACTCAGGAGACTAAGACAGGATGATCAATTCAAAGTCTCCCTTGGCTGCAAAGAGTTCAAAGCCAAGTGGGGAGATTAATTGTAACAATCCTCTGTGGCACCTACCATCATCTTACAGATAAAGAAACTGAAACAGTGAGTCAGTTCTGGCCTGGGCGGTGTTAGAACCTTGGTGTCTGGCTTCTAACATGTTCACCACTGTGCTGGATTCCTGATTGTTTTCTTTGGGGACAGCATAGGGATATGGGGACAGGGAGAAGATGGTGATGGCTTCCAGGACAAGATGGCAGTGTCCTGATATCTGATGCCTTTCTTCAGCTAAGAGGTGAGAGCCAGCCCCCCTTTGGAAAGTCCAGAGCCTTTCTGTTTCCATGCAGTGTCAGACACCAGCAAAGTCTTTAAGGACATAGCGGGGAACACAAATGGTGGCTCTCCGGAGCTGACATCCCACAAGATGGCATTCCTCTGGGGAGACTGACTGAAATGACTGACTGGATGTGCCAAGAGATGATGCCAGGAGACGAGCCTCCTGCCCCGGTCCTGGTGGGCAAAGCAAGGGCCTGTGCCATCCAGCTGCCCTTGCTCAAAATGGCAAACTAAGTGCCCCCGCCACCACCTCAGGAAAAAAAGCCAGGCTGGCTGGGGTCTCAGCGGCAGCATGCGCCTCCTTCCTGTTCTCCAATTATGGACTCCCCGCGTGACTGCCGGCCACGGGAGGAGCAGCATCCTGCGGGGTGCTCCAGGAAGGGCCTTGCAAGCGGGAAGGAAAGCGCCACCTCTCTCGCCCCCGCCAAGGCCACACCTGGGCTCCGCAGGCGGTAGGGCCCGGCCAGGGCCTGGCTCCTGCGAGTCTGGGCCGCCTCCCTACGCACTGCGGGGGGGCCGCCAGCTGGGCTGATCGCCCGCCCAGCTCCGAGGCCGGAAGCCGTTTGCCCTGGGGGCGTGGTCCGGGTTGGTCCCACCCAGGAGGGCAGGGTCACTGTGGTCCAAGGACAAGCTTCGGAATTTCGGCTGGTTTTACCTCTATTTGTGTGTGTTGTTGTTGTTGTTGTTGTTGTTGTTGTTGTTGTTGTTTCTTCTTCTTCTTCTTCCCAGTCCCAGGGGACTGAAACGTGCTAGGTGAGAGCTTTATCACTGAGCTATACCCCGCAACCCTATACTTTACCTAGAAAATGAGGGACTTGTGCCCCACCCCCAACACCTGGCCCAGTTCAAAATCACGCCGGCACTGTGTCTGTTAAACGCATGCATGCAAAGGTCTAAAACAGCCCTGAGGTCCGGCGTTGTCTTGAGCAAAAGCTTCCCGCTGATGAAGAATCCTTTGTTTCATCCCTGAGCTGCGGTTTCCTCTACTTTAAGGGTGGCTGGGATTAAACAGTCCTCGGAAACATGGACACCTAGAGTATCCTCCGTAAGAGATATTATGGAAGAATCTCCAAGATGTGAAAAAAAAAAAAAAAGTGTTACGTGAAAATAAGTGGAGCACACTCCTGTGATCCTAGAACATGGAGAGTGAGGCAGGAGATCATCTGGAGCCAGCTTCTGATGCGGATTTTGAGGCTAGTTTGAGCTACATAAGATCCTGTTGTCTTAAAACATAGATAAATGTGGAGGTAAAAATACTCAAAAGAATTACACTTGGAAGATTTTCCTTTTACATTTTGGAGGGTAGGGGAGTTTGGAGGGAGTGGGTTGTTTGGGTTTGAGATTGGAATTCCAGCCTGTAACCCAGGCTGGCCCAGATGGAACTCTGTATACTAGGCTAGGATTACAAGAAATTTTCGACATATGTATTCTCTTCTTATTTGTGTTTTTAAAGATTTTGATCCACGGCTGGAGAGTTGGCTCAGAAGTCAAGAGCACTTGTTGCTCTTACAGAGGACCTGGGTTCAATTCCCAGAACCCACAGGGCAACTCACAATTGTCTGTAGCTCCAGTCCCAGGAATCTGACACCACCCACTTCTGACCACCACAGGCACCATGCACACACATCCATACACACATGCAGGCAAAACATGCATACACATAAAATAATAAATCTAAAAAGAGTCAACAAATCCATGGGGTACCTACAAGCTTAGATTCAAGAAAAATAATTTGTCAAATGTCATTAAGTATTTTGATCAGAGTCTGGATCTTGAGCTCAGAAGAGCATTGATCTAGAAGAGGGATGCAGACCTTGGGCTCGATCCCCACCACCAAAACCAATGGTAACAAACTTAGAGGAAGACAGAAGAGATGAGACACGAATGACAAGCTGTTGGACTCCAATTAAACACAGAAAAGTGAGGGAGGAAGCCCCTCCCCCTCCCTGCCTTCTCATTACTTCCTCCAAGAGTGGGACCTAGACCAAAAGAGGAAAGGGGTCCTGCAGAGAGGGGGAGAAGCCAGCAGCTTCTGGGATGAGATGGGGAGCAGTAAACAGCCCTTGCACCAAGCCAGACCAAGGAAGGAACTTAGAATTTATTCTGAAGGCAATGGGGAGCCAAGGGAGGCCTCTGAGCAGGAACGTGTCATCATCCTTAATGGACATTAAAATAAGGCCAGGAGGCAGGGCAGGGACCACAGGATGGGTAGAAAGGAGAGAGAGCCAGGTGGTGGTGGCACTCAGGAGGCGGAGGCAGGCAGACATCTATGAGTTTGGGGACAGCCAGGGATACACAAAGAGAAACCCTGATTCTAAGAAAGAGAAGAGAACACAGCAGGCTATAGAGTGGACCCGAGGTCATCCAGATGCCCCTTAGCATGTCCTGACAGTTTTCTCATGGCTTCAGTTCATGTGAATAATCTTCAGGTTCTTACATCTCACCACTCTAACCAAAAGCAGAGGACCAGAAATTGGTAGAAGGAACAGGTTTTTTTTTTCAAAGGCAGCCTTAGGACTGGGTGTGGCGGTACATGCCTATAATTCCAACAAGAGGTTCAGAAGTTTAAGGCAGCCAGCCAGGCAAGAGCTCAGAAAGGTGAGGGAGGAAGCTCCTCCCCCTCCCTCCATAGGTAGAGGCACCTGCTTGAGAGTGTGATGACCTGGGGCCCCAAGTGGTAGAAGGAAAGAACCAGCTCCTGATAGATGCCCCCTGACTCTTTCACATGTGCTGGAGCATGCGTTCATCCCAACACACGAAAGCACAAGCAAAATGTAGACGTTAAAGACTAGTCTTGGCTATGAAGAGAACTGAGAGAGAGAGTGTGTGAGTGAGTTTGGACCCCAACCTACAGGGTGGAAGGAGAGAACTGATTCTTGTAATTTGTCTCCATCTTCCCTGTGCACCTTCACACCATGGCATGCACACCTACATGCACTAAAATAATGTAATTTAAAATGTCTTATTTCCAAAAAAGACGAGGAGGAAAGGGAAAGAAGAGCCAGCCTCGCAGGCGGTGGATGAGGAAGTTCTGCACCTTGAGTCTCTAAGAGGGAGATGTTAGGTCACAGAAACTTACAGGGAGTACATACATACTGTGGACAGGGTCTTCACCACCCAGCAGTGTGTCTTTACTCGCACACTAGAAGTTGTTCTCCAGCTGGTTGTTCAGAACTGAGGAGCCTGCTCCCCCTTAGCCTGACTCGAGAGCCCAGGGTGCAGAGGACAGTCTCAGGTCAAGTCTTCACTTCCATCCTCTCACCTTGAGACGTCCTAAGACAAAGGCTGGGGACTACAGATCGGTGGAACAACGCTGGCCTAGCAAGCAAAGCCAGAGGGTGACCCTCCCTCCAAAGAAAAAAAATAAAATAAAAAAATTACAAGCTTCAAGATCTCTGGGGTCTGGTTGGGTCCCAGAAAGAATTGTAACCCAGCAGGGTTGAGATGAAGGAGTCCAGGGATAAGCTCAGGGTACAGAAGAGCTGAGAAGAGTGAGCTGTGTTATTTACCCGCTCACTGCCGAGTTCTAGGAACCAAGGACCTGGGAACCTTTTTGCCTGTGCAGTTTCTGCAATGTACACGTTTGTGCACAAGGCACAGTCTCAGGATTTCTATCGCTGTGATGAAACACCACAACCGGAAGCGACTTGAGGAGGGGTTTATTTGGCTTACACATCCTGAGTCAGTCCATTGAGGGAAGCCAAGGCAGAAACTCAAACTAGGCAGAACCCTGGAGGCAGGAGCTAATGCAGAAGCCATGGAGGAGTGCTGCTTACTGTCATGTTCCTCACTGCTTGCTTAACCTACTTTCTTATAGAACCCAGAACCACCAGCCTCGGGATGGACCCACCACCCAGGGATGGACTGAGCCCTCTCCCAAGTATCACTAAGAAAATGTCCTGCAGACTTGCCTACAGCCCTATCTTAGGACAGCAATTTTTTATTTTCTTTTTTAAATTTTTTTGAGACAGGGTTTCTCTGTGTAGCCCTGGCTATCCTGGAACTCACTCTGTAGACCAGGCTGGCCTCAAACTCAGAAATCCACCTGCCTCTGCCTCCCGAGTGCTGGGATTAAAGGCGTGCGCCACCACTGCCCGGCTAGGACAGCATTTTTTTCTCAGTTGAGGTTCCCTCATCTCCGATGACTGTAGCTTGGGTCAAGTTGACATAAAATCCAGCAGGACAGTACATGTACACACAAAGACTTCCCTGTGTGAGTCTGAATATACCTTCGTGCATAGCCCTATCTGGGAGGCGGCAGTATGAACTGGGTACCACAGACGTGAGCCTTCATGTGAGAACAGTACCAACAGTAGTCACCATTCCTATGTACTGTGTGCTGACAGCATCCCAGGTGTTGGACTGCTTCATATCCTTAAGCCTTACCCCATAGGGTGAGTTTCCATTGTACAGATGAGGAAATAAAGGTATAGACAGGAAAGGATCTGCCCAAGGCCAAATAGTAATCAAGGACCTTCCAAGTTCTCACATGCAGACACAGACTTCGCCTAACCTGGTTGGTCCAGTACCCTTCTCATTTTTCATGTTACTCAATTTCAGTTTGTTAAAAAAAACTTGCCAGGCAGCTGGGTGGTGGTGGCACACACCTTTGATCTTAGAATTTGGGAGGCAGAGAGAGGCAGATCTCTGAGTTCGAGGCCAGCCTGGTCTATAGAGTGAGTTCCAGGACAGCCAGGGCTACACAGAAAAATCCTGTCTCAGAAAACAAAAAGGGAAAAAAAGGACTTTTATTGGGACTAGGAGTGTGGCTTAATGAGAAAGTATTTGTTTAACAAGTACAAGCCCTATCAGTGTTGTTTGGTTTTGTTATCTCTAGTTTTTGTAGCAGTTCTTTGGGAATGTCACACAACATGTTTTTATCATAGTCACCCCTTGTCCTACTTCTGGGCCCACCCAACTTCGGATCCTTCTTTTCCTTCAGCCCATCTAGTCCAATTCATGTCGCTCCTGTAATCTTAGATGACTGCCCTTCCCTGCACTGTGGTGCCCCTACAGGGACCACACTTAAGAAAATCGACTCTCCCAGCAACTATCAATGGTCAATACCCCCAGCTACAGGTGGGCCTGGTGCCACCCCCCCTCCTATAGTGAGGCTTTTGTCGGGGGTGAGTTTGTACAGGCATTGTGCTTGCTGTCACAGCACTGTGAGTTCTTCTGTGCAGCCGCCCTGCTGTGTCTAGGAAACACTTACCTTATTATCAGCCCTTGCCCTTGCTCTTACAGTCTTCCACAATGATCCCAGAGCTTTGGGAGGAGACTCGTGATAAAGATGTTCTATTTAGGGCTGAGAATTCTGCAGTTTCTTATTCTCTGTACCTTGACCAGTTGTATTAACTGCCATCTGTTGTGACTAGAAACTTCTCAGATGAGGGTTGAGAGATCCACTAACCTATGTGTATAACAAAAGTCATTAGGAGTCAATTTAATATTGTGTCCATTTAGCAGAGTAGTAGTAGGTTTTCTCTAGAATCTATGACCTATCTAGCCACATGTTATTATATATATATATATATATATATATATATATATATATATATATATATATACACACACACACACACACACACACACACACACACACACACACACACACACACACACACATATAGCCAGGCAGTGGTGGCGCACGCCTTTAATCCCAGCACTTGGGAGGCAGAGACAGGCAGATTTCTGAGTTCGAGACCAGCCTGGTCTACAGAGTGAGTTCCAGGACAGCCAGGGCTACACAGAGAAACCCTGTCTCGAAAAACCAAAATAAATAAATAAATAAATAAATAAATAAAAATAAATAT
>CM052701.1:25131491-25172732 GCA_028551405.1 Uromys caudimaculatus | reverse complement strand
ACCTTTCTCCTTTGGTAGCATGGAATTATAAAACTAGCCAATAGGGATGATGCTTCCAGGTCAGTACCAGCTTGATGTCTCCACGTTCTATGACTCAATTATGTAGTGTCTTCAGTAGTGGGTGTCTTAGCTAGGGTTTCTATTGCTGTGAAGAGACACCATGACCATAGCAACTGTTACAAAGGACAACATTTATTGGGGCTGGCTTACAGATCAGAGGTTCAGTCCACTGTCGTCAAGGCAAAAGGACCGATGGCATGTAGGCAGACGGAGCTGGAGAGGCAGCCGAGAGACAACTCTCAGCCGGATCCATGGGCAGCAGGAGGAGATTGTGTGCCGTATTGGGTGTAACTTGAGCATATTAGACACCAGAGCCTGCTACCACAGTGGCACACTTCCTCCAACAAGGCCACAACCACTCCAAAAAGGCTACACCTCCTAATAGCACCACTCCCTATGAGCCAAGCATTCAAACACATGAGTCTATGGGGCCATTCCTATTCAAACTGCCACAATAGGTGGCTTACCGTCAAGTCACCTAATGTCATAGCACTAAGTCACTTAATGTCATAGCACTGACAATAGTCTATAATTGAGTGTCTATGGGACATCATTGGCTGACAACTTCAAAAGAGGTAAGTAACCCATTCCTGGCACTGGACTTTTTAATTTGTCAGTCTACAGGTTGTCTATAGGGGCTTTGTTGTCCCATCATAGGGTAACTCCATTTAATTCTGTGTGTGTCTTTAAGAAGCATCTATGGTAGGGTTTCTGTAGGGAAGGTGGATTAGATGAGCTAATACAGAGAGGAATAAATAACACTAAAGAGCTTTTTAAAGTGATATTGCTAGCCAGGCAGTGGTGGTGCACACCTTTAATCCCAGCACTTGGGAGACAGAGGCAGGTGGAGTTCTGAGTTTAAAGCCAGCCTGCCTCTGCCTCCCAAGTGCTGGGATTATAGGCGTGCGCTGCCAACCCTGGCTGCTACTTATACATTTCTAACCCAAATCTGATCCACAGTGCTTATTGCTTTAATACCTTCCCTTATGCATTGGTTTCTGGCATCTTATCTGAGACCAGCTAGGGCCCAACCTCTGTCATTTTGAGGCAGTACTGGTGATATAAAAGGCTATCTACATGTGAAGGCCAAACCCCTGACTTGGGAGTGAGACCCTAAATACGTTCTCTCTTCTGGGTCCTCAGTTCATGGAGTAATTCAGTCCTACGCCACTGAGGTGGCCATGGACAGGGAAGGAGCACTGAATAGTAGTGGTCATCCATCTCCCTGTAACAATTGCACTTGGGAGGTGGAGGCAAGAAGGTCAGGAGTTCAAGGTCCTCTTCAGCCTCAGCTCTATTTCTAGTTTCAGTCTAGCCTGGGCTACATGAGAGCATGTTAAAGATAATGGCGTGGGGGGTTGCTGAGCATAGTAGTCCATATCTGTAATCCAAATACCCAAGAGGTGGATGCTTCATGATTAAAGCAGTCTAGGCCAGCCTTGAGACTTTGTCTCAATAAATAAATAAACAAACAACAAACAAACAGCTGGGTGCACTGGTGCAGCCTTTAATCCCAGCACTCAAGAGGCTGGTGGATCTCTGAGTTTGAGGCCAGCCTGGTCTACATAGTAAGTTCTAGGACAGCCAAGGCTACACACACCTTGTCTCAAAAAAAGAAAGAAGGAAAGGAAAGGAAAGGAAAGGAAAGGAAAGGAAAGGAAGGAAGGAAGGAAGGAAGGAAGGAAGGAAGGAAGGAAGGAAGGAGAAAAAGAAAACAGATTTATAACAAGTTTATCTTTAAAATATTTTTTTTCTCGAAGCCCTCCCCAAATTTTTTTCGAAACTTATTTTCTGCTTTGTCTGTGTGTCTGTATTTATATCAGATGCATGCCCACTGCCCACAGAGGCCTTGGAACTAGAGATGCAGAAGGTTGTGAATTATGAGCCACCGTGTGAGTGCTGGGGATCGAACCTGGGTTTCCTGGGAAGCAGCCAGTGCTCTTTTCCCTCAGCGGTTCTTCAGCCTACCTTTAGAACCTTAACTAGCTTTAGTTTGTTGTTTGCTGTACTGAGTCAATCCTAAGGCATCAAGCAAAGCAATGCACACGCCAGTGATTTACCACTGAGCTACACCGGCCTTTGACTGATTTTGGCTTTTTCTCCCCCTAAACAGGACAGGGTCTCTCTCTCTCTCTCTCTCTCTCTCTCTCTCTCTCTCTCTCTCGCTCTCTCTCTCTCCCTCCCTCCCCCCCTCTCCCTCTCCCTCTCTCCTCCCCTCCCCTCCCCTCCCCTCCCCTTCCCCTTCCCTCCCCCTCCCCTCTCCTCTACCTGCAGCTTACACAGACCTGGCTGGCCTCCACTCAGAAGAGATCTGCATGCCTCTGCCCCCTGAGTGCTGGGTTTAACGTATGGACTACCACACCTGGCCAACCTTGTACTTCTTAGCTGGTTTTTGTGTGTGATTCTGTAACAGGCAGCACCTGTTCTATGAAAGAGACTGACGATTCAGGCTGCATATGGGGGCGCAAAACCTCTCATTCCAGCACTCGGAAGACAGAGACAGGAGGATAACTTCAAGTTTAAGGCCAGCCTGGTCTATATAGCAAGTTCCAGGCCAGCCAGGGTGCCACAGGGAGATTCTATCACACAAAAAAATACAAGGGGATGGGGGGATGGGTGAAGTGGGGGAGGGGTAAGCAAAAGAGGTGGGATTTATGGATGGAGATGGTGCAAGGAAGGGACTTAGAAACTCAGTGAATTAGTCATTTCAGAATTACTTCCCTAGATGGATGTGGAGGCTGAGGCAGAAAGACAGTGGCATTGTAGGCCAGCCTGGGCTACAATGGGAGACCTTGTCCAAAAAAAAAAAAAAAAAATCTAGTTACTTTCTGTCATAAAGATTACAGGCAGCCAGACGGGGGCACACACCTTTAATCCCAGCACTTGGGAAGCAGATACAGGCGGATTTCCGAGTTCGAGGTCAGCCTGGTCTACAGAGTGAGTTCCAGGACAGCCAGGGCTACACAGAGAAACCCTGTCTCAAAAAACTGAAAAAAAAAAAAAAAAAAAAAAAAAGATTACAGGCATAGAGAGGAGTCAACAGCACACTCAGCTGAACCGGTCTTGATTCTCCTTTTGCCGAATGAGTTTTCACTATTTTGGTCTAGTGACAGAACTCAGGCCAAACCTGTGGCTGCCTATACTCTTTTCTCCACATTGTGCATGCCTTTGTGCCTCTGGTGCACTTAAGGGTGCGTGCATTTATGAGGGAGGGAGCACACTAGCTGAGAACCGGCTTATGAAGGGTTTCAAGCTCATTTGTAAAAAACAACAACGACAAAAAAAGCTGTGCAGTGGTGGCGCATGCCTTTAATCCCAGCACTTGGGAGGCAGAGGCAGGTGGATTTCTGAGTTCGAGGCCAGCCTGGTCTACAGAGTGAGTTCCAGGACAGCCAGGGCTACACAGAGAAATCCTGACTCAAAAACCAAAAGAAAAAAAATAAATAAATAAATAATTAAGCTCATTTGTATCAATTTGTGAACCTGTGCCCTTCTGCCTTTTTTCTTGTGTATGCATGTGCATGTGTGTCTGTGTGTGTATGTGTCTGTGTGCATGTGTGCCTCTGTGTGTGTATTTTGTGTGAGTGCACGTGTGTTTTGTGTGTGTGTGGATGTGTGTCTGTGTGCGTGTATGCATGTGTGTCTCTGTGTGCATGTGTCTATGTGTGTGTTTTGTGTGTGTCTGACTCTGTGTGCATGTGTGTCTGTGTGCCTGTCTGTGTATGTGTATATATATCTGTGTGTGCATGTGTATCTGTGTGTGTATATGTCTCTGTATGCATGTATGTCTGTGCATTTGTGTCTGTGTGCATGTGTCTGTGTATGTGTATATGTGTCTGTGCATATGTATTTGTGTGTGTCTATGTGCATGTATGTCTGTGTGTACATGTGTGTCTGTGTGTGCATGTGTGTCTGTGTGTACATGTATCTATGTATATGTGTCTGTGTGCTTGTTTGTGTGCTTGCTTGTATGTGTCAGGTCTGGATTTGGGGTCCTCATTTCTCTTTGCCTAGGTCACTCCCCAGTTTTGGTTTTCTGTGTCTCCTCACCGACCCTAACTCTCAAGTAGCCTTCCTTTTTCCTGCTCCCAAGGAAAAACTCCAGAAATAGCAGAAACTGAAACTGCCTTAGAGTAACAGGCCTTGCAATCCTGACTGTGCTGCAGTTCTCGCCTTATGTGGATTCTAGTCAGAGGACTCATTCTCATCATCTGTAAAGTGGGGACATTGCTGTCTGTCTAGTGCCATCTCTCTTCCCTGCCTCCTTTCCCATCATCAGACCAGTCACTCATTCCACTCCGACCAAACTGACCACATCTAGTTTCTAAGTCCAAACCCTGCCTCTACCAGTTTGCTCACCAACCAGTCGCTAATCACTCTGGAGCTACCTAGGACATATTTGAGGAACGGTCAGAAAGAGCCCCACTGGGAAATGTTTCTTTCACTGGAGGTGCAGAGCTACAGTTTGTTGTGACAGGCAGCTTCTGCAGTGGGAAATTGCAACTGAGAAAGTATGGGTGTGAAACAGAGTGTTTCTCCCTTTAAAAAATTCTTGTTTCGGTCAGTGTCCTTCATAGAATGGAAATGTTTTAAAAATAAGGGATTAAACAAGAGGACAAATCCCAGTACCTGGGGTTTTAAAAGGCTCTTTCAGGGTTCACAGGGACCCCCTTCTCAGCTGCTGTGTGGTCCAACCAGGGCCAGCCAAGTCCCCCACCCACCCACCTCCAGCCCTGCGCTTTCCCAGGATTCACATGGTAATGAAGGCATCCATCTTCCCCCACACACACACTCAGACCCTGTAGGCCACACAATGGCCCCAGCACAGTGGCCCCACCACCTGTTGGATTTTCCCAGGGAAGAGGAGGGGAGCCAACGGAGAGGAGGAGCCCCAGCTCCCAGCCCTTAGCTCCCTGCTCCTAGACCTGATTCTGAGAATCACCCAGCCAGAGCATGCTGCCCTTGGGGGAGCAGCCATCCTCTTCCGCACTGTCTCCTTCTAGGCAAACAGAGGTGATTTGGTGCTTGTTCTGTTTGCAACTTAGTTGCTAGGCTCCTATAATAGTGATCTTTTAAATTTTTTACTAATTTGGTTAATTTTTTTCTGATAGAATTCTTGCCCAGCAGGCAAAAAGCCTTGGGTTCCAGCCCCAAGAAAAACTCCAGTCCTCATGGCTTCTTGAGCACTTAGCTTGACTAGGCTGGACAGGAGGAATTTCCAAGTTTGTCATTGTCCTGTACATCCCCCACTACAACCCTACAAGTGGCACGATTGGGATCCCATTTGCAAAGGAGGGCGCCCAGACCCAAGAATATATATGTTCCTCAAGCAGCAGAGCAAGGATATGAAGGCAGTTTTGCTATCCCAGCCCGAAATCAGAAGCACATTCGTTCATTGTTGTCATTATGAATATCAAGGAAGATAAGAAGGAAAAGAAAGCAAATGTTACTCACCACCATCTCCCCAAGACTTAGCCAGCCCACGACACACAGTAGGTGCTTAAAACTAGAGATCAAAGCTAAGTCTGAGGGACCTGCTCAGAATTCCTGCTCTCACTACAGATGCTAAGGCATAGGGTTACAATTTCGTATTTTTGAAATAGGATCTTAGGTACCCAGGCTGCCCTTCAATTTGCTGTGTAGCTTGAGATGACCTTGAATTCTGATCCTCCTGCCTCAACCTCCTGAGTGCTGGAATTACAGAAGTACTGCCAAGTAAGTGTATTTGGTACTAGGGTAGAGCTAGGACTTCCTGCATGCTGGACACGCTGAGCTGTATCACTTGCCCAGGATCATAACTCCAAGCCCAGCCTGAAGCCTGCCCACGAAAAACAAAGACCGGCTGAAGAGCAAATGGATGGGATGCCCAGAAGAGGAGCACACGCTCTACAGATGTCACGCCACAGATGGCGGAGGCCTCCTGTATCAAGGCCCTGAGCTCGAGCTGCTTCGAAGCTTCGTTTGCCAGGTCTCTAAGTAAGTGATGTTGACGCCATTTTTCCTATTTGCTTTATAACCTCCAGGAATTCAAATATTCCTGAACTAAATGAATCCTCAACTATGTAATTCCACCTCAATAGAAAGGAAGGACGGTGGGTTAGGTTGGGATATTCAACAATGACATCTAGAAACAGATTCAGAATCTTTGTCCATTCCCATAGCATCTTGGGAGTCACTGGCTCCCCAGCTCTCCATTCCCCTTGTAAAATCAAATCTTTATACTTCCCAAACTCCTCCTGCCCACCCTCAGACATTCAAGCTAGTTATCTCAGGGCGTTTGGGGCAGAGAACTGAGAAAGACTTCCATTCTGTTTAAAGCCAAAGCAGTCTAAGTGTTCCACTGTGGCTGTGTCTCTTTATTTTAGTCAGCACAATACAAACAATGAAGCACCACAGACAAAGGATGCAGAAACGTGGACAACACAACAAAAGGTGACCTGAAATCTGAGTTGCCCATATAATCCCCATCTGAATCCCCACTGAAGCGGTTTGCCAAGCCGGGCATGGTGATGCATGCCTTCAGTCCCATCCGTGGTGGATCTCTGGGGCCAGCCTGGTCTACAGAGCAAATTTCAAGGCAACCAGGGCTACACCGAGAAACCCTGTCTTGAAAAGAGAAGATAGCCGGGCAGTGGTGGTGCACACCTTTAATCCCAGCACTTGGGAGGCAGAGGCAGGCGGATTTCTGAGTTCAAGGCCAGCCTGGTCTACAGAGTGAGTTCTGGGACAGCCAGGGCTACACCAAGAAACCCTGTCTTGAAAAGAGAAGATAAATAAATCGGTTAACAACTTGCCATTGTCTCCATGGCTTTGCCATTTTTGAGATGGGGTCTTAGACTGGTCTTAAACTCCCTCTGAAGGAAAAAAAGGCTTCAAAATCCTTATTCAGCTGCCTCTGCTTTTCAAGTGCTGGGATTTAAAATGTATTCCACTGTGAACAGCTGTGCCCTAAAAAAAAAAAAAAAAATATGTTCTGCACACACCTTCAATGCTATCTCTCAAGAGGCAGAGGCAGGCAGGTCTCTGAGATTAAGGCTAGTCCGACCTGCACACCCAGTTTCATGACAGAATGAAACAGTGTCTCAAAAACAAAAACACATGATCTATGGCTAGAAATGTGTTTCACTTAGCTCAGCTAAGTTTGCCTAGCTAGCTGGCACAAAGTCCCAGGTTTGGTCCCCAGCATAATATAAACCAGGTATAGTGACACACACATCTGTTATCTCAGTACTCAAAAGATAGAGACAGAAAAGGCCACCCTGAGCTATGTATTAAGTTCAAGGCCAGCTGGAGCTACATAAGACCTTGTCAAAGAAAAAGGCTAGAGAGATGATTTAGTGGTTCAGAGTACTTGTTGCTCTTCCCAAGAACCCAGCACCCACCGTGGTGGCTCACAATAGCCTGCCTCTCCAGCTCCAGGAGATCTGCCATCTCTGGCTTCCATGGGCACCCACATACACATGGAACACACTCACACACACACACACACACACACACACACACATGCACACACACACACAAGTACACACATTTTTTTTAAAAAATCTAAATATAAAGGAAGAAAATTAGTTTGATTGGGTGTACAGCTCAGTGGCGAAGCCCTTGTCTGGCAAGCCACATGCAAGAAAGGTCCTGGAGTACCTATCCCAGCCTTGCCTCATAGAGAGATAGGTGGGGTGAGAGAAAGGGAGGGAGAGGGGGAAGGGGAAGGAGGGAGGGAGCACAGAGAGCACCTTGGAAACCTTGTTACTATAAGAGAAGTTGCAAGCTGGGCATGGTGGCGCACACCTTTAATCTCAGCACTCAGGAGGCAGAGGCAGGAGGATCCCTGTGTGTTCAAGTCCAGGCTGGTCTACATAGTGAGTTCCTAGACAGCCAGGGTTATATAAAGAGACCCTGTCTCAAAAACAAAAAACAAAAATAAATAACCAAACCAACCAAATAAATGAAAGCAGAGGTCACGAAGATCCATACCGAACAATTCCGTGTACATCAAGTATTCAGAACAGTCAGATGTTTAAAGACAGAAAATTAATTACAGGTCCAGGGGTGTGGGGCAGTGTTCTGTGGTGAGTAGTTCCTAATGGCTTCTCTGAAGTGGTGGGGATGCTGTAGAACTGTTGGTAGTGATGGCCGTACAGCTCTGCCAGTCCACTAAACACCACTGAGCAGCACGCCATTGTTCTGATTTCTTTACTTTTTTTTTTTTTTTTTTTTTTTTTTTTTTTTGGTTTCTTGAGACAGGGTTTCTCTGTGTAGCCCTGGCTGTCCTGTAGACCAGGCTGGCCTTGAACTCAGAAATCCACCTGCGACAATTTGATTTTATTAAATATTATTATTAGTGAATGTGTTGTGTTTGTGTTGTATTTTGTGTGTGTGTATGCCTGTGTGTGTTGTGTGTGTTTGTGTTTATTGTGTGTTTGTATATGTGCATGTATCTTGTGTGTTTTGCGTGTTGTGTGTATGTGTTTTGTGTGTCTGCGTGTGTGATGTGTGTATATGTTATGTCTGTGTATGTATGTGTTATGTCTGTGTTTGTATATGTTGTGTGTGTGTTGTTGTATGTTTCTATGTGTTGTGTGTGTGTTGTATATGTTGTGTGTATGTGTTATGTGTGTGTTGTGCAGGAGGGCATGAGTGTGGAGGTCAAAGGACAACTCTCTGGAGTCACTTCTCTCCTCCCTCCTTTCTGTAGGTTCCCAGGATTGAAGTCAACTGCAAGTCCTTTTTCACCTTTCACCTTATGGCACAAACCAGGGTTTTGATGTTTTTGCAGTGTTGGGGATTAAATTGAGGATTACATGCATTTGAGGCAAATCCTGAGCCCCAGCCCCAGCCTGCTGGTTTCTTTTCTTGTTTGATGTCTGTTTGGTTTACACAGGTCTTACTGTCCTGGAACTCACTGTGTAGACCAAGCTGGCCTCAAACTCATAGAGATCCACCTGCCTCTGCCTCTTGAAAGCTAGGGTTTTAAAAGGAATTCATCTTTACACCTGGATGTTTTCCTTTTTAAAAGATTTATCTTTTATTTTAATTTGAGTGTATGTATGTGGTGTGCAGACAGACAGACAGACAGGTGCCCAAGGAAAAGGCCAAAATGCATTGGAACCCTGGAGCTGGAGTCACAGATGGCTGTGAACTGCCGTGTGGATGCTGGGAACCCTGGAGCTGGAGTCACAGACGGTTATGAACTGCCGTGTGGGTGCTGGGAACCCTGGAGCTGGAGTCACAGACGGTTATGAACTGCCGTGTGGATGCTGGGAACCCTGGAGCTGGAGTCACAGATGGTTATGAACTGCCGTGTGGGTGCTGGGAGCCCTGGAGCTGGAGTCACAGATGGTTGTGAGCTGCCGTGTGGGTGCTGGGAGCCCTGGAGCTGGAGTCACAGACGGTTATGAACTGCCGTGTGGGTGCTGGGAACCCTGGAGCTGGAGTCACAGATGGCTGTGAACTGCCGTGTGGGTGCTGGGAACCAAGCCTGGGTCCTTTACAAGAGCAGCAATTGCTTTTAACCAGTCAGCCACCTCTCCAACCCCCATAGTTTCCTTTTTGTGACAGCATCTTGTTATGTAGCCCAGGCTGGCCTGGAGAACACTCTGTAGCATAAGTAAGCTCAGTTTTCCATCCTCTTGCTTCTGCCTTCCAAAGGCTGAGATCACAGGCCCACAGCCCGAGCTCCACTCCTCCCTAGTCCCTCGTGACTACAACACCATGATTGGAGACATGCCCTGGCCATGGCTGTGTGGCTTTTTCCAGTTGGCTGTCCTTCGCATACATACATTACTTCCCACACCCGAGGACATCCTTAAGACAAATTCCCGAAAGAAAAGTGCTGTCTCCTGATGTCCTAGAGCCACAAGGAATTCATAGTCCATTCGGCCATTCTTCCAGGGACCGATTATTAGGACTTGTTTCTGGTTGCTCTTTCAAACAAGCTGATACAAACACTGTGGGTAACCCTCCCTGAGGCTCTGGCTGCCTGACAGCAGCTGTGTGCTTCCTCTTCCCAAGAAACATAACAAATTGACCTGACTTTTTAAAAAACTGAATTTCAAAGTATTTTTATTCGTGCACGAGCACGCATGTATATGTATGTGCATGTGTGTGTGCATGTGTGTGTGTAAGTTTGGAGGTGAAAAGTCAGCTTTAGAGGGTCAGTTCTCTTCTCCATCACGTGAGCCCCTGGAACTGAGAGCTGCAAATCAGTCCATGAAGCTTGGTAGCAGGTGCCCTTGCTGCTGACCCTTCTCAGGCCTTTTTAAACGGCTTGAGATAGTGGCTCATGCAACCCAGCCAGGTCCCACACTTACTCTATAACTAAGGATGACCGTAAGCTTCTGATCTTCCTCTCTCCTCCTCCCCAGTACAGACAGACAGACAGATCCAGAGAGATGGCAGTTAAGAGCACTTGTTGCTTTCAGAGAACCTGGCTTTGGTTCCCAGTACCCATATGGTGGCTTACGACCATTGGTAACTCCAGCCCTTTTGTGGCCTCTTTGGGCACCCGGTACATACACAGCACACACACATATATGCAGGAAAGACACTCATATACATAAATACAAATAAATCGATTTTTAAAGGATTAAAAAAAGATATATTACCTTTGGGAGCTGGGGGTGACAAGGTAGGGGTTTTCTGAGTTCCAGACCAGCCTGGACTTTATAGCAAGACTCATAATTAGTAAAATAATAATAGTAAGAATTGCTCTCATATAAATTATGCATTTGTACTGCATGTGTCTTTGTCCCCACCTCCAAAATAAAAGCTGTCCAGGATGAAGATTTGAGTTGGTTCTGTTTCCTGTGATATCCCAGCACTGGCCAGAAACCGGCACATAGGGTCCTCCAGTAGGAGGTTTTGAGCTACTCTGTGACCATGAAAGTACGGTTGTACCCACAGACTCCTGCGCTAATCTACATCAGGGTGGGACGGTGGTGCAGGGTGCGGTGAGGTGGACCCTGGTTGAGACACAGCATCACATCAGCCGTGAGACTGGGACCTCGATCCCTGGCTTCCCAGGCTCTCCCCTGAGGCCACGAGGAAAGGATGCAGGAAACTGGCCTGTCGGTTTTTCCCAGGCCCCCGCCTGATTTTCGCGAACATCTGGTCACAAACATCTGCCCTTCGCCTTTGTCGCACAGCCGGGGCCAGCCTCGCACCCATCTGCCGCCGCCCCCGGCGCCCGCCCCATCTGTGCCCTGCCTCTCCTGAGCCGCGGGTCGGTTCCCACGGTCCAGCGCGCGCAGTCCGGGCGCCCATCTGCCGGGGCGGGTGCTCTGGCGGGGGATGCTTTCGGGAAGTGCGCGCGCGGAACAAAGCGGGTGCTAGCCTCTTCCAGGCGGGGTCTTACTCTGTCCCAAGTCGCAGCAGGAGCAGCTCGGTCAGGTCTACGGCCAGCTCTGCCTCAGTTCTGAACACTGCGGACCTGCAGGAGACATGGTTGTAGGTTTTTGTAGTTGTTCTTTGGGGAGGCATGGGGATGTGCCATTAGCTTATCCTGCACGGGGTCTCTCTCCCACCCTACACTCAGGGCTTTGGCATATACAAGTACTTGATACCTTAATAGCAGGGATGATCTTGAACTTCCATCCTCCTGCCCCTTCCTCCCAAGTGCTGGCATTACACATGTACCACCAAGTCTTGTTTTTGTAATGCTGGGGGTCAAACACAGGTCCCGCTGAGTGATAGGCAAGCATCATCCCTAACCACCTCATTCTTTCCCTCCCCACCCACCTCTCTCTTTTTCAAGACTGTTTAGGGCTTCTTCCTGGCTGTCCTGGAACTCACTCTGTAGACAGGCTGGCCTGGAACTCACAGAGAGCCACCTTCCTCTGCCTCCTGAGTGCTGGGATTAAAGGCATGTGACACCAGACCTGGCCCTTGCTTCTATTTTTATTACTCCCCCTGCCTCTTTCTTTAGACCAGTGGTTCTCAACCTTCCTAATACTTCGACTCTTAATACAATTTTTCATGTTTTAGTGATCCCTAACTACAAAATTACTTTCTTTTCTTTTTTTTTTTTTTTTTGGTTTTTCGAGACAGGGTTTCTCTGTGTAGCCCTGGCTGTCCTGGAACTCACTCTGTAGACCAGACTGGCCTCGAACTCAGAAATCTGCCTGCCTCTGCCTCCCAAGTGCTGGGATTAAAGGCGTGCGCCACCACTGCCCGGTCCAAAATTACTTTCATTGCCACGTCATAACTGTATTTTTGCTAGTGTCTTGAATCATAATGTAAATATCTAGGTTCTAATGGTCTAAGGTGACCACTGTGAAAGGGTCGTTTGACCCCTTAAGGGATTTTTCTGTGTAGCCCTGGCTGTCCTGGAACTAACTTGCTCTGTAGACCAGGCTGGCCTCAGACTCACAGAGGTCCAACTGCCTCTGCCTCCCGAGTGCTGGCATTAAAGACGACGTGGGCCACCACCGCCAGGCTCTCTTGAGGTTTTTATGTGGTTGTCGTTCTTCATTTGCCCTGAGCAGGTGTCGGTCATGCATCTGCAGAATGCTCCCATCCCCTCCAACTCACTCTGACGACAAAGTGTTACACAGTTGGCCATTGTCACTTTATTTCTGTCCTGTGAAGACAAGGCACTTTCCTTCTGAGGCTGCCGGGCAAGCGATGCAGGTTCCAGCCCACATCTGCAGCGGGTTGTGTGCAAGACTCTCTGGGTTTGTCTGTGGGAGTGAGAGCAAGCCTCTGGGTCACTGGGTGTTTGCCTGTTCACTTTTACTCCTGTTGCCACACAGAGCTGAGCGATTCTACCAGCTTCCACACCCACCTGCTCAGAGGACTAGAGCTTTTCTCCCACATCTGCACCAGCATTTTAAACTACCTGACTGCAAAGGGCTTTGCAGTGTGATGGATGGCCCATTGTCTCCTGCAGACATTTCTGCAGGCTCGGCAGATGTTAGAGCTGGAAACATCTGCCTCAGCAGGGCAGTAGCCTCCTCTCACAGGAAGACCCCCTGGACTTCCCTAACAGTCTTCACTGGGTTGTCTCCCATAGTTCCCTGTGTGTCTTCATCACAGCTCTGGGAATTTGGGAGATGACAGCCTCATTACAGTCTGGGCTCTCCCAGCAGACTACAAGTTCCCTAGGCAGGCAGCAGTTTGGGGGCTACTGAATCAGCTGTGAAGGACACAGGCATTACAGAGAGTGTTCTTGCAGAAGTTTCCCCTACGCAGAATATAGAGCTTTCATTATTCTACTAAGTGTGCCCTTGAGGTGACAATGGCCAGCTACAGATAGCATCTGTGTGTTCCTAGCAAAGTGTTCCCATTTGGTTACTCCAGTTGAACGAATGGGGCTCCCTAAAGTCACGAGGCCAAGTCATTCCCTGTGGTGAAAATGTGAGCCACTCAATATGAAGTAAATGGCCATGGTGGAGTCTCTGAGAGAGACCGTGTAGTCTGGGAACACTTAAAAAGCAGTTTCTAAAGAAGGCTGCCTTTCCTGGAGACTGTTCCAAGCTCTTCACTGGCCTAATCACCTCACCCTCACAGGTGGGGCACTGTCATCCTCACAGAGGTGGGAGCACTGCCCTCCTCACTCACAGATAATGACACAGAGACACAAAGAAATGAAGTGGCTCAGTCCCTTGAGTTGTAAGCAGTGGAGCCAAATGGCCTCTTGGGGCCTCTGAAACACTCAGGAAAAGGTCCCTTTCATCTTTACATGTTCCTGGATGACCTTTTTATTGTTTTGTTTTTTGGGGTTTTTTTGTTTTCGTTTTGTTTGTTTTTCGAGACAAGGTTTCTCTGTGTAGCCCTGGCTGTCCTGGAACTCACTCTGTAGACCAGGCTGGCCTCGAACTCAGAAATCTGCCTGCTTCTGCCCCCCAAGTGCTGGGATTAAAGGCGTGCGCCACCACTGCCCGGCTCATTTTTGTTTTTGTGGTGGTGGTATTTAAGACAAATTCTCGAATTGTTGTCCAATTCTAGGCTGACTAGAACTCACTATGTAACCCAGGCTAGCCTTGAACTAAAGATAACCCTCTTGACTCAGCTGCCCAAGTGCTAGAATTACAGGTGTGAGCCGTCAAGCCCAGCTTCCTGGAGGTCTTAACTTCCTTTCAGCTAGCACATCACTACTTTAGCCTCGGTAAAAAGATAATGATACTTTTTAAAAAGAAAAGTAGGAAAGACAATGTGGTGAGTCACACAGTAGTCTGAATCCAGCTGTCCTTCCTTGGGGCCTGAGATGTCAACCCTAGTGACAGGATACTCAGGGTTGGGTGGAGCAGGACAGGAAGGGGGTTCTCAAGGCTTTGAAGGATGGGCAGGGAGCTGGGTGGGGTCCTATGGGAGCCTCAACCTCAGCTGCTCTCCTGGTTCCAGGCCCTGGAGCAGTAGGAGGGGAACCCAGGTGTATGGGAAGTAGGTGAGTCAAAGAAAGGCCAGGTCACATGCCAGGGAGGGAGGGGTGCTGCTTCCAGGAGGGGATCTCTGGAGTATCCTGTCCTGTCCCAGTAGGTGCAGGCAAAAAACCACTGAGGCCCCACCCAGAGGTCTCTTGTGCAATCATCTCCTTGTCCCACCCTCCAACTTCTGCTGGGCTTTGTTTAGGTTGTGGCCTGCCAGCCTCAGAACAAGCACTTCAGGGTCAGGCTAACTCCTACACCTCAGACCTGGGAAAGGACTAGGCTTGTATGTGTGGGTGTGGGACTCCTAAGGTCAGGATAAGTATGGCTGTGTGTCTGTGGGGCTTTTGTAGCCTGCTGAAGTGGATATTCGTGTTGAGGGTCCAGAGGCTGTGTACAATTAAACACCACAGGCTGGGTGACTGTATAGGGGTCTCGGTGGGACTTTTGCTTGTTTTAATTTTAAACTCCATAGAATCCATTGACCTGCCCTTTATTTTTTTATTTATTAATTATTCCATTCGTTTTCATCTCAAATGATATCTCACTTCCTAGTTACCCCTCCACAAACACCCATCCCACCTCTGCCCTCTCCCCCATCCCCATTGTCTCTATAAGGGTGCTCCCCCACCCACATGATTATTGTGGTTTTCAGACAGATAGATCCTCCTGCTTCTGCCTCCCAAGTAGTTGGGCTCCAGCTGCATGATATCACCCAACATGGAGTCTTCATCCTGGCAGAGGTTAACAGGGACTGGGCAAAAGCATTGTGATGGACGCCTAGAAGAGGAGTTTTGTCACAGCTATGGGCCTTGCTGTTTAATGTTTTCATTTTAGCTTTTGCTTTAAAAAAAAAAAAAAAAAGACAGGCTCTCACTTTGCATGTAGCCCCTGTTGCCCTGAGACTTTCTAGGCAGGCGTCAGAAATTTTCAGTGATCGTCCAGAACCCCTCCCCCCCATACTGGGATGTGAGGCCTATGCTCTGCTTCTTTGGGGTCAGTTTGCTTTGGTTTGGGTTGTGTGTTCGGAATGGAACCCAGGGCCTCCAGTGGTCTCCGGCTGTGCTCCGCCCTAAGCTTCCCTGCAGTCTGTGGATGGTGCAGTATGAACAGTGCTGCACAGTTCGGAAGTGTGTGTTATGCTGGCAGTGCCAGTGCAGCGGAAGGAGGGTGTGTGTGTCTCTGGGTCGGTCGGGTTCCTGGGACGGCTGCACGTGCTCTGTGAGTGGCTGGGATGAGGAAGATCGTCCTGTGGTTTGACCTGTGGCCTCCTTAGTGTCTTTTCCAGTGTGTTGGCTTTGTGCAGATTTGGTGTTTGTGTTTGTATATGTATGTTAACGTATGGTAATGTGCATAGCAGGTTGCTCCTTTGGTTGTATGTATGAGTGTGCTGCTGTCATGCTGGCTGTGTCTGTTGCACACTCGCGTGGTGATGGATCAGTCCATCCATATTCTGCTGGGTGGGTGTGTACAGCAGTGTGCTGCCTTAAGGTTTGGTAGCTTAAGATAGGAGCTCCCTGGCAGGGGTTCTGCCCTTTCTCCAGGCCACTGGAGACTGGGGGATGGGGGTAGCAGCCCTTTGTCCAGCCACAGGAAGGCCCCACCCTCTTCATCTGCAGGGACTCTGGGAGGGGCCCAGACTGTCAGGCTCCAAACTCCCTCCCATTGTTCTAGGGCCTCTTTGGAAAACTGGGTAGAAGGCAAAAGGTGGGTCCAGGCCTGGGTCATCACACTCCCTAGGATCACCAGGAAAGCAGCCTTGAACCCTTACGGTGAGGCTGGCTTATGGGTCCATTGTGCAGATGGAGAAGCTGAGTCCAGAGCAGAAAGGGATGATTCCATGAGTGGTAAGGCCAGAGAGGTCACAACCATTACACCCCTTGTCCCCCCCCCACCCCCCCCCGTGCTTTCCCCCCTGCTAGATCTGGGGTCTAGATAAATGAGACCCCAAAAAGATACAAAACTGTTTTGCTGGCTCCCATTTCAGAATACTTCTTGTAAACATTAACCCTAACTCTGGGTTAAGTTCAACTTTTAAATGTATCTTGTTACTCTGTTATACTTGTTTATTTAGTGCACATGTGGTGGTGTGAAGGCGTCTTGCCATAGCACTCCTGTGGAGGGCAGAGGGCAGCTTGTAAGAGTTGGTTCTCTCCCCCTATCATCTGGGTAGGGCACAAGAATAGGTCCTCAGGTTGTCAGGCCTGGTCCCAAGCACCTTTCGCACTGTGCCATTGCATGAGTCCAAATTCAACTTTTATTCTCATTTTGTAAGTGAGGAAAGTGAGGACTTGAACAATCCATTAGTTAACTATAATGATCTAAAAAGTATTCAGCTCCAAGTATTATTCAGTGTGACTTTGAGCGGATTGTTAACCTTTTCTGAGCTTACCAATCCTGCTCCCCCAGCCTCCCCAATAGGGTTGTACCCGCAATCCAAGATGACCTCAAACCTCAATTCTCCTGCTGCCTCTACCTGATTCCTGGGGTTACAGGTTCAGCATGCCCTGTTAAGTCCTACTTGATTTCTAGAGCTCACAGCCCCACGGGAATAGGAAATGGATAACAGAGCACAAGACGAAGATCACTTTAGATAGACAGTAAAAGAAAATAGCCAAGGGTGTTCTGAGGTCTCCAGCGAGGAGGGGACCTTTGACCTAGGTCCTCAGGGTGACAAACTAGCGGGAGATCTGGTTGGTAAGTGCTCTAGGCTGAGGGTACATGGAGGGCAAGGTTCCCGAGGCCGGCCGGCCGGCTGGAGCTGGTTAGAGGAAGTCAAGGGGCTGGAGAGAGAAACAGGACAGGACATGGGGTGAGGGGGTGGGTGGTGAGTAAAGGGGAGGCGTTTGGGTTCTGTTCTCAGGGAGATGGGCACAGATACAGTGTTTGGCCAGGCCAGAGTCCTGGGGTGGAATGGGGGATGCTCTCTGATTACAATCAGAAGTTGGGACAGCCAGAGCCCAAGGTCTTTCCCCAAAGCTCCCTCAGTCCCAGCCCAGAGGCGCCGGCCTGGCTGCTGGAAGACTTCACTGTGGGCACATCTGGGGAGCAGCTGCAGGGCCAGGGCCCGAGAAGATCACGTGGCACCAACAGGCCCGCCCAGGAGCCTACAGAGCCAAGACTCTGGGAAAGGTCAGTTGAAGAGTATCTGGAAGTGGGCATGTCCACAGAGACACGCTCTGCAGTGTGGACTTATATGCAAGGTCTCCCCATCCCCACACAGGGAGACAACACCACCTCCACACTGTGATCTGAAGCTACTCCTTATACAGAAGCAGACAGAGAAGTGACTGCTACCTCTGGGGGTTGCTGATTCCTCATTCAGAGACTATTCTCTGTGTCTCTATGATGTGACAGGCACCGAGAAGCACCCTGAGCTGGGTGGAGGACCTTCTGGAGCTCAGGCTTAGGCTAGTGCTTAGAACTATGAGTGACACTGAAGGAAGGAGCACTTAGTTACTCTGAGCTATTTGCATGACAGACAGGGACAGGAATCAGACTGAAGAAGCTTTCCCTAGCAGGTGTGACTGCATACTTGCAGCCCTTCCTAAAAGTGCCATGCCTTCATTCTGTACATTTCTCCCGTGCCTCTCCATAGACTACACGGGGGCTAAGTTTTCATCTTGATTGTCAGCTTGACTGGAGTCAGAATTACTTAAGAGACACACCTCTGGGTATGTCCTTGAGAACCATTTCAAAATCCTTGAGCTGGGAAGACCCAGGGTCCCAGACTGAATACAAAGAGGCAAGTGAGAAGTTGAACTATGCAGCAGCATTGTCTCTCTTCACACTGAATACAATGTGTCCAGCCTTCACATACACTCTCCCATGCCTTTCCCACTCTTAACCTGGGGCCAAAAGAAACCAGTTCTTCCCTAAGTTGTTTTGTTAGATAACTCTGTCCCAGCCCTGAGAAAAATAACTAATGCAATAAATCACCCCAGCCAGAAACCTTCAACCACGTAAGCCACAGTACTACACACCTATAGCCCCAGCACAGGCCACTCTGATAGTCTCAGTGTAGCGACGGTCATATGCGGTCCCAGCTACTCCAAAAGGAAGTTTGAGACCAACTTGAATCACACTTCCAAAAAAACCAGAGAGTGCTGGGAATACAGAGCCGGCTCTGAGGTGAGAGCGCTGACTGCTCTTCCAGAGGGTCAGGTTCAATTCCCAGCATCTACATGGTGGCTCACAACTTTCTGTAACTCCAGTTCCTGAGAATCTGACACCTCAGAGGACGCAGGCACCAGGGTACACAGACATGCATGCAGGCAAAAAAAAAAAAAAAAAAAATCTGAATTTTATGTAAAATAGAAAATGAGAGGAGAGCTGGGACTGTAGCTCAGATGGTAGAGAGCTTCCCTAGCATGCACAGAGCTGTGGGTTCAATCCCCAGCAACACATAAAGCAGGCTTGGTGGTACAGATCTATAATCCCAGAGCTCAGAAAGGTCAGAAGTTAAGGCTACATAGTTAAGTGGAGTCCAGACTGGACAAGTGAGACCCTGTCTCATGAAGGAAAAGAACAGAAGAAAAGAACTCCTCTTGCTATTTCTAGGGCATCTAGTAAGGTGAGTTGATTCTGTGGTCCTGCTGGAAGAAAAACAGGCAAGCAGGGAACAAGTGTTGAGACAGTTTCAGGGAGAGAGGGGGAGGGGGGGAGGCGGTAAGAGTGCCTGACCTGCAATCCTGACAACTTGAGTTCAAACTCAGAAGCCTCCTATGGGGAAGGAGGCCACATTGGAAGAAGGAACCCTTGCAAGTCATCCTCTGACCTCCACATGCACAGGGCATGCGCACCGCACTTAACATACCCTCACATACTTCAGTATAGAAACCCCTCTCCAGCCGGGCGGTGATGGCGCACGCCTTTAATCCCAGCACTTGGGAGGCAGAGGCAGGCGGATTTCTGAGTTCAAGGCCAGCCTGGTCTACAGAGTGAGTTCCAGGACAGCCAGGGCTACACAGAGAAACCCTGTCTCAAAAAAAAAAAAAAAAAAAAGAAACCCCTCTCCATTTTTTTCTCCTTTCTCTCTGTTTATACTGAGATTGAGCCCAGGGAGTGTGACACAGTAAATACTTGCTGCATGGCTAAGCTACATCCAGAGCCCGACATATGCTTCTGTTCAAAAATACAATCAGAGCCAGGGTAGTACAAGACTTTAATCTCAGCATTCCCATCTCTGTGAGTTTGAGGCCAGCCTGGTTGGAGAGTTTCAGGCCAGTCAGGGCTCCATAGTGAGAGACTCTGTCTCCAACTGGCTCACATGTGCAATCGCAGCAGTGGAGATGCCGGGAGGTCAGGAGTTCATGGCTAAACTTTGGCTGCATAGTGTGTTTGTGGCCAGCATGGGTTACATGAGGCTCTGTCAAAGAAGAAGAGGAGGAGGAGGGGGAGGAGGAGGGGGAAGAGGAGGAGGGGGAGGAGGAGGGGGAGGAGGAGGGGGAGGAGGAGGAGGAAAAGGAAAAAGATGTTGCCCATCTTGTCATCTTACACCTTCTCACAGTGGCAATCAATCCTATTAGTTATAAAGGTTTTCTTCCCCCACTTTGGTGGTACTGGGAGTTAAATCTAGGTCCTTGCACATGCTAGAAAAGAATTCTACCTCTGAGTTATATCTCCAGCCTTTTATTCACACACACACACACACACACACACACACACACACACACACACACACACACACACACACACACACACACACCCTCGAGACTGGCCTGGACCTCACTGTGTAGTCCAAATCAGCCTCCCACTTACAATCATCTTTCTGCCTCGGCCTCCAGGGTGCTTGGGATTACAGGTGTCAATCATCAGTCTTTACCTTTTAACAATGTTTACATTTTTGACCAGGTAAGATGGTACCTGCCTTTAATCACAGCACTTGGGAGGCAAAGTGGATCTCTGTGAGTTAAGGCCAGCATGGGCTACATAGTGAGCTGCATCAAAAACAAACAAGCAGCCGGGCAGTGGTGGCACACGCCTTTAATCCCAGCACTTGGGGAGCAGAGGCAGGTGGATTTCTGAGTTCGGGGCTAGCCTGGTCTACAGAGTGAGTTCCAGGACAGCCAGGGCTACACAGAGAAACATTGTCTCGAAAAAACAAAAACCAACCAAACAAGCAAGCGTTTTTTGTTTGTTTGTTTGTTTTAAATGTGTATGTATTTTTCCCTAAAATTTAAAATTTGAGAAAGGTTCGTCCTCAAGTGCTCCGACTGAGCTTGAATTCATTCTATAGTCTAGACAGGCTTCAAACTCACAATCTGTTTGCCTTTGCTCCCAAAGGCTAGGGTGCATCCCCCTCTAGAAACAGCATGGCAGGGAGCTCTATGCCTGTCAGCGTAGCTTTCTGTAGAATCTCTGGGGGAATGAATAATAATTAGTTGTTATTGATTAATATTCCAATTTCCTTCTCTGGCTGCCCAGTGCCTTTCCAGTCCTTTAAGCAAATCTTTTTAAAAATTACTTCTTTGATTTTATGTTTTTATTTGTTTTTCACATAGGAGGAAGTGTCACGTGCACACATGATGAGCATGTGGAAGTCAGAGGACAACGTGCAGGGCTCAGTTCTCGCCATCTACCATGTGGCTTCCGGGTATTGAACTCCTGCCATCAGGCTTGGCTGCAAGTGCCTTTGCTTAGTGAGCCATATCCCCCCCCACACACACACACATGCACACGCATACACACTCACACACACTCACACACGCACCCCCCCCCAATTCTTTTGAGTAGGGCAAAGTTCAAACATAGTGTGGTAGATTGGTAGCAGCTAGCAATTACTGGAGTGTGTAAGGAGCTGAGGAGGGAGGAGGTCTGCTTATTATCAATATGTTGCTTTTTCTTTCTAAGAATAGACTGACCTTAAACTTCTAATCCTTTAGATTCTCCTGCCTCATCCTTTGGGGAAAGCTGGGATTACAGATGTCACAGTCTGTTCTTTGAAGCTGGTCTCACTAGTAAGTGTTCCTGGTTTTCTGAGGTTCAGGCGTTGGGCTGTTCATTGTTCCACCAAGTATTTGTCTGAATTCTTTGCTGTGGGGAAGAGCGACGACCATAATGTTACCTAGGGACACAATAATATCACTATAATGCTCTCCTAGGGAGCATATAGTACTTTTGGTTTTTGTGGGTTTTTTTGGTTTTGTTTGTTTGTTTGTTTTTTCCGAAGCAGGGTTTATCTGTATAGCCCTGGCTGTCCTGGAACTCACTCTGTAGACCAGGCTGGCCTGGAACTCAGAAATCCACCTGCCTCTGCCTCCCAAGTGCTGGGATTAAAGGCGTGTGCCACCACTGCCCGACTGAGCATATACTACTTTACCCCTGTTCTCAGGGTAGTCTTGAGTGACAAGTCTGAACCTCTGTTTCCTGTTTCTGGTTGTCTAGGGCTCTGGAGTCAGTCTTTGGGAGGCACAGTGAGGGACAGGCCCTCACCTATACCATATACCAGGCTGGTAAGTGTGGTTTAAGATAAACTACTCGCCAGGCAGTGGTGGTGCACGCCTTTAATCCCAGCACTTGGGAGGCAGAGGCAGGTGGATTTTTGAGTTTGAGGCCAGCCTGGTCTACAGAGTGAGTTCAAGGACAGCCAGGGCTACACAGAGAAACCCTGTCTCCAAAAACCAAAAAAAAAAAAAAAAAAGATAAACCATTCATTCATTCATTCGTTCATTCTTCCGTTTTCTGAGACAGGGTATAATAGCCCTGACTGTCCTGGAACTTGTAGTCCAATCTGGCCTTGAACTCACAGAGATCCACCTGCCTCTATCTCCCTACTGCTGGGGCTAAAGGCCTGTGCCGACCCCCCCCCCAAACACACACCCCAACCCCCTTCACCCCACCCCACACCCATTTAGCATAAGCACTTGATCCTCCTACCGCTGCCTTCTAGTGCTGGGATTGTAGGCATGCGCCCCCACACAGGTTTTATGCCATGCTGGGAAAAGAACCCAGGGCTCCCAGCATGCTAGGCAAGCTGTCGTCCAACTGAGCTACACCCCAGGGTGACACTGTCCTAGATACAACAATGCGTCTAGGGCAACAGCTAAGGATCCTGGGAGGTCTTAAGGCACCCCCTCTTTTGTAAATAAATTAAACAAGTCAGACTTTAGTGTTGTGAAGAGAACTACAATAGACAAGGCAAACTTCACAAACTTTTCTACTATAGAAACTAGGCAGAGAGCAAGGTAGAGCTCAGAGAGAGCATGAGAAGCATTTACACCGAAATCCTTCTATTTAATTCAGGTCTCAGACTCTGTTCTCTGAGACCTGAACTGTTCACTCCCAGTTCAACAGACCTAGGTCCTGGTCTTAAGGACTTTACAGTTCATTTTCTAGAAATTGAGTCAGCTTCGAGTCCAGAATAAAAGAGAACCAGCCTTAAAATCTGTCTCAGGACATGAGCATGATGTGGCAGAGCACACCTGTAATCTCAGCGAAGGAATCTAATTCAGCTGGGGAGGGGCCTCGGTCCTGAGGGGTTTGGGATAGCAGGGTGTGAGAAAACCTCCCAAACCGCCCGAGCTGTGGGGCTGGGTGGGGGAGACTCGGCAGGTGTGGGGCGGGGAGGTAAGTTGACCCTTGGTCAGCAACCGCACCCACGAGGAAAGCATTCCCAGGCTTCCCGCCCTTAGTCTGCAGGTGACGGACTCAGGGGTGGGGGTTGGGAGTGGGGCGCGGAGAATGCTCCAGCCTAGTTTGCCGTCTCCATGGCGACCGCCCGCTTGGCGCCAGCCTGACAGCCCGTCCGGGTTTTATGAATGGGTGACGTCACGGGCCTGGCGTCTAACGGTCTGAGCCGCTTGTTCAGACGCTGACACAGACCAGCCCGGGAAAGGAAAGGGAGGGGGCGATCTCCGCAGCTGCTGCGCCCTGGGAGGGAGAGCTTGCTCCGAGGCCTTCAAGAAGGAAAAAAAAATCTAGCAAAAAGAGTAGAAAAAATTAAAAAAAAAAAAAAAAATCACCAGCTGCTGCAGATTTGGAAACTTTCTGCAAGAGGCTGCAAATCCAGGGTAGAATTGGGGGCTGAGTTCTACTCCACCGCGATCCTCTATCTAGTTCAGGTCTCAGATTCTGTCTTCTGCTTTAAAGAGGTTCCTAGTATCTCTCCCAGTTCAACCGACCTAGGTCCTGGTCCTAGGAACTTTACAGTTCATTTTCTAGAAACTGAGTCAGGCACGGAGTTGAGAGTAAAAGAGAGCCTGCTTTAAAATCTGTCTCAAAACATGATGTGGCCGAGCACACCTGTATAATCGCAGCACCTGGGAGTCAGAGCGAGGAACATCTTAATTTTAAGGTCATTCTCCGCTACATAGTAAGTTCCAAGTCTAGCATGGGGTTACATGAGACTCACTCTAAAAAAAAAAAAAAAAAAAAAAAAGTCAGCAAATCCTCCAAAGTAAATAAATATAAAAATAAAATTCGGCTTTTAATAAGTAGAGATCACAGCCCAATTTGGGAATCTTTGGCTAGTCCTGAGTCACTGGCCAACCCAGAACCAGCCACTTCCCGTTCCTGTTTTATCTGCAAAATGGACCTGGAGAAGTGAGAAAGAGACGGTGAGAAGGTGATTCCTGGGGTCGTTTTGTTAGCCATAAAATTAGCTTGGCCTCTTTGCTTCCTTAAGGAAGAGCCCACTAGTTGCTCTGCCTATGCCCTCTCACCCTGTCAGTTCTTGAGCCCCACTACCTCTTCATCAGCCTAAGGGTGTACTAGTAGATCCAGAGGTGGGACCCGAAGGCGTGCTAAGCCACGCCCCCCGCAGCTTATTGGCTGCTTTTGAACGTTCTGAACCCGCCCTGGGTCCGCCCTTATAAAAGACTGGCCCCAGCGCTCAGCCCTCTCATTGTACAACCCTTCTCCAACTTCTTGGCGTCTTCCTACGCTCTGTTCTCAGGCTCCTCCGCTCCCCTCCGTCTGTCCTCAGGATCATGAAGGTCGCCAGTGGTAGTGCCGCGGCCGCCGCAGGCCCCAGCTGTTCGCTGAAGACCGGCAGGACGGCGGGCGAGGTGGTGCTTGGTCTGTCAGAGCAAAGCGTGGCCATCTCGCGCTGCGCTGGGACGCGCCTGCCCGCCTTGCTGGACGAACAGCAGGTGAACGTTCTGCTCTACGACATGAACGGCTGCTACTCACGCCTCAAGGAGCTGGTGCCCACCCTGCCTCAGAACCGCAAAGTGAGCAAGGTGGAGATCTTGCAGCACGTTATCGACTACATCAGGGACCTGCAGCTGGAGCTGAACTCGGAGTCTGAAGTCGGGACCGCCGGAGGCCGGGGGCTGCCCGTCCGCGCCCCGCTCAGCACCCTGAACGGCGAGATCAGTGCTTTGGCGGCCGAGGTGAGGTCCGAGTCAGAGTAAAAAGTATTACATTATTCTCCAGTGGGAAACTGAGGCCACGGGGTGTGTGTGTCCCCTTTACTTTTCAGGCGCATAGCTATTTAGGGGCAACTAATAGAAAAAGGCTCGCGCTTTCATCGTGCCTCCTGGAGTAAAAAAATGGGAACGCCTCTCCCCTCCTTGTCCTTTCCAGTGGGTCTCATGCCTTATCTCGCTCTGGTGTTCACAGGCGGCATGTGTTCCGGCAGACGATCGCATCTTGTGTCGCTGAAGCGGCACACTGAGAGACCAGATGGACTCCAGCCCTTCAGGAGGCAAGAGGAAAAAAGTGCTCTCGGTTCCCCAGGGGAGCCCGCGACCACGGGACTCTTGGCGGATCTGTCCAGGGGGTAGAGGGTTGATCAACGGAGTCTCACCCTCTCCACCTTTCAAGCCTCCAGAGATTTTGGGGAGGGGGTTAATCAACCCCGTGTGTTTCTGTTTTTTGAAAAAGCAGACTTTTTTTTTAAATGGTCACATTTCGTACTTCTCGGATTTCTGAGGAAATGTTTTGTATTGTATATTACAATGATCACTGACTGAGAATATTGTTTTACAATAGTTCTATGGGGGTGGGTTTTTTGTTGTTATTAAACAAACACTTTAGATAACGTTGCTGTGACTTCTTGGATGGGGGAGGGGCAGGGCAGGAGTCACCTCTGACCGTTTTCACAGCTGGTGTTGAGAATCTGGGGGATTGGATGACCACATCTGGGTTGCCATTCTTATCGACCTGAATGAGTGTTTCCGGTGTCTTTAATGTCTATTCTGTCCCTCATCTCTGGCCTTTTCCCTGTTCCCTAGTGTCATAAAATTAAATCCTCTAGACCTCTAGAAGGGCTTTCTCTCAACATGGTCCCTAGGCCATCTGGATCACCCAGGGAGGTTGTTAAAATGCAGATGGACCTGCTAGGTCTCCCCCCCCCCCCCCAGGCTGGGGAGTATTCAAGCCATTCAAGTTGGAAAATCAGGTCACTGGACCATTCATTTCCTTACCAAGGGCAGAGGTTTGTGTGATGAGACCTGGTAAAAAGGGCCTGCCTAAGGTCGTAGCTTGCTTGAAGCAGGACTTCTGCTGCTTCCTCTTCCCTCTTCCCTGCTGAGCCACCTTTTTCTGGATGCCAGCAAACTGCCCTAGGGCTTCTGCCTTGTCCAAGTGGGTGACGAAATTGGCAAGGTTAGGCTGTACACAGCTGCAGGGCCACCTGCTCTGGGTCTGGACTCGGCCCCCTCACCCTGGCCTGGCTCTGCTAGCAGATCAACACCACCACCACCACCCCCAAGCTACTGTGTTAGGAGAGTCATGTCCCCAACTCCTGAGAAGGAAAAAGGTTTTCCGTAGGTTTTGTCTACCTGGACATGTTGCTTTGTGCTGACAAGGGGAGTGCACAAATATTAGGGCTTGCCCGTTTGTGACCTGAGCGACTTGTGGTAGGAACTGGGGCATCTCTCCGTGTGCAGGCTTGGACTGGAGTGGTGGATGGATGTAGCAAGGCACACATGGGTTCTTCAGACTACTGTGTGCCCTTCAGTCCTTGGGACTTTGGGTGCATTGTGCTCATACCTGCCTGGCTCTAGGTTGATGTTATAAGCTACAGAGCCACACTGGGCTCCTTTGTAACTGTAGATTGCTTGGCATTCCCAGGCCACTTTGAACCATTTCTCAAGAAGTATAATTCCCATCTCCTTGGCCAATTTCGACTTAGACCTTGAGGACACCATCCTTCAAGTATCCCTGCCAAGTAAATTCCCTAGGAGAAATGGAGTCCCAGAAAGGGCTATGGATATAGTTTGTCACTAAACAAAATAAACCAGTTGTACTAAAGGCATGTTCCTGCCAGTCTGGTCTGTGTAGCAAGATCCAAGCAACTTAGATAGGGAGACCCTGTCTCACAATGTGAACTAACAATTAAAACCCAAATAACGTCTAGAACCAGAAGCCAGACTGCTCCTTTGCCTGAAGGACTTAAGGATCCCCAATGGGGCTAAAGGTAGGATTCTGAACCCAGTTTTACCATGGAAAAAAGAAACAACAAAAATAAATAAAATTCAGAATTATTTATCAAGCACTTACATTAAGTTTGACTAAGTTACGTTAACTTTAACACTAAGCCAGGTACATAAAATGATCTCAAGCATTTGATGGACTTTACTTTGGTCGTAGTTTTATTTATAGGTGATTAAACCCTTTGCTGTGCCCTCTCCACCTGGGCAGTTTTATAGTACTAACCTCACAGAATCATCCAGAATAAATGAAACCCAGATCAGACTTCAGCACACAGCCTGATACATAAGACAGTTAGAAATAATTAAACGTGTGCGCCCACTTCCTCCGCATGTGTGAGTCCCCCTTCGCAAGCCCACCCACCGGGATGTGGGCGTGTGCCCGCGTGCATCTCTACCCTCCAGAGCCTTCTAGCCCAGAAAGGGGCCACTGCGCCCCTGGCCACTTCCCCCATCATCCAGGCACACTCTGGCTTCCACGTTTCCCTCTCTTCCTCTTTGGCCGGGACCCAGCCCATCTGGAGGCCGACTCCGCAGCGGCCTGGGAGCGTTTCCATCAGCTGGGCCCAAGGAATGCGGAGCTATTTAACCTGAGCATCCCCAGGTGTACGGAGGCGCCTGGCTGTCTGGGCCCGCCGACTTTGGCACAGCCGCGCTAGACAAACAGCGGCCGCCCCCGCCCTGCCCCTCCGCCCGCAGCTGCAGCCGGGCCTGGGAATGGGGCGGGTGTCGGCAGCTTGCATAAGAGGCACCAAAGAGGGAGGGGGCCAGAGGCCACCAATGTGTGCACATATCCCCAATTGTGTGTGTGTACTCCAGACCAAGGGCCAGAGACCACCAGTGTGTGTGTGTGTGTTCGTGCGCGCGCGCGTGTGTGTGAGTATGAGGGAGAGAGAACACCAAACCCAGGGACAGAGGACACCAACGTGTGTGTATGCCTATGTGTGTGTGCAAAAGCCGAACCCTCCTCTTTTGGAAATCATTAACATCTCAACCCCTCCCAGACAGGCTGGGTGCCGCTAGGAGCAGGGCAAAGACTGAAGAGGAACCACAGGACAAGTTCCTTGGGTGCTGGACTCAGGGTCCTTATCTTACTTAACAAACACACAGTGCTTAGTATTCGATTGGTCTTATCCTATCCTGGGTCTTAGACAAAAGGCCAAAAAGTGATTAGGCACTAACTACACTAAACTTTTAAAAGTATCAACTTATTTAACCCCTTCGTGGCCCAATGCAATCTTCTGCTCATTTTGATTGAGCCTAGCCTTTAGTACTGAGCCATCTTTCCAACCCCTTAAGCTCATTTTAATAGCAATAATAGTAATGGTTGGCTAACCTTTTTTTTTTTTTTTTTCTTTTGATAATGGGGAACCAAACCCTGTACCTTGAACACGGAACATGCTCAGCAAGAACCTAATGACCAGCCACATCCCTGGCTTTTGCTTTTTTGAGACTGCATCTCTCTGTGCAGCCTGCCTGTATGTAAACTGGCCTGAAACTGCATCCTCTTCACTCTGGGATTGCAAACCGAGCAGGAGGATCAAGAATTCAAGGAAATCCTAACCTACAGAGCAAATGTGAAGCCAGCCTGGGCTACAGGACACCCTGTCTCATACAACAACAAGAACAAACTCTAAGCCGGGCAGTGGTGGCGTACGCCTTTAATCCCAGCACTTGGAAGGCAGAGGCAGGCAGATTTCTGAGTTCGAGACCAGTGTGGTCTACAGAGGGAGTTCCAGGACAGGCAGGGCTACACCGAGAAACCCTGTCTCGAAAAAAAACAAAACAAAACAAACTCTAACGAACCAAGGAAGGTAGAAATAGCCCAGGCTTCCTCAGATCCAAGATGTCCTGGGGTAGGTTCTATGACTTGCCTTTGAGAGAACACTTGTCTTATGAGGGATTATCAAGCTCTGACATCTACAGGCGTCTACAGGTGTCAGTCATTATCCCCAATCCCCAGGGAAACCGTGGTACCTCTTACACATATACAAGCCCACTCTTGCCTGGCCCCTGAGCAGGTCATCCAGGCATAGTGCTGCAGTGCCTGCCTGATGCAGGTGCTGCTTCCCCCTCCCAACCCACTCCCAGCATTTCACTTTATTTTTTTATAGTACAGGGGATTGAACCTAGGGCCGCCTCACATATGCTAGGCAAGCGGTCTGCTATTGTGTGTTATCCTGATTCCAGCTACACTCTTGAAGTGCTTCCTCACACAGACTCCTTTCTTTCTTTCTTTCTTTCTTTCTTTCTTTCTTTCTTTCTTTCTTTCTTTCTTTCTTTCTCTTTCTTTCTTCTTCTTCTTCTTCTTCTTCTTCTTCTTCTTCTTCTCTCTCTCTCTCTCTCTCTCTTTCTTTTTTTTTTGGTTTTTCGAGACAGGGTTTCTCTGTATAGCCCTGGCTGTCCTGGAACTCACTCTGTAGACCAGGCTGGCCTCGAACTCAGCCTCCCAAGTGCTGGGATTAAAGGTGTGTGCCACCACTGCCCGACATTTTTTTTTTTTTTTTTAACTTTTTCTTAATGCCAGTTGTTTTGTTTGCTTACTTGCTCGTTTTCATTCATTCATTCTTGAGACAGGGTCTCACTATGTAGCCCTGGCTGGTCCTGGAACTCACTATGTAGATCAAGCTAGCTTCAAACTTATAGAGATCCACCTGCCTCTGCATCCAGAGTACTAGGATCAAAGGCATGTACCACCTCATCTGGGCTTTTTTTTTTTTTTTTTTTTGGTTTTTCGAGACAGGGTTTCTCTGTGTAGCCCTGGCTGTCCTGGAACTCACCCTGTAGACCAGGCTGGCCTCGAACTCAGAAATCCGCCTGCCTCTGCCTCCCGAGTGCTGGGATTAAAGGCGTGCGCAACCACTGCCTGGCTCTGGGCTTCTTTTTTTTTGAGACAAGGTTTTACTCTGTAGCCCAGGCTGGCCTTGGACTCCAGGCTGTCCTCCTGCCACAGTTGCTAGGATTGTAAGTATGAGCCAGCCAGTGCCCCAGCAATAGGACTTATTCTTACTGAACACCAGAACTCCCAACCAGGGAGGGTTACCCAATGCCCAGGGTTACATAGCTGGGTTCCCAAGTGCTAGGCAGTTCTCAGATTCTGCCTGGCTACTGTAGTGAAAGGAGGTGAGTCACAGGGTCAGGCAGGAGTTGGGTGAGGCTGGGGTGAGGACCAGGCGCTACTTTCCTGGAAAAGGAAGGGAAGAGGAAACCGGGGCTAGGAGGAACCACAGGTGGGGGGAGGGGAGCAGGCCTGCCTCCCTTATCTCTCTGACCCCACCCTGGCTGGCTCTGCTTCCTGCCCCTAACTCTTGCAAAACCTCCTTCTTCGCAGAGCTGCCCCCAAGAGAGGTGCCCCAGGCCCTTACAGGGTTGCATCAGGGCATTGTGCAAGGAGCGGTTAGGAGCCGGTGAGATGGCTGTGGGCCAAGAGGGAAGCGGGAGAGCCAGCCCCAGTGCCACTTCTGATCGGAAGTCTGCTGCTTCTGTCTGGCTTTCAAGCATCCTGAGCTTTCTATCTACTGCTCTGAGCTTCCTGCAAAGTCAAATCAATAGGCTCTGAGCTTCAGGCTAAGCTGCAGTCACTTCTCCCTGGAAATGTATAGGAGTTCCAACTGTCATTTATCCTGCAGTTAGACACCTCTTCCCTCCCATGCACTTGGGGCAGACTGCAGTAACTAAATTCCAACAATAATCCATACAGTCTACAAGTTTCCATTCTTAGTTGGAGATTGACAGTGAATGAATATGCATGCGCGCGCGCGCACACACACACACACACACACACACATACACACACACACACACACACCCCAGAGGTTCATTTACTCTGAAATTTAAACTTCAAGGCGCGCTCTCTCTCTCTCTCTCTCTCCTAACCCCCCAGGGTTTGTTTAGCCCCGTCCATCCTGGAACCCACTCTGTTGACCAGTCTGGTCTGAAACTAAGAGATTCATCTGTCTCTGCCTCCTGAGTGCTGGGGATTAAAGACATGTGCTACCACCTGCAAGACTCCTCACTCTTTTTTTTTTCTGAGACAGGGTTTCTCGGTGTAGCCCTGGCTGTCCTGGAACTCACTCTGTAGACCAGGCTGGCCTTGAACTCAGAAATCCACCTGCCTCTGCCTCCCAAGTGCTGGGATTAAAGGCGTGCGCAACCACTGTCCGGCGACTCCTCACTCTTAAGAGTTTGAAGTTTACAGATTTCTTTGTGCAGTTGGAAAATTTGAATGTGGTGTTCTTGTTAGAGGCTCCACAGAACCTAGGTTGTGTGTGAGGAGAGGCAAGACAGAAGTAATACGGTTTTGTGTCTGTTGTGTTTGTGTCCCATTCTTGGGTTTGAGACCCGGGATCTCTAAACGAGGAGGATGGGGAAATTTTCTGAGAGGGGAACCAGTGGAGCCTCCCTCCCCAGGGGCCCTCATGACACAACCATGGGTTGTGTGGGATCTGGTTTTTCTCTGTCCACTCGCACCCCCTGTTGGAAGAACCGGAACTGCGCCCGCATGGGCGCGAAACCCTGCTTAGGTCCTGCAGTTAGAGACAGCCTGAACCCTGGCGGCCTCTAATGGAATGTGAGAGTATTTAAGCGTGTGTGTGTGTGTGTGTGTGTGTGTGTGTGTGTGTGTGTGTGTGTGTGTGTGTGTGTGTTCCTGTTTGGTTTATGAGTATGTGTCCAGGTACTCAGATAACTGTTTACCAGAATCCAGAAACTTCCACCCACAGCTGAGCTCTGATTAAGACCTTATGTATCTGGGCTGGAGTTAAGAGCAGGCACTATTCCAGCACCTTCAGTGGATGGCCTCCCTTAACTTCAGCTCCAGGGACATCTGATGCTACCGGGTTCCTCAGACACCTGTATTCAGGAGACATCTGCATTCAGGAGTACACACCATATACATAACTTAAAAACTAATAATAAAATGCATCTTTTAAAAAAAACAACAAACTTAGACCCAGGACAGTATTTTCACAAGGACCTACTTCCTTCTTCTTTACAGTTAGGTCCTGTTAGGATAAAGCAGAGAAAAAGTTCCTTGGTGGATTCAGGGCCAAGGTGTGCAACTAAAAACTGGCACAACAGAGCTAATCCAAGCGGTGGATTGGGGGAGGGGGGGAGCGAAAGACATGAGAGCAAGACAGAGACAGAGAGAACAAACAAGACAGACAGAGCCACCTCGGGTGGCCCTGGACCTTTTAAAGGGAGTGCACATTGCTCTGCACCTCACAGCAGCTGTGGAAATGCACTGCACCTGGTGACAATGGCAGTGGGTGATGATGTAAGCTGAGTTGCTGAAAGGCAGTCTGATGGAGCGTGCCTGATTTACTACAGGTCCCATCTCCTAAAGTTTTCAGAACCTTTCAAAATAATACCACACCTGTACGGGACACTTTCTATTCAAATCATAGCACAGACCTTGTCTCAGAACCAACCCTGTGGGGCTAATGGTCTATCTTGGGGTGGAGCACATGCTTGGCCTGTTCCAGCAGCACAGGAACAAACCAAATACAAAACAAAGATAGAATCCACTGAGTGACCCCAGTTTTTTTGACCTTTGCTTTTTGAGACTAGACCTCACCGTGTAGCCCTGGATAGCCTGGACCTTGCTACGCAGAACTGCAGAGAAATGCTTGCCTCAGCTTCCAGGGATTAAAGCGTGTGCCTTCAGGTCTTACTCCAAAGTTTTGTTTCTGTTTGTTGGTGTTGAGGCAAGGTCTCAGTCGGCCTCAGGCCGACCTGGAATTCACACTATAGCCCAGGTGGCCTTGAACTCAAGATAATTCTCCTGCCTCTGCATCCTGAGGGCTGAGATTATAGCCATCAAGTCTGGCTGTTCCCAGTTGATTTGGAACCCTAAGTTTGGGGTTGTTTGTGAGTAAGCATAGCTGGGGTGGTCTCTCTTATTCACTTGTTCAGTGTGTTTCTGTATCTAGATTGAGGACTCCCTTCCTGAGCACCCTGCCTGCTGCCCCCTGTCTGCTGACTGGCACGGAGTCACTTCTCAGTAAACATGTGTACTAGAAAAGAAGGTAGATAAATAGATGCAAACCTACCATACTAGATAGAGTCCAGCTCCTTATCCAGCTGGGTGGACTTTGGGACAACCCTGTCATTGAGGAGAAGGGAATGTAAGCTGTGAACATCTAGAGTCCACAAGCCCAGACAGGAGCACTGAGAACGGCTCTGGTTACCAAAGCCCAAGGCTAATATGTGGGCCCTTATGTGCTCACCTGCATCTTCTTCTTGTTCTGACCTGTAGACTTTGCACAAAAAACTTCAAACAATGTTTGCCAAATCTCCTTTATCTGAATTCACCTCCTCCGGGAAGCAGGTCCAGTTTGGGAATTCTCACAGGCTCCCCTGAGGCTATGGTTTGGATTTAAAGTGACCGTCCAACAGCTTCATGTATTCAGGGCTTGATCTCTAGCTAATGACACTGCTGAAGGGTGACTGGACCATGGGAGCATCTCCCCAGCCTTTTATCTTTTGAGACAGGGTCTTACAGAGCCCAGCCTGGCTTCAGAGTCCTGTCTTAAAATAGAAAGTAAAAAAAGATCTGGACATGTGGCTCAGTAGAAGAGTACTCACCTAGCATGTGCAAAGCCATAGAGTCAATTTCTAGTCAAGGAGACGAGTCAGGGTGTGTGTGTGTGTGTGTGTGTGTGTGTGTGTGTGTGTGTGTGTGTGTGTGAAGTATGGAACCATGCACCTATAACTCCTATGCCAGGGAGATAGAGACAGAAGGGTCCCTGTGCTTTCTGGTCCGTCAAGCCCAGTCAATGAACAGTAGGTTCACTGAGAGACCCTGCTATGTAAAATGAGATGACGAATAATAAGAGTAATGATGGGGGGCTGGAGAGATGGCTCAGTGGTTAAGAGCGCCGACTGCTCTTCCGAAGGTCATGAGTTCAAATCCCAGCAACCACATGATGGCTCACAACCATCCATAATGAGATCTGATGCCCTCTTCTGGGGTGTCTGAAGACACCTACAGTGTACTTACATATAATAAATAAATAAATAATTAAAAAAAAAAAAGAGTAATGACAGAACACACATGCTTCTGACTTCTGGCACACACCCATACACACACGTGCACACACCCATACAAATACATACACATACACTTCACAAATTAAAGTGATAATATTTGGGGCTGGAGAGATGGCTTAGTGGTTAAAAGCACTTCCAGAGGTCTGCTGTTCAGTTGCCAGCAAGCACACAGGACAGCTCTCAACTACCTATAACTCTGGCTCCAGGGGATCCCACACTCTCTATTAGCCCCTGCAGGCACCCACATACAAGTGGCATACACTCAAATTGACATCTACACTTAAATAAAGACAAAGATACATCTTTAAAAAATAATAGTGGGGGGCTGGAGAGATGGCTCAGCGGTTAAGAGCACTGACTGCTCTTCCAGAGGTCCTGAGTTCAAATCCCAGCAACCACATGGTGGCTCACAACCATCTGTAATAGGATCTGACGCCCCCTTCTGGAGTGTCTAAAGACAGCAATGTACTCACATTAAATAAATAAATAAATAAATCTTTAAAAAAAAAAAAATAAAAAAAATAATAGTGGGGTGACATAATACAGACATTGCAGTACATTGAGCTCCATAGAGACAGCACCCTGGCAAGCGAGAGCTGGATAGGCACTGGGCGACTCTGTGCCTCTCAGAGGAAAATCAACTAAACATGGGCAAAGGAGATCCTAAGAAACCGAGAGGCAAAATGTCCTCATATGCATTCTTTGTGCAAACCTGCCAGGAGAAGCACAAGAAGAAGCACCAGGATGCTTCTGTCAACTTCTCAGAGTTCTCCAAGAAGTGCTCAGAGAGGCGGAAGACCATGTCTGCTAAAGAAAAGGGGAAACTTGAAGGCATGGCAAAAGCTGACAAAACTCATTATGAAAGAGAAATGAAAACCTACATCCCCCTTCCCCCAAAGGGGAGACCAAAAAGAAGTTGAAGGACCCCAGTGCACCCAAGAGGCCTCCTTCGGCCTTCTTCTTGTTCTGTTCTGAGTACCACCCAAGAATCAAAGGCGAGCATCCTGGCTTATCCACTGGTGATGTTGCAAGGACATGAGGAGCGATGAGGAGCACCACTGCGGATGAGGAGCACCACTGCGGATGAGGAGCAGCCCTGTGAGAAGGCCACCAAGCTGAAGGCGGAATACACAAAACGGATATTGCTGCCTACAGAGCTAAAGGAAAGCCTGGTGCGGCAGAAAGGGGGTGGTCAAGGCTGAAAAGTGCAAGAAAAAGAAGGAAGATGAGGAGGAAGAGGAAGAGCAGGGGAAGAGGAAGATGATGAGTAAGTTGGTTCTAGCGCAGTTTTCTCGTCTATAAAGAATTTAACACCATCCCCCATATAAAATTCACTCCTTTTAAAGAAGAGAATTGAAATGTAAGGCTGTGTAAGATTTGTTTGTAAAGTGTGCAGTGTCTTTTTTTGTATAGTTAACACACTACCGAATGTGTTTTTAGATAACCCTGTCCACGTAGCCACTAACCTTGCCTGGTACGGTCTGGGGGTTGTAAATTGGCAAGGAAATTTAAAGCAGGTTCTAACTAGTTATATATGGGGACAGTAGTTTGGTTTTGGTTTTGGTTTTCTTTTGGTCTTGTTTTTTTTTTGGGGGGGTTCATCTTCAGTTGTCTCTGATGCAGCTTATATGAAGATAATTGTTGTTCTGTTAACTGAATACCACTCTGTAATTATAAAAAAAAAATTGTGGCTGTTTTGTTGACATTCCAAATGCTTCTAAGTAAATACATTTTTTTATTTAAAAACTAATAATAATGGGCCAAGTATGGTGGTGCATGCCTTTAAGCATACGTCTGGGAAGCAGAAGCAGATGGACCTCTGTGAGTTCCAGATCAACCAAGGCTACATAAGTGTGAGACCATGTCTCAAAAATTAACAATAATTCTATAGTAGGGCTGGCTCAGTGGCTCAGTGGTTAAGAGTAGTTGCTGCTCTTGCCAGGGGACCTGGGATCAGTTTCCAGAACCTATATGGCAGCTCACAACGATCTGTTACTTCTGTTTGGCTTCCTAGGGTACAAGACATTCATGTCTCCAAAGAAACATATACACAGATGCAGGGGGGAATACATTACTAGGCATAAAATTAAAAATAAGGCTAGAAGCCTGGCAGTGGTGGCGCACGCCTTTAATTCCAGCACTTGGGAGGCAGAGGCAGGTGGATTTCTGAGTTTGAGGCCACCCTGGTCTACAGAGTGAGTTTCAGGACAGTCAGGGCTACACAGAGAAATCCTGTCTTGAAAAACCAAAAAAATAAAAAAATAAAAAAATAAAAAATAAAAAATAAATAAATAAATAAATAAATAAGGCTAGAGGTAGAGCCAGGTAGATCTCTGAAAATTTGAAGCCAGCCTGGTCTACAAAGCAAGTTTCAGGATAGCCAGGGCTACACAGAGAAACCCTGTCTGGAACAACAACAACAACAATAGTAAATAATTCTCCTGTGTCCTAAGAAGCCCACTAGAGAGCACCTTAACCTCGGTTCACCTCAGCAGTTATGTGACCCGGTATCGGAGGCCCTGGTAGGATGCACGGAGAGAGCTAAGACACCACTTCCTGCCTCTGTGACGTTTTCCCCCAGCAATGTGAAACTTTAATTGGATCATGAGAAAAACGTTAGGGAATCTGTGAAATTAATTATTTTTAATATAAGTGTCAGCAGTGAATTAATCCGGCAGCTGTACTTCTTTACCCTTGCTAGTCCCCGATAACCACACACAAGATTTAGTTCAAGCTGCCCATCAATATGTGGGCAGTAACATGGTTTTTATTAATCCCTAATCTAATCTGGCTACCTCCCAGCCCCATCTCCATGACACTTGCTGTTTAATATTGTTCCGGCCTTTGGGCTTTAGATGTTTTGTTCTCGTGGTGTTTTCTCAGACCCTCTCCTCCTGGCTCAATCTGAAACTTGCTCCTTCTCTCTCTCCACCCCATGGCTGGCAAAAGTTTCTGCCCTAGTCTCTCTTCTGTCCAACCATTGGGTGATCAACATTTATTGACAAGGCAGAGAATAAATGATAAGAACTGCTTATATGAGCCTGAGACAGGAGATTTTTGGTGTAAGCATCACAACACCGTGTCTGGATTGAGACAGGACACGAGGGTAGAGAAATCAGCATGTGAATAACACAAGGATGACCTTTACAAAATACTATGCCTACAGGAATCCAAACAGGCAGGCACTTCTTACAGCACAGCAGACTCTCTTCAAAGTAGGAGAGTAAAATGAAGGTGGTCCAGGTCATGACCAAGAGGCCTGAAGAACTGTCACAAATCGGAGAGGTGGAGGAGAAGTGACATTAAACATAATGCTGGACCTTGGATGGAATCACATGAACAGGAAAACGACATGGATCAGAAAGCAGGTGAAATCCAAAGACCTTCTGTCCCTGAGTTAATATCGAGACACCGAAAATGACGTCTTAGCCAGGCTGGAAAGACAGCTCAGTAAGGACCCAAGCTCAAATCCCTAGCACTTATGTAAAAAGCCAAGAGAGTAAGGCAGAGAGTGATAGAGCCAGACACTGAAGTAGCCAGGCACAGGTGCGTGCGCGCGTGTGCGCGCGTACACACACACACACACACACACACACACACACACACACACACACACACACACACACACACCAGTGACTGTATAGGTTGATATGAAATCATCAACTTTGTGTGTTTGTTTTTTGAAGCAGAGTTTCTCCGTGTAACCCTGGCTGTCCTAGAACTAACTGTAGACCAGTCTGACCTTGAATTCACAGATCTGCCTGTCTCCGTTTTCCAACTTCTGGAATTAAAGGTGTGCCCCACCATGCCAGGCAGCAATTATGGCTCACAGGTCGTAATTCTAAAGAAATTGCAAAATAATTTGAAACTAAGTTAATTACATAAAACATCAAAATTTACAAGATGCATCTAAAGCAAAACAGAATTGTATAGTATCAAGTATACATACTATATATATATATGGTCCCAAGTCAGTAATACAGACTTCTACATCATGAAACTAAAAAATGAAAAGCAAAACCAAAGTAAATAAACACAAAGACATAAGAAAATATGAAGTTATGAAATTGTGCCCGGAAGATGGCTGAGGGTTTGAGTTAAGAGTTTACTGCTCTTGGTGAGGACTCTCAGCACCCAATCCCCTAGCCCCCATCTACCTGTAACTCTGCTCCAGAGGATTTGATGCCCCCTTTTGGTTTCCATGGGTACCTGCATTCAAACATAAATCCACACACATGATTAAAAATAAACACAACTTTTATTCTTAAAAAGAGAAAGAGTAGAGGGCTGGAGAGATGGCTCAGTGGTTAAGAACACTGACTGTTCTTCCAGAAGTCCTGAGTTCAATTCCCAGCAACCACACGGTGGCTCACAGCCATTTATATTGCCATGTGATGCCCTCTTCTAGCATGCTGGTATACATGCAGATAGAGCACATAGATCCATAAAATAAATAAGTAAATCTTAAAAAAGAAAAAGAAAAAGAATGAAAGAAAGAGTAAATATCAGGGAACATGGACATGAACAAAACAACAAAAAGAAGAGAAATAATCCCAGCACTTTGGAGGCAGAGGCAGGTAGATCTCTGTGAGTTCGAGGCCAGCCTGGACTACCGATCAAGTTCTAGGACAGCCAGGGCTACACAGAGAAACCCTGTCTTAAAAAGCCAAAAAAGAAAAGAAATGAAACCAAAATCTTTGAAATAAAACAACAACAACAAACCCCAAGAGTCTCTCTATGCAACTCTGTGTGGCCTGGAACTCACAGAAATCCGCCTGCCTCTGCTTCCCCAGTGCTGAGATTAAAGGCGTGCGCCACCATGTCAGGCTTAGCTGCCTCTTTCTATACATGTCCCCAATACCGAGCTTTAGTGCCCACAGAAAAATGACAAATCCCTCCCTTCCCCACAGGTGCTGGCAAGAGTGCAATCCCGGTAAGGAGTATTCCCTATGCTGGTGCCCAACTGGGGATTTTGTTTAGTTTTGAAGTCTCATGTAGCCGAAGATAGCCTCAAACTTGCTAGGTGGCTAAGGATGACCTTTAACTCCCTGTCCTCCTGTCTGCACCCCCAAGTCCTCAGATTACAGGAGGGCACCATGAGGGCCAGTCTCAGGCAGGATCTCAGGGGCAGACTCACTCCCTGGCCTGGACCCCAGAGTGACCTGATGTGCAGAGAGTCTGTCACAGGTCCAGGATCCACAGAGGATGTTCTTCAATGGCCCTTCAGGCACAGTGAGCCACCGTATCTACCATGCCTGTTGAAGGGGTCCTGTTTTTGCTTTTTTCCTCAGCCCTGGGAAGAGCTTCTAAACAGATGTTCTTCATCATAGCCTCACTACATCGCAAGCCTGGAGTTCCCACAGAGGCTGGTGGGAAAGGACAAGGAAGAGCAGAAGGTCACGGCCCACATAAGCCTTCCCTAGGGAGGCCCTGTGAGAGACGAGAAACTGAGGCCCAGAAGTGGCATTGCTCGCCCAAGAGCCCACACAGAAGCTACTCTTCACAGCACAGATACCCACACATCTGGGGACACTGAAGGCATGCTGGGTATGGTGGCAAGACCCTAGGCTAAATCACTGGTGGGGGAGGGGCAGGGGTGCAGAGCACTGTGGGGAGGGGGCTGGACTGTGGCAGTGAAGATGTAAGATGTGCTTCTTCAAGGCAGTATGATTTAGGGCCTTCCTCTGCCCGCTGCTCCAGAGGGCCATGCCACAGCATACCTTGTCATCCTCCAAGGGGGAAACTGTCTGTTGGTATCTCTTAAATATAGAATTACTTTGGTTGGAAGGAAAGGGCAGCTCCCAGGGGTGACCACTAGAAACTGGCAGGACCTGCCCTTGGCACTTGGCAGAGGGCTATTGGAATCCCACAACGACATACTTGCCTTCTCCAGGCCCTACTACCAGGCCAGAACAGAAGTGATTTGCATCTTGCCTGTAAGTTCTTTCTAGTATCTTCCCTTACATGTCTGCCCTTGTATCTTTCCCTGAAGACTAGACCCCTTCCTTTTAGTAAACTGGGCTGGATGGGCTAACTAGAGCCCTGATGAATGGGCATATACCACGGACACGAAACCAGGGTGCTGTGATGCCAGTTCACAGTGGACCCTCAGCCTTCACATACCAGTCTATTGACAATCCTGGCCTCCCTAGCCAAATCATGCCACCCTCCATTTCCACAGCGGTCCTCTTCAGGCCTTTGGATGCCTCTCGTTCTCTTTTTTAGGTACTGGAGATCGAACCCAGGGCCTTGGATATGTCGGCCAAGCACTCACCACTAGCCCCAGTCCTCTCTAGAATAAAATTCAAGATCCTCACCGTGCTCCCTGTTTGTTGGCTCATCCCTCCCTTCCCTTCATTTAGCCTGTCTCTCGATTTCTGCCCTGTCCAACGCAGCCTCTTTTTTGGTCTGGAAAACACTCAGGTCTTTCTGCCTCTGGGCTCCAACAGGTCTTTCTCTCTGCCTGAAACTGGACCGTGAACTTGTAAGAGCAGGATTTATGTCTGGTCTTGGCACTGTAGACTGGTAATGAATGCAGCTGCACGGGGTCTGCCTCAATACATTCTTAAAAACAAAGAAAGAAAGGAAGAGCCGGGCAGTGATAGCACTATATCGCCCGATCCCATCCCTCAACTGGTTTTGTTTTGTTTTGCCTTGTTTTTTAAGCAAGATCTTTCTTTTTGTTTAAGATTTATTTATTTATTTTATGTATATGAGTACACTGTAGCTGTCTTCAGACACCAGAAGAGGTCCATCGGATCCCATTACAGATGGTTGTGAGCCACCATGTGGTTGCTGGGAATTGAACTCAGGACCTCGGGAAGAGCAGTCAGTGCTCTTAACGGCTGAGCCATCTCTCCAGCCCAGGCAAGATCTTTTTAAGTAGCCCTTGCTGGCCTGGTAATCAATATGTAGCCCAGGCTGGCCTTGAACTCAGTGTGATCCTTCGGCCTCAGCCTCCAGTGCTGGAATTATAAGGATGTGTCTCCACACCTAAGTCCACTGCCCGCCTTTTGTAGCCTAGGTTGGTTTTGCATTCATCAGCAGATAAGGGTGCTTGCTGAGCAACTCTGACAAATTTGATCCTGGAAACCTTCCTCTGAACTCTACAGGCTTACTATGGCTTACTATTGCACATACATGCCCACACTCACACACACTGTGGGGATGCACACTCACACACACTGTGGGGATGCACACTCACACTGTGGGGATGCACACACACACACTGTGGGGATGCACACTCACACACACTGTGGGGATGCACACACACACACTGTGGGGATGCACACACACACACACTGTGGGGAAGCACACACACACACACTGTGGGGATGCACACTCACACACACTGTGGGGGATGCACTCACACACACTGTGGGGATGCACAC
>CM052701.1:25120462-25130991 GCA_028551405.1 Uromys caudimaculatus | reverse complement strand
TGCACACACACACACACACTGTGGGGAAGCACACACACACACTGTGGGGAAGCACACACACACACACTGTGGGGAAGCACACTCACACACACTGTGGGGATGCACACACACACTGTGGGGATGCACACACACACACACACTGTGGGGATGCACACACACACACACTGTGGGGATGCACACACACACACACTCTGGGGATGCACACACACACACACTGTGGGGATGCACTCACACACACTGTGGGGATGCACACACACACACTGTGGGGATGCACACACACACACTGTGGGGAAGCACACACACACTGTGGGGATGCACACACACACACTGTGGGGATGCACACACACACACACTGTGGGGAAGCACACACACACTGTGGGGATGCACACACACACACACTCTGGGGTTGCACACTCAAACATACACACAATAATTTGTTGGGTTTTTTTTTTTTTAATCTTTTTTTGAGCAAGGTCCCTCTATATAGCCCTGGCTGTCCTGGATCTCACTATGTAGACCAGGCTGGCCTCAAACTCAGAAATCCACCTGCCTCTGCCTCCCAAGTTCTGGGATTAAACTGCTTCACTAGTGCAGTATCAATACATAATTCCTTCTTTCTTTGTTTTTATTTTTGAGGTGATGTCTCACTATGTAGCCTTGGCTGGCCTGAAACTAGCTATGTAGACCAGGCTGGCCCCCAACTCATAGAGGCCTGTCTCTGCCTCCAGAGTGCTAGGTCAATAGGTAATTATTTATTAAATGGACCTGAGGATTTTCTGGTAATGAAGTATTACAGCCTGTGAAACAAGATACATGAGGCAGGAACTAACCTTCGGTCTCTCACATGGAAGTGAAAAGACATTAGGCCACTTGTTGAGAGTCACAGCTCAGATGAGAAATGGGGAGGGGGGGTTGGGGTGGGAGGCTTTATCTCTCCTTAGAGACAGTGTCCTGTAGGTAAAGTCAACTTTGTGATCCTCCTGCCTCTACCTCTGGAATCCTGGGACCAGTGGTAGCCTGCAGCAGAAGGAGGCTTTCCCCTCTCCCCTTACCGCACCTCTCTTAGGGTGGAGGGCCCAGGAGAGCCCACAAAGGTACTTGAAGGCTGCCTGGGGTGGGAGGCTGGAAGGCTGATAAGACACTAGAGTCACACCTGTAATCTCAGCGCCCTGGAATCGGAGGCAAGAGGTAGCTCACGGCCAGTCTCCACTATATAGTGAGTTCCAGGCCAGCCTGGACTACAGGAAACCCTAACTCAACAAAACCAGGGAGCATTCCTGGTGGGATGGCATGGGAGAAAGGTGTGGCATCAGGGTTCTCCTCCTGTTCTTCTGTCAGCTGGGAATCTGCTGAGGTCCCTACACCGGTGAGGACCCGGCGGGAAGCAGCAGTCCTTTCTCTTTTCCTGTACCCCTGGAGACATGGCCCAGCACAAGCGACCGAGGCGGGATGTTCCCACGTGGGGGTGGCGGGCGGAGGCGGGGCGTGCTCTGGTCCCCTCAGCCCAGTCTGCGGTTCTCTGCCAGTCACTCAGACGGGCAGCTCTGGGTAGCTCCGCCGCTTCCAGCTTGCAATTGTAAGTCCCACCTGAGGGAAGGGTCGCGGGGGTGGGGAGTTCGTGGTGGCCACCCTAAGCCTTTGCCCCATCACCACACAGCCCTCTTTTACTGAGATTCCCCCCACTGACCCGTTTTAATGGCGAGTCCTAGTCCCGGGCATCACTCCCGGCCCCAGAAGTGGGGTCTCTCTCCAGAGAGTTAGGCTGGCTCTTTTCCTAGAAGTGCTGCCTCTCCCACCCGCTGACCCAGTTTGGTCCTTGGTTTCTAAAGCTCCTGGGATGCCAGACTCTGCAAGCCCCGCGTCCCAAGTCCGGAGAGATGGTAGGGCGCAGCCTGCCCCCTCCTCCTGCAGCGGAGCAGGCAGAGCGCACGTAGGCAGTCAATTAAGGAGACCTTGGAGCCAGACCTAGAGCATCTGCTTAGAGGTCTGGGCTAACAGCCCTGCGGGGAGGAAGCTCAGGACTTTCTCTGGGGCAGACAATTAGTGGGGCTTCGCAACGTGGCTGATGGGAGGCTGGCATCAGAGGACAGGCTCCCCGTCCTAAACTGTTCAGATCTCACCCAGTGGCTTGACCTCTTCCCATTTCCCAACCGATGAATGGAGAACCCAAGAGGGCCCCAAAGATCTAGGGCAGCGGTTCTCAACCCTGGAGTTGAACGACTCTTTTACAGGGGTCTCCTAAGACCATTGGCATATCAGGTATTTACATTAGGGTTCACAACAGCAGCAAAACTTGTAGTTATGAAGTAGCAAGAAAAATAATTTTACACTTGGGGGCCACCACAACATGAGAAACTGTATTAAGGAGTCACCACAGCATTAGGAAGGTTGAGAACTACTGGTCTAGAGCCTCCCATCAACTCCCATGGTGATATTAGACAAAGCTGGAATGGTCAGGCGACCAGCCAGTCAGAATCTGACCCTGAGGTGCAGCCAGAGAGCAGCATGGTACTGAACCAGACATGTCTCTCGTCCTGCAGATGTTTTCCAGAGCTGCCCGGAGCCTGGTAATGAGGACAGGAGGACTCAAGACTCGAGGGACACACAGCCCAGGAGATGCTGGTAAGTCTCAGATCGGGTGCCCAGCACAGACTCAGAGCTCTGACAGGGAGGCCTGTTAACTAGCTTATATCACTTCCTTTGATCCTGTCCCTGGGTCCTGGACCAAGTTTTTCTAGCAAATGGAGCCACTGAGGAAGGAGGGGGCAGACCCCTTCATTCCAGGTCTCATTAGAGCTTGGCTCCCACACCTTACCTCTAAGGCCTTTGTATCCCAAGGGAGACAGTGCTACAGAATGGGGACCCTGACTTCTCCTTTCCAGACCTTGGTGTCAGGACTGGCAGAAGAAAGGGATCTAAAGCAGGAGAGATTTCAGCCAGATAGCAGGAGGAGTGTCCTAACTCTCAGGAGAATAATGTCCAATATAACATTTGTCGATCCATTACAACCCCAGTACTTGGAAGACTGAAGCAGGAGGATCACTGTGAGTTAGGGACCAGTAGTCTGGGCTACAGAGGGAGACTGTCTCAAAAAACCAAACTAGTAGATTGAGAGAGAGAGAGAGAGAGAGAGAGAGAGAGAGAGAGAGAGAGAAGACTCAGAACTAAAACTGCTCTGATATTGTTCTGCCTCTAGTGTCAACAAACAGGGGAGCCACGAGCAAAACCCTCCATCTTCTAGCCTTGCTCAGGGCAACCCAGCAGTCTGCAAGAAGCTGGGGCTAGTTACCAAGGAAAGCCTCTAGAAGAGGCTGGGAAGAAAACTATCCTCTCTGGACTGATGATCACTGAATACTGCAATGTGCCAGGTCTTTGGTTCTTTTTTTTTTTTTTTTGGTTTTTCGAGACAGGGTTTCTCTGTGTAGCTCTGGCTGTCCTGGAACTCACTCTGTAGACCAGGCTGGCCTCGAACTCAGAAATCCGCCTGTCTCTGCCTCCCAAGTGCTGGGATTAAAGGCGTGCGCCACCACTGCCCGGCAGGTCTTTGGTTCTTTAAAAAAAATTATTATTGCTTCTATGCACTGTGTATGGGGGTGATTTAAATATATTATTGTACACATGTGGGATATACGGGGTCCTGCTACACCATGCTTGTAGAGGTCAGAGGACAACTTTGTGGAGTCGCTCCTTCCACATTTGCATAGACTCTAGGGATTGAACTCAGGCCATCTGGTCACTTGCGGTCCCTTCCTTTCCTTTTGTTCTATTTCATTTTTTTGGAGAAAGACTCTTATGTACCAGGCTGACCTGGGAAGTGCTAGGTAGCTAAGAACAACCTTGAACTTCTAATCCTCCTGCCTCTGCCTCCCAAGTCCTCCCAAGTGATGACAGTCATGTTCCACCCTGCTTAGAGGTACTGAGGAATTAAACCCAGACCTTCCAACACCCCCAGGCGTCCTGTATACTAGGCAAACACTGTACTAACGGAGCTATATTCTTGGCTCCTCTTCCCTCAGAGGACCTTTGGGTGTATTATCTGGGAGCCTCTACTGAGGCGTGAAACAATCTGTCACCCATATCTTCTAGATGAGGCTGCTCAGATACAACTGTGCACAGTGACTTGCATGTGAAGCAGCAGTGCAAACCTAGCTGACTCTAATGAAGCCCCATTTGGCACGTGTAAAGATACGCACAGGGTACTTTATAGTTTGGGTGACAGTTTCGAATGGATCTCAGTTTAAGTCCTTCCTCATCCCTTACTGGACCTCTTCTCAGGCTTAGATCTTCTTCCCAAAGAACACAGGGTTTGCAACAAAGAGAAGGTGACCTGTAGCCCTGGCTGCGTTCCTTCCTTGAAGGAGCAATGTGTTTGTCTGTGAAATGGAGATGACCACATCATCTGGCTCAGAGTGACATGTGGCCAATGAGCCAACAACTCACCTGAAAGCCATAAGCTGGCACACGACCAACAAGAAATGTACTGCCTGCCTATAATTAAAATCATGAAAGGTGGTTCCGGGGCAGCCTGGCCACAGCTCCCTCCCTTGTACCTGCAGCTGGCAGCCGGCGGAGAATGGCCCCCTATGTGGACTGCTATGCCCAGCGCTCCTATCCCATGCCAGATGAACCCTTCTGCACAGAGCTCAGTGAGGAGCAGCGGGCCCTGAAGGAGAAAGAGAAGGGCAGCTGGACCCAGCTGAGCCGAGCCGAGAAGGTAGCCTGTAAGTATTGGGCTAGGCTGTATAGGGCTGGAGAGAAGGGGAAGACGGGGAGGGGTGGAGTTCAACTCACCCCTTTATTCACTGAACCTCATGTCTGAAGCTAGTGACACAGGGGACATGAAGAGAGTCACCTGGACTAACCTCATGGTGTGAGATAGGATGTGTGGCTAAAGTTGGATGTGTCCCTGGGAATACAGACCCAAAAAGCAGATTGGGGGTCTCTAGGAGGTCTTACTGGGGAATCCAAGTGATGTGGAGGAAGGTGTCATAGCAGGTGACAGGTGTGGAGGATCCTTATGACACTAAGTGGGGCAGAAAGAGGCAGCTGAGGTAGGTAGGGAGTCCAGAGGTAGAAGGGTTATGTAGCTCTGGGCTAACCTGGGCTATCTGGAATCTATTTGCCTCATTCCACAGTTGGGGTGGCAGACATCTTTTACTTCAGGAGGTACCAATGGACAGAAGCTGGCCCACTCACTCACTGGGTGTCTTACTGGGCATCTACTACAAACGCAGACGCTGGGGACAAGCCAGGCTGTACCCTTGCCGTGTAAACTCACACTGGTGCCCTGCCTGGCTCCTTTTCCTTCCTCCACACCCCCGCTGCTTTCCCATCTCCCTCTTCCTCTCCTTTTTGCTCCCCCTCTCCCCAACCTCCTCCTTCCTTCCTCTCCAACCTCCTTCTCTCTCTGCTCCTCCCTTCTTCCCTCTCTGCTCCTCCCTCCCTCCCTCCCTCCCTCCCTCCCTCCCTCCCTCCCTTCCTTCTCTCAATTCCATCCCTCTCCCTTCTATATCAAAAAGGGAATGCCCTCTTTTCTTCTAGTTATTTGTTTTTATTTTGTGTATGTGAGTACACTGTCGCTGTCTTCAGACATACCAGAAGAGGGCATCAGATCCGATTACAGAAGGCTGTGAGCCACCATGTGGTTGCTGGGAATTGAACTCAGGACCTCTGGAAGAGCAGTCAGTGCTCTTAACTGCTGAGCCATCTCTCCAGCTCCCCCCTCTTTCTTCTTTGCCCAAATGTCAGCACACTAAGTGTGTCCCTGTATCCACCATTAATTGGCCAGCAACTGGTCCCACAACCATAGGAAACTGAGGCTCAGGAAGATAAAGTCACTGGCTTGGCCACACAGCTTAGACTAGACACTGGTCAGGACTAGTTTCTACACACAAGGCTCCAGGACTATACCACAGCCATACCACACATTCTGGGAAGGTTGGTGAGCCACAGGATGGCACCAGTGCCCTCAGCACACAGCGACTGAGCCTGGACCTCTTGCCCCTGGTTCCCCCCTCTCACCTTCTCCTCACTGCCTCCCTTCTTTCTGCTGCTCTGAGTGGAGAGTCACTGTGGCAGCCAAACTGCCCAGCCCAAGACAGTTCTGCCCAGGACGCTGTGCCAGCTCTCATTTTCCCTCCACATAGCCATTTCAGAGCTATTTAAAGTACAGAGAAACATTGTTCACTTGGGGCCGACACCCTTAAAGAACTGTAAGGAGGGAGGGAAAGAGGGCTGGCCAGGAATGAAGAGAGGCAGGGAAGGAAGGAAGGGGGGAAGAAGAAACGAGGGAAGGAAAGAACGAAGGAAGGAAGGTCCGCGTCCTTCCTGAAGTCCTCCTGAGCCAGGTCCTTGGCACACAGACACTCCTTGTCCCCTCTGTTGAATTTTCACTCTGTGACTCTTGGTCTGAGCTGAGGCGCCATGCTGGGCAGTGGGCCACGATAGACCTGGTCCACACATCTCCCAGTAGCCATGCCAGATCCTAGGTAGGGATCGGACAATGACTGTATTTTGATAATTGCCAGAAGGTGTACAATTTAAGGAAAAATAAAGTTGTTAAGTTGGCATGATGATATACATTTGTAATCCCAGCCCTGGAAATGGCTGAGGCAGGAGGATTGCAGATGCAAGGGCAGCCTGGACTGTGTAGTGAGATTCTTTCCCAAAATAAACCAATGTTTTATAGTTTTAAATTCATAACGATACAAAACAGAGCCTCTTGTGTGCAGCCAGGGATCTGGGTGCTGGGAACATTGGTGAGCAGAGCCCTTGTTCTTCCAAAGGTCTGGGGGGGAGGGGGCGTGTGGCGAGCTCTACAATGTAGATAAAACTCTCAGCGGGAGGAGGGAAGGCAGGGAAGTCCTGATAAAAATTTGTCACATGAAAGCTTGTTTTTGAACTCCTGTGTTAGAAATCCACCTTCCCTCTCCAGTTAGAATGGACTCAAATCCAGCCAGGCAGTGGTGGTGCACCCCTTTGGACCCAGCTCTTGGGAGGCAGAGGCAGGTGGATCTCTGAGTTCGAGGCCAGCCTGGTCCACAGAGTGAGTTCCAGGACAGCCAGGGCTACACAGAGAAACCCTGTCTCGAAACAAAACCAAAAACCAAAACCAAAAATAAAACCAAAAACCAAAAACCAAAAACCAAAAACCAAAAACCAAACCCAAAACCAAACCAAAAGAATGGGCCCAAATCTGTGGCTGGTCAGGTCCTGTGGGATCTGCCTCCTGCTGAGGTTCACTACTACTCAGCCACACAGCCTTTCCTTGGCCCTCTCCCCATCTGTAGAAGTCCTGGGGCATTTAGGTTGATCTTTTGAAACAAAGGGTTTCATAATATATCTTGGCTGGTCTGGACTCCAGTGTGTAGCCCCAGCTGACTTTGAGTGCACTGAGATCTGCCTGCCTCCGCCTGGCCAGTACTGGGACTAAGGCATGCACTGCCACCACCTCATGCTGGCTTTGTTTAATTTCTTTTTTTCTTTTTTTTTTTTTTTTTTTTGGTTTTTCGAGACAGGGTTTCTCTGTGTAGCCCTGGCTGTCCTGGAACTCGCTCTGTAGACCAGGCTGGCCTTGAAATCAGAAATCCGCCTGCCTCTGCCTCCCAAGTGCTGGGATTAAAGGCGTGTGCCACCACTGCCCAGCGACTTTGTTTAATTTCAACTTGACTTTCTCTGTTCCCAAACTTGGGTTCCAAGATCTCCTCTTAGAGGCTTTCTCAGTCTCCCTAATGGAGGCGGCTCTCCCACCCCACCCCTAACACATTTACTGAAACATTGGGTGTCTCCCCTCTTAAGTTCCATGAGGGTAGGAATTTTCGTTCAGCTTGGTCACCGTTGTACACAGGGCTGCCATGCACTGTGCATAGAATGTGTTTAATAAGAATCTGATGGATGAGCTGCCTATGGGATATGACATTCAAGAAACAGAGGCTGGGTGAGACTCTAGCTCAAAACAAGCAAAACATAAAAAGCAAACAAGAATGGGCTGGGGTACTGGGGGGACCGCTCAGTCAATGAAGTGCTGTCATGCAAGCGTGAGCATGCGGAGTCCAGGAAACAAACAAACAAACAAACAAACAAACGGATGACAAGCACTGGTCTGCAATCTCCCAGCTGTGGGAGGCTAAGACAGGTGAATCCCTCTGGCCAGCTAGTCTAGACCAGTCAGTGAGCTTCAGTTTAGTAAGAGACTGTCTCAAAATACACAGTAGAGAGGGATTAAGGAAGACAAAGACGAGGGATGACCTCCAACCTTCACGCACATGCTCATGTGTACACACTTGCACACAGAGGCTGAGTGAACAGCTTATGTGGTACAGGGAGGGGCAGCCAAGGGTCTCAGGGGCCAATAGGGGGCTCCAGGGCCCTTGGTATGGTTACCCATGAGTCCCCTTCCACACACTGCCTGCCTCCAGTGTACCGGCTCCAGTTCCATGAAACCTTCGCAGAGATGAACCATCTCTCCAACGAATGGAAGACGGTGATGGGCTGTGTCTTCTTCTTCATTGGATTCACGGCTCTGGTGATTTGGTGGCAGCGGGTCTATGGTAAGTGGCTGGGTCATATGTCCTTAGCCACTGGTTGAGTACTCATGGGGACCATATTTAGGACTCATCTGAAGGGTTCTGAAAAGTCTCCAAAGAGGGAGGGTGAAGAACAGAACATGGCCACCTAGTGGGGGATGTATGGGGGTTAGCTCTTCTGGGCATTGGTTTTCTTATCTGCAAAATGGGACAAGTAACACCCAGCCTCCTGTGCTCTCCTGAGGATGTAATGTATAGTCCAAGTGGGTGCATGAACATGAATGGTGGTGGTTTTTTATTGCTAGGTATTAACTACATATTTTTTTAAACCTATTTTCAACAATCAGAAGATATGAATCTATTGTCCTTTTCCTTTTTTTTTTTTTTTTGTAGACACGGTCTCACTATTTAGCCTTGGCTGGACTGGAACTTACTAGGTAGACCTAGGCTGGCCTCAAACTCACAGAGATCCGTTCGCCTCCCAAGTGCTGGGATTAAAGGTGATCACCACAGTGACCAACTTATTTTTTCTTTGAAAGGAGGTTTACTATGCAGCCCAGGCTGACTTCAAACTTGGGAGTCTCCTTTCTGAGAGCCGGGGTTAGGTATGCAGGAGCACTCCTAATGGGCTTATTCCTCTCTCACAGTAAAAGGTCAGTGAGACAATCCAGGCAGGAGGGTAGCTCCATAGGCCCTCTGCTCCATCACACTTAACAGGAGGGGAAGCTTGTCTTTGATGTATAAGATGCAGCTACCATGATCAGCCTCTTTTGTTCATGTCCTATTGGCTCAGATGATCACATGTCCTTGCTTAGCTACAAGGAAAGCTGGGAAATGCGGGAAATGTCCCTTTTCTGAGAATCCACGTCCCGAATGGGTCTTGCTGGGTGGTAGTGGAGGTGGTGGTGGTGGTGCACACCTATAATCCCAGCACTCAGGAGACAGATCTCTGAATTGGAGGCCAGCCTGGTCTACAGAGTGAGTTCCAGGACAACCAGGGCTACACAGAGAAACGGTTGTCTCAAAAAACCAACCAACCAAACAAACAAACAAACAAATAAATAAGGTCTTATTCTTTACCCCAATGTCTTAGTGTTCTATTGCTGTGAAGACACAGCATGACCATGGCAACTCTAATAAAGGAAAGCATTTAATTGAGGCTCGTTTACAGTTTCAGAGGTCCCTTGTCATGGTGGCATGCAGGCAGACAGGGTGCTGGCAAAGTAGCTGAGGGTTCTACATCCAGATCAGCACGCAGCAGGAAGGGGGTGACACTGGGCCTAGTTTGGGCTTCTGAAATCTCAAAGTCCACCCCTAGTGGCACACCTCCTCCAACAAGGCCACATCTCTCAATGCTTTTCAAATAGTGGGACTCCTTAATAACTAAATATTCAAATGCATGAGCTGATCCAACTCCAGAGCCACTTAGCCACGATGGCTCCATTGCCTCCCACGTTGGGTCATCATACATTGATGACCATTGAGCTCACATAACAACCAGCGATATAAGAGTGTCAGCCAGTGGGAAAGCACTAGGCACAGAAGTTGGGTAAGAGTCACATGCTATGCAGCTATGAGTTGGTTACTTATGACTCTGGGCTTTCAATTTCCCTCCTGTGGACCTTAACCCTCCCCAAGCCCATAGTTTTTTTGTTTTTTGTTTTTTTAAACCTGCTATGTTTATCAGTTTATATTAAATAAGCTGCAAGCCAAGCAGTGGTGGTGCACGCCTTTAATCCCAGCACTCAGGAGGCAGAGGCAGGTGAACTTCTGAGTTCGAGGCTAGCCTGGTCTACAGAGTGAGTTCTAGGACAGCCAGGGCTATACAGAGAAACCCTGTCTCGGAAAAAAAAAAAAAAAAAAAAAAAAAGGCGTGTGCCACCACTGCCCGGCTAAGGGAGCCATTCTTTTTTTTTTTTTTTTTTTTTTTTGGTTTTTTGAGACAGGGTTTCTCTGTGTAGCCCTGGTTGTCCTGGAACTCACTCTGTAGACCAGGCTGGCCTC
>CM052701.1:25076312-25120362 GCA_028551405.1 Uromys caudimaculatus | reverse complement strand
GGTAGCCTTAGGTTGGCTTCAGATCCTCAGCAATCACTATTCTGCTGTAAAATTTCAAGTGCTGAGAACACTAAGAATCACCACAGGAGGTGGGTCGTTTCTTTCTTTCTTTTAAAGTTTTCTTTAGTATGGAGGTCAGAGGACAGCCTTTGGTGTCAGGGTCAGGCCTGGTGGCAAGCACATTCACCAGTCCTTTGGGTACTTACTTGTTTTAAGCAGGGTCTCCTTATGTACTCCTGGCTGCCTTGGAACTCTCTCTGTAGACCAGGCTGACATTGAATTGACTGAGACCTGCTGCCACTCCCTCTGCCTCCCAAATGCTGGGGGTAGCCTGCTGTAACTTTTGTAAGAGCTTGGTGGGAGTCCCTGTCTGGCACAGACATGAGATGGGGAAGTCCTTGGGAATGGTCTATCTCGGAGCTTGCTGTGTTGCTGGGGCCCTTCTTGTCCACCGCTGAACAGAGAGTATCGGCGATGAGGTTGGGAGATGGCTCAGTCAGCAAAGACCTTGCCATGTAAGCATGAGGTCCTGAGTTCGTGTCCCATCCCAGCACCCCCACAAAAAGCTGAGAGGTCAAGCCAGAGAGAGGGCTCAGCAGTTAAGAACACTGGCTAGCTACTCTTCCAGAAGACCTGGGTTCATTTCTAGTACCAACATGAGAGCTCACAAAGTTTATAAGTCCAGTACCAGGGGATATGACATCCTCTTCTGGTCTCCTCAGGCACCAGACACAGACACACACTCAGGTATAACACTGATATAATAATAATAATAATAATAATAATAATAATAATAAATTATATAAATGCATAATAAATAATTATATATTATTACTGTAATTATTGTTATTATTATTTTTGAAGCTGGGCCGTGATGGAGCCCAGCACTGTAATTCCAGCACTGGGAAGGTAGAGGCAGCAGGATCCCTACAGCCAGCCAAACTGAGCAGTAAGCCCAGGGTCAGTGAGAAAGTCTGTCTGGTAGGACTGGGTAAAGTAAGGTGTGTGCCACCATGCCTACAACTTGAGTTCAGTTTCCAAGAGCCACATGTGGAAGGAGAGATCTCTCTTCTCTGACCTCCACACAGGCATCATAGCTTACAAGGGCACTCCACTGTGCACACCCCCACAAATAGATGAATGGAGGGGAAAATTAAGTATCAGGGATAGAGCCTAGGCTAGGAGGGTCACCCTGGGGAGCAGTGTATATAGATTGGGAGCTCTAGCCCCTGGGCCTTTTCTAGTCCACAGGTAAGGGTCTCTCAAGTCTCTCTCTGAGGGTCTAGCCTTTGGGTTAAATGCTGTTCTCCCTTGGTATTTATTGTTTCTATGTAGCCCAGGATGGCCTTAAGCTCAGATGACAGGCCTGCACCACCACCTGGCTTCTCAGTTTGTAAAGTGAACAGTCTCCCTACCTTCTGCTCCCCACGATCTCCCAAAGCCGCAGGATACAGAAGGAGCTCCCTTACCCTTCCTGTCTAGTGAGAGGCCACAGCCAGGGCTTCCTCTCTGTGCAGCTAGAGAGATGTCCAGCCCCTTACAAGTTCCCATACTCCATCCCCATAGCCCTCCTCCAGACAGAACCTACTCCTGCCGCTGAGGAAGCTGAGGCTCAGAGAGATGAAATAACTTGTTCAAGGCCACACAGTGCAGAAATGATGGGGCTGGGAGCGACCCAGGTCATCCTCAAATCAGTCTGCCATAGGTCACAGAGATAAGTGAGGAAACACTGTGGAGAAGGAGCTGCAGCAGGTCTAAGGCAAAGCTGGGTGCAAAGTCCTGATTCTGGACCATTCTTTTCAAGAGAGCCTGGAGAGCCTGCTTGTACCCACCATGAATCCCAGCACTGGGGTGGCAGATGCAAGTAGATCTCTGTGAGTTCAAAGCCATCTTAGTCTACAGTGTGAATTTCAGGACAGCCAGGACCACATAGTAAAGCCCTGTTTCAAAAAGAGAGACAGAAACAGACAGAAGCAGAGGGCTGGGGAGAGTCTGGAGATAGCAAGGGTGCCCTGGGTTCAGGGCACCCTGACCATGTGACTACAGACCAGGCTCAGAGACAGAGACAGAGTGGCCATGGAGACCTGGCTGTCACTGACTCACCCTGCCCTCCCTACAGTGTTCCCTAAGAAGGTTGTCACCCTGACAGAAGAACGGAAAGCCCAGCAGCTCCAGCGCCTCCTGGACATGAAGAGCAACCCCATACAGGGCCTGGCTGCCCACTGGGATTACGAAAAGAAAGAGTGGAAAAAGTGACCAGTATCACATGTCTGTTGCCTGCCCTTGCAAACTGCTTCAGCAGCCCGGGAGACCCCCTCTCCTCCCCTCCCCTCACCCCTCCTCCTCTCCCGTCTCCTCCGCTCTCTTCTGCTCCAATAAAAGCAGCCTGCTTTGTTCTGCCTGCAAAGTCCCCTTTGGACTATATCTGTTATCTAAATTTAACCACTGAGATGGGGGTCAGAGGTCAGGAACAAGTCATGAAGGGTTTCCTGGAGAAGTGACTTGGGGCTGGGGCGTTAGGCAGGATGGGGAGAAAAGCAGGATGGAGAAGAGAAGGCATTCAAGGCAAAAACACTCTTATTCAGTCAATTAACAAATCTGCACTGAGCACCTTTGGCATACCCAGGAGTAAGATTCCAGGCTCTGGGGATGCTGCAGTATATACGAGCAAGTCCTTGGCTTCACAGAGGAGACCTTTCTTCCTTGGAGGCCAATACAGAAGTGATAATACATAATGGAGAGAAATATTGTGTTGTGGGAGACAAGTGCCACAAAGCAGGCTAAGAGGAGTCTGGGAAGCAGGTGAAGAGTCTCTTAAAGGAAGTGGCTCTTCTGAAGAGGGCAGAGTGGGACCAGGGAACAAGCCTTGAATGGAGGCTGAAGGGTATGTGGCTTGTGGAGCCTCTCTTAAGTGTGTGTGTGAGTCCCAGAGTTTCATCACTGGCATTGCACACACACACACACACACACACACACACACACACACACACAGAAAAAAGAAGCTCCCCTGTCATCCCAGCACTCAGGAGGCAGAGCCGGCAGAGTTTGAGGCCAGCCTGGTCTACAGAGTGAGTTCCAAGACAGCCAGGGCTACACAGAAAAACACTGTCTCAAAAAAACCATATACATATAAATATACATACACATATATGTATATGTGTGTGTGTGTGTGTGTGTGTGTGTGTGTGTGTGTGTATTCCTTTTTGGTAATACTGGAAGTTGAACCCAGGGTCTTGCGTATGTTTGGCATATGTGCGCACGCACGCTTGAGCACACACACACACACACACACACACACACACACACACACACACGCCTTGAGGTGGGATCTGATTTGCCAGTCTGAACTTAAAGGAGGCCACAATGACTGAAGAAGGTTCTGGATCAGAGGGAGAAGAAGGGAGGTGTGTTGGAAAACAGCTGGTCTTGAGCTGAGAGGAGCAGGGTACACAGAGCATGATGGAGGAGTGTTGGTGTTTGGGACCTCCGAGGAACAGATGCCAAGAAGGACGTAGTTATGTGAAGAGATCTGAGGGCGATGACTGAGCGGGATGGAGGGGAGGGAATGAGAGTCCCCTAATCTAACACCTGGGGTGGGTGGAGAGCAGGAGCACTAGAGGTGGGGCATCCTGAAACCTTCTGTATCCAATCCAGAGTCACCACACAGTGGTTAAAATGGGCTGATTGGGCTGGGGATACGGCTCAGAAATGGAGTGTTTGCTGAGGATGGACAAGATCCTAGTTTCAGCCTCCAGTATTTCCCCCAAAAGAAACAAAACAAAGCAAACAAACAAACAAAAAAACCAACCCGCGTCTGATTAATACAGAAAAAGATCAAGACTACACCGGAAGGTAATAAAGACACAAAGGGAACTTTAAAAGTTCCCTAGAGGAAGCAGGGTGCTCCTCTGTGCTGGGGTTTAGGTTTCTTAGGAGAGTGGATGTGGAGAAGTCGCGTGGGTGCTTGGCCACAGCTGTTCCATAGTTACTGGGAGGTAAGACAAGCGCAGCTGCAGGGACTGAGACTGGTGGCCGGTGGAACGAGGGCATCTGTTGACTTGAGGTTCAACGTGGGGGGCCTCTACCCGGGGAGAGCTGCAGGGGGCCTCGAGGGCGCTGACAGCTACTCAGCGCTGTGGCTGGAGTGGTGATCACTAGATGGACACACACAGACAAGGAACCTTCTGCCCACCTTGCTCTCTCTGGCGCCCTCTACCACCAAAGCTTGACATCATCATCTGAGTGCAGGCCCGACGTTGAACTCCAGGAGGCCCACCAGTACTGAGGAAAGTACCTCTCTCTCTCTCTCTCTCTCTCTCTCTCTCTCTCTCTCACACACACACACACACACACACACACAAATGTTTGTTCTTCTGCCCATTCATTTGTTCATTACTTTGTTTGAAATACAGGTTCCCTATGTGGCTCGGGCTGTCCTCGAACTCATGGTGATCTTTTTGCTCTGACTGTCTAATACTGGGGTTACAGGTATGGGTCTCTCTCTCTCTCTTTCTCACCTCTCTTTCTCTCTTTCCCCTCTCTTTCTCTCTCTTCCTCTCTGCCCCTTCCTCCCTCCAAATATATTTTGGCAGTGTCTTTCTATTTATCCAGGCTGGCCTCAAACTCATAAACTTCCTACCTCAGTCTTCTGAGTGTGTGTGTGAACTTAAAGCTGAGAGGCGGCAGAGTGCTAGTTAGTATATGGCATCCATGGACGATCCTGAGAGATCAGTGGGAGCTCTGGAGAACACAGCCCCACAGAAGAGCCCTGCCTCTAATGCCATTTGCCTTGGCCAAAGTTGACCCACTTCTAGCAACCCGGTTTTTGTTTGTTTTTGTTTTGTTGTTCTTCTTTTTTTCCCTTTCTCTCTTGTTTTGCGTTGCCTTACCATGCAACCTTGGCTGGTCAGTAGCCTATCATGTAGACCAGACTGGCCTTGAACACATAGAATCCTCCTGCCTTGGCTTCCCAAGTGCTAAGGCATGTGGCACCATGTCAGTTCCAGACAGGATCGTGGGAAGTTTTAACTTGGTTAGTCTTAAATTTACTATAATAGCTGAGGATGGCCTTGAACTTCGGATCCTTCTGCTTCCACCTCCCAAGGGCTGGGATCACAGACGTGTTCCACCACTCCCGGCATTTGGACCTTCTGAAGACAGATCTGAGGGGTGTACCTCCACACACACCTGGAAATGTCAGAGGAAGGACTTAGGGAAACAGTAACAACACAATATTCATTCAACCAACAAATATGCATACCAGCCATGTCCTGGGCTCTGGGGCATATCGAATGAGGTATCCTACTAGGGTCATTAATTCTGGTATTGTGAATCTGAAAGCCTGGACTAGGAAAAGGAACATTAACCAGATGGCCAGTCTAGTAAATCAAAGGACAGAGGAGCACCAAATAAAGAAGCCAAGTGGTATTTGGGGGCTTAGCCCGGAGGGCTTCCCTGAGGAAGTATCTTCCATCATGAAAGATGACCAGGTGTAAGCTCAGTGAGAGAGACTAGGTAGAAAGTCATGTGCAAAGGCCCCCTGGTGGTGAGATCTACATGTTTGGAGATAGAGGCAGCCAGTAGGAACAGAAGAGGCAGGACAAGAAAGGTGGGAGCAGACAGGTTCTGCTGCTTTTGCTGAGTCTGTAGGAAAGCATGGGAGGAGAGGTCAGAGGAGGTGTCAGGACCAGAGCACAGGAGCTCTCTGGGTCCCACACTCTGGTATGAGTCCCATTTACCACTCACTGCCTTTGGGCCATCAGTGTGGGAGTAGAGAGGATGGGTGGACTGGTCCCACCCTCCAGAACTGCTGGCTTATTGGGTAGAACCCACAGGTGGGAGTAATGAGGTAGAAATTCTAGAACTGTTCTGTTGCAGCTGGCACGGTGGTGTCCGACTGTGAGCATTTGGGAGGCTGAGGCAGGAGGGCTGCAAGTTCCCAAGTCAGCCTGGGCTTCGTGGTGAGCCCCCATCTCAAGTAAACAAAGAAGGAAGAAAGAGAAAGAAAGAGAGCTATTTTGGTGATATGGTATATTTCAGCTCAGAGTTGACTCTGCTTCTCCCACGGCCGTTTAGATGTAGCTGACACGTTAAACTCGCAGGCAGTAAAACTGGTTTGTTTAGTGAATTACGAGGGATGATGCTACTGGACAGTAGAGAAAATTGTCAAATGTGGTTCAGAGGAAACTGAAAGTCATAGATCAGTTTCTCCCTACAGCAGTGCTGGTGTGGCTCAGTGGGGAATCCCACCACCCCATCAGAGAGAGAGAGAGAGAGAGAGAGAGAGAGAGAGAGAGAGAGATACACAGAGAGACAGAGACAGAGAGAGATACAGAGAGAGAGACACACACACAGAGACAGAGGGAGAAAGAAAGCCTACAGACAACCAACATCTTCTAGCTCTTGTCTCCACTTTTCTCCTGTGGATGCCAAGACTCTCTGAGGCCAACTTATAGGTCATTGTATTGGTTTTACGGAGACCATGATAATCCACAGGCTAGGTTTAGACAACAGAAGTTTATATTCTCACTCTTCTGAAGGCCAGAGCTGGGGATCATGGAATCTGTAAGGCTGGTCTCTCCAGGCCCATCTCCATGGCTTGCACATGGTCGTGCTTGCTGTCCTGTGTGCCTAAGCTGCTCTGGCGTCCCTGTGAATCCGGGTCTCCCGTCCTCACAGCAACACCAGGCAGATGGGATAGATTGGATTGTAGCCCTTGGGGCTTCCCTCAGTCATTCCATTAGAATTTAGGCTTCAGACTAGCCTTGGAGTTACCATCCTCCTGCCTCAGCCATCTATGTGCTGTGTGCTAAGACTACAAGCATGTGCCACCATGCTCAGTTATTTAGGTGCTTGGGAATCTTTCTTTTCTTATGATTAAACGTGTCTGTTACATATGAGTGCAGAGGCCCGAGGAGGCCTGAGGAGGGCTTTGGATCTATAGGTGCTGGAGTTTCAGACGCCCAGAGCTTCTTACTATAGGTGCTGGGAACCAAACTCTGGTCCCCAGGCAGAGCAGCTCTCTCACCTAAGAAGCCTGTCTGTGGTTTTGCTTGTTTGTTTGTTTGTTTTGTGCTTTGTTTTTTTGTCATTGTTGAGACAGGTCTCTTGGAGGCTAACCTGAAACCTGGAACTCACTGTGTAGCTGAGGATGACCTTGAACTTCTGATCCTCCTGCCTCTACCTCCCAAAGTGCTGGAATTACATGTTAACACTGTCTCATCAGCACATGTGGTGCTGGGTTGGAGCCCAGGCTACTGTGTATGTGAAGCACTTCACCAAACAGCCACACCTCCCCTTCCTTATTTACAAATGCAGTGGCATTCTGAGGCACTGAGGGCTAGGAGCTGAAGGTGTGGACCTGAGGACGATGATTCAACCCATAGCTGGGCTCAGGTTTGCTCCATGTGGGCACCTACTCATAAAAGAGAAATGAGTAGGGACATTACTCAGAGTTTTGTGGAAACACTGTAGAACTTTGCTTTTTTAAAATGTATTTTTATGTACCTTGGTGTTTTGACTGCATGCATGTCTGTGTGAGGGTGTTGGATCCCCTGGACCAGGAGTTACAGACTAAGAGCTGCCGTGTGGATGCTAGGAATTGAACCTGGGTCCTCTGGAAGAGCAGCCAGTGCTCTTAACTGCTGAGCCATCTCTCCAGCCCCCTTTTTAGGGTTTTCAAGACAGGGTTTCTCCGTGTGTAGATCTGGCTGTCCTGGAACTTGTTCTTTAGACCAGGCTGGCCTCAAACTCACAGCGACCCACCTGCCTCTGCCTCCCAAGCGCTGGGTTTAAAGGCAGGTACCACGTTTGCTGCTTTTTTGAGACAAGTTCTCGATGTGTAGATTCCAGCAGCCAACAAACCAGCCTAGAACACAGTAGGATCTGTGGCATGGAACTAGTAGAAATAAGACTCACTCATGAGTAAGACAGGTAAAGCTACTGCAATGCTTCTTTTTGTATTATTTACTTATTTTTATGTAATGCTGAAGGTGGAAGTCAGGGCCTTGTATGTGTCACACACACACACACACACACACACACACACACACACACACACACACACACACCTGGCAAACCTGCTTTCCTGGGAGCAGAAGGGATTCTTTTCACAGAGGTACCCTCCATGGAGGGAGCAGGATGCTTTGGCTTGACTTCTGGAATTGGGCAAAAATGAGGTAATTGTCCAACAGTGCCTGGCATAATTTCCAGAGATGTAGTTGTTCTCGTGATCAAGAATTCTGGCCTTGGGGACGGTGGGCGGCTCAGTGGCTAAGAACACTGGCTGCTTTTCTACAAACCCTGGGTTCAAGTCTAAGCACCAATGTTGCAGCGCACAACCCTTTGTAACTCCCACCCCAGGAGATCTGATGCCCTCCTTGGGCCTCTCCAGGCGCTAGGGACACACATAGTGCACAGAGACATTCAGGAAATACACTCATATATACAAAATAGTAATAAAAATAAAAGAATTCTGGCCTTTTTCTTGTTGGACTAACAGGTGGTGACTTAACTCAGGAACTGCCCAGCCCCTCCTGTGGCTGCAGTTATGAATGTCAGGGTTTGGTCTAAGCCTTGTGATAAGTCTGAGGAACTAACTGTAGTTGCTCAGATGCCAAGAAAGCCCAAGGTTACCAAGAGCAGGCTAGAAGACACAGCCTCGCTCCAGTGAGCACAGCAGTAGGTCAAGTTAACCTTGACTACTGTCTTGGGGAAAACATTTTCTTAAATGATCAACTGTGTCCACACCAGAGCTGGGCAGAGTCTGACTTGCTGGGCAGACAGCAAAGGAGACTGACAGTGGTTCAGTCTTTGCCTCCACCTCATGTGTCCCTCAGCTCTCTTCATCAGGTGCACCGTTAGCCACGTGTGGTGGCACAAGCTTTTAATTGCAACACTCAGGAAGCAGAGTTTGAGGCCAGTTTGGTCTATACCGCCAGTTCCATGCCAGAGCTGCACAGTGAGACCCTGTGTCAAAACAAAACAAAGTAACCAACTCACCTCCTCAGCCAAGAAGCACAAAAGAAGGACTAGGGGGCGTGGATGCACGGATGCAGCTCAGGTGGCAGAGTTCCTGTCTGGCATGTGCGAAGCCTTCGGTTAGGTCCAAAGCATTTTTTTTTTTTTTTTTTTTTTTGTCTTTTGAGACAGGGTTATCCTGTGTAAGGAGCCCTGACTGTCCTGGACTTCATTTGTAGACTAGGCTGGCCTCAAACTCATAGAGATCCTCCTGCCTCTGCCTCCCAAATTCTGCACCACCATGCCCAGGGATCTACTGCACTTCTTTTTTTTTTTTTGGTTTTTCGAGACAGGGTTTCTCTGTGTAGCCCTGGCTGTCCTGGAACTCATTCTGTAGACCAGGCTGGCCTTGAACTCAGAAATCCGCCTGCCTTTGCCTCCCAAGTGCTGGGATTAAAGGCGTGTGCCACCACTGCCCTCTACAGCACTTCTGGAAGTAGTGGTACACTCCTGCAATCACAGCACTTAGGGGGCTGAGGCAGGAGGATCAGAAGTTCAAGGTGATCTTCAGAGGTACAGAGGAAGTTGGAAGCTAGTCTACATGATAGTCTACAGGAGACTATCTCAGCAAAATAAAACCAACAAAACCAACAACAGAAAGAGGAGGGCTGAGGGGAGAGGACACACCCCAAAGATCTAGGGACTTCTGATGAACCCTACCTCATAAAAGTTCCTTTGTCTCCTAGTTGCTCCGCCTTGGGACAGATCCTTTGATATGTGGACCTTTTTTGAGATTCGACATCAGAACCACAGCAGTTGGCCACAGTCTTCCCTGTCTCATTTTACCGCTTAGCCCACTTTGGGGAAATCCATGTTAAAGTTAGTCTGACAACTCTGATGTAGTGGTTACTTGTCAGGTGAGTTCTTGAACATTTTATAAGCATTACATATGATACCACCATCATGGAGGGGGTGACCCTGGTATAACCACTTTGGTTGTCACTGTCCTGGGGTTGAACCCAGGGCCTTGCACATGCTAGAAAGAACTCTTATCACTGAGTTCTATTTCCACCTTCACAAACTTGTAAACCTCTTGCTTCAGCCTCCCAAGTGGATATGGTATATACCATCATGCCGGGAACCTCCCCCCCCCCTGCACTTATCAGGTAAAGAAACCCTGGCACCTAGAATGACTTACCTATTCCAGGCCATTTGTTACAGTCTTGCTCCCAAATACTATACTGTTCTCTGTCCTTGGTCTTAGCTGTTCTACTTATGAGGTGCGCATAGCCAGAGATGGATTCCTCTCTTCTGGCCATGCCTTCAATGGTTAGCTGTGCAGCGTGGCCATCAGTGAGGACCACTTGCTCTTTATGTCTTGAGATATGTCTTTATGTCTTTTTGTCTTGGCACAAAGTCTAGGGTAAAAGTGACCTCTACCTAGGCCATAGAAATGGCTCAGTGGTTAAGACCACTAACTGCTCTTATAGAGGACTCAGGTTCAATCCCCAGTGCCCATATACCTCACAATCATCTTAATTCCAGTCCCAGGGGATCTCATGCCCTCTTCTGGTCCCTTCAGCCACTGTACACATCCCAGCACTGGGGAGGCACAGGCAGGTGGATCTCTGAGTTTGAGGCCAGCCTGGTCTACAGAGTGGCCAGAGGCTACACAGAGAGACCCTGTAAAACTATTTTATGTGTGTGTGAGGTGTAGTTACATCTGTGTGTACTTGTGCTGAGGCCAGAAGAAGACATTATGGTGGGTACAGGGACCCTCAGGGCCATGCTCAGATGTTTATGTTAGTACTAGAGATTTAAACTCGGTTCCTCATGCGTGCATAGCAAATGTTCCGACCCACCACTGGAGCCATTTTCCCAGCCCTCCCCTACCTAGTTATTTCTTTTTTTTTTTTTTTTTTTTTGGTTTTTTCGAGATAGTAGTTATTTCTTAATAGTATTTTTTATTGTATCAATTTATTTCTGTATGCATGCATGGGTGAGGCTGTGCAGATGCCATGGTGCATGTGCAGAGTCAGAGGACAGCTTTGTACGGGTATGTTCTCTCCTTCCACTGAACTCAGGTGGTCAGCATGGCAGCAGGCTTCCTTACTCCAGGGGCCATCTTACTACTCTTCCCCAATGCTATTTGCATTTGGCACTAGTTAAATAATTTGGGGGTGAGGCTGTTTGCTTTTACATTGTTCAACTTGAGCCTGACCTGGGACTTCCTGAGGAGGGTCACTTCATTCTGAGCAGCAAATGCAAAACCCCTGCAATTGACAGGCTGCTATGTTAAGTTTATATTATATTATCATCTATCTCCAGCAGACACTATTTTTTTTTTAAAGATTTATTTATTTATTTTTATATATATGAGTACACTCTAGCAGTCTTCAGACACACCAGAAGAGGGCATCGGATCCAATTACAGATGGTTGTGAGCCACCATGTGGTTGCTGGGAATTGAACTCAGGACCTCTGGAAGAGCAACCTATGTTCTTAACCGCTGAGCCATCTCTCCAGCCCCGACACTATTCTTACTATACATCTGCATTCTTATTCCCTAAGTATTTTAGGAATGATGTCTTCAGCTGGGTGGTTGGTGGCATCACACGCCCTTCAGCTTTAGTCCTGGCACTCAGGAGGCAGAGTCAGGTGGGTCTTTGAGTTAGAGGTTAGCATGGTCTCCAAAGCAAGTTCTAGGACACCCAGGGCTACCCCCTGTCTCAAAAAAGGCATTTTCAAATTTTAATATCTTGCTAAAATTTTATAATATGATGACCCTTTAAATTCCTTAAGAATTCACAAGGACCTTTATATTGAAATTATTCATGTGTAAGTTTACTGGAATGAGATGACTTATATAACTTAGTCGAGAATAAATAAATACTTTATGTGCTTAGCTCTCAAACATCAACGTGTGGATATTTAGTAAAAAAAAAAAAAAAAAAAAAATCAAAGAACACATAATTTAGTTCACAAACATTCAGTTCTTTTTGTTGAGGCATTGAAGGTAGGGTGCTGGGTGTAATGGTGCATACCTTTAATTCTAGCACTTGGGAGGCAGGCAGGTCTGTGTGAGTTCAAGGCCAGCCTGGTCTACATAGTGAGTTCCAGGTCAGCCACAGCTACCATAGTGAGACCCCGTCTGGAAAACAATGCAATGGAGGAGCTACATCCTACACCCCAGCCATTTTTCCTTTCCTTTTGTGGTGGATCAGAAGGGCCCCCATGGGCTCGTCTGTATGAAGGCTTGGTACCCAGTTGATGAACTATTTGGGAAAGATTAGGAGGTATGGCCTTGTTGGAGGTGGTGTGTCACTGGGGGTGAGCTCTGAGTTTCAAAAGCATTTGCAGCCGGGCAGTGGTGGCACAGGCCTTTAATCCCAGCACACGGGAGGCAGAGGCAGGTGGATTTCTGAGTTTGAGGCCAGGTGGATTTCTGGTCTACAGAGTGGTGCAGGAATGCTGTGGGCGTACTGTGCTGCTGATTCCATTGGAACTGTGGGAACAGATGCTTGTGGAGTACTATCCTTCATGGGTGCCCATCCAGTCAAAGCAGGGAGAAGGAGGAGGGAAAGACAGCTCTAGCGCAGAGCTCCAGGCACAGCTACCAAGAGACATTCAGGTAGCTAGCCATTCTGATCAGAAAATGCCTCCTAACCGGGGAGCTGGGGAACCAGAAGAGAGTCATGGGTCTGCTCTTTGTATGTGTGCTTCACTGTTTCTCAAATGCCATTGAAAAGTCGATTTGGAGCTGGGTGTGGCAGCTCGTAACTGTAATGCCAGCACTGGGGAGGTGCAGGTAGGAGGCGATTCTTGCTTCTAGAGGATATGCCAGGATATGAGACCCTGTCTTAGAGTGAGTGTTCTGTCTGGAGCATGTATTTATGTGTACCATGTATGTGCCTGGTACCCTCAAAGGCCAGAGGGTGTCACGGTAGTTATAAGCGTGTGAATACACACAATTTAATGGAGAGCAACTTTGGGTTTATATTACAATTACTTCACTGAAGACATCGAATATTAAATATTAATGGCTAAGATGTACGTCTCAGTGACAGAATGTCAGCCTAGTGCATACAAGGCTCTGGACTTGATCTTCAGCATCCCCCTCCCCCTCCTAAAAGCCTTTTATGTATTTATTTTTTAAAGATTTATTTTATTTATATGAGTACATTGTAGTTGTCTTCAGACACACCAGAAGAGGGCATCGGATCCCATTACAGATAGTTGTGAGCCACCATGTGGTTGCTGGGAATTGAACTCAGGACCTTTAGAAGAGCAGTCAGTGCTCTTAACTGCTGAGCCATCTCTCCAGCCCCTTATGTATTTATTTTGAGACAGGGTCTTACTATGTAGCTCTAGCTGGCTTTACATACCTTTAATTAATCCTAGTACTCAGGAGGCAGGCAAAGCCAATCACTGTGATTTTCTGTCAGCCTGGTCTCTATAGAGTTCCAGGCCAGCCAGGGATACATAGTGAGAGAGTCTCAAAAACAAAATGTAATTATTCTGTTTAGTTTAGTTGTTGTTTTTAAAACAGAATCTCACGTACTGGCCTCAGACTTGCTATGTACCTTAGGGCCACCTTGAATTTCTAATTTTCTTGGTCTCCACTTCCTGAATGCTGGGATTATAGGTATGTGCTGCTACACCCAGATTACGTGGTGCTGAGGACTGAAGGGCTTTGTATATACCACATGCATATCTGATACCCATGGAGACCAGAAGAGGGTGTTGGATCCCCTGGGAATGAATTATAGATGGATGTGAGCTGCTAAGGAGGTAGTGGGAATTGAACCCATGTCCTGAGCCATCTCTCCAGCCCCTATAAATGAATCTTTTTAAAAAGTTGCAACTATAGAACCAAACACAAGTTGTCTCTGCCTCCTTTTAAAGGGGAGCCCAGGGGCCTTCAGCCAGTGTTACTCCAATAGTGCGATGACATGTCTACCATTGGGATTTACAAGTTAGGCATCTGGGTAAAAGTTTTGTGAAAGCCAAATGAGGTGGCCCACACCTATAAATCTCAGTACTTGCAAGATGGAGGCAGCAGGGAATTCCAGGCCAGCTAAGGAGACAGAGCCAGACAATACCTCAGTCTCTCAAATTGTGGACCCCCCTAAACTTTTGTGGAATATTATATAGCCTAAACAAACAAACAAAGGATGGACATGTTCTGATTTGCTTGGAGTTGCCAGTGAGTGCATCGGCATCTATGTGTGGACACTGCAACTTTGACAAGTTATACAGAAGAAAATAGGCTACTTCTGCCAACCATTTGTAGCATTTGCTTGTAATCCCAGCACTTGGGGAAGAGAATCTGTTCAAGGTCAACCTGGGCTGCACAATGAGTCTCTGTCTCAAAAATAATGTAAACAAAAAAAAGGCCCCCAAAAGGATGTAGAATCAAAACATATTTTATATATGTATATCTGTCTATGTGAAAGATGTTCCTGGAAGCATATGGAGAATCTGGAGGGGGGGTGTCCTTGAGTGGCTAAGGTGTAGGAGCAGTTCCAGTACTGGGGAGTCAGGGAGGGGCAGCCAACAACAGCACTGACAGGCCTGCAGCTGTGAGGGGGAGAGGTGAGTGGGCAGCAGGAGGCTTTGGTGGGAGAATGTGGACAGGCCCAGGAGAGGAGGATAGCTCCATCCCCAAGTGATGGGAGATGCAATCCTTTAGTGATCAGAGCAAGGTGGAAGGACACTGGGCAAAGCTGTCCTGCCGGAGTTACAAGTCTTTGGCACTGAGCAAAAGACCAATGTGTTGGGGGTGGCTTTCAGGTCCCATCATGAAGTCACTGGAGGCAGTCAGAAAACAAACCATCTAGCAGGGGATTCCCTCCTACCTCCAGCCTTAGCAACATCAAACTTGGAAGTAGCACTTCCTGGCCTTGGAGGCCGTTTGTCTGGCGCTGGGGTCGCCCCATTCGATCCTGACCACGTGGTGTGAGGGGTCCTACCATACGCCCATTTCTCCAAGAGGAAGGCTGTCACAGAGATTTCAGGAGTGGTGGGCAATGTCATAAGGCCTATGGTATCAGAGCACACACCCCTAAGTGCAGAGTAATAATCAATCAATGGCTTCTTACTGGTCTCTGGGGTTTTCCACAGCTCCCTTCTAGAAGGTTCTCATGGCATCTAGAGAGATTTTAGGAGCTCTAAGGATCATATGTTCCCTGACCAGGGCCAAGTCCATGTCCCCCACCAAGAGTCAATCTGGTTTCTAAACACAGTGCCGCTCAGAGCCAGACATAGTAGCCTTCGTTTCAGTCCAACGAAGTACCTGAGTTCTCTTCTAGTTAACTCTTCCTCACTGTTCAAACCTCAGCCCTCCTGGGATCCTCTTGAGTTGTGGGGACTCTGAGCAGTGCCTATCTTCTAGACAGATCTATGTCGTCCAAAATGGCCTGGAACTCTATGCAGACCAGGCTGGCCCCGAACTCTGAGCTCCACCTGCCTCTGCCTCCCAAGTGCTGGGATCAAAGGTGTGTGCCACCATGCAGAGCCCAGTGCTTGCTTTTTATTCATGATGCTTCACGAACTCCGAACTGTCACTACCTACCTACCTACCTACTTATTTATTTATTTATTTACTTACTTACTTATAGAGAGTGTTTCTCTGTGTAGCTCTGGCTGTCTTGGAACTCACTATGTAGACCAGGCTGTCCTCAAATTCACAGAGATCCACCTACTTCTGCCTCCCAAGTGCTGGGGATTAAAGGAGTGTGCCACTATGCCTGGCTGTCATCTTCAAAAAAAATTCTTGTGTCTGAATAAATACGCACATGTGTGAGGGTACACTTGCTTGCACATGGGCAGAGTTCAGAGAGGGTATCACATCCCTTGGTACTGGAATCCCATGTATTTGCGGACTACTTAGCTTATTAAGTCGTGCCAGAATCTAAATTCTGGTCCTCAGGATTGTGCAGCAAGCATTCAACCTCTGAGCTACTGCTCCAGCTCTAAATGCCATCTTTTCTCTAGAGCCATCTCTAATTCATGTGAAACTCTGAGACCTATCTTAATAATGTTCCCTCAGATCTGGTCACTTCATTTACCCTCAAGTCTGTCATCATGTCTTTCGAGAAGATAGTGGCTTTCTCATGAAAGCCCTAAACCAACCAGCACCGCATTCGACACCTATCTTCTCTGATAGTTTTACAAAGGCAGACCTATGCTACAACAGGGCTTAGGAAACGCTTGTCCAGCAACTATGTGTTGGCCTCACTAGAATGTCAGCTCCTAAGGGTGCTGAATTAACACCCCTTCTCCCAGTAATGTACAGAAATGTGGAGACCAGAAAGAAGTTTGAGGCTGAAGGAACTTGGTGAGCCACTCCAGCCCAAGGGTAGCAGAGCCAGAGCCCAGCAGCTTCTCCCTTACCCGTGCGGCGCAGAGCCAAGGCTGTGGTTCACAGAGTCACAGACACCATTTATTACTGAACTGCACTTTCACCTTCACACAAACTATTTCAAAGAGCTGGAACAAGTGTAGGGTGAGGGGAGGGGAGAAACAGGTGCCCCTCAGAAGCCAGGACCCCCAGTGGGCTTCCCCAGGCAAGGGCAGGGAGGGAGCATCAGGCTGTCAGTCTCTGGGCACCAGCTCTCCACGGGCACGCGCACAGCAAGCCAGCAGCTCCTCACACATAAATACAGACACGCTTAACAAAAATAGTATATCATCTTCACAAGGAATAAAAACTAGTCTCGAATATGTACAGCAGAGAGCCCGGGGTGGCCAGAGCTGAGCTGGACCCACAGGGATGAGACAGGCCAAGGGTGGAGCAAAGGAGAGAGAGGCCTGAAGGGCTCCTGGCCAGGCCATTCTGACCTTGGCAGCCCTGCTGCCCAGGCTAGGTGGGGGCAGGGCACAAAGACAGGCCCTTGCGTCCTCCTCACCTGTGCACCAGGCTCTTCTTCCTGCCCTGACTGCCTGAGGTAGGGAAGCCCCCGGGGCTCCCACAGTTGCTCTGTATAGCCTCCCTTCATTTCTGGGCTGAGGCCAGAGTCCCTAGACCCTGTGGCCAACACCCAAGGCAAAGATGCCACAGGCTGATCTTGCAGGAAGTGAGGCAGCTGAAGTCATTAACAGCTCTGGGGCACCTATCTTGGGCCCAATTGGTCCCTCAGTCATGGTCATGGGAGCCAGGGGAAGGGTGGACAAGGATCTTGGGTGGTGCTAAGCTGCAAGAGCCACTCTAGCTCTAGCAAGGAGAGCTTTCAACAGCTAAGCCCCTCCTCCTGGGTGGGGCTAGACTCTAGCCAGAGGCCTCAAGAGAACTTTCAGATCAGGAGTGGGGGCTTTGGCCAGGCCACAGGTGGGGAGGAGGTTCTAGTCCTTGCCTCATTATCCCAAGCAGCCTGAATTTCTAATTAGTCAAAAGGGCTAAAAGCACCTCACTCAATGGCTCTTGGGGGGTGGAGATGGGAAGGAGGAGGAGCCCCAGGGACACATCGGGATGGGAAATGATCAATTCTGAGGCCACACACATCAAAACCAAGGCAATCTAGCTTCTTTCAGGGGAAGAGCTCCCTGCCAGAAAAGCATTCCCAAGAGGCTCAGGGGTAATTAGGGTCCCACTAACAAGGCAGGCTCTCCTCCCTCTAGCATACCCCTTCCCACTCCTGCCGGCCTCCAAGAAGTCAGTTTGGGAGAAAACTTGTGAGTTTTGAGGCCAAGGGAACTGAGATGTGGGGGGAAAGTGGCTTTCACAGAAGCGTGGTAGATTCTAGAAAGCTAACTGCAGGGGACTCCGTCTAGGCCCAACCCTGTGATAGGGGAAGGGGCGTGAGTTGCATGTAGTGGTTCTCCTGGTAGCAATGGTGGCTGAAGAGAGAGTTGTGGTGGGGGCAGGGTGGGAGGTGAGAGATGAGTGGACGGTCAGTATCTGGTCACTTCCGACTGAAGAGTGAGCCCAGCAGAACCACACCAGCCACAGTCATGCCCGTCAGGAACCAACGGTTGAAACGCTCCTGGCCTTTCCGGCTCTCGGCTGCTGCATTGTTCCCGTAGAGTTCCACAAAAGTGTCCTGTAGGGACAGAGAAGGAAAGATAGACACTGTGTGAATCTCTGTACAGAATGGGCAGAAAGGGGCATCTCCATGCCTTGGTGAGGTGCCCATGGCCAGAGAAAAGATTAAAGGCTACCCTCTGAACCCTGCTGGGGAAGACCAACCTAGCATACTGCTGAGAACACAGGTGCAGAGAGAGTGTGTTTGCTTTAAGAAGCAACAGTGTGGAGGGAACACCAGCAGGGACATGGGAGTGCAGGAGGTGGGACAGGGCACATGGGGTGTCATCACACAGCACTAGAAGCTGAGTGGAGGCCAAAAGAAGTGTCAGGCTCTGGCTTGCCCATTGTTAGACTACAGGGAGGTGAGGTTCTCAGAGCAATTTCACTGGGGTACTCAGTCTTGGGACTTTCAGACAGAAAATTCTTCTCCCTATAAAGGAAGCCTCAGCCAGAGCTGGCTGATAGGTGGGGAGAGCATAGCAGAACACTTAACATGGACATAAAGGGGCCATTCCTGCCCCCACCCCAGGGCTGTCAGTCTTGAACCAGGAGGAGGACATCATAGTCTTGCAGCTAGAAGGCTGCAATAGACTATCTCTTCCTCAGGCAGCTGAGACTCTGAGAAAGGAGCAAGGAACCTGATTTAGGTCACCCTGCTAGGTCACTGATACAAACAGAATCCAAACTTGGTACCTGGCCCCTAGAAATAAGTGTTCACTGTTGTTCACTGTATGTCTGTGGAATTGAATGTTGACGTTAGAGCCCAAGCTATTGCTCCTATGGGGGTCTGCCAGTCTCCATCTGGTCCCAGTTGACTAAGTGGAGGCTCCCTGATAAGACTTCCATCTCCAGTGGCTCTGGGCCACAGCTTCCAGTGTGCTCACTTGGGATGCAGCCTGGTCCATCTCTTATCTCCTGATATCCCTCCCTACCACCATGCACTGCAGAGAAGACTGCTTAAAAACACCGAGCAGGTCACTGTACACTGCACGCAGTCCCCACTCTAGCAGCATCCTTTGTACTTAGCGGGGTATCCTTGCATCCTGGTACCTAGCAGTAGGATGGCACAAAAAGACTCAATATTGACTCAAAAAGATCAATATTTATTATGCTTTTGAAGAGGTAGCAGTGAGCCATGAGCCCTTATGGCAAAACTCCTCCTCATCCACTTAGAGAAAAGAACCAGAAGCAGCAAGCAGATGAGAAGTCCTCTCTGATCACAATGTATCCAGATCTCTAAACTCTGCACCTTCCCACGGTGTTCTCACAAGGGAGCTGTCTGCCTCCCTCCCTATAGCTATAGACCAGTGAGTCTCTTTTGTAAAAGTAACTTTTATTCACCTGTTGTAATTGTTGTCTGGGAGGCTTACTGCCTCTGTCTGCTAACCTAGGTCTTGTCCTGGAAGAGTCTAGTCTCCATACCATCTAATGTAGGCCTAGAATGTTTTCAGCCTCTGAGATTTGCTGCTGAATAAGTGCACCCTTTCTTGTTCTTTCTGACCTCTGGCTGGCTGGTTCAACTCAGCTGTTCTGGCTCAAACTCCTCTCCCAGCTGACTGATTCAATCTGGCTTTTCTCTTGGCCTCAAACTAACTCTGGCAGCCTCCTTCCTCTCAACTCTACTGTACTGCTCTCCAGGAACTGTAGTCTCTGCTCCTGTACTGTCTCTCCTTCAAGTGGCTTCCCTTTCATCTCTTTGAGAGTTGGGAATATCTTATTCGGTCAAATCTTTATCTGATTTGTCTCTGTGTCTGCCATTCAACTAGACATCACTTTCAAACATGGGTGCTTCCTTCTACAAACTAACTTTACTTTCATTGTTTGCTACTAAAGGTGCGAACTAAGGGTGCGTCTGTATTCTAGTGAGAGGGATTAAAAGGTGTATGCCAGGGGCTGAGCCACACCCTAACTAGAAACAGGTTCAAATATCCTCTAACACTCTCTGCCCCTACTCTGGCTATAAGGTCTCTTTGTGACCACACTGGAGAGCATCCACACTTGTGCCTACCCCAGCCTTGTTGTAGGCCCTTTTCTCAGCATACTATCTTCTCTCCTCTTCCACCCCTTTTCCAGAGACAGGGGCTGGCCCTGAATTCTCAATCCTCCTGCCTCAGCCTCCTGAGTATTGGGAACACTAAAGTTACAGGTAGCCACAGGCATCTCCTCAGCACTTCTCATGACCACACCATACATTATGTTTTGCTACAACTTGCCTTCTGTACTAGATATGTCTAGTTGAGGGCTGAGATCGTGTCTTTTGCTTAGAAAGGGGTCTGGCACAGAGAAAACTCACTACACACAGATGGTAAGTTAGGCTGGTAGGAATATTCAATCCCTCCTGGTTTTTCCATCTCTCTTTCTGCATCATATTCTCTTGTGCTACCCTCTAGGTTTGTTAAGTACACTATGATCTTCACAACAAAGTGGTCTGATGACATATTTCTGAGTTCATCCCTGGGAAATTAAGCAACACATGACTGCATATGAGGAGAACAAATACACTACACATCTGCTAAGCCCCAGGTATTGCCCCATCTTCCCGTAGGGCCCTCAGAGGTAGGTGAGAGTCTCATTTCCCAACTGAGGTAAAACATCTGACGCTTAAGGCTTAGAACACATTAACTAACAGGTAGTAGAATCCGTGCCAGACTGCAGGGACAGCCTGCCTTCACAGGGCAGGGCTTTTGCATCTTACACAACACGTGGCATGTATGAGGCCCCGAGGCCCATCTTTAGCAAATCAGAGTGTCTCCTGTTCCAGTTCCCATCTGTTGGGAATGGGAGACCTTTCATAGTGCCATAGGGTTTTAAGGCAAAGGAACCGTGGCAGCAGAGCTGAGGGGAGCCCAGGACGTGAGCAGAAAGCAGTGGCTGGCTGTGCCTTTCTGTTTCATCCATCCTGGTCAGTCTTTATTCGTCTTGGCAAACAAGAAAACTCTTAGCCGGGCAGTGGTGGCTCACGCCTTTAACCCCAGCACTCGGGAGGCAGAGGCAAGCGGATTTCTGAGTTCGAGGCCAGCATGGTCTACAGTGAGTTCCAGGACAGTCAGGGCTACATAGAGAAACCCTGTCTTGAAAAAACCAAAAAAAAAGAAAAAAGAAAAAAAAAAAAAAAGAAAAAAAGAAAAAAAGAAAAAAACTCTTATGAAGACTGAGGAGGTAGCATAGTTGGTAGACTGTCTGGCTAGCATGCATGAAGCCTTAGGTCCCTGATACCCTACATATAATTGGTACGGTGGTGCATGCCTGTAACTGCAGCATGAGGGAGATGGAGGCAAGATCAGAAGTTCAAGGTCATCCTCAGATATATGTAGAGTTTGAGGCCAGCCAGTTAAGTAGGCCCAGGTAAAGCAACAAAATGAAGTATGAATAGAGTCCTGGGCTGTGGGAGGAAAAGAGGCCACAGATAGAGAAAGAAGTCTTGGTTATCTCAAGGGGCCACAAGGAATCAGGGACACTGGGGTGGTTGCCAAAACACAGAGCCTGGCTCCCGCCCTGGAACTTTCCTGAAGTAGAGGGCTGATAGCCACAGGAAATTTTCGGCTCTGAGGCTGGGCTGGAGTAAACAGGCCTTGTCCCCACAAAGGCACAAAGCGTTCACTGTCCAGGAACAGTCATTCCAGGGAGGAGGGGACACAGAGAACAAGGCACTGACCACTCCTGTCTCTGTTCCTAAGCTGCATTCTTGGCCAGGGTGATCTTGCTCAGAGCTCCTTCTCCTGAGAGAAGCAGGGCTTTCAAGGGTGTGGATCCTGGTAGTGGCTTTTGCAGAGATCCAAGCAGAATGGGGCGTGCTGTTCCCTGGGCGGGGGCTGGAGAGGCTGTGGTGTGGGTATATTTAGCCCAGGTTCACACGACATACTTGGAAACAAACAGCCATTTTCTCAGCGGGCGGCTGTTCTGGGTAAATAAACAGGACTGCTGAGCTCTTAGGTCTGGAAAAGCAAAGATAAGCCCCCACCACTCCTCAGGGCTCCCACTGATTTTACTACCCAGTGGACAGGGGACTTAAGTCATAGATACTCCTAGGAAACCCAGGCCCGAGGTCCTCGAGACTCAGCTTGGGCTAGAGTGAAGTGAGAGAAATCCCTTGGAGTTGACTGCTGCCTTGGAGGTGCTGTGGGAGGGAGTTTTGGCGTAGCTGGGGACACAATGGCTAATGACCTACACAACAGTCAGACTCCCACCCAAGCAGAACAGATGCAGAGAGAGGGTCAACCCACAGCAGGTTTGAAGCAGAGCCCAGACTAAGACTCCAGTTTTCCTAACTTTCACTCCAGGAGAAGTCCAATCTAGGACCAGTTTAAAGGCGTTTCCCTCCAACATATGCAGGCTTTCCAGTAGTCATGGCCACACACATCAAGGGGCCTAACATTCTAGTCTTCATCCCCTCTTCAAAACTTTCTTCTTCAACCAGCCCACAAGACCCCACTATGGAGTCCCCTCTTCCCTGCTCGCCTCCTCCCAACTCTGCAAGCAGCTTCTCTCGTGTTCCAGGGCCTCTACACTTTCCATTACATCACTAATGTTCACAAAGCAACTACCATGCTTCAAGTCCAGCCCTGGAGCTAGGCAGTGTTAAACAGGGCTTCCAGATGTTTTATGTTCTAGTACATTCTCAGCAGTAGTGAGATTACCTCCAGAGGGGTCCTGTGAAAAATTCGTAGCTATTCTAATTGTTTGTGGCTATACATAGTGCATAAAAACAGTGTTTCACTATACTATTCCAATTATTGGAAGGGATTTAGTATAAAAGTATCTAAAGAGATTCTTTTTTTTTCTTTTTAAGATTTATTTACTTATTTATTTTATGTATGTGAGCACACTGTCGCTGTCTTCAGATACACCAAGAGAGGGCATTGGATCCCATTACAGATGATTGTGAGCCACCATGTGGTTGCTGGGAACTGAACTCAGGGCCTCTGGAAGAGCAGTCAGTGCTCTTAACTGCTGAGCTACCTCTCCATCCCCAAGAGATTCTTGAGGGAAGGTTTGAAATAAAAGGGAGGGGGGCGAAGTGGAGGCTGGAGAGATGGCTTTGTGGTTAAGAGCATTGACTGCTCTTCAAGACGACCAGGGTTTATCATTTCTAGCAGCCACAACCATACCTCACAACCATATGTAAGGTAACTCTAGTTCTAGAGGATCTGATGCTCTCTCCGGCCTCTGTTGATACTACATGCATATGGTGCACAAACATAATTCAAGTAAAACACCCATACACATGAAATAATATAAAAAAGTAAGAAAAAGGAAAAGAAAAACAAGAGAAGTATCACAAAAGCCAGTAAGGTCATTGCATAGACCGTGGGGCTTAGAAGACAAGAGAGTACCTGCTGTGGGTAGAGCCATCAGGAAAGTCAAGGAGGCCCCGATGACGGGCCAGCGCCAGCCATGGGAGGACTAAAATGCTTCAGGTGCAAAAGAGCACGCTCCTAGGGCCTTGAATGGTGCTCAGTGACAGAGCACTTACCTGGCATAATGTCTTCAATTTTATGGGTGGCACCAAGAAAAAACAAATCTGATTCCGCCAGAGATCCTAAACGCATAAAGATCTTGGCAGGATGGAGACGGGCAGCCCCTATCTCTATGATGGTCTCCCCAGCAGTCTTGGGGCAGAGTGCAAGCAGGGCCAAGCCTAAGCCAGACCTTGAAACCTAGCTCACCTAATCAGGTGTAGACTGACTTTTAGACAGATTTCTGACCAAAGGCAGCTAACTGAGTGACTCAACTTCCCTCCACAACTAACTACAACACCAAAGACGTCACAGTGACGTGATGTCTGGAGGAGAGAGGCTGAGTACAGTTCCAACCTCAATGGACCTCTCTTCCTGTTTCTCTCTCATCTGTATCCATGCTTCCTTCTTCCCAAGTGTGATTATGAGCAAAGTGACCCATCTCTCTGGTTTCTACTGTCCTCATTTGTTAAGAAGTAAGAATAGAGCCATATGTGACAGCTGGCTGCAGGACCTGGGACTGAACCCCAGAGCTTCGCACATGCTAGACAAGTGCTCTGCACATACCTGTACACCCCAGCACCCTCTAATTTCTGTTTAAGAGATGGGGGTCTCACTGTTGCCCAGGTTGGCCTTGAACTTTACCTGCAGCAAAGGCTGGCCAGGAGCTTGAGATACTCCCGCCTCTGCCCTCCAAATAGCTGGAATTACAGACCTGTGTCACCCTTTATGGTGTACATGCCAGTCTGAGCTAAAGCACTTTACCTCTGGTAGCCCATGTTCCCCAACCATCTATGCTCCCATTCACTGGAAAAATGATTCTTTGTCCTGTCTCCCCCACCAGCTTTTTGTCTGTTATCTCTAGAGTCTGGCACTGCATTTGGAATGCAGCAGGTGCTATAAAGGACTCTACTGTAGATAAACGAATGAATACTTCTGTTTAATACTCAGGGCATTTCTTAATAATCCTTGCAAATGTTAATGTGGCAAGATCCTTATATAAGTGGTGATGGGTTTGGGATTTTTATTCATTCTGATGTCTCCTTGTGAGGTGCTCTGATTTGCCCTTTCTATAGGTCAGCTTATCAGCTGTCCCCATAGACTGCCACTGGGTACCACTGTTGCCCACTTGAGGCCTATAGATCTGTAGCAACATTAGGCTGGGCTCTTCTCAATTTCCACACAATAGACCTTCTGCTGACCTGATAATGGGCCATGCTCATGTACCTCTGTGAAGGAAAAAGGTAAGTAAACTATGACTCAGAATCATTAAGAGACCTTGCCAAAGTGGGTAAGGTAGTTTAAGCCCAATGTGTCAGGCAGCAAAATCTATATTCTAGGCCAAGGTCTGGGTCCTTCAAGGAGAGTAAGGTGGTCTAAAGCTATCAGCCAAATGAATGAGTTCCATCCAGTCAGTTGAGAGGAGCCCCGGGGAGAGGACATGATGAAAACCAGGGAAAGTGAAACCCCTCCATCCAGGCTTCAGTGAGGAACAAGCAAGCTCCTGTGCCAGACAGTGCTTCCTTCCTCCTGGGTGACTCTGGAAAGCCACCAGGCCTGTGCCCACTGCTTCCTTCCTGTTCAGTTATTTCAGGAAAGACGTGGGTGGAGAAGAGGAAGGGGCTCCTCAAAGTGACACCATGCAAGAAATGGTGGCAGTGTGCCTCTCCCTAGCCTTGGCTCGGTCCCGTATGGATAGGTTATGAGTCACTTTCAGAGTCACCTTCTGCTCCTAGCCTCAGTTTCTCCCAGAGAGAAGCTGATAGATGCCAGCTGAGTAGACAAACAAGGCCTTGTTAGAAGATCCCTGGGAGGCAGTGGGGGAGGGGTGGCACTAAGCAGCCTTATCTCTCTCTTGGCAGGAGTGCAGGCAGCAGCTCGGATGGAGTGAGGCTTGTGGCTGGAATCCACTTCCCTTGGCATTCCTGGGGGAGCTGTTGACCTGTGTGATGTGAGGGAAATAGGCTCTCCTCTACTCTGAGGAACAGAGACCTGGATGTGGGGTGGGGTGGGAACAGAGGCAGTCGGCTCTGGTGTGCTGGGCAGTGTGGACATTAGGGATTGCAAATGTTCAGGGAAACAAGGTGATCTTTTGATGGCTTCCTGGCTGAGGGTCTATGTGCCTGAGGCCATGTGAGCTTCAGGGAATCTTTGGGGACATTTTCACATCTTCCTCTAACTCTGTTGGTCATCTGTCAGCCTTTTTTCTCCTTCCCCTTCCCCCACCATTAGTTCTAAGAAGAGGAGTCTGACAGATGTGCTCATTTCTCAGAACAGGAAGCGGCTGTGCAGCGAGTAGATAACACCTCGCTGGGGAATCAAGAAGTATCCGGCAGAGCAAGGGAGGCCTTCCATCTGGCCAGCTTTGAAACAGGCTACTCAGCTGGGCACCAGGAGAGCATCACAAGCACTCTCTGGGGCAGATCTGCTCAATACAGTTTGCAACCACTTGCTCCCAGAGGGTAGGTGACATGACAACCAGTATGCATTAGACCAGTGTCTTGAGTTTAAGAAATCACCCAGTCCTCACAAGAGACACAAGGAGTGCAAGGATGTTGTAATCCCAGCACTCAATGGAGAACAAGTCAGGACTGCCGTGAGTTTGAGGACATCATGGTCTATGAAGTGAGCTGCAGGCCAACCAGGACTGCATACGACATTCTCAAGAACAAAACCAAACAAAATCCAGAAGAGTAAATGCTGGTTTTCCTCTTCATGTCACAGACAACGACACAGGAGTAAAGAAGCATGATGACCCCAAGGTCATGTCACACATCTGGGGTGAAGCCGAATCCTAGTAGCCTGGTTCTAGAGCCCAGCAAATCAATGCTCTGGGCAGTGCAGCATGCTTTGTGAGGCCTCTTTTCTCAACTTAGCCCTCTCACCTGAAGCATGGTGACTTTCTATACACTCTCAAGTAGATGATAACAGCACTCTAGTCTCCCAGTGATCCAGGCCAGAAGGACACTCAGAGTCGAGAGTGACCTGTGTGTGATTACATGTGCACACATGCAGGTGCCTGCTAAGGAAAGAAAAGGGCACTGAATCCCTGGATCTGGAGTCACAGGTGGCTGTGAGCAGCCTGATAAGGACGCTGAGAACGGAATGCTGGTCTACTGATGAGCCATCACTCCAGCCTTAGAATTAACATTTCTACCCACCTTTTCATGAGGTCCTCAACACTACCATCTCTCTGATGGAGAAGGGGGTAGACTGCCATGGTAACAGAGTTTGTCTCATGTATATGATCTACATCAGTAAGAGGTTACAGTCATTCCATGGCAGTCTCTCCTTTCTGTGTAGAACACTGTACATTTGGATGGAAACCCATTCTTTTAGGGAACAAGCACTTCTACTTATCCAAAGATCTGGATCTGTTCTCATCTTTGCTGTTCCAGCTGCCAAAGCAGGTAGCTGTGGGCAGAAGCAGCTCTGCCAGGCTTCCTTGGCCTGGGCCAGTTTCCTGTCTGAGTATTTCTTCACATGTGAACTGGAGGTGCTTCCTGGATAAGAACAAGGCTGACTTACTTCCCACCAAGCTAGGCTGTCAGAGCAGAGTATGCACATAGCCAGCAAGTCTGGCAAGTAGACTAAGATGTGTAATTCTGAACATCTTATCTATGAATGGGATAAAAAATGACCTCAATTCAGATTACTACAAGGATTCACCACCACGCATTCCATGCAAATCATGACACACAGTCAACTCTGAGGAAATGTTAGGAACAAGTACTGTTAGATTCATTACTAGCCAAGGCACAGTTTGAGTCTCCCATGACCTGTGAGGGCATATGTGTGCATGTGCACATATGTGCACGTGCATGTGCGTGTTTCCTTATCCTCAACCAGGGCCAGGTTCTTTGGCACCCTGGTCTTTCAGCCAGCTTTCTCCTACTCTTAGGTTCACAGGGACCATCTTCAAGGAAGTCATCTACTTACTTTTTCCATTTACCCAAAAGTTCTGTGCCTAGACTGGTGCTTGGCCCAGAGAAGGTGCTGAAAAGAATAGAGGCCAGTAGAGTTGGTTCCCTCTTCATTCTCATCTTTCTTGGCAATACCACAAGAAAGCCTTGCAATATCAAGCAACTAAGCAGGAACCTGGCATTCTCCAGACACCAAGTCCTCAGAGGCTCCTGCAGAAGCCTGGGAAGCTTATGGGAAAGTACCAGAAAAGACATCTTCTCTGTGCACACACCATCAGTCCCAGCACTTGGGAGGCAGAAGCAGGAGATCCTTGAGCTAGAGACCAGCTTAGTCTATATACTGAGTTCCAGGCCAACCAAGATATATAGTAAGACCCCTGTCTCAAAACAAGCAAGCAAGCACACAAGCACACAAATCAACCACCACATTCTGGGGGCCAGTGAGATGGCTTGTAGGTAAAAGTGCTTGTTGCCCACGTCTGACAACCTGAGTTTGATCCCCAGAATCTACACAGTGGGAGAGAACCAACTTCCATAAATGTACTGTAGCACCTGTGCCCCCACCAGATAAATACATGTAATAATAATAATAATAATGATGATGATGATGATGATGATGATGATGATGATAATAATAATAATAATAATAATAATAATAATAATAATAAAATGGCATCTTCTGCACTGTGTTGGGACAGCTGGGGTCCACAACAGCCCCTCCTGCCTCCTTCCCCTCAGTCATGCCTCTCTCCTGGAGGTGTTCAGTCTTGGCTGCTGGTGAAAAATGCTGGGCAGGGTGAGTTTTTCTTCCCAGCTCCATTGCTAGTTTGCTTGAGATAAGTCCACTCCCTGTCTGGTGTTTCCCTACCTATAAGTGAAGGAGGGGCTAGAGAGACGGCTCAGCTCACAGCACCCACAGGTGGCTCACAGCAATCCCTAACTCCAGTTCCAAAGACTCCAAATTCAATGTCCTCCTCTGACCCCCAAGGTGCCAGACACATACACAGTGAGTGCACAAACATACATGCATGCAAACCACTCATACACTTAAAAATAAACTTCAAGCAAACAAAATAAGTGAAAGTGATTCCATCACAGGGATTCTGCAAGGGCTACTGGGAAGAGGAAGAAAGCAACTCATTTGGGTCCTTTCAGGGGCATCCAAAAGGCTAATAAGTACCCCATGTGTGAAGGTGGAGACCCAACATTTTGGGAGGATGTGTTGCTGCAAAAGGGCCTGTCCCTCCTCTACCTAAAAGCCCAATGGCTCTGCTCCCTATCCTGAGGAATTCAGCGGAAGAGGACAGTGGCTCATCTTTGAGCCAGGGCAAGTTTCCAAGTGGTCAGACCTTGCTCAAGCACTGTAGCCTCAACGTCTTCACCCTAGCACTGCCTCCAGCTAGTCCGGACAAGTCCTGGGTATTTTCAGCCACCTTATCTGATTAGAAATGTTTGGAATTCCACTGGCTGAAGGCAACCAATCTGGGGGATTATGTAATGGGTACAAATCTCTAGAATGCCCTTCCCTTCTGCTCTTCCCTCTCTGCTACAAATGAATGCACCCCACTCTCCAAATATCTGAAACCTTAGAGGTCCTTGTGGGCCACATCCATCACAGCCCAGGTTCATCAGCCCTTCACGGTGCAGAGCTACAGGCTGCACTCAGGGAAGTGCCACCAGAAGGTGTCCTATCCAAGCAACTGACAGATACATCACTACCATAAAGTCCAGAACAGTTAACTATCTGCTTAGGTATATGGACTCCTCAGAAATCTTAGTGTCATGATGTGTGGCTCCTGCCTAGATCAATTTGTCTCAACAGATGGACACAGAAATCCAGGTATATGCCCAAAGACCACCAGATATAAGTCAAAGCCTGGTCTTAGGCCTCCTGACTCCTGGGGCAAAGACTCTGCTGAGCCTGGTGTTCTAGGGTACAAGAACAGCTGCACCCATTCCATAGGCAACAGGATCAAATGGTCCATGGTATATGCCCAATAAATGCTTTGGCTCCAGCTAAAGATGAGTGGCACTTCCCACAGTCTGTTTTAGCTTTACTTATAACAGCTAGTACCCCTCCCAGAAAAGTCTTGTTACAGAACCAAGGTTGGAGTTGAACTGATTTTGTAAGCTGGCCCTGAACTCCAATGATTCTATTCCCTCTGCCTCAAGTGCTCAGAGAACAAGCTCGAAGTAAGCTCTTCCCTTTGCTGCCCTTTTCCACACCTGATGCTCTTAGGCTTGGAAGTTAGAGGTAACTTTGAGGAAGAGATACCATATGCCCTCTGGTTCCCTCCACATCTCAAGAGACAGTAAAGGAAGGACATATTGATTGTGCTCTGTCCAACTCGCCTGCCCACCACCCATCATTCATCTGTGCAGGTCCTCTCTGTAAGCTAGGCTGTCTGGAGTTAGGAGCAGGGAGGCTCAGACAACTGGGGCTGTTTATCTCTGGGCTTTCATTTATCCAATCTGCACTGTATCAGGTGGTGAGCACTGATGAGCTGGGGACAAAGCAGTGAGCCAAAGTTCCCTGGGCTTGAGCCCTGAGCTTCCTCTGCCTAGGCCTCCAGGTCTCCACAGGAAAGATGTTGAACCAAGATTGTGCATGGGCTTTAAGATAACTAGAGGTGCCAGTTGTGGTGGCACAGGACTTTAATCCTAGTACCTAGGCAGAGGTAAGAGGATTTCTGTGAGTTCAAGGCCAACCTGGTCTACACAGGGAGACCCTGTCTCAACAAACAAACCAAAACCAAAACAACAACAACAAAACCAAACCAAACAACAACAAAACAAAAACAACCCCAAAACCAAACAAACCAAAACCCCCAAAACAACCAAACATATACAAAAAATGATAAGTAGAGATGATACACAAGGGCAACCTTGTGGCCAAGCTTTGCCTCCAGAATGCAGCTAAAGAAAGTAGTCTCAGGGAAGGTGTGGCTAGACAGAGCAGCAGAGCCTGCTTCAGGCCAGAAAAGCCATCCTGGTGCCAGGCATAGAGCAGGCAGTTCTATAGAGAACAAAGGCCAGAGTGTGCCAGGCTTGAGGGGCCTAGTGAGGCAGCATCGTGGGGGACAGGCACGCACAAACGTGTAGGTGAGGTCCATGGAGATCAGACAGCTGAGAGCAGAAATGAAAACAGGCTGGGTCCCAAAGGGCAGCAGCTTCAGCTCTGTAAACACCAGACAAGCGGAGGAGGGTTCAGGTGCAGGTCTGGGGACCCAGCTGAGCTCAGCAGGAGGATGGGACCTCCATCAACGATGATGACACTAAGCTGAACAGAAGCCGCAGACACGCCTGGGCAGAGCCATCTTCTCAGGCCCAACATTCCAGATGGTCTTTTACGACCCTCTGCTTGATCCAGCCAGCCCCACCCACAAGCTCTTGAAGATTCTATCCCTGTTTAGAGGGGGCATCCCTTCCCTACCCGATGGGTCTCTGAGAACATGGCTGCAGGTGCAGAGGCAAAGTCAGAATTGCTGTAACTGCCAGGCCAGCAGTGCCTGACCTACATCTCCATGCTTGGTTGCATGAAAGAAAATACCAGGGCTTTCCGTTAGTGCGCACTAGATGCAGCTGGTTCAGGGAAGCCTGAGCTCTTTGAAGGCCTGTCAAGAGTAGGGCAAGAGGGCTGGCCTCCAAAGTACGATCTGGCTTCGGGGACCTCTGTAGATCTGAGATTAGAATCTTCCTTTTACCAAGGTCCCCACTAAAACTTTCTTCTTTTTCTAATATAGTATCCTTATTAAGAAAACACCACACACAAACATACACACACACACACACACACACACACACACACACACACACACACACACACGGGTGGGGGTGGGAGAAACGCGAGCTCAATGATTCATTTGGGAAAAAGTTCCCAAACTGAGCAGTTGCTTTTCTTACAAACCACTGGCACTTAAAGGCGGCATTAGTTTTTCAGAGGAAGGGCACAACAACAACAACAACAACAACAAACCCACAAACAGAGAAACAAACAGACCCCAACAATTTAAAAGTTCTGGCCAGGAGTGGCAAGTATACTTGTGACCCCAGCACCTGGAAGGTGGAAGCAGAAGACCAGAAGAAGCTGAAGGTCATTCTCAGCTACATAGCAAATCAAAGGCCAGCTGGAGCTGTGTAGACTCTGGCTGTGGTAAGGACCTGGTCAGAAGACATGGTTTTCCTGTTCTAGCGTGGTACTCCCAGCCACCACCATCTCAGTGAGATGGGCTTTGCTTACATCCTTACATCTGTAGAGTTCTCACTCTGGTTCCAAAGCCCTAGGACCCTTGCCTGGGAAGTTCGCTTTCCTCAAGGGAGTGGTGGGATGTAAGGAAAGAGACTGAGCTTTTACCTTAGAAGAATAGAAGAAAGATTCTGTCTGGAGCCAATGACCTCATGAATCTTAGAGAAGAACCCACTGCCTCCACTTTACTAAATCAGTAGAGTCCCTAACTGCATTCTAAATAGTTGTCCTTTACCCACCAGCATACCGCAGGATAACACCCCTCATCACAGAAACTTTTCTTTACAAGGGATGGAAACCATTACAGAAAGCAATAGCTAGTGAAAATGTGGAGAACAACTGCCCAGTGGGATACACGGCCTCAACAGATACATCCGGAAAAACAAACCCCCACACCTAAGACCTAGGATACAGTGTGGAAGATTTTAAGAGGCAGAAGACCAAGAAGTCAACCTTGAAAGTGTGTCTCCTAGAAACAACAGTGAAGTTATACTTATGATACCTCAACAATATGGCTCCTTAAATAAGATCTGAACAATATCAACACCAATGGACACACTAACATCCAACCCTAGAAAAAGGACCATGGGAAACCACTGGTGAGGGAAGGAGAATTGGTCTTCTCCAGGGAGGTGTCCCCTACTTGGTTATCCAGAATTAAGTGGTCAGTCTTGAAATCATATTGTTATGTATACATAACATATATATGTGTAACAATAATTTAAAAAAAAAAGAGGTCACGTGTAGGACCGTGAAAGGCTGCCTGGTTTCTGGTAGAGCTAAGTTTGGAAACCCCGGTGACCCTGAAGGACAGTAGGCATTTTACCTGGTTTCCAGACACTAGGCTCCTGGCATGAGGCTACAGCCCTCCATAGATTTGTGGCCATCAGTCATGTAAGGGCAACGCCCCAAGCCCCTTCACAGGTAGAGGATGTGGTCACGTAGCCTCAAGACAGATCTCCATTTTAATGAGGTACCAAAAGGCCTGGAGGCTTAGCCAATAAACTCCCCTTCCCAGACACTCCTCCCTACAAAAGGTATTTAACCTCAGGCCAGCCCGAGAAGAGGGGTACGGTTTTTACTCATCTACTTCCCACCATGACAATAAATGTCTTAAAACCATGGACTGTCTCTTTTCATCGGGATCTGCCATGGGGAGCAATAGAGAAGGCTATTGCCTAAAGAGCCGGCCGCCTAATCTCCTGTGAAAGGTCTCTCAGTGCTCCCAGCCACCAAGCCAAGCCAGCCACCAAGCCAAGCCAGTCATCCTCCAACAAGCCAGGGACTCCTCCCCGCTGGAGCTCTCCCCTCTTTCCCCCTTTGGCCCTGGTCTAGATCCAGCCCGAGGGCCCCCACTCCATTCTCAGCTCTTCCGTGACATCCAGCAGCGTCTGGGTGCCCAAGAGCCTGAAAACCAGATGGCCCTGGGCCTCCGCCCAGGGCCAGGGACCCCTGATCCAGCTCGGGTTGTCCCCAGTCAGACTGCGCTCCCCCACACCTGGAGCAGTGTCCCGAGGCTTCCCAACACCCGACTGGCACCCATGTTGGGTAAGTGCAGTCAACTTCCCGTGTCCTGCCTCCCCGAGCTGCCTGAGCCCTGTGGTGGAGCAGATGCAGGACACTCCATTAATCCTACAGCCATGAATTTGCAAGGGAGTGAGGGGTTGGTGGAAGGAAAAGGAGGAGAGAAATGATGTAATTATATTTTAATTTAAAAATTGGGGGGCGGGGGTGGGACTGGAAAGATGGCCCTGTGGTTAAAAGGATTTGCTTCTCTTATGGAAGACCTGAGTTTCGTTCCCAACGGTGGTGGCTTCAAACTGCCAGTAACTCCAGCTCCAGGGAATCCATGCCTCTTCTGACCTCCACAGGCTCCTCTATGCACATTGGTACACATACACACACCCAAGTGCACATACATAAATAAAACAATTTTTTAAATTGCAAAACCTTTCAACACTGGGAAAAAATCACTCTCTGCTAAATCACCCTTTGTATATGTGCGTGTCGGAGTACCATCTTGTGGAGTCGACTCTCTCCTTTACCTTTATGTGGGCTCCAGAGGTGGAACTCAGATTACCACATCTGCATGGCAAGTGCACGCACCTGATGAGCCATCTTGCTGACTAGAAAGTAAGTTTGAGTATCAACAGTGTCTTCTCTTTTGTGGTGTTGAATACAGAATGGCAGGCCTCACTCAGCCTAGGTAAGGTCTCTACTACTAAGCTCTATCTCAGCTCTCAGCACTGGCATTTATTTAGTTACTGTGTGACCCCTGAAGTCCCTTCACCTCTAGTGGCAGCTGTGAGGAATGGATGAAGTCCTCAGTGAATGTTATTGTTGCACTGAGCATGGCCATGCCAAGGACCTCAAGCCTTCTCTTAGTTCATGTGCAGAAAGTATTGACCACAGCTTTGTGCTCCTGGATGTTTAGTGTGAGAGAGACAGCACGCAGTAGAGACCGCCTACTGAGATTAGCTGAACCTGACTCCTCTGTCAGCTGTATATAACACTGGAGTTCTGGGCTGCTGCTAGCACAGCTATCAGAGCCCCACTAGAGTGCACAGCCCACCCCATCCCAGCTTTCTTTCTTTCTTTCTTTCTTTCTTTCTTTCTTTCTTTCTTTCTTTCTTTCTTTCTTTCTTTCTTTCTTTCTTTTTTTTTTAATGTATGTCTGTCTTTTATCATTCCCTCATTACCCCAGTAAGAGTCTAGTTCAAAGCCGTGCAGTATGTCAGCCATCTGATTTTCTTCATTTATAAACCAAAGTGCTAAAGGAACACTGAGAAAGCCATTTAAGAAGCCCTTGGCGCCTGACTTACACTACCCAGCCATGAGCATATCATTGGCTCACCACCGTTCTTGGCTTGTGCTGCCTCTACCTACTTAGCCACTCATCCTTGAGAATGAGCTATAATACAGGAACTGGATGAAATTGCATTTGGTTCCCAACTTCCTTCTGATGCCAATGAAAAGACAACCACTATTTACAGCAGGTGCTAGGCTCTTATTATGTGTTTAAAATTAACATCTATGGATGAGGAAGTGGAAGGTCACTAAGGTGAATTTACTTATTCAGGATTCTACAAACACAAAATGATGAGGTAGTGTTGAAACCCAGATATGTTTGACTGTAGAGCCTGCTTAGAGCCAGGCCTAGGGATGTGTCTTTGCTGTGGTGCTATCAGCACAGACCATCCAAAGCTGATGAGCCACAGTCATCACTTGGCAGCCCAGTCCTTTGCTGCCTGTCCTAAGCACCTGGGATAGAGTCTGGAGACAAGAGTAGGTGAAAGCTATAGGTCTTCTTTACAATGTTCAGTATGAGGCAGGGCCGTCAGACAAAAGCCAGATGCCTATACCAAAGGACATCAAACAATAAGAAAAAGTGCATGGGGTAGAAGAAGAGCTGAGGGAAGCCCAAAACCACAGTAATGGAGAAAGAGTGGTGGATGAGAGGGTAAAAGAGCATCGACTGTTCTTCCAGAGGACCTAGGTTCAATTCCCAGGACTTACATGGAGGCTCACAACCATCTGTAAATCCAGTCCTAAGAGGTCTATATTCTCTTCTGGCCTCCCTGGGCACTTCAGACATACATGGTGCACAGACATATATGCAGACAGAAAGCCCATACGCATAAAATAAATAAATTTAACTGGAAAAAAAGAGCAAATGATGGGGTGTTTTGAGTCTAACAGACTGGATTTGGATTAAGTTTTATTGGTATTTATTAGTATTAAACCTTGAAACTATTATTTAACTTGGCTTACTCTCCATGTTCTAGTACAGACAATGAGAACAAAGAATATAACCTTAGTGTAGACGGCTTAGCTGCCATGTACAAGGCCCTAGGATCTACTCCCAGCACAAACAACAACAAAACACACACCCTTCAAAAGAATTTCACAATTGCCATGAAGGACTATTGTAGAGATTAAAACTGACAGTGCGCCTATAGTATCCTGCACACTGTTGGACTCAATATAACAGTAGTATTTACACTGTTGTTAGTATATTAATTATAGATATGTCATTCCTAAAGACCCTCTAATGGACAAGAGATGACTTGAAGCTCTTTATAGCAACAAGTTAGGGATGTAGAAACTGACAGAATCCTAACTAGATTTGGAAACGTTCCATGGGAAAGGTTGACAATTCAGCATGACCACTGCAGGCCATAGAGGACATACATATACAGCCTTCTCTGGGGACCCCAAAGATCCTAGCTGTGAGCTCATGTGTGTTCTCTAAGCCTGATTCCTCATCAGTGAGACTCCATGGCCATGTTTTATTATTTCTGATAATATAGAGAGCACACTTTAAAAAGTGCTATGGGTATTGGTCAGGCATAGTAGCATACACCTTTAATCCCAGCACTCAAGAGATAGAGGCTGAGACAGGCAGGTCTCTGTGAGTTTGAAGTTAGCCTTGTCTACAGAGCAAGTTAAAGGCCAGTCAAGGCTGTATAGTGAGACCATCGCAAATAAACAAGGGAACAAATTAACTAATTAATTAAGTTTAAAAAATAATAAAAACTGTAGATTCTATCCTGATGGCCCATGTCTTTAATCCCAGCATTTAGGAGGCTGAGACAGAAGGATGGCTATTGAGTCCAAAGCCACCTTGGTCTACATAGTGAATTTCAGGCCAGCCAAAGTTACATAGTGAGAATTTGTCAACCAACACTTCACCCCACAAGAAAAAATTTAAAAAGTGGGGATGTTATATGAGAATTAACCCGGGTTTAATTTTGGCTCTGCAGCACTTACCTAGCTGGGCCAGAGGCCCTGGCACATATACTTAACCTTCTGCCTTTAAGTTTTCACACATCTCTGTTGGGTGGTTGAGAACAACATATAAAATACTATGCTGGACACGCAGCAAGTTTCACTTAATACATGAAAATGCTATTTTGTGTCCCTGTCATAAAGTGCAGTACCAAACAAACCTCCCAAGGAGGATGTGTGTGCAGAAGAAAAGATACTTGCTGCTCCTTCAGAGGACCAGAGCTTTGTTCCCAGCACCGGTATCCAGTAGCTTACAATCATCTTAGATCTGGCTGTCCTGGAACTCACTGTGTAGACTCAGAGATCCGCCTGCTCTGCCTCTCAAGTGCTGAACTTAAAGGTGTATGCCAACAAATCTACTTGTAGTGATTTATTCCCTAAGGTGTACTATATTCACAGATGGTCTAAGAAACATATAGGGCTGTTAACTGTGTACCATAATCACCGAGGGTGATGGGGAATGTCAAGCGGGAACTGCATACACTGTAATCCTAGTGCTCAGCAAGTGGGGACAGGGGCATCACCTGAGCTTCAAGTATTAGGTCAGCCTGAACAACACTGCAAGACTCCTATCTCCAAAACCAAAACAATACAGAAATTAATAGCAATAGTAGCCTATAAATGTCAACCACTCTTTCCATTTATACAGGGTAACGCACAGTATTAAATAAGACCTTAGCTAAAGGGGTTTGGTTACAGAAATTAAAAGAATTCTCTAAGTAACAAAACCAAAACAGAGTGACAAAATGAGCCTACCACTGAGGTTCCCCAACTATTAATTCAGTGCCAACCTGTTGCCATCTGCTCTTCAACTGCTCTCTACCCTGTGGTACTGTGAGGCAAGTTCCAGATGCACTCAGTATGTGTTTCTGAGAAGCAAGTACATTCAGGAAAAAACTGATGTCTAAAATTTGAACCTTCCCCAGAACCAAAATCTTGGAAAGGTTTTAAATGTGATCAAACTTTCCCAAAGAGGATAGCTTTGCTCAGCATGAGGAAGATGCAGTGTATGCATAAGGTCTAGCATGACTCAAGTCATAAATGGTTTAGATTTGCAGCCAGTTAAAAGCCACTAGAATAAAGGCATCTCGCCTGGCAGTGGTGGCACACACCTTTAATCCCAGCACTCAGGAGGCAGAGGCAGGCCGATTTCTGAGTTCGAGGCCAGCCTGGTCTACAGAGTGAGTTCCAGGACAGCCAGGGCTATACAGAGAAACCCTGTCTCGGAAAACCAAAAAAAAAAAAAAAAAAAAAAAAAAAAAAAAAAAAAAAAAAAAAAAAAAAAAAAAAAAAAAAAAAAAAAAAAAAAAAAAAAAAAAAAAAAAAAGAAAGAAAGAAAGAAAAAAGAAGAAAGAAAGAAAAAAGAAAAAAAAAGGTATCTCATCTAAAAAAGCACTAAAGTGATGAGAATTGTGGGGGGGGACACACAGATGGACAGACAGACAGAATGTTTCAGATTTATTAAGGACTTAACTGTGGAGAACAAAGCTTTGAAACTTTTAGAAGAGAGCTGTCCAGAGGCTTTGAGGGGAAGCCACTTTGGGCCAAGCATGATGACCCAACTAAGACCCATGTGGTGAGAAGAAAGAACAGATTACTGAACCTTGTCCTCTGAGCTGACATGTGCATACAACACACAGACACATCCATAAAACAAATCAATTTAATTAAAAAGTTAAATATTTTAGAAGAATATATTGACAGTGTCTTTAGGGATCACAAGCAAAGAAGGGAAAGTCTATTAAAATATAAATGTTATAAATCACAAAAGATTCAACTCCACTAAAATACTGAATGTCTAGGAACACTTACTACTCTTAGAGAGGACCTAAATTCTGTTGCCAGCCCCTACATTAGGTAGCTCAGATCGACTATAACTCCAGCTCTAGGAGACCTGAAATCTCTAGCCTCTGGGGGCACCAGTGCTTACATATAGATACCCACACACAGACACATTTACTAAAAATAAATCTTTAAAAAAAAAAAAAAAATCTATGCATAAAAAAAATCATATAGAGGGCTGGAGAGATCACTCAGTGGTTAAGAGCACTGCCTGTTCTTCCAGAGGTCCTGAGTCCAATTCCCAGCAATGACATGGTGGCTCACAACCGTCTGTAATGGGATCTGATGCCCCCTTCTGGTGTGTCTGAAGTCAGTGATAGGGTACTCATATACATAAAGTAAACAAATCTTTTTAAAAAATCATATATAGAAAAAAGAAATCAGAAACCAAAAGATGTTATTATAACATGAGTAGATAAAATATTTACATTCAGGATAATACAAGGAACCTTACAAATCCTTAGGAAGATGCTGACTCAGTGGAAGTGGAACAAGGACTTCACATGTATTTTAAGAGAAAACATGAATGGCTGGCACACAGAAGAAACATTCTATCCCCGTTTGAAATCTAAAAAATGCAAATTAAAAAAAACAACAACACAGGATACCTACCATCTCATGCCCAACAGATCCATAAAAATTTAAAAGTCTGACCAGATCAAGATTAGCAAAGACACACATGCCAGCAGTAGTGTAAACTCAAATAAACCCATGACAACAATCCAGAATTATCTTCCTATCTCAATGATTCCACACCATTCCTGAGTATAAACTCAATGACTATTGTCTTGAAAATGAGGTCCAAGCAAGGACTTGCAGCAGCAGCTGCTGAGAGAGCTTAACAACTGAGGAGCCCAACACCCTATCCTATGACTTCTGCAAACCCTATAGGTTATTCTGATAGGCTAAAGTTTGGGAACTGCTGCTTTTGAATGTGTATGCACGTAAGTACAGAACACACACAAGGACATGTTTGAAACAGTGAAAGCAAGGAACCCAACAGCCCAAACAACCACTAAACAGACACTGGGCACATACCTTGAGACCTAATCACGGAAAATGAGGATGCTGAGCTGAGGAAGTGGCTCATGCCTGTACAATCCCCACACTGAGGGGCTGAGGAAGGACAACTGTGAGTTCAGGGCCAGTTTGGACTACAGAATAAGTTCTAGGAGCCTGGACTGAAGAGTAAGACCTTGTCCCTTAAAAAATTCTTCCTAAGGGGCTAGAAAGGTGGCTCAGCAGTTAAGAACACTGACTGCTTTTCAGAGGTCCTGAGTTCAATTCCCAGCAACCACACACATGGTGGCTCACAACCATCTGTAATGGGATCAGATGCCGTCTCCTGGTGTGTCTGAAGAGAGCAACAGTGTACTCACATACATAAAATAAATAAGAAAATCTTTTTAAAAATGCTTCTAAAAATAAAATAACCTCTCAAAAGAAAAAATGGATAAACTACAGCCATACATGCAACATAGATGGATCTTAATGCTGAATGAAAAAAGAGAACTACATAGGAACACACATCTTTAAGCTTTACTTAAAGGCACGAATGGAGAAGGAGAGTCTACATTGTTTGGGAATATAACTGGAGTTCAGGAACTACCACTCCAAGATGTTACTGGAGCAGGCTGACTATCTCAAAGTGAGGGTCCTTGGGGAAGAGCAGAGGACCACAGGGAGGACTCTCTACCTTCCCTCATAACCTAAAGGCAGACCTGTGCAAAAGTTAAAGAACTATCATGAACCTACTCCCTGGCAATCTTGCAACCAAGAAAAACTGAACTAAAAAGAGCTGGCCCCAGCACGGCCCAGACACATTCTTTCACAGCACAGGTTCCTCCTTTTTCTTCTACAGGAGCCTCAGGTGCCTACACGCCACACCTTTTTCCTAGGAAGTGGGTTGAGTGTTCACTTTCTTTCATGCCATGCATGCCCCTGTACAATGCACTTGTAAAAGCCACATACCATCTCATCTGGTAAATTTATCCATTGTGACTGCTCTCACAGACTCAATTATAGGACCGTCAGAGGATAAAGGAAGCTTTTTCTTGCTCTGTAGATCCATGCAAAACAAGCCCCGGAAAATCTCAGGAGAATGAGTAGTGGGTGACTGTGACAGGGAAAGAGTGCAGAGGACTTTATGGTACTTCCAAATGTTGGAATTTTCTTTTTGTTTCTATCTATTTAGTGTGAAGGGGGAGGGGGACGGGGAGGGAGAGGAGAGAGAAAGAGAGAGAGAGCGCGATAGAGAGAGAGAGCGTGCGCGCTCATATTATGTTGCACCTGTGGAGGTCATAGTTCTCTTCTCTGTGGAGTCAGTTCTCTTCTCTTCTCCCACCATGTGGTTTCCAGAGAGGGGAACTCCAGTTGTCAGGCTTGGTGGTAAGTGCCATCTGAGATGTCTCACCAGCCCATATTCTGATTTTTAAAATTTTTATTTATTTATTAATTTATTTATTTTTTCCTGAGAAGGTCTCACTGTATAGCTCTCCATATTCTGATTTTTTAAAGCTGGGTAAAGAGTTTGTTTATGCATATTTTCTAGTCTTGAAACTATACATATGCATTAGTTATTTTATGTTACCAAGCAAGTGGCACATATCATACAAATCCCAGCATTTGGAAGTTTGAAACGGGAAGACTGTCCCCAGTTTAAAGCCAGTCTGAGTCATATAGTAAATTCCAGGCCAAACTGGGCTACCAATGAGATTCTGTCTCAAAAGACTAAACCCAAACAATTCTCTGTTGTATTTGTAATAAGTTAATTTTACAAAACAATTCAGAGTGTACAGGGCCACTACAACAAACACTACAAGGAAGAACTGCCACCATAAACGACTACATGTGTGGTACCTGAAGGGTTAAGCTAGTTTCTCTGCCAAAAGGATGGGAGGGCAGCAGCTGGGCCACAGTGGGAGTTCCTGGCTCCAGCTGGCTTTGGCAGGGATCAAGCTCCACGCCCAGGAACAGGCACCTGGGGGAGGGGTCTGGACAGGTGGTACCTACAGTCCCTGGTGACCTGATCTATGTGAAGGGCTGGATCCAATCAGAGGTGGGCCAACAGTTAGAGCTCTCCCAGCTGCTAAGTCTTCAGGGTGGCAGCCTGAAGATGGCGAGAAGGGGAAGAGACCCTAGGTGGCAAGATGGGGGAGGAGAAGGAAGTGGGTGGGCTGGGTTCAGATACCAGGGGAGGCTACTGGGATTATCACCTGCTGAGAGTGAGATTAGGTTTCTTGGGAAGGGCTCTTCTATCTAATGCTCCCTTGAAAGCTGTCTCCCAGTGGCTTTTCTCTGCTGGACAGATGGTGTCTGAGCTGTCTCCTGGAGGGTGGCCTTCTTGAGGTAATGGTGGAAATGGGGTGGAGCCTGCTCCCTGCTCTTCAGAAGCCTGCTTAGCCTTGGCATTCCCTGCCTTTCAGCAACTGCAGCCTGTGTTACTCTTAGTCAGAGCTTATTCAGAGTAGGCAGGGCCACAGTCCGTCATACAAGTTACTCCCATCTAGCCTTTACAGCACCCAACGGCTTAAAGCTTAGACACCAGTCTTCATTTGAGGTAACTGAAGCTTGGTAAAGTTAAACACTTGTCCAGGAGCAAGTAGCTAACACTTGAATACAAAAGGCCACAGCCCCTGCAGAAAACAATTATTGTTATAGTATATTCTTCTGATGGGAGCAAGTACCTCCTCATTGTTCAGGCCAGATGCTGGAGCCTCTCTCTTTCCTCCTTCCTCCCACCAAGCAGCAACAAAACCAGTATATCTACACTATGACCATTGTTCCCCACATCTGCCATAAGTCTGCGTGGTACAAGCAGCTACCACCATCTTGTTCCTGCTCATGCCTGAGTACTTCATTCTCCAGAGCAGGGGTTCTCAACCTTCCTAACGCTGCGACCCTTTAATACAGTTCTCATGGTGTAGTGACCCCGAAACATAAAATTATTTTTAATGCTACTTCATAACTGTAATTTTGCTGCCATGAATCATAATGTAAATATCTGATATGCAAACCCTGTGAGAGGGTGGCAGCTCACAGGCTGAGATCACTGCTCCAGAGTGAGCAAAGATTCTCCTAAAGCTTAAGTTGGATCATTTAAAAAACCCTCTCCCCTGTCAGAATAAAAGCAAGGTTCTATGTGAGCCCATAGGAGGACCTGGCTGCAGGTTACTTCAGGCTCAATTTTTACACACTCTTTGCCTCTCTGATACTAATATATTTGAAGTCTTTTTTGGACTTGCTGTCCCCTCTATTTCAGTATTCTTTCCCCTAATACTTGCATGGATCACACCTTACTGCAATCAGGCCCAAGGAAGTCCTTATCAGAGGCCTTCCTGATGACCCTAGCCAGCAACAGAAAATTTTCTTCTCTTGCATTTTTAACTGTGGTCCTAAATACTACCTGATAGGTTAAGTACTTAGACTCTTCCTAGAATGTCAGTTGAAGGACAAGATGGTGCTCACACTATTTGCTCAACCTCTAGCTCAATGCGTGATATACAGCAGGCACTCTCTATTTGTTAATTAACAAATGAATGAATGACCAACATCCCTCAGGAAATGACTCACTCTAGAGAGGAAGGCTGCCCAAATACTCTTGGCTTTTTCTTAGCCTTGTGACCTTTGGTAGCCCCAGAGCAGTGGTCAATGTCCTTCCCTGTTACAAAATGTCCTGGGTACATACCATCATCACCATGTCATCCACTTGTGTTTCCGGGCTTGTGTACATGCACAAGGACATGGGAGCTGAAACACGAGACTGGTTCTAGAAGTGGGAGTGAGTGTGGGCACTTAGAGACCAGGAACAGTGAACTCTAGGGCACTTATCTTGCCACTGTTGCCCTGCCAAGGTCCCTATGCTACACACACTCTGGCTTTTATCTTCATTAATAAAAAGTCACTGGATAGTTGAGGGGGCTGATACACACTTGTAATCACAGCATTCAGAAGGCTGAGGCAGGATGACTGAGTTCAAGGCCAGCCTGGGCTATATATCAAGATGGGGGTGGGGACAGAGAGAAAGTTAGTGGAAGATTTTGAGTCAAGGACTAACAGCTTGACCTACAATTTTAAAAGGCTCACATTTGCTGTGGGAAGGGAGTCAGGGCAGAGCAGGGAGACCATGGGGGAAGTTGTTTCCTTGACTTGGTGAGAGAGAGAGAATGAGCAATAGCTATTTAATTCCTAGCCTTGGCCTGGCTATTTCCATTGCAGAAAGCACATCCTGTGCTTCTATTCAACTGTTCTCATGACACCGTGTCTGTTCTACCAGCACTCTGGTGAGTGTCAGCAGAATCCACATTTTACAGAGAAGAAACCTGAGGCTCTGAGACACAGTCACCTATTAAAATTATCTAACATAACAACAGATTCTGAGGAAATTCAAAAAATCATCAGATCCTACTACAAAAGCCTATACTCAACAAAACTGCAAAATCTGGATGAAATGGACAATTTTCTAGACAGATACCAAATACCAAAGTTAAGTCAGGATCAGATAAAGCATCTAAACAGTCCCATAACCCCTAAAGAAATAGAAGCAGTCACTAAAAGTCTCCCAACCAAAAAAAGTCCAGGACCAGATGGGTTCAGTGCAGAATTCTATCAGACCTTCAAAGACCTAACACCAATATTCTTCAATCTACTCCACAAAATAGAAACAGAAGGAACACTACCCAATTCTTTCTATGAGGCTACAGTTACACTGATACCAAAACCTCACAAAGACCCAACAAAGACAGAAAACTTCAGACCAATTTCCTTTATGAATATGATGCAAAAATACTCAATAAAATTCTCGAGAACTGAA
>CM052701.1:25042637-25075812 GCA_028551405.1 Uromys caudimaculatus | reverse complement strand
GTGGGTAGATGGGAGTGGGTGAGTGGGTGGGTGGGGGAATACCCTCATAGAGGCAGGGGGAGGGGGGAGGAGATGGGGGTTTCCAAAGTGGAGACCTGGAAAGGGAGAAATATTTGAAATGTAAATAAAGTATCAAAAAAAATTATCTAAAAATCTGACAACATATGCTGGAAGAGTGTGGTGAGAGAGGAACCCTTATTTACTGCTGATAAGGATGCAAGCTAGTACAGTCATTATGGAAATCATAGGAGGTTTCTCAAAAATTTTAAAATAGAGCTAACATATGACCCAGCTATAGTACTTCTGGGCATCTGCCCAAAGGACTCCATCTCCTCCCACTGAAGTCCTTGTACATCCAGTTACTGTTGCTCTGCTAACAAGGAAACGGAGCCAGCCCATATGTCCAACAACAAAAGGACGGACAATGGAAATGTGGTGTATATATATGTACACACAAATACATTATCTATGTGTGCATATAAGTATCTATATGCCTTACTATACATGTATGCACACGCACACACACACACGCACACACACACACACACAATCAGGTCCCAGAGAAAACCAGGACAAGGCTCACTCAGGATTTATGGCTCCTCCCAGCACCTCTCCCCCTGTCCTCTACCCTAAACCTCTCCAGCCCTCTCTTAACATCCTTTCCCTTAGCTTTTCATTCCTATATAAGCCTGCCATTTTGACCATGTGCTCTGTTGGTCCTTGGCTCTTGTTCCCCTCTTCTTTCTTCTTTTTGCTTCCCTCTCATTGTCCAGTTTAGTCTGAACTCTTACAGATGCTATGCTCTCCCTCATACATTCCTGTGTGTGTGTGTGTGTGTGTGTGTGTACACAGAATGGAATTTTATTCAGTCATAAAAGTGAAATTATGAGCCTTGCAAAGAAATGGATGAATCTAGAAATTATGTTAAACAAAATATAGTATTAAACAAAATATTAAAAATATAAATAAAAACAAAATATGATACAATCTCAGGAAGACAAAAGAATTACACTCTGATAACTGGATCCTAGGCTGTAATGTACAAGTGTGTATATGTGTATAAATGAGTGTAAATGTGGGTAAAGCCTAAAAAACGAGGAAGGAGACCAAGCGGAGATAATGTAGGTGGTGAAGAAGAACAGTGGTGGGCAAAAGAACACATGGGACATGAAAAAAGGAGACTGGGGCAGAAGGGTAGACGAAGGAAGGAGAATCTACTACAACCCACTGTTCGAGATGCCATAATGATATCTAATACTGTGTGCTAATTAAAAAAAAAAGTTACACAGTAAATAGCCAGCCTCCAGTAGTGCTCTATATCTACTTGGCAGGCTACACCTATCAACATCCTAACCAGGCTTCAAAGTCCAGTTCCAAGCCAACCTATCCCTAAAAGCCTCACCCAAGCTAATCCAATGGCCTGTCCCATCAAGAACATATCTAAGGGGCTACCACCCACTGAGTGCTCCTTAGGTGCTGGGTGCACTACTCTGTTGCCCAATTCATGGGTCATGCAATCTTCCTGTCTGGGCCTCTCTAGTAGACAGGACTACCTGCTTATTTACTGGGCCTAGCTTTAAATGGGATAGCTCATGTGATATAGACTGAGAGAGGCAAAGTCATAGGCAAGTTTGTATGATGTCTTACTGTCACAGAACTAACTCTTCCCTCACTTGTTTTGCTTTTAATGGTCTTTTTTGTTTTATTTTGTTTGTTTTTGTTTTTTTTGTTTTTTCGAGACAGGGTTTCTCTGTATAGCCCTGGCTGCCCTGGAACTCACTCTGTAGACCAGGCTGGCCTCGAACTCAGAAATCCGCCTGCCTCTGCCTCTGCCTCCCAAGTGCTGGGATTAAAGGCGTGTGCCACCACCGCCCGGCTTGATAGTCATAATATGCAGCTAAGGCTATCTATCCTGAAATCAGATTCACTACGCAGCCCAGCCTAATCTCAAACTTGTGGCAAACTGTAATGGAGGACTTTTCCATCTGTGCACAAGTTCTCTAAAATAATGACTCTGAGACTTAATATTTCATGAATAAATGCTTAGGCCAATCGCTTTGGCTTGTTCCCGGACTGATTTGTAACTTATTTATCCATTCATTCTAATCTAAGTCCCGCCATGTGGTTGGTTACCTCTCCTCAGTTTCATGTGACTGTCTCTCTCCTTCAGCATTTGGGGAGAATCTCCCTCTTTATTCTATTCTGAGTGCCATATGACTGGTTACCTTCTCCTCAGTTTTATGAATCTGTCTACTCCAGCATTCATGCCTGACTCTTTCCCAGAATTCCTCTTTCTCTCTGCTGGAACCCCCACCTCCTATTTCCTGCCTCAGCTCATTGGTCACAGGCATTTTTTTTTAATTGACAGGTGATGCTTCTATTTAGTTCACAATAGATTCTCTCTACAACAATCTTCCTTCCCCAGTCTTCTAGGTGATGACATTACAGGTAGGAGACACCAAAATAATCATGATGTTAGTAATAATAATAATAACAATAATTTAAAAACTTTGTTTTATGTATGTGTCGGTAGAGGTCAGAAGAGGGTGTAGACTCTTCTGGAGCTGGAGTTTACAGGAGGTGCTGGGAGTGTACAAGAACTCTGCAAGAACAAGAAGCACTCTTTAACTTCTGAAGCATCTCTCTTTTTTTTTTGAAAAAATATACATAACTTTTTTTTTTCTGGTCATAGGCAGAGCTCCAACAGATTACATTGTGGTGTTGCTCTACTCTGAAGTATACGTTTGTTTGTTTGTTTGAATTTTCCTAATCAGATTCTAAAAGGTAAATTCAAAATCAAAATCCACAAATTTTGTTTGCCCATCTACAGTGCTGGCCTGAGCTTAGAACTTAGGCAAAAAGAGACAAAAGGATCAAGAGTCACGGGGTTAAATGAAGGCAGAAAAGAAAACCTTCTTGAGACTTCAGTCCCTCAAAAAACTGCTTTCCCACTGAAATAAACCTTTTAAGTATGGCATGGTGGCATAAACCTAGAATCCCACAGTGGGTATCCCTGAGATTCTATAGAAGGCTGTGAGTTTGAAGCCAGCCAGGGCTACAAAGTAAGACTGTCTGGAGGAAGAGGAGAAAGGAAACGCATCCTTTAGCTATTCTGCTTTATCTTATTTTATAAACAGGGTCTCGCCAGGCACTTGGAAAGCAGAGACAAGTGGACTTCTGTGAGTCTGAGGCTAGCCTGTTCTGCATCTACATAGTGAGTTCAGGACAGCCAGGGTGATATAGAGAACCCTGTCTCAAAAATAAATACATAAAATAAGTATATATGGTCTCACTATGCTGCTCTGGCTGTTTTGAAACTTGTTATGTAGGCAAGGCTGGCCTGTAACTCATAATAGAGATCTACCTACCTCTGCCTGCCAAGCATTGAGATATAGGTGAGTGCCACCTAGTCTATCTTTTTAGCTCTTAGTGAGCATTCTGAGTTTTGCCCATCACCCTGTAGACAGGTGGAAGACTCCCATGCCCTAACTTCATTCTGGAGAGACTTGCAAAGCAGGAAAGGGCAATGACTTTCAGTTCCTGTAAGTCTACAGCAACAGCTGATTCAGCGAGATGATGTCACCTTCACAAACCTCCTGACTAGCAGCTGAGAGGGTAAAAGCAGGAAATTCAAGGATACTGAATGGCTGAGTTCAAACATGCCTGTGGCAAATCCTACAATAACCCTAAGCCCTGGAGCATCCCCTTGCAGACAAACGTTCTCAGCTGGCAGGGCAGTGGGTATCCCTGGGATTCTAAGCTGCTTCCCCAACACTTCTTCTGCATATTCTCAAACATACTGGGAAGAGCAACAGAGAAAACCTGGCTTTGGAGCAGATCTCTTTAGGTTCAAACCTAGGTTTTATCATATACAAGCTGAGGACCTTAAGCATGTAATTTCATCTCTCTGGGTCCCTATTTCCTCACTAAAGAAGGTAGAGCACTTACTACTCAAGTATATGCTTCTAACACAGTGCTGGGGACGCAGAGACAAGAAATGCTTACTTGGAGCTTGTTGGCTGGCCAGTCAAGCCTGATGGGGAGAGCTGCAGGCAAATGACAGAACCTGTCTCAAAGGACAGGAATAACATTGCTGAGGATGACACCGGAGGTTTTCTCTTTTGCCCTTCATAGGCACCCAAGTGAATACACACAAAAATGTACAATATACATTAAAAAACTAGTTAGAGATACCTGGCAAAAAGAATGCATATAGGTTACTGAGTATAGCACTTGTTACTTAGTGAGCATTCAAAAGGTCTACAGAGAAAGTTCCAGGACACCCAGGACTACACAGAAAAACTGTGTAAAAAACCAAAACCAAACCAGATAAACAAAGATAGGTTGAAAGAATGCTATTAACAGTGTTCTTAGTAGGTTCAGTTTAGTTGTTTTGAGACAGACAGGGTTTTGTCCAGGTTGGCTTTCAACTCACTGTGTAGCTTGAGGATGCTGTTGAACCCCTCTTCCCAAACACTGAGATTATAAGGTACATGACCACTATACCCCACTTTAAACTTAGGTTCTAAAAGGCCGATCTGGCTGCAGTGTTGAGGCAGGTGTGATTTTTCTATGGTCTTGTTCTCCTGCCTTTTATCCTATCCTTCTAGATGCTCATAAACTAGATAAGAGAGATAAGAAAACCTCCAGAAGCACTGAGGAGATAGGAGTGACTTCTGCCCTGGTCAAAGGGTAGGGAATCTGTAGTGCTTTGCTCTGTAGAAAGAGGGAGTGGCCCACTCAGGGAGGGGTGAGAATCCAGGCTTGGAAAACATCCCTAAGCCACCTGGTCACCTGTACTATTTCTGCCTCCCCTGTGGTAATTTCTGCAAATGACACAAAGCTCTGGAATGTAACCCACTCAATACATGGACACACACACACACACACACACACACACACACACACACACGCGCACGCACGCGCGCACGCACGCACACACTCTCACAGAAGCATAGTTGTACTTTGCAGTCCTCCCAGGATGTGTTCAGAGCTAGCCTAAAGGAAATGGTCGATAAAGAGCTACTGATTGATTAATGAAGAAAGGGAGTATTCTCTGCCATTAAGCAAATATTAATGAGTACTATGAGTACTATGTTAGTCTCTGGGGATTTGAGGTGACTAGGGTGGGTTTCTAGGGTTTTTCCCCCAAGTTCAGAATCAGCACAGAGAACAAAATCAAAGAACTACAGTGCTGGATACAATAGCTACAGCAGCAACATTTGCTAGTGCCCCCCCCCCCTCCAAATAGGACAAAGGGCTTCTGAGGCAGACTGCTTAGGTTCAGAGCACTGCTTTACCACTTACGAGCTACGTTTCTGTCGTGTTTTCTTCTCTGTCCCTTCATTCTCCTCCATAAAATGAAATCAAAAGAGTAATTCTTCCTGGTTTGAGTTTGTTTTTTGTTTTGTTTGTGTTTTTTGAGATAGTGTCTCATGCCCCAAGTTCAATTCCTAACATTCACGTGAAAAGCCAGGAGTGGTGGTATGCACCTGTAATGATATTACTTGAGAGATAGAGAAAGGCCTGAGTGGCTGGCTGCTTAGACTGAGCAGCAAGAGACCATGTTTCAAAATAAAGTGGAGGAGGATAGTTGAAACCAATCTCTGGCTTCCTTAACTTCTACACACACAGACAAGTACACACATACACACCTATACAACACACACTGAGTGATACAACATACACAGAGGAAACGCAGCTACTGCCCAACAACAGCATGTGATGACGCCCAGACTCAAACCCGTAACTACAATTCTACAGTCCATGTTCCCAACTAAGTAACCTCCTTCTCTTAGAGCTCAAACACAAAGCACCAGAGAGATGGCTTGGCAGGTAAAATGGCTTACCACAAGCCTTTAATCCCGGCACTCAGGAGGCAGAAGCTAGTGGATCTCTGTGAGTTTGAGGTCAACATGGTCTAATAGCAAGTTCTAGGCCAGCCAGATACTATGAGACCCTGTGTCCAAAACCAAAAAGTGTTTGTCAATCAAATCTCATCAGATCCTCCAAACACGCAAAAAGATAGGCAAAAACAGCCAGGCATAGTGGCACATGCTTTTAGTCCCAGCACTCGGGAGGCAGAGGCAGGCATATTTCTGTGAGTTCAAGGCCAGCCTAGTCTACAGAGCAAGTTCCAGGACAGCCAGGGCTGTTGCATAGAAAAAATAGAAAAACCCTATCTTAAAAAAAAAAAGGTAGGAGAGAACTGACTTCATAAAAGTGTTCCCTGCCCTCTACACACTTGCTATTCTGGTACACAACAGTAATAATGCTACACATAATCATGATGATGAAGTAAGACGGAAAGAAAATACAAAGACCTAGCACAGTGCCAAAAACAACAGAGGACCCACAAAGGAAGACCTGGTCATCAGGTCATTATCCCTAGACCCTTTCAAGGTAGGTACTGAGAAGCACAAAGAAGAGAACTCTCTTTCACCCTGAAGGGCTCAAAGGGATAGATGTCAACTGCAGGCTGTGCTCCGAACTTCCGCACACTTCTCTTATTGAGGCTTCAGGTACCACAACCAAATCAGACCGAGAAAGTGCTGCAGGTGCAGACCACCTGCATGGACAGGCAGGCAGGATGGACTTTTGTCTGGTCCTATACACCTTTCAGTTTCACCACTCAGCCACTAGCCTGGGGTCTTATAGCTGCACCTGCTGCTTGACCCAGTCCCAGGAGACCCAGAACCCTAGACTTGGGCTTCCTCCCTGCGTTTGCCTCCAAGGGTCATTTCTGAGTGACTCCCTAAAGACTTCTCTAGCATGGTACCCCAAGGTTCCATCTGCATGTGAGTGCTGTGAGTAAAGGGAGCAGATGGAGCATGGGTATGACAAGGGTGGCTTCTTGTTCTGAATTAGAGGTGAGTGTGGGGTGAGGAGCTCTGTGCCCTGGATTTTATATGTGACATTGCTCTGGGCGGGGCCCAAGCTCCCACTCATACCATAGCTGGGTAGGCAAAGTCATCCTGGGGTAGCCAATACCCATTTGAGTCGCATCCAAAAGTCTGAGCTTGCCTAGTAATTTCATGGCAGAAGGCAACCAATAGCCAAATCAGTGAGTAACCAAGCCACACAGAGAATGAAACTGAAAAGACCTAGAATTTGGTGAGCTTCTTCTCCACAAGGCACTCTACATACACCAGCCATCATTAGGAATGCTCGCTAACCTGGCTGCTAGATACTTAGTCACTAAGTGGTAGGACCAACAGTAGCTGGTAAGAGTGAATATATAATCCTGTGCTCAATAAATATAGCGCTTCCTCCTTAGCTACCCCCTAACCCTGCCAAATAACTCCCCTGTGAAACAACCTGTCTAGAAAGAACTACTTCCCCCAATGATGTCTAGGCTTGGAGAAATAAGTTTGTCCTAACTCCTGAAGATAAGGAACTGTTAAGTCAAGGTTTGTTTGTTTCTTTTATTTTTCTGGTTGCTGGCTCAGTGAATGAATGAATGATACAGATATCTATGGCTGTGGCCTTAATCAAGGAGGAGCAACAAGACCAAACATTTATAGTTTTCAAAGTGCTTTTTCACTTATCACCACCTTGGGCCTCCCTGCTAGCCCAGGAGGGAGGCAAAGTGGGTGTTATCTCTCTTCAGCATATGAGGCGACAGGCAGAGCTTAGGCAAGAGGCTTAAGGCCATTGAACAAACAAGAAATGAGGCCATCCCAGAGAAGCTCCACAGTACTCACGGTTACACAGATGCAGAGGCACCCACTGTGTGCTAGGCTTGCATGCTCCCGTACACTTTAAATGTTCAATTCATAAATCTCCTAGTCATCAAATATGGAGGGGTCTGTCATCTTGGAGAACCTTGGCAAAGATTAGAGAAAATCCACCTGTTGCCAAATACCTAGTCAACAACATGGGTCCAGATGTGCACCAGCTCTGACCTAAGGCCCTCCTTGGTGAGGGAGACACAGGCTCAAGGCTGGGAGCCAAAGGTCCCTGTTTTCCTAATGCTTGGGCCAAAGTCTAGCCACATCTTCTGTAGCCCAAACATTTGCTTTCAGAAAGTAGCTCCTTTAATCCCAGCACTCTGGGGGCAGAGGCAGGAGGATCTCTATGAGTTCAAGGCCAGCCTGGTCGATATAATGAGTTCCAGGACAGCCAGGGCTACATAGGGCAACTTTGTCTCAAAAACACAAAACAGAAATAAATAAATAAATAAAGAAAGAAAGAAAGAAAGAAAGAAAGAAAGAAAGAAAGAAAGGGAAGGAGGGAGGGAGGGAGGGAGGGAGGGGAATTCCAACAACATCAAAGCAATCTGACCACCTGTGTAGTTATTGTGGGCCAGGCTCCATGCATCTTAATTATCTCCTTGCTGTTTTTGTTTTTTTTTTTTTTAACCATTTATTGATTTGTTTCTTTATGTGCAGTGGGGTGGGAGAGGCATGCCTATGGAAGTCAGAGGAGAACTTGGTGTAGTGGCTTCTTTCCTTCTACATGTGGGTTCTGAGGTCTGAACTCATGTCATTAGGATTTGTAGCAAATGCCTCTATCCACTGAGCCATCTCACCAGCCCCCCTCCCCCCCCCCAAGACAGGTTTTACTCTGTAGTGCAGGCTAGCCTTGATGGCATTCTTTTTGCCTTAGCCTCCCAAGTACTGGGACTACAGGCAAGAGTTACTGTGCCCAGCTACTATATCCAACTCATTAGTACTTACTTTTTGTTAGTTTGAGACAGGGCTAGGCTAGTTTATAATTCCTTATATAGTCAAAGACAACTTTGAACTTCTGATCCTCCTGAATACTTTGGGTTTTTTTTTTTTGTTTGTTTGTTTGTTTTTTGTTTGTTTTTTTCGAGACAGGGTTTCTCTGTGTAGCCCTGGCTGTCCTGGAACTCACTCTGTAGACCAGGCTGGCCTCGAACTCAGAAATCCACCTGCTTCTGCCTCCCAAGTGCTGGGATTAAAGGCGTGCGCCACCACTGCAGCCTGAATACTGAGTTTTAGGCCTGGGGTTACAAAGCCTGGGTAAGTGCAGTGCTAGGACTCGAACCCAGGCTTCCTGCATACTAGACAAATTACCAAATGAGTTACACTCCTAGCCCCACTGTACCTAACTCTTCAACAGTGATCACCAATTTTCTCCCAAGGAGGCACTGGCAAGGCGAGTACCACAAACACCAGGAGCAGCTGCTATTAGAGAGGGTGGAGGCCTCCAGAGACCCCAGAACCTTTCTCACTCATCCAGCTGTAGTCTCAACCATTCTCTACATGTTTTGAAACAGGGTCTCTGGTGTCCAGCTGGTCCTGACCTCAGTCTTGCCACATCCTCCCAAGTAGTTGGTTTTACTGTCCTACTGAGAGGAGAAAAGAAGAGGACTTGTGTTCAAGGCAATAGGCGTTTCTCCCTCTGTGTACCTCAGGGAGTTTGTGGCTTCTTCTGGCCATCCACCACCCCCTGGAACAAAGTGGAAGGGTGAACTGGAAAGACTTCTCTCTGGGCTTGGCAGGAGGCACGGCAAAGAAGAAACCTTATTGACTGTGTCCTTCCTCGGGCAACAACCCCCATGCATGTGACAAGGTGCACGTTCTTTCATGGAGCTACTCTGGGGAAATTCCAGGGTACCTTTTGGACCCAAGAAGTCTCAAGGATGATAGACTGGCACAGCCCTGAACTATAAGCTAAGCTAACTATTTCTAAGCATTGTAACTAGGTCATCAGGTTCCTGGAAAAGCCAGCTGTGCCTGGGGGAGGAGGAGGGAAGTTTTGTAGCCTACCAAGATCCCTACTTCCCCTCAGGCCACACCCTCCTCGAAATCTGCACCTGCTCTTGAGCTGACCCCTCCCCCTAGTTGGCCCAGCTGTCTGTGCTCCCAGGGCCCCTCTCTGCCTTCCTCAGTGGGAAGGCCCTTCAGTAGGAGACACCTTATTGTCACCTGAGACTTTCAGAGGCTACCCGCCTCTCTGGAGGGTAGTTTTGCTCTACCAGGGCAGCAAGAAAGCTTTGGGACTGCCAGGGTACCTTGCTGGCACAGCCATAGCAGGTGGTAGGAGACAGGTGATGTTTACCCTACAAAGGCTAGGTTGCCAAAAGGCTTCAATCAGTCTTTTGAATCTGCACCTGGCTCTGAGCCCCAAATAACAACCAGGGCGGGCAGCCTACCTGGTCTGCAGGTCCCAGGTGCCTTTCCCTCCCTGCAGCTCTACCTGCTGAGTACCACCTGGCAAGGGTTCCTTTCTCCCAGGGGTTACTGGAGACTTGACTGCATCCCACTGGTGCTTTGGGTCTCTCCCCTCTGAGTCCAACACTACCTTCAGCTACTCCCACCCATATGCCCCCAGGCCTACATCAGTTTCTGCTTCCCTCTGCCTGATCAGTTTTACCCAGCCCAGTAAAAGCCACGAGAGCTCACCATCTCCTACTGTTTCACATGCACCCTTCAGATCCGGCTGGCTGGTTCTTACCCATCTAGCCTGTCCCAGCCACATTCCTTTCACCTATTTAATCTTTCACCGAGCTGGGTGTGGTGGTACAAGCCCATAACCCCAGGAAAATGTCACAGGAGGACTGAGGTCAGGACCAGATGGGCCTACAGAGACCCTGCTTCAAAACAGGCTGAAATGGTTGGGACTATAGACTGAGAAAGAACACTTGCACAGCATGCTTAATGCCCTGGGTTCAACCTCCAGCATCCAGGGTAGGAAGGAGCAAAAAAGCCTTCACGGTCCACATCTTCCGAACAGGTGAGAGCAGCAAAAACTGACCGAGTCACCTGTAGGTCAGGCAGAAAGCTTATGGTCTATACTCTACACAGTCATTCTCTCAAAAAACATTAGCCAAATGTTACCAAATTCCCAACATTGTGCTAGATGCTGATAATAAAGGAAAACTTTCAAGACAAAATCAAATACTCTGGGAGCTTACGTTTCCCTGAATTAGACAGTAAACATGTAAACATGGGTAGCCTCTGGGGAAATGAGACCTGAATGATAAAAAGAGAGTCCTAATCAGACCCGAGGCAGGCAGAGTGACTTTCAGCAGAGAAAGAGAAACATGGAGTCTCTGCGGAAGAGACCCATTAGCATTATCTTCATTTTACAGATGAGGAAATGGGAGGCCTCAGCATGCAAAGCCACACTGCTGGAAAAGCTATGGTTACTTAAGCCCCTAGTGACGTCCCCACTCTGACCCTTTCCACTGGCGTGCATCAGAGTCTACACTGGCAATCTAGCCAGCCAGGGGCCAGGTGGAAGGTGATGATGCAGACTGAGGGTGGAGGCCTCTCATGAGTAATCTAATGGGTGGGAGTGGTAGAAGTGGGACCATCTGGCAGAGGCCCAGGCCACCTGTAGGATGTAATCAGTGGTCTGGCCTCCTCCACTTTTTGAGTCTACACCACAGATTTGGCACAAGCCATTCACCAAGTGTTTGGGGCTTACTCCTGATTCAGAAGTGTTTGCTTCCTCAGGGACTGACAGTGTACTACTACAGCTAGTAGTAACAACCCTCCTGTTCACTGAACAGACCCTAGCCAATCCCCTGCCAAAGCCTGGGCTCTGTGCCAGGCACTGAGGATAAAATAAACCAGTCCAGGTCTGCAGAAAAAGCAACAACACAGTGGCATAAGGATAGATTTTGGCACAAGGCATATTGTCAGATATAGAAGATGTGTTACTACAGAGTCCTGGGTGTGCCCTCTTCACACCAGAGCAGTTGTAGAGACCGAATAAGACGATTATGTCAAGGGCATAAACACAGTACCTGGCACAGAGCAAGTAAGCACTCCACACACAACACCTGCTATTATCCCTAACAACACTCAGGCATTCACTTTCTGATGTATGCTTTGCTTTTAAGGTTGGCATTATTCTCTCAGGTTTATGGATTTGAGAATTGAAGTCGATTCACATGTGAGTTGTCTACAAGTTTGTTAAAAGTGATTAATAAATACTGTTTTGGCCTGGCTCTGAAATATACCTCAAAAACATCTGTTAGCCAGGAACACTGATGTATGAATGTGATCTCAGGACTTTCCAGGCAGGAGACTGCAGTAAATTTCAAGATAGCTTGGACTACAGAGTAAGACTATCTCAAAACAAAACCCCCAAATCTCGTGTGTTAAAGACATGGTCCCTAATGCAACAGTGTTCTGACGCAGGATCTTCAGGAAGGTTAACTGGATGCTGAGTACAGGGTGACCGAGTACATGGGTTTACTGACTGACTGGGATCAAACCATTTTATTCAGAGACCTGAGAGTGGGGAGGGATTAAGAAGGTCTGTTCAACCCACTATCCCCGGCAGGGCAGATATCCCAGTCCTCTTCTCATCATTAAAGAGCAAATTCATAACTTAATGGGCTTTGGGACAATGAGAAATAAATCACTAGGGGCACATTCTTTTCCTAGCTCCCTCTCTTGCCACTTTTTTCCTTGCTGCCATGAGGTAACCAACTCTGCTTCACCATTTGTGGACCATAAAGTTCTGCCTCATCACTCATAAATCAGGACAATGGAGCCAAGGGCCATGAATTGAAAGCTCTGAAATAGTGAGCTAAAATGTCTGGGAGCTGAGCAGACAGAACTGATTCAAAGGGCGAGGCCACTAGGCAGTTCCATGGTGTGAAGCATTGAGACAGACTGCCAACAGGAAGCATGTAGTCTCTCTCACCACCACAGCCAAGGAGTTCCCATCTAAGGCATTCATTAGCATTTACTTAAACTAAATGAATCCAGCTTGAGGAGAGGCAGGCAGCAACACAAGTAATACTAGGTAGGAGTAACTAGCCAGACCCAGGAGCAGGACATGGTGGGGCAGGAAGTGTAGGAAGGAGGATCAGGAGTTCAAGGTGATCCTCAGCAACATAATGAAATTGAGGGCAGCAGCCTGGGATACAAGAGACTCTCTCAAAAAGTCACCTGCCTCCAGACAAAACAAAACAAAACAGACTCCACGCAAATAGACTTTAAGCCTGACAGTCACTTCACTCTTTGTTTTAACTTCCTCCCTGGAAATGAGGCTGAAAGTAGCCCATCTTACCTGGAAATGTGAACAAAAGGTTTGGTCCTTTAGAAAACACTGTCACGTAGAAGAAAGGAGCTGTTGCATACTGCCTTGTGGTGCAGTTCTGTAACACTAGCTCCTCCAGGTACTGGCCTGGGAGGCCTCAGCAGTAGCCTTTTGTTCTCTCAGCCTTGGTTTTCTTGACTATAAAATGAAGATGCTACCTACTTTATAGGTTGTTTCAAGTACAAGAAATAAACAGCCTAAGCTCTAGTGTAAGGCAGGCCTGGAGTCAAGTTCTGACTCTGCGTCCTGTTACACCCCTTCAAGGCTCAGCTGGAAGCTTCCCTCCCAGGCTTTGCCTAGTACTAACTGTGCTACTCAGACAAGCTGCTTTACTCCTGTGCCTCAGTTGTGAAAGGGGCTAATAATAGTACCTACTTTATCAAGTGCTGCTGTGAGAATGAAATCAATTAGTATTTGTAGTGCATACTGAACAATGCCTGGCATAGAGTAAGCATTCAATAAATGTTAGGTGCTATTAATAGCAATGTTAACAATAATATTAATCACTAACTGGAATAAGAGGAGGGGTTGCTTAGTCCTGGGACTTGGACATCCCATGGAATAATTCCAAAGAAGTGCCTGGACAGGTGTCTGGAAGCAAGCTTTCAGCCTGTGGGAGACGCTCCTGTAAAAAGGGCATGAGGATGGGCTCCTAAGTCAGTCCCACTGACCAAGGGCCAGTCTCTGGGGAGGCGAGTCAGGTTCCTCTGAAGGGACACTGTGTTCCCAGCGGTTGTGTTCCACGCGCTGCCTGACTCTGACTTGGGGAACAAAGGCACATGTGTGTGGCCAGGGTGGAGGGAGGGGAATGTTTCCCTTTCAAGAGTTGGAACAAAGGATCTGAGGCATAGTTGAGTGCATTCCAATCCCCTCCCAGGCCAGCTCCCATTCTTCAGATGACTGTCCAACAAGGTTCCGAAACCTTCCAGCTTCCTCCTGTAAGGTGACTTGGGGAGGGGTGGCAAGCTCTGTCACTCCACCCAGTCATCAATCTCCAAGAAGCAGAATTTTTTTTTTTTTTTTTTTTTTTCGAGACAGGGTTTCTCTGTGTAGCCCTGGCTGTCCTGGAACTCACTCTGTAGACCAGGCTGGCCTCGAACTCAGAAATCCACCTGCTTCTGCCTCCCAAGTGCTGGATTAAAGGTGTGTGCCACCACTGCCCGGCTAAGAAGCAGGATTTTAAGTGCAGACCCTTGGATACCTCTTTTAGGAATCTCTGTCCTATGCCCAAATGGGTAGGAACCTGTGGGAGAAGTCAGTTCATGGATGACACAGAGCACTCCTGTGACAGGTCTAATGCCCCTCTAGGGAAGAGTTTATTACTTATGGAGCCAGGGAGACAGGTGGGGAGTTCTTTCCTAGCATCAGAGGCAGAACTATTGGAAAGGCATCCCCAGTTCTAAAGGGAGGAGGGCAGGTTGAAGGGAGAGACGAGGTGAAGGGGAAGGGAATGAGAGCAGAGAAAGTGACTGAAAGAGGAAAGGGAAGGACATACAAAAGAAGTAGGGGGCATGCCTCTCGGGACATTACTTTCCAGTTTCCACACTGCAACAGGAATCCGGCTGCTGGGCCGGGACAGGAAACAGTCTATGGAAGTCATTGCAATGGCATTTCCCGAAGAGCACGAGAAAAAGCTCTAGTTCCGAGGGAAACTGCTTTCTACCCAGAGAACTCCGTAGCTTGGAGCCAATGTAGGCCTGGCCTGAGACTCACTGGGGATAAAACCAAGTAGTACAAGATCCCAAAGGTGATTTCTCTCTACAAAACAGTGACTGGAGGGGCCCAAGGATCATGGCAGTACTGCCTGGATGACTGTCATGGTTTTGAGCACTATAGACCAAGAATTGACTTTCTGAGCCTTCCCAAAAAGCCCAGGTCACACACTAGGTGACCAGTGAACTCACTAATCTCTGAGCCTGACTGTTCCTGTGACAAGGAGATGGCACTGTCTGGATCACCAATCTGCATGGCTAAAGGTATCACAAAGACAAGGTAGATATGCGCTGGTCAGTATGCACGGAAACTTACTCTTGTGGAGCCAGTGACAAATGACTCTGTGATGACACTCTGTCTTGGAAAGAAGAAAGCCACTCTAAAAACTGCTGTGGAATAGCCTCCTTGGTGAAATCTGCTAAGGACCGAGGCCTGTGAGAATCAGGACTCCTAGGATGTCAATTTCAAGATCTCATCATGAGGAAGACACTGAGGTCTGGGGCTGAAATGATCTGCTGACAGACTGAATATAGAGAGCTAAGAGAGTAGATTTTTGGATCTTTACCCGAAGACCAGGGAGAGCTTGGTCCACCAGGGCATATATACGCTAGAATTCATACCATGACAGAGGCTGCCATGAGAATGTGCTAATGGGTGACTATAAACAAAAGGAGAACGGATGCTTTGTGAATGAGCCAAGAGTTCCACGAGACAGATAATAAAAAGTATGACAGCAACATGGTTTCAGGCTCTCCAGGTCCCAGCATACTTCAATGTTTTCTCATTGTGCTCAAGATTCAGGAAAGTCAGAAGAGCTTGGGGGGGGTGGGGGGCTGGCGGTACAATTTTTACTAAGATGAGTTGCAGTTTTTAGGCAGAAACAGAAGAATAAAGGAGGGTCGTGTGTAAAGTATATTTGGAGAGAAACATTTCTGAAGAAGAGTTAGAGTTAGGTTATTTATTGGCACGAGACAGAGGCTCTCTGTATAGCCCAGATTGGCCTTGAATTCATGATGTAGTATAGGCTGGCCTCAAACTCAAAGCAATCTTTCTGCCTCAACCACCCAAGTGCTAGGATTATAGCCATGCACTACCATGCCCAGCTCACAGCTTATTCAGTCCTTATTCTATCTAGAATCTCCAAACAGCCAAAAAAACCCAAAACAAAACAAAAAAAAACCCATGGCTTCCAATGTGGCTAGACAGACCAGTCAATGCACCATGTGCAGAGCTGGTCTCCTCTCTCTACCTGCACACCCACTAAAGCCAGGGTGCCTTTTCATCTGCCAGGTCCCAGCTCCTTCAAAAGGTGAAGACCTGCTTCCACTTTTACAGAATTCTGAGAATTACTTCCCTTCTACAAACCTACTCTTCGCTTCTCTCTCATTCCAAGCCAAAGCCTCAACCTGTCCTGCAACGCCCTGTGTGCTCTGGTCCGCAGCCTCCTTTCCATCCTTCCCCCAAGCTTTCTTTGCCCTCATCACTTACCATTTGGTTCCTTGCTGCTTCTTCAGCCAAACTGACTTCTTGCCATTCCTAAAAACACCAAGTATCTTTCCTCCTCAGTCCACTCCTCCGCTTGGAAAGCTCTCTATACAGACCCACACAGTGAACCACCACCTCTTCAGGTCTTGGCTCCAATACCACCTTTAGGTTTGCTGGGGTTCTGGATACAATATTCCAAGAACAGGCCTGGGAGACTAGAATATGCATATGTGGCATACTGGAAGCTGGCTGTTCTGAGAAATATACACTCTGAGACACGTAGGAGTAACCCTGAAAAGCTGTTTTGTTTTGGTGTTTTGGTTTGTTTTTCAAGACAGGATTCCCCTGTGCAGCCTTAGTTGATCTGGAGAAAAGCTGTTTTCATAAAAGAAACATCTGTCACAAAAGTATTTATTTGTATCAGTTGTCGGGTTGCTCTACAACTTTTATTACCTGAGACACTTTATAGTATTTACTCACTATAGTTAGTAGCTAAGCTTCCCATAATTGGAATAGTCACTGTATGAATCTCAAAGCCCTATTCCTTTCTTCCATTTATTTGTTTACTTATTTCTTGGTTTGAGACAGGGTCTCACCATGTAGCCCTGGTGAGAACTGGCCTCCCACTCCAAGATCTGCCTGGGTGCTGGGATTAGAGGCATGTGCCACCACACTCAGCCTCCTATTCCTTTACGTAGTTCAGGATGCTATATAAGCCTCAATCATGAATCTAGCCATTCTTTGAGTTTGGCTCTGTGCACAGATGACTTATCAAAATGTTTGGGGTTTTGTTAATTTGTCTTATGTCAAGTTAATTCATATTCTAGCCTTCCAACAGGTGAGGAGTGGGCTATTTTTCATTTCCCTATATCTTGGTTGTTTGCTTTTTTGATCACTCTTTAAATTCCAACCATCCATCCATCCATCCATCCATCCATCCATCCACCCACCCACCCACTCATTGGGGATGGGCATGCCATGGGCACATATGGAGGCCAGAGGACAACTCGCACTTAGTTCTTCCCTTCCACCATGTGGGAACAAGGATGTAACTCAAGATATCAGGCTTGCTAGCACACACCTTTACGAGCTGAATTATCTTGCCAGGTCCTTTGATCACCATTATTAAAGTGCTGCCCTACCCTGCCTTGCTAGGCATTGTGTATCAACCAATCTGCTTTTGCCTCCTTATTTTCTTCAGAGTTCCTAGTGTTACCTGATGCACGCCCCCACAGAGAGAGGGGGGGAGGGAGAGAAGGAGAGGGAGAAAGGAGAAGCTAACCAAACTTGGGTCCTCTAGAAGAGCAGCAAGAGCTCCTAAACACTGAGCCATCTCTCTAGCTTCCAGGCTATATAATATCAATAGACTGCTGTGTATACATAGTGTGATAGTGTGATAATTTCTGTGTGTGTGTATATATATACACTCAGCTTAGCTTGCATCTATATGCATATACATATGGAGGCTGGAGGCCAATCCTGGGCATTGCTCCTCAGGAGCTATCTCCTTCACTGGCCTAGATAGAACTCCCACATAATTAGGCTAGAGTAGCTGGCCAGCAAGCCCCAGAAATCCCTTGTCTCTCTGCCTTCCAGCTTTGGGATTACAAGTGCACATCATCACTGTGTCTAGCTTTTTTTCTTTTAAACATGGATTCTGGCTGGGCAGTGGTGGCGCATGCCTTTAATCCCAGCACGTGGGAGGCAGAGGCAGGTGGATTTCTGAGTTCAAGGCCAGCCTGGTCTACAGAGTGAGTTCCAGGGCAGCCAGGGCCACACAGAGAAACCCTGTCTCGAAAAAAAAACAAAAAACAAACAAACAAACAAAAAAACAAAACAAAACATGGATTCTGGATTCTAGTGATCAAACTCAGATTTTTTTTTTTTTTTTTGGAAGTTGGGGGTAGGAGTTTGAGACGGTTTTTCTACGTAGCCTTGGTTGTACTAGAACTTACTCTGTAGATCAGCCTGCCTCTGCCTCTCAAGTGTTGGGATTAAAAGCACGGGTTGGCCCAAACTCAGATTCTTATGCCAGCACAGCAAGCAGTTTACAGACTCAGCCTCAGCCTCCATTATGTATTTTTTTGTCTCTCCACCAGAATGAGCTACATGAGGCAAAAACGTAGTTTTGTTTAGTATTTGTTAGTTTGTTTAGTATTGAGCCTAGCAGAGTAGAGGCTCGATAACTGGGTCAGAGGAGGCGACCACCATTATTATTCTGGTTTGATAGGTCTTTTCTTCAGATACTCAGTATCTCTTTCATCGGTGACTGCTACGCCCAAGACCTGTGCTCTGGGCTGAGATAACCAGTGTGAGCAAGATGTGAACTCTGCCTCAACTCCTGATAGAGTACAGCTGTTAGAAATGCCTTCTCTGCACTTAACTTAAACTAATAGCTTCTTTCCTTTATACAAAGTATGAGGAATCATATATAAAAGTTGGACATCAAGCTGGTGGCAATTTGTCTCACTAGGTGAAACAAAGTCCCAGCAGGAGTGGGAAAGAGACTGAGCTGCAGAGACAACAGGATCCAGAGTGATTCCTTCAAGAAAAGAGGAGTCACGGGGAAGATCCTGCAGCCTTTGGCTGGAGGATGGGGATGGGGGCAGGAACCCTGATAGACTTAGGTTGTTGAGGATGTTGTTTCTGTTGAAAGGCAGCTCACTGGGGACTACCTTTAAATCAAAGCATACTAACCCAGACAAAGCAGCAACTGCAAAAAGCAAGACCTGTGATGGTAGGCTGAGGGCTGGGGAAAAACCAGGAGTCTGGGTACAAGAGAAAGATGCCCAAGACCACTGGTCTTAGGACAGGAGTCTGCAGGGAGAGGGGTTCAGCTAATAATACTGCTTCACACAGCCCAAACAAAATTGGTGGTTGCCCACAAGACAGTCAAGAAACTCTCCGGGTTCCACTGTGGCCCCTAAAAACTACCTGGGTAATTCTCAAGCAGAAGAAGAGCTCCCCGGTTGCTGGGGATGTTGCTTTAGGGAGTGTGGAAAACCCTACAATGGCAAAGGAGTTTTAAGAGCCACCTAAAAAAGGACACTGAAAAGAAGTAGGTGTTCCAAGGGGGAGCCCCTGAGACACTTTACTTCATTTGGAGACCTGAATGAGATTACTAAGAATTTCTGTGTTGGGGTTTCTGATGGGACTTCCCCAAGAAAACCACAGACCTGCCGAATTTGCAAATGGAGCTGAGGTGCTTCAACTAAGCACATATCCCTATCTGTGTAGCACTAAAGAAGCCACACCAGGTAAGAGGAGAGCTGCAGCTTGGGAAAGACCAAGCTAGGCGTTCTCCCCAGTTTCACTCGTTCGCTGCTCCTAACAGTGGTGTTTCCACTGGGTAAAGGGTATCTCCAGGGCTGGTTATACCAAAGTGACTGGCCCACTTGAAGCCTCACCTACATTCAAAGTGAAAACAAACAAACAAACAAAAAAACCCCAAAACACACAAAAGAGTTTCATCTGAGGGGGCCTAGGTCTCAGTGAACAGGCTTAGTTTCTTAAGAAGTAACTCCAGGAGGTAAAGTTCAGAGCCTTGAGGAAGGAAGAAGCTCATTCTGGAGAAGACTGTGCATCCACCCTACAATTAAGGTTAGGGAAGGGCTTTTATTCTGGCAGCTGGGTATCATTATTCGATTTTACAGGTAGGAGAGACAAAAGACAAAAGACACAAACAGGTAGAAGCTTTTTCCAGGTGACTCAGGCAGGCAGGCAGTAGTATGGCCAGAGACTGGAGTTCCAATCCTTAGAGCATCGCCCTACAATTAATAGAGATTCTGGGGCAGGCCATCTGTCTCCACGCACACACGCCACTCTCAATGACTGTCAAGGCTGAGATTTTAACAAGGAAAACACTAACAAGAAGCCCATCATGACTGGGCAAACCCCTGATGCCACTCAATATTTGTCATGCCTAAGTTTTACTAGCACCACAATCAGAGGTTTCCAGACATTTGGGAACCTGCTATCATTATAATGGCACTCTTCTCAGATACCCCCAAAAAATGCTGCAATTGCAACATGGCCTGAGCACCTTCCACAGGCACGCTTTCCTCAGCCCGGCAGTGGCCCCGAGTTTCTGTGCTAGTCTGTCTGGATTATTACTTCCTGAACAAGGTATGGATGGAAAGAGTTTGGACTCTGAAATTAGACCAACCTCAGTTTAAGACACCAAGTTGGCTGAGAAACATTTAAGCTCATTTAGCCACTGGGAGCTTTGTGTACAACCTGGGAATAAATTCACCTACCTTGGAAAGTTACTGCATGGAATAGATGAATGACCACGTATTTCCATGATGGAGAGAGAGTGTCTAGCTTAAGCTTAACCCAGCACACTGCTTGCCTTATATAGCTGCTCAGTAAATTTACCTCGTTAAGTAAAGGATCAAATACATGAGGTATTCAAGGTACAAGAAAGGCAAAGTTCTTTCCCCTTCCCTAAAGGATGCTAAATTGGAAGCATACCCAGAGTGGACTACCTGAATTCGAAGCCTTCACAGCTGCAGCAGCATCTGTGCATCTCAGAGGAGGCTGGACCTAAAAGGACGCGGGCAGGCATCTTCCACCAAAGCTAAAATAACATTGAGTGCAAAGTTCCTTACCCCCTAGTCTCGGGGAAGAATGCATATCCAGAAATGGTTCTGCCATAACCGGCTCTTCGGCACACATTCCCTCTCTGCTTACCAAGCAAAAGTGGCAAGTTACCAGGTATGTTGCCCAACAGGCTCTGGAGATTCTTGAGTGAAGAGACAGTAGAAGGTGGAATTTAAGTCAGTGAAGATCTAATGAATTTGCCCCCAAGCTGCTGCCTTAGGTAGGTTTAGCATTTTTCCAGGTGATTGGAACAAGACATGCAGTATGGGGCAGCTGGCAATTCTTAGGTCCCAGCAGCCTCTGCAGACAGAGGCTGGCTGGCCCAGCAGGTACCTCTTCCATCTGCCTTCTGTTTGTAGCTGGCAAGACCCTACCTGTTGTTAGGACCACTCAGTCAGCTAAAGACATTCAGCAGGCAACAGAGGCAAAGGGCCCACATCTACTTGGAGATGCTTCAGAGGGTGTGTCTGAAGCGCTGGAATTCTGTCCCTCCTGTAATCAGCTGAACAAATATTTGCTCCAAAAGAGAATCAAAGCATGAGAGAATGACTAGAAGAGGTCACAGCACAAACCAGCGGGAACTATTTAATCATTTATCTCTCCAGGGAGTTCATTTACAGATTGGCTTTCAAGTCTGGCAACCCTTAGCTCAAGGGAACCCACCTTTACCTCAGCCAACTCTACTCTGGTCATCTGACCTCTACTGACAAGTGACCTCCTTGCCTTTACAAGAGCTACTGGAGGGAAGAGAGGTGAAGTTTCAAAGAAATGGGAAACTAGAGACAGGATGGGGTCCCAGGGCAAACCCAGGAGGTCTCTTGCCCAGTAGTAAAGCAAAGGGCTTGCCCCGCCCTAGGCCCAGCCTATGGACAACTAAATTCTTGACATTCCAGAGTCCGTGGTGCATGGCCCCTTCCACCTCACTTCCTTCAATGGATGACTTATTTTCCATTTGGTCCATTTTCTACATATTCTGAGGGGACAGAATATGTCTCAGAAGCCACAGTCTCTCCTATTCCAGAATGGAGTTCACTCTGAAGGGTAAATGCCTACTACACCAGTAAGGGAACTCTCCCCTGTCTCCCCTGAGGTGGGGAGCAAGGTGGCAAACAGAAGAGTTCTCTGAAGAGAAGGCACTCACTGGTGTCAGCCTCTGCTCTCTTTATCTATCTTTGAGAGTCACAATAGGACAGCCAGGGCTACACAGAGAAACCCTGTCTCAAAAAAACCAAAAAAAAAAAAAAAAAAAAAGAAAGAAAGAAAAAAAGAGAGTCACAATAGTCTGTTAGAAACTAAGGCTCCAGAAGGTAAACCAGCCTGTCCAAGGTCACATGGCCAGTGACGTGACAGGGCCAGGACTCACACCCACATCCAGTTTGTCACCAAATCTTAATTTCCTATGGAGCCTCAAAGACCAGGTTCTTGCTCTGCCAGCAACAGTGCTTCAGTAACGAGGCCCCAGGGCCAGAAAAACACTGGGCAGAGCAGCTGGAGATCCCCAACTGCTCCAGGGCAGGGAGGTGTAAGTCCTGGGGCTACATATACGGCCCAGCAAGGGCTCCACAAACAAGCCGACCATGCAGAAAGTTGCAGCACACTTTGGGGAAAATGAACTTAGGGGCACAGCACAAACACAATTGGCCCAGACCACCCTCCTCTAAAATCAGACAATACTCAAGCCGGTGGGGGCTCCTGCCTCACCAAATGGTCTGAGTACCATGAATGCAAGCACACAGGAGCCTGAGGTTATCAGCTTTGCAGTTTCTCTGGGTATTATGTTCATCACCCCAGCCAAGGTGACCCATACATGCGAGTGAGCAGAACGTAGGGAGAACTTGCTACTCTCATAGGTTTTAAGCCAGGTAAACACACAGGCTGTTTTTCTTTGCTGAGAAATTGGAACAAAACTATGAAACTGTGGGGCCACAAGGGTAGCCAGAATGAAAGATACAGGTCTCTTAAAAACTGGGTCATCTATATTTCCAAAGTTAACCTCTTGTATTAAAATGAAGCCAGGAAGGTCTCCTGAACAATCAGTAACAACCATGCCACACAACAGAAAGAGACCAAAAAGGGCAGTTAGGATCTCCACAGAGAAGAGACACAAGGGGCATACACACAAGGGGCGTGGTTCTTACCCAGCCGCCGTTCTCCTGGATCCAAGGCTCTAGGTGGTCATTCAGGTAGGTGGCCATCCAACTTGCAATCCGACTCACCAATACCTGCATCTCCTTGTCTACGCTTTCCACGCACAGTGCCCCGCCAAAGGAGAAAAAGGCCACAATGCGACCCCAGTTTACTCCATCCCGAAAGAGTTCATTCACTACCTGTTCAAAGCTCTGATACGCTGTCCCTGGGGTTATATGAAGCTGGGATGTTAGATCACTGAATGCTCTCCGGTACCGCAGTTCAAACTCATCGCCAGCCTCTCTCAGCGCTTGCTTCACTGCTGCCATGGGGATTACCTCCCGCACATCCAAACTGCTGCTGTGGCCAGTGGCTCCATTCACCGCGCGGCTATCCGCCAGGTGCCAGGATGGGTTGCCATTGATAGCACTGGGGGTCTCCCTTTCTGGTTCAGTTTCTTCTGGGGCCTCAGTCCTATTCTCTTCGACATCACTAAACTGACTCCAGCTGTATCCTTTCTGGGAAAGCTTGTAGGAGAGAAAGTCAACCACCAGCTCCCGGTTGCTCTGAGACATTTTTATAATAGAGATGGGCTCAACCAGTCCATTGTCCAAAACACCTGCTCACTCAGAGGGTCTGCTCTGTGTTTAGCGATTCTCTTCCAGGATCCAAAGCCAAGATAAGGTTCTGAAGAGAGAGAAAGAGCTTCAGGAGAAAAATTTAATATGAATGTCATTTACTTTACAATATCCCCATCCCTCCTCCAGGTACCAGAATTGGTTTCTTTGTGGCTCTTATGAAGGTCTGAGTCCAGCTTCTAAGGGACTTCAATGAAGTCAAATAGAAAGGACCAGCAAGCTTTGAATTGTTTCATCAGCCTCTTTTTACTACAACCGCCCACCCCTTTTTCTCCGAAATGCCTTTCTCCAAAAGTCACCCCCATTGGCATATCCCCACCACCACCACCTACATTCAAATCTATCTCCGGCGACAGCAAGCAGGTGCAGTCCCCGGAAGGTCTTTTGTATCATAGGTCGGGAGGAGGTGGTGGCTGGGTCGCCGGTAACTCAGCAAAAAAACCAGCCCCGGCCGGAGGGATCATGCGACCTGGTAGGCAGCCCAGAAGGCGACAGAGGAATTGCGAAGCTTAGGAACCTGCCCCCTCGTTAGCTTCCTCCATCGCCCAGATCGAGGGCGGCCTCTCTCTGCTCTGCAGCCTCCAGCCACCCGGGAGCCCAACCCCCTCGCTCTAGCACGCCCCTTGGCTCTCCGCCTCCTACTGGGAGTCAGGAGAACTCTCCCGGAGGTATGGGTTTAGTGTAATTTCCCCCCACCCCTCCTTTCTTTCTTTCTATTTAAGTACCAGCCCAGGATGAGGCTTCCGAAACCCTAAAGGGACTTCTCAGTGAATCTCAAGGTTTCGCGAAGGGACGCGGAGAGGGGGAGACGGCCTCGAATCTGCGATCTGATTTCGGACCACTCCCGGGCCTTTCCGAGAGGCGTATGCTGGAGACCCCCCACAAACACCGCTAGTTGTCTTTGAATTCCCCAAAGGCCCTGGACATGGCATTGGGGGACTGCCAGGTCCTCCATTCCGCTCCCGGACACAATGGCCGCCGGCACCCCGCACAAAGACGGGGTGAGAGGGAGGCGCTGAGCCCCGCCACCGGCCAGGAAAAAGGGTCGAGGCTCCCACAGCAGAGACCTCGTTTTCCTGAGGCCCGGCCCAAAGCGGCCTCCTGGAGCCCCCTGCAGGGCTCGAGGGCCGGAGGCCGCTACGCGCTGGAGCCCCGGGTGGGTGGGCTGAGGCCTCGCTTACTGCTCGCGCTCCCCTAGGCCGGGTACCCGCCGAGCCACCGCCCCGTTGCTAGGCAACCGCCCTCCCTCAGGGGCGCCCCCTAGACCTCTCTGGAAGGAGGGGTCTCGCCCCCGCGGGCCCGCCCCAGCTTAGCCAATCCGCGAGTCGAGTCGGCACGGAAGCGGGACGGCAAAGGCTCCTATTGGGCGCAGCGCCTGTCAGGCACAGGGGAGGCGGAGCTCTCACCTGCGAGCCTAGCGAGCCGTGGGGGGCCACATTCCCCCTTCCTCGGCCCAGTAGCTTCCAAACACGAGGGTGTTTTGCGGCTGGGAAGTACGCCGCGGACTTGGGCCGGCCTACCTGGCTGACTGCTCGTGCCGAATCTCCCGGAGAAGCCGGCCTCAGTTTCCCCTGAAGAGACCGGGGGAACTTGCAAGCGCAGTCACTTCCGGTGCCGCGGCAGCGCGCGCGAGCCCGAGACGCAAAAGGAGTGCGCGCCAGGAGGGACTGGCGTCGAGACGTGGGGAAGCAGCGTCCCCTGGCGAGCGATTTGAGGAGTTGCAGGCGCATGGACTGCTTATAGTTCACATTCATCCATCTAGTTCCTTTATCCATCTATCCCTTTGTATATTACAGAAAAAGTGCATTTTCCTGGGTGTCCAACATCGGACAGGTTTCTCAACTTGTGTATTTCCCCCCTCACTTTAAAAATAGATTAGCAGTATTGGCCTTTCATTGACTGTGTATCAGTTACTACTTGAAAAACCTGAAGAATAGAAAGCCTTAGTTTGTTTGGATGTTGAAGACGGTTATGAACGAGGCAAGGCAAGGTCTCTGCTTTTATGGAGACTTATACCTTAGAGGTAGAGACAGTATCCAACTAGGAAAATACACAAAGTAATCTCTAATGCTTTGGGGGAAAAATCCTGACGCGATAATGACGGTGAAACAAGAATTGCTTTAGTGTGAGTGAGTGATCTTTTTAAAGATGCAACCTCCGACTCTCGATGACCAATGCAGTAGAAAGACATTTATTTAAACAGTTTTTCAGCCCAATCTGTCCTCAAACTATGTAGCATAGGATGACTTTTTTTTTTTTTTTTTTTTTTTTAGTTGTGAGCCCAGCCTTTAACGACTGAGCCATCTCTTCTCCTGTCTCACTATTATACACGGTTTATGTGTTTCTGGGGATTGAACCCAGAGCTTTGTGCATAGTAGGCAGGCAGTCTACCAAATGAGCTATAACTCAATTTTTTGAAAATTATCTTATTTGGGGCGTGTGCACATGAGTGTGGGTGTGTATGCTCTGCCATGTTTATATGGAGGTCCGAGGACAACTTGTAGAAATTAATTCTGTTTAAGAGTGGAACTCAGCTTGCAAGGCAAGTTCTTTCTTTTTATACAGGGTCTCCTTATGTAGCTGTTTAACTTGGGCTGCCCTTGACCTTGAACTCACTCTACAGTCTAGGTTGGTCTTGAACTCATAGCAGTCCTTCAGCTTTTGTGGACTGAGAGCTATTGGGATCTCAGCCTCCCGGTGTGCAGATGACCACTGTCCACAACATAATGCAGGAGCTCTCTTTCATCCTGAGTCCTGGTTGTGAAACAACATGGCATCAGGAGGAAGCTGCTCCTCCACACATCACCTGACAGTCTGGAGACAGCAACACACCGTCTTTCATAGAAGATGTGGCAGAATATACTGTTGATCACAGAGTTCATTCCACTCTTTTGGGAAACCCCTTGACTGAAATTGTGGTGTGTGCTGGAGAGCTGAGCACCTGTAGGAACGGGCATACCAGAATTGTTTCAAACTCATTATCTTCTCTGAGCCTCATACAGCTCCCAGGTGGGTGTAATTAAACAACCAAAGGAGGTAGAGACTAAAAGAAATTAATAAATTACCTAAAGTAAGAAAGATTGGCCGGGCGGTAATGGCCCACACCTTTAATCCCAGCACTTGGGAGGCAGAGGCAGGCGGATTTCTGAGTTCGAGGCCAGCCTGGTCTACAGAGTGAGTTCCAGGACAGCCAGGGCTACACAGAGAACCTTGTCTCAAAAAAACAAAACAAAACAAAAACAAAACAAAAAACCCCAAAAAGAAAGAAAGAAAGAAAGAAAGAAAGAAAGGAAGGAAGAAAGAAAGAAAGAAAGAAAGAAAGAAAGAAAGAAAGAAAGAAGAAAGGTTGTGTGTGTAGGGGAGTCGGGTGGATCAGAATAGACCCAGGCTGATCTAAAACCAAAGTCATGGCCTAACCAACACGATGAACTAACTGCCTTGGGGTCTCTCAGGGATCCGAATGGCGTGTGTGTCTTACATTGTTTTCACCAGTGTCAGCCTCACATGTTCCCCTCTTAGCATAGACGGCAGGTCTAACAGCTTTGCTGCAATGGCCTGAAGGTTAAAGGAGGGACAGGGGCTGGGACTCATCCTATATGGATGCTCGCCCCTTAGCCTGACAGCTAGACTTCCAACTTGAATCCACATAGTGAAAGAAGAGAACTAACTCAGAATTGTTTCCCCACCCTCCAGTTCCCGGTAAGGCACACATGGGTGCATGCATGCATGCACGCACGCACGCACGCACGCACGCACGCACGCACGCACGCACGATAGTGCACAGGTGTTAGATCACGGGACCTGATCTGCCCCTCCCTTCCCCTCCTGCTGCTCTATTGTAATGCTGTAACAGGAATTTGTAAATAAATATGCTGCTGCATTTCTTCCTTGAGCCACGGCCCTGTCCCTTAGGTCCTAGAGAAAGAAGCTTTGTAAAGGTTAAGAGATACCTGTCTCTGTCTCTCTGTTTCTCCGGCTGTTTTGCTCTTGCTTTTTCTCATTCTCCCTTTCCCTTCCTCCCTCCCTCCTCCATAGCAGCTCCTTTACCTTAAGCTATTTCTATGATAGCCTCTCATCAGCACTGTCGCGATGCCTCTAGTGTGATCCTCGATGCTTTGCCACTGTAAGGCCTGACCGTGGCCTGGTGGCGTGTGCTCAACCTCTATAATGCTCACTGTCAGAAGGGTAATTTTGAGTCAGTTCCTTCCCCAGACCAGACCACTAATAATCTTGTCTTCTTCACAAATAAATAAGTTTTTTTGTTTTGGTTTGGTTTTTTGTTTTTCCAGACAGGCTCTTTCTAGCGCTGGCCCTGAATGCACAGAGATCCGCCTGCCTCTGTCTCCCAAGTGCTGGGATTAAGGCACACTCCGCAGCACCTGGCAAGTAAGTGTATTTTTAAAAAAGGAACTTGTCCAGCTTGGTCTACAGCGTGAGTTCCAGGACAGCCAGGGCTACACAGAGAAACCCTGTCTCGAAAAACCAAAAAAAAAAAAAAAAAAAAAAAAAGGAAGTTGTACAAATGTTTAACACATTATAACCAGTGATTCTCTGGTGACTGATTTTATTTGATCACTGGATATTATGTGGGGCAGGATAGATGGCTCAGTGGTTTAGAGCACTTATTTGCTCTTTCAGGGGACCCAGGTTCGGTTCCCAGCATCCACATAGTGGCTCACACCCATCTGTAACTCCAGTCCCAGGGGATGTGACATCCTCTTTTGAGATCCACTGCACAGACATGCGTGTGGTACACAGGCATGCAGGTGAGACACTCATATATATAAAATCTAAAGAAAAAAGAGAATGTTAATGATCTGGAGATCAGAGAACAACATTTAGAAAGTAGGGTTTTTCCCCACCTGGTTTGTTTTCTTTTTTTGAGGCAAGATCTCATTGTCCTGGCTTCTGTTTCCTACTTTGCTGTCAGAGTGTTCCGGCTGGGACTACACATGTAAAAGACCACATCTGGCTTGTATGTGGGTTCTGTGGATCAAATTTAGGGTGTCAGGGTTGAGTGCTATTACCTGCTGAGCCATCTCACTGGCCTGTTTTTTCTAAATTCTTAAAAACAAACAAATTTAAACAAATGAAAATAAAACAAAACGCACAGAGCACATGAGCTCTGGTGGCACACACCTTTAGAAAGAGGTGGGTGGATCTCTGTGTTTGAGGCCAGCCTGGTCAACAGAGTGAGACCATGTCTTAAAAAATAAAACAAAACAGTTGGGCAGTGGTGGCGCACGCCTTTAGTCCCAGCACTTGGGAGGCAGAGGCAGGCGGATTTCTGAGTTCAAGGCCAGCCTGGTCTACAGAGTGAGTTCCAGGACAGCCAGGGCTACACAGAGAAACCCTGTCTTGAAAAACAAAAAACAAAAAAAAAAAAAAAACCATTAACTTTATAAGGATACGCCATCATTTAATGGCCCATTTCCCGCCTTTGGGAACATTTAGGTAGTTTCCAATCTTTTCCTACTACAAATAATACTATAATTTGTCTAATCTGTGTTCTGCATATGTTGGCATTTGTAAGATAAAAATTCCTAGAAGTCCAATTATCAGTGTATGAGCAGATTAATCTGTTTTGACCTTGATAAATATTAGCAAAGTGTTCCATTAGCAATTGTACTAGCTTAGCTTCATTAGCAAAATATGAAATGTCTAGCTCTTCACATGGTAGGATCACAGTGTGCTATGAAGTGTGTACACATGGGTACTCTGTGTGTTGGTAGGAACCCAAGATCTCACACATCAGGTTAGCTTTTTATTACTGTGCTCCAACTCCAGCCTTGTCCAGCTTGGTTTGTTTTATTTTGTTTAAATACTTGCCAGTCAGGTAGGTTAAAACTGAAAGGCACCTGGGCCTGTAATCTCAGGAGTTCAGGGTCATCCTCTGGGTGAGGGATGTTCCAGTCCAGCCTGAACTACAAGCAACCCTCAAAATATTAGCACCAAAACCCAACAATAACAAAACACCACAGACAAGCAACCTTTTATTGACTGTTACTGTGAGTGAAGTTGAACACTTTATTATACTTTTAGTTGTGATAAATGCTCTTATACTGCTTGTTTTTTAGTTGGTCTTTTTTAAAAATTTATTTATTGTATGTGAGTACACTTTAGCTGTCTTCAGACACACCAGAAGAGGTCATCGGATCCCATTACAGATGGTTGTGGGCCACCATGTGGTTGCCGGGATTTGAACTCGCTAACCTTCGGAACAGCAGTCAGTCCTTTTAACCACTGAGCCATCTCTCCAGCCCCTTTTTCTTTTTTTTTTTTTTTAAAGATTTATTTGCTGCTGGGCAGTGATGGCACACATCTTTAATCCCAGTTCTTGGGAGGCAGAGGCAGGTAAGTTCTAGGCCAGTCAGGTCTACAGAGTGAGTTCTAGGACAACCAGGGTTGCACAGAGAAACCCTGCCTTGAAAATACAAAACAAAACTTTCGTTTGTGGGGGGGGTCACATATGCAAATCAGAGGACAATTTGTATGAGCTGGTTCTCTCTTTCTACTATGTGGGTCCCAGGTATGGAACCCAGGTTGTTAAGGTTGGCAGGAAGTGCCTATACCTTCAATTAACTTTTTAACTTGAAAAATGTGACTTTTTTCATTTTATATTTTTTATTTTTACTTTATTTATTTATTTATTTATTTATTTATTTATTTATTTATTTATTTATTTGGTTTTGTGAGACATGGTTTCTCTGTGTAGCCCTGACTGTCCTAGAACTTACTCTGTAGACCTGGCTGGCCTCAAACTCACAGAGATCTGCCTGCCTCTGCTTCCTGAGTGCTGAGATCAAAGTCATGTACCACCACCACCTGCTTCACTTGGGAGACTTTACGTGCTACTTACTGCTGTGTTCTAGGCAGTTTCATGAAATATTCCCTCACTTATGAAGATTTAGGTAGTTTCCAATTTTGAAACTATTGTATAGTGCAGCAGACTGGTCACTGATTTCCTTATTTCTGTTCTTGGCCTCTGCCTTCAGTGATGCTAAAATTGTGGATGGAGTAGGCCAGATGTGCCCCATGTTTCTTGCCAGCACTAAAAATCTGCTTCAGTGATTTCAGACCTCCTTTCCTCCTGTTCATCCAGGAAGGGCATTTGAGCTGAGTTCTAGAACTCAGTGGATATGGAAGAAATGACAGGCACGGAGTCCCTTGGGCCAGGCTCATGTCTTAATTTGGAAGGACTTGGGCATGAACAAATAATGGTTTCACTCCTTCTTTCCTTCCTTCCTTCCTTCCTTCCTTCCTTCCTTCCTTCCTTCCTTCCTTCCTTCCTTCCTTCCATCCTTCCTTCTTTTCATCAGTCACCTTTTGTCTAGTATTGAACACACAGGTCCTGAACACACAGCTCTGTCACACCTTCCTTGTTAACAAAGGTACCCTTTGTTCCCAGCTGAACTTGACTGCCCCCTAGCCCTGCATGTACCTGCTGGTTCAGTGCTGCATGTCCATGGGGCAGCCATGGCCTAGGCAGACTCTGCCCTTCCTTGCCTACTGCCCATATCCAACCCGGCCAGTCTCTTCATCTTGACAAACATCCTTCAGGCCAAAACAGCATGTGTAACTTCCTAACAGCATAGCTCACTTCCTAAGTTACTATATACACCCCTTACCAACTACTTATTTCTCATGTTTGAGGTCTGTCTTCTCACTAGAATGGCAGCACCATAAGGACAGAGATTGGGGGATTCCCTCTCCCTTTTCTTTCTTCCATTTCTCCTCCTTCCCACCCCTACCTCCACCCCTTGTGAAAAAGCATTCATTCTTGGGTAAAAGTAAGAGAAATAGGAAATAACGATGGGCTTGGTGGCACACCTCTAACCCCAGCACTTCAGAGGCAGAGGCAGGAGGCTCTCTTAAGAATTTGAGGCCAGCCTGGTCTATACTTTGAGTTCTGGGACAGCCAGGACCAAATAGAGAGACATAGATCTCTTGGAAGTGGAGTTACAGTTAGTAACTCCATGTGCTTCTGTGTGGATGCTGAAAGACCTCCGAGCTGGGGAGACCCTCACTCAAGTCTCAGGACGGCATGACCCCCAAGAACTCATGAAAGACCATCCTTGTTGCAATCACACGAGGTTTATTGGGGGGGGGACCAGTGCACTGGGGTCGAGCTCGTAACCTACGCAGAGGCAGAGGAGTTCGACCCTGAGCAGCTGAAGTCAGGGGTATTTAAAGAAAAAGCCATAAAGCAAGGAAATTCTATGCGTCATGGGAAGGTATAGAATGTCCTAAGTTCATCACTCCCGTGGTTAGCTATTTCCTGAGACAAAAGGTGTAGGTTAGCCATTCATTCCTGAGGTTAGCTATTCCCTGGGACAAAAGGTGTAAGTTAGCTACTTCCTGGGACAAAGATATGGATGGTTGCGATAACAACCCTGCTATTAGCTATTTTCCCGGGACAAAAGGATGTATGTTAGCCATTAGGCGGTGGAATATGGCTATATTATCTCTGGCTTAGCTTGCTAAGGGGGGGTCTAACTTCCCTATAATGGGCTCGGGTCTTTCATTCCCCACTTCTTCTAGTGGTTAGTTCTAATCTTAGACTAGACTGTTTGTCGTGTTCCCCCAGAGCCTGGTATTGCTGTCTTAACATTAGAATTTCTACAGCACTTACTCGTTCCCTGACAAAAGCTATTAATCTATTAACTAAACAGGGTCCAATAGTGAGCAAAAGGAATAAAATTAGCAGGGGTCCTGCTAAGGCAGAAAACAGAGTCGTCATCCAAGGCGACTTGCTGAACCATCCTTTAAACCACCCCTGTCCAGCCTCCCGTTCTTTCTAGCCCTTCTCTAAGCTTGTTCATGGAATCCCTAATGGCTCCTGTGTGATCAACATAAAAGCAACATTCTTCTTTTAAGGTTGCACATAATCCTCCTTCTTTTAGGAATAGCAAATCTAACCCTCTCCTGTTTTGTAGAGCTACTTCTGATAGGGAGGTTAAGGATTCTTCCAGGCTACTGACAGACTTTTCTAAAGCTTGGAGGTCCTCGTTCACGGCTTCAGTGAAGCTCGCTCAATCCTCTCTCTAACTGCAGTGGTCCATTGACCAGGGCTGCGGTCTCTGTTCCTATATCAGCCGCTACCCCTAGCCCAAGCATGACTGCTAGGATCAAAGATATAGGTTCTCTTTTGAATCGGGTGGGTCGGAAATCATATTCATCAACAACCACTTCTTCAGGATGATAATAGACTCGAGGAACAAGCTGGACCATAATACAAAAATCAGTAGACTGGTTGAAAACAGAAGTAGAGACACAAGGGGTTAATCTAGTACTGCATATCTACCATTTGTTATATCCTGGCAAGCGGTTTAAAATATAGGGGCCAAAAGTCAACAACAGGAGAACAATTAAGGTCTTAACAAGGTAAATATGAGAGCTGTTAACTAAGATGTTAAACCAAGACTTGAACCAGTCCTGACTCTGTTTTCTCTCTCTCTCTTCCATTTGGCTAACCCTACTTACTCTCACCTTGGCAATTGAATCTTTAACAACCCCAGAATGGTCTATACAAAAGCAACACTCTTCAGCTAAGGTAGCACAGAGCCCTCCTTGCTGGAGGA
>CM052701.1:25016979-25042137 GCA_028551405.1 Uromys caudimaculatus | reverse complement strand
TTTTAAAATTCTGTCCTATGATTACCTGCTTGTAGGAAGCAGGCAGCTGGCATTTTGCCTCTGGGCAATCATCTTGTCTTTGTTCATAGCAGGGGACCACAGAGTCATGCTTGAGCCCCCATGACTCCTCCTCCTGCTGAGCAACAACTGGTCCCCATCTTTTTTTTTCCTAACTTTTTCCATGTTTAACTGGATGAATCTGTCTGATGTCCAAAACAAACAAACAAACAAACAAACAAACAAACAAAAAACCCGTCGTTATTCAGTTTCAGTCTTAAGAGCACAGAACACAAAACAGAACAGAAGACAACAGTTCGCCCCAGCTCCCCCTGCCACGGGCGACCAGCGCATACAACCAACAACCAATACACAGCTAGTCCCTGCCATGGACGCAGAACAGATTTGTCCCTTCTATGGACGTAGAACACTTTCCCAGCCAGCTGCAGCTGCGCTGGGTTACAGACAACTCAGATCCTAACACCCCTGCCACAGGTGGTGGGTGTAACCAAAGAGTTTGTGCCTTCCACAGACTCAGAAACCAGTTGGCCCTGCTGCATCGGCAGAAGCCAGATACTCAGGCAAACTGAGGGTCCAAGGCATCCCTCGGTCCCTCAGTGGCCACGGCGTTCAGGTATGTCTACCCACCGTGAACACCACTAGACAGTGGCACCGAAGTGCCCAGACAGATGGCACAGAGGCCTACAGGTGGCACCGAAGTGCCCAGAGGCTTGCAAGCAAAACCGTAAATAGGCACCACAAAAGAGGAGGAGGACAGAAAACAGACAAAGAGGGAGACAAACAATAACCCGCTCGAGTGTAAAGTCAAACTTAGGGAGGGGAGTAGGTATCGTCTATCCCATCGTCAAAGTCGCAAACAAGACAAAACAGATACTGAAAATACACAGACAAAGACTGACAAGCGCCCGCTTCCACCGATGCAGGCGAGCCCAATTCAGAAAACCAGACGGCTGGGAGGACCGCGTCCTCTCCAGCACCCAGACGGGAATCTCCCAGGCGTCCCTGGGGTCCCTCCAGACCTCCTGGGATGTCTCCCAGGGCAACAGTCAGTGATCCCCTAGCCTGTCGGCCGATCACGTCCCCAGCCTCTACCCGAGACTGGGAGATCATCATCTCCTCACGAAGACGTGAGCGACTGCAAACCAGACTGCACGCGCAAACCGAAAATACAGATTCAGACTTCAGCCAGCACAGATGAACAAGAACACAAACAGAATCTCACCTCCAAGTAGGTTTTCGGAGACGAGGGTGGTCGCAAATCCCGGGACGAGCCCCCAAATGAAAGACCTCCGAGCTGGGGAGACCCTCACTCAAGTCTCGGGATGGCGTGACCCCCCAAGAACTCATGAAAGACCATCCTTGCTGCAATCACACGCGGTTTATTGGGGGGGGGGGACGACCAGTGCACTGGGGTCGAGCTCGTAACCTACGCAGAGGCAGAGGAGTTCGACCCTGAGCAGCTGAAGTCAGGGGTATTTAAAGAAAAAGTCATAAAGCAAGGAAATTCTATGCGTCATGGGAAGGTATAGAATATCCTAAGTTCATCACTCCCGTGGTTAGCTATTTCCTGAGACAAAAGGTGTAGGTTAGCCATTCATTCCTGAGGTTAGCTATTCCCTGGGACAAAAGGTGTAAGTTAGCTACTTCCTGGGACAAAGATATGGATGGTTGCGATAACAACCCTGCTGTTAGCTATTTTCCCGGGACAAAAGGATGTATGTTAGCCATTAGGCGGTGGAATATGGCTATATTATCTCTGGCAGAGTTTGCTAAGGGGGGTCTAACTTCCCTATAATGGGCTCGGGTCTTTCAATGCTAGGTATCAAACCCAGGTCCTCTGGAAGAGCAGTGAGTACTTCTGATCACTGAGCTATCTCTCCAGCCTCTGCCACTACTTTTAAAAACTTGTTGACTTTAGCTGTATTTTTAATGTTTAATGTATTTGTATGTGTCTCTGTGAGTCTATGTCTGAGGAGGTCAGGAGAGGGCATCAAATCTCCTGGAACTGGGGTTACAGGTGACCGTGCACCTCTGGATATGGGTGCAAGGACTCCAGTCCTCTGGAAGAGCCACAAGTGCTTTAACCACTGAGCCATCCCTCCAGCCCCTCTATTACTATTAATGGCCAGCAGACTGAATGGACCCATGTGAGAAGAGTGACAGGGGTGAGAACTAGAAGCCAAGAGGCCAGGTGAGCGGTAACCAAGAGTGGCTGCCAAGAACAAAGAGGCCAAGAGGCTAGCTCAGCCAAAATAACGGAGTTATACAGGAATCAGAGAAGCTAAGGGAAGGAAAACCTAGCCCAGTTCCTGGGCTGGAGAGTTTTGGGTAGAGGGTGGGGTTTGCCAGATAGGAGGATCCTATAACAGGTAGACTGGCAGCCAGCGTCCACCTTGATATGTTAATAGGCATCTCAGTTAGCCTTTTGTCATGGGATTGAGACCTAACAATTAGCACTGGACAAAATCTTATTCTTAAACCGGGCACGCCTGTGCTCTTAGTACTCAATAGAGAGGCAGGGCCTTGCTGTGTTGCCCAAGCTGACCTGGGACACACAGGCCTACCTTAAGCTCCTGAGAGCTGGGACTATAGGAGAATGCCATCATGCCAGACTTCTTTTTCCATCTTTGATGTCATGAACATATTCTCCTGAGAACTGCCTGTTTTCACTTTTTTCCCCCTGTTGAGTTTTGTCCTGTGTCACACAAATTATTTTTATTTTATTTTTTAAATCTCTACAGCTAGGCACTTGGGAGATAGAGGCAGGTGGATCTCTGTGTGTTCAAGGCCAACTTTGTCTACATATTGAGTTCTAGGAATGTCAGAGCTACACAGAAAAACCCTGTCTCAAAAACAAACAACAACACAAACCATGTGTCTGTATGCCTGTCTGCCAAAAAGGTTTCAGATTCCTTGGAGTTACAGGTGGTCATAAGCCACCAACATAGGTGCTGAGAATCAAACTCAGGTCCTAGCAGGAAGAAGCCATCTCTCTACCTTCCACAGGTTCTCTTTCTTTATTTGAAAATCATACATTCTGATTTCTGTGTGTTACATGTAAGTGTTTTACCACACAGTAAGTTTGCATGGCAGGGGCAGACAGGAGCAGCGGCAGGTGGTGCCCTCTTGTTACTGTTCTCATTTGGGCTGTCTTTAAGGCCTCATCTGTACAAACTTTACAGGCTTGTAACAGCCTAGGAGGGAATGGTACCTTAGCCCTTTGTTAGGGCTGGCATCACAGCGTCCAAGCAGGCCTGAACTGTATATATGGCTCACTCCTTGAGAGTATAGGGTGTTATAGCTCTGTAGGTCTAGCAAGTCGAGATTCCTTATTAGTCCTTGACACTGGCCACAGCTCTTGGCTCAGGTCTGAGACATTTGACTCAAAAAAATTCACTGCTCTCTGGAATTCTTCCAGCAACCAGGACCTGCAGTCTCTCTTCTGGCTCTATACAGCCTTTCTTGTCCTTTGCTCTCTCCCCTCCCTCTGTGGTTACGACCCTTCTTTGTCCTCTCCTGTGTGCTCTTCTTGATGATATCTTTAAGACAGGGTTTCAAATACCTCAAACCCACCATGCAGGAGAGGCTGGTCTTGAACTCCTGATCCGCTTACCTTCACATCCCAAGTGCTTGCATTACAGGCATGAGCCACACACCCAACTCTTGAACTGCTCAGTTGCTTCATCTGTTGAGCAGCTGTCAGCCTAACCACGTGTGCAGCTCGCCTGTTCAGCTGTAGCCGCCACTGCCACACCACCTCTGTCATTGCTGCCATGACTCTGTCTCTGCTGCTTCAATTCTCGTGTTCTCAACTCAGCCTACACCACTGAATGTAGACAAGAAAAGCCTGTTCAAGAAATGCCTCTTATAGGCCTGCAGTTAACATCAGGGGAGGCAGTGCAGGCTCCGTCCATTCACTGAGCACTGGCAGCTTGCTTATAAGAAGAGGTATTTGGACCAATCACAGTGTGCCTCCTAAACAGTCACATAAGGTCCTCTATTAGACTATCAGGGGCAGTGATCTTCTAGCCTAGGTATGAATGGATACAGAATCATCTAGAGTTCACTGAGGCTTGTAATAGCAAAATGTTTGGTACAAATGGAAACAGTCCTGGAAGGAACTGTGCCTTCAGGAAGCAGAGTAAGTGGCTGTGACCACAATCCTATAATCTCCCGATGGCATCTGTGTAGTGATTCAGAACTGCTGGTTCTGGCATATCGGGGTATTCTGGTTATTTGACTGAATTTTACTCACGGAAGCCAGGGTATCAGGGAAGAGTCCAGCAGTTGCCAGCGTTTTAGGAGGTCAAAGTAGCAACTGTCCTTTGCTTATTTATAGGAAAACAGACATGAGGAATGCTCACAATAAGCACTCAATGAAGGGCCAGGCATGGTGGCTCACACCTTTAAGTTCAGTTCTTAAGAGGAAGAGGCAGGCAGATGTCTGAGTTCAAAGCCAGCCTGGTCTACAAAGATCTGATGGCCTCTGCCTCCTGAGTGCTGGGATTAAAGGCACAAGCCACCATGCCCAGCTGACCATAGGGACTCTTATAAAGGAAAGCATTTAATTGGGCCTGGCTTACACTTTCATGCATTTAGTCCACTTGTGTCATGGCAAGAAGCCTGAGAGAGAAAACAGAATGTCTCCAAAAAGCCCAGTCCCACACTCCTGACATCTGTTCCAGTCCCACACTCCTGACATCTGTCCCAAGCCCTCTCACCTGAAGTCACCAGCCCCCACCCCAGCATAAGCCAAGCATGTGACAGACAGATCATTTTCTTTTGCCTACAATCTATTAAAAAACTTCACCATCATAGTCTGCCCTCAATATTTTCAGGTCTTGTCCCCTGAGGCTGGTTAACTTGCACAGGAACCCATCCAAATAAACCTGCCTTATTTCTTTGGCAGAGAAAACCTATTAACTAACTATCTTACGAAGTGGAAACTTAGGGGTTCTTTGGAAAGTTGGTTGGATGGTGGTTTGCTGGGGCAAACAGGTGAAGGAACATTTAGTTAAAGTGGACACAGGTGTGAAAGACTAAGGCGGACTTGTGAAGGCACGTTTTGCTGAAGCAGGCACCGGAGAGAGGATGGTCTGCTAAAGCAAGCGCCACGTGAAAGGACACGTGATGAAGGATTCTTTGCTAACGACACGCGTATATTGATCCACTTTACACTGTGTACTTGAGCTGCATTTTTTGAGATGCCATAGAGAGAAATGCACCAAAAAAATTTGTGGTGGTATGCTGCAGTTTCTTGCTGCTTCCGAAGACTCGGGCCGATTGACAGAGTGATGTCAGCTAAGACAGATGCACTTGCTAAAGCAACATCCGTGAAGGACAGGTGATGTCTGGAGGGTATAAATAGGACTCGATGGACAGTGACAGAGGCTGCACTAGGCTTACTTATAGAGCTAGCTGTGCAATGCTTGTGGGTCTCCCTCCTGCTGACTGAGCCAAAGCTGAGGTCTGGCTGTCTCTGTTAGATTGAGTCACCATTGTTGCTAACCCGACTCTATGGAACTGGACTGGTGGTGTATCCATGAAGTGTTTACGAGTGGATCGAGCTGCTGCGACTGACCTGTGGTGGGTGGTGGGCTACAAGGGAGGTTAAAGCATTTAAGAACCATCATTAAAAATAGGTTTTGAAAAAATTAAAGTTACAATCTCACATGATTTTAAAAAGTTTACTCAAACTTTTAATTAGTATCTAAACTGTGCTTCATTGTGCCTTTTATACATGTATGAAATGTAACACATATCATTGTACCTAACTCATATTTGCCTCTTTTTTATTACCCACCTTTTTGGTTTTTCTGAGACAGAGTTTCTCTGTGTTGCCCTGGTTGCCTGGTTGTCTTGGAACTGGGATCTGTAGAGCAGGTTGGCCTCTAAATCACAGAAATACATTTGCCCTGACTCCTGAGCGCCCCCCTTTTTGAGGATTATTTATTTTAGGTATATGAGTACACTATAACTGTCCTCAGACACACCAGAAGAGGGCATCAGATCCCCTTGCAGATGGTTGTGAGCCATCATGTGGTTGCTGGGAATTGAACTCAGGACATCTGGAAGAGCAATCAGTGCTCTTAACCCTCTGAGCCATCTCTCCAGCCTCCAGACAAAGCCTTCCTATGGAGCCCTGATCAGCTTGGAACTTTGTGTACACACCAGCCTGGCTTAGGGCATAGAATACATAGATTCATCCTGTTTTTGCCTCCTGAATGCTGGGATCAAAGACCTAGGCTATTACACTGGGTTTATTGTAGGAAACACATTCATAGACATAGAATAATCTTTAAAAACTAAAACATTTCCTTCCATGACTTTAGGGAGGCCTAGGACGCAGTCCTTTGCCTTTATACTTTTTTTTTTTTTTTTTTTCTGAGACAGGGTTTATCTGTATAGCTGCCTTTATATACCTAAATGGGTCTTCTCACTTCATCTAGTTACTAGATTCTAGTACCAATTTTTCCAATGAAGTAGGAACAAGCCTAGCATGATGAGACACATCTGAAATCCCTGCACTTGGGACAAGGGGAGGCAAAAGGATCAATAGTTTAAAGTTATTCCCAGTTACACTGAGGATTCAGGGAAGCTTGGACTCCAAGTGGCCCTATCGCAAACAAAACAAACATAACCTCGCAACTCCATCAATCCCTAAACAAAATCAAATAGGAGCAGAGGATTCTGGGTTTTGTAGTAGAGTCGTTTCAATGCCGCCCCCATCCGTGCAAGAGCCTACATTTCTCTGAAGGCGCTCGGCCAGTTTTCATCCTGTTCCGCCTCCTAACTTCCGGCGTCGCTGCATTTTCAGAGGCCAATCAGAGGGCGGAGTTTGTTGGCTTCCGGCTCTCTGATTGGTGCATTCGACCGGGTGTCTGGGTTCAAATTTTCAACCGTACCAGTTGAGTCACGGAGCGGTCGAGAGGCGCTGGACCCTTAAGTTGGTGCAAGCTGAAGCCGGGACAGTAGCGTGAAGGTGAGGAGAAGCAGCGGTGCACCGGGAGCTATTCCTCCAGGTTTCTGAGAGGGCAGGGAAGTCCTCGGGGCGGGCCCGGACAGAGTAGACAGCGCGCGGGCTTCAGACGCCGGTGACGGGACTTCGGGGTGAAGTCTTAGAATCGGCGTCGGTATTCCTGGGAACCCCGGAGTAGAGGCTCTCCAGGCTGTCAGCCACTAGAGAGTAACGACTGTTGGTGTAAGCACTGTTCTCCAGTTTCCGCTCCAAGCTTATTCACTACGTGCTCTTAGCATTACTTTAGGGAAGGAAGTCGAGGCCCTGTGGGTGGAAATAGCAATGCCATTAAATAGCTTTGGTGTAGGAAAAGAGATGTGATCACCACCAACTGCGTTTGTCTCGGATAGCAAAGTAAGTTTGGTGTCGTGCCAACACAATTGAGGTAGAGTTTAATTCCATTTTGATTGTCTTCTGTTTGGAATATAAGATTCACTTTATGTTATCCTTGTTGCTCACTCTCTTTGTATCGAGTCACTCACTACGTGTTTCTGCCATTTTATCTTCCTTTCTTGGGACATTTATAGATTAGAAGGGAAGAAAAGATGTGGTCCAAATCATACAGTATTGTGGGTTGGGCTTATACCCTATTTTCCTGATTTGTAATCACATATAATTTTCTCAATAGAAGCAAGAACTCGCACCAAACTATTTCCACTTTATTTGGGTGTGTTTGTATGTATGTATGTATGTATGTATGTATGTATGTATGTATGTATTTCTGCCTCATCCTTACCTTGTATTTTCACATTCTTTGTCTTTATTTGCCTTTTTCTCATATTAAAAAATCATTAAAGAACTATTTGGTAATATAGTAAAAGTATTGGTTTTGCTGTTGTTTTGAGACAGGATCCCTTTAAATATCCCTGGCTGTCCTGGAACTCACTATGTTGACCAGAGGCTGGCATCAAACTCACAGAGATCTGCCTGCCTCTGCCTCCCAGGTTCTGGGATTAAAGATGTGTGTCACCACACCTAGTTAGAATATCCTTGTGTGTGGCCTCAGTGTATTTTAACACCTGTCAAGTTGCCCCAGATCACCCTGTTTTCTTTTGGTTGGTTTGTGTCTTCACTAGTGTCATGTTGTCATTCCTGCAGCTAATTGGGCCAACTGATTGACCTTTGAGAGTATAGTGTGTGCTTACGTTAGTTGATGTTAGATTCTGTATGTATACAGATACATAATGTATTCAAGGTTTTTCTGGTATGCTTGAAATCAAAATGGTTGGTCAATATCTTGCACATGGTAGAGGGAGTGGCTGGGTTATTCTGTACTTTTTTTGTGATGATAATGGTTACTGTTGAGATAGGGTCTTGCGTAGCCCATGTGGGCCTGAAAGAAAGGCTGTTTGTTTTTAGTTTATTTATTTTATGTGTTTTGCCTACATATACATCTGCATGAAGGTGTTGGATTCTCTGGAACTGGAGTTAGAGGCAGTTGAGAACAGCTAGTCCTCCTAACCACTGGACATCTCTCCAGCCTGCATAGGCTGCTCTTGAGCTCCTAATCCTCTTTCCTTCACTGCCAGAGCATTGGGTTTATGGGTATGCACCACCATATGTAGTGCTAGAGATTGAGCCAAGGGCTGTGTATGCTAAGCAAGACCTCTACCAATTTCTATTTTTAAGACAGAATCTGTGTAAGTTACTATTATGTAAAAAAATGCATTGGTTTTGGTTTACAAGTATCCTGGCAATTTAGAAGTGGAGATGGGTGAGACTTAATACAGGGAAGGTTGGATTTCTGAAGTGTCTGGGATACAAACTGACTCTCAGAAAGTCGGGTTTGGCTAGACAGGGATGAGAACAACCAGGCTGCATATATGTTGAATTGGATGTCTAGGAAGGCCCTGTCTAAATAAAATAGCAAGTGTGAAAAACTAGACCATAGTAATTTGAAGTTTTCTAGTATGTAAATAAAAACAGTTGCTTTGGCTAGGTTTATGCTAACGTGCTCACTCGAACCAAATTTTCATCAGATAATCTTGCAGGTCCAGTTAAGTTTGGTCAAAAAGTTATGTGGAAAAGTTCTTTGTTTCTTGTTCTTTTGTTTGTTTGTTTGTTTTCGAGACAGGGTTTCTCTGTGTAGCCTGGCTGTCCTGGAACTCACTCTGTAGACCAGGCTGGCCTTGAACTCAGAAATCCACCTGCCCCTGCCTCCCAAGTGCTGGGATTAAAGGCGTATGCCACCACTGCCCGGCCCTTTTCTTTCTTTCTTTCTTTTTTCTTTTTTGAATTCAGAAATCCACCTGCCTCTGCCTCCCAAGTGCTGGGATTAAAGGCGTGCGCCACCACTGCCCGGCTGTTTCTTGTTCTTGTATCAGGAGAGATTGAATTTTGTATTCTCTTTATATTTTCTTCCCCTTTGGCTTTTCTTGGGTCTGTTCTTTACAACGTGAGCCTGTACACCCAGATTCTTCCCTTTTCAAAAAATAAAAAAAAATTTTTTTTAACTTTTGGGAGAAGAACAGAGAGGAGAATTTATGTATCCTTTCACAAAGGTTCTTTTCTTTTCTTTCTTTCTTTCTTTCTTTCTTTCTTTCTTTCTTTCTTTCTTTCTTTCTTTCTTTCTTTCTTTCTTTCTTTTTTTTTTTTTCCGAGACAAGGTTTTTCTGTATAGCCCTGGCTGTCCTGGAACTCACTCTGTAGACCAGGCTGGCCTTGAACTCAGAAATCCACCTGCCTCTGCCTCCCAAGTGCTGGGATTAAAGGCGTGCGCCACCACTGCCCGGCCCTTTTCTTTCTTTCTTTCTTTCTTTTTTCTTTTTTCTTTTTTTTTTTTTTTTTGCCATGGTAGCAGTTAGGAAGCAGAACTGATATGGTGTGTTTGACTAGCCTGAGTTATTATGTAAGATAGATTTGTATTTGAGACAGAGACATGTAAATCAGCAGCCCAAAATCCTTTATAAGAAAAAGATGGAATTAAACATTAATAGAAAAGTATTGTGTTAGTCAGGGCTCTCTAGAGGAACAGAATATTCCATATATATAATACATATTAATATATATGGGATTTATTAAAAAGACTTACCGGCTGTGGTCTAGCTAGTTCAGTAATGGTTGTCTACCAGTGGAAGGTCCAAGGATCCAGTAGTTGTTCAATCCTTGGGGCTGTATTATGTGTCAGCTGGGCGCTAATGCGAGTGAAGGAATGAACTTAATAGGTGCATCTTCCAACCTCAAAAGATCTGGATTAGAGATGTATTTTCCTATCTCAAGAAATTCCTATTAAAAGCAGGTCTTCCCACTTCAAATTACTTAATTAAGGGGGGGAAAAAAAACCCTTCACAGGTGTACCCAGCTACTTGGGTTTTAGTTAATTCTAGATGTAGTCAGGCTGACAACTAAGAATAGCCATTGTAAGTTGACCCCTTGCCAACTCGACACACAATCATATCTACTTATGCCATTCTTAATTTCTAAATGAAAACAATAACCAGGTCATTATTACACCTGGCTGATATAATTATTCTTCATACAACTGCAAATGAATTATAAATGTTAGACTAGATAGCAATGTCCCTTGAGGGACATTCTTTTGATATCTCAAAACTTAAATATGATAACCACTGATAACTCTCTTATTTGATGTTAGATTGCATGATAAAGAAATCAATGAAAGAACACAAATCTCTGAAAACACATTCTAAACAAAATGACAGAAACACTCATGTCAATTTTGTTCCTCATTTCTGCAACTGGTCACATAGTCTTAGCTGGTTTTATTTATTTATTTATTTAATATGAGTACACTGTAGCTGTCTTCAGGCACACCAGGAGAGGGCATTGGATCCCTCCATGTGAGCCACCGTGTGGTTCCTGGGAATTGAACTCAGGATCTCTGAAAGAGCAGTCAGTGCTCTTAACTGCTGAGCTACCTCTCTGCCCCTTAGCGGGTATTTATAACTACCTTCCTCTACGCCCCGTTCTGCATTTCCTCCACACTCAGCAAACTCTTGGTCCTCCCCTACCTATCCCGCTCCCCCCCTCCCCCCATTCAGGAGTGAGCCATACCTGATTTTTGAAGGGTCTGTGCCCTTTGTCATCCTGCCTGGATTAGCTTGTTGTAGTTCCCCATAGGCTTTAATCATAAGGCATGGTAGTGCCAAGAGACACCTAAAGGGTCTCCTGTACTCCAGGACTAGTCTGTCTGTTTTTCTTTCTTTCTTTTTTTTTTTTTGTGTGTAGTTTTTTCGAGACAGGGTTTCTCTGTGTAGCCCTGGCTGTCCTGGGACTCACTCTGTAGACCAGGCTGGCCTTGAACTCAGAAATCCGCCTGACTCTATCTCCCAAGCGCTGGGATTAAAGGTGTGCGCCACCACTGCCCGGCTCAGACCTAGTCTTTCTTACCTCCTCTGGAGAAGCAATCTAATTTTCCATTGCTAATCTGGATCAATCGCCCCTCCTAATACTGTTATTCCTTTCCTTTCCTGTTGGCTTAAGGACATAAGAAACCTAAAGTGGCCAGGGGAAGTCTGAACTTCCAGTTCAATTGGGTGTTTGTTGTGGGTTCTGGCAGGAGTGTTACACTCTCTGGAACCAAAGCCTCTAGGCCAGCAGAATTTCCGGTCAAGGGAACAGGAAGCAAGAATTTTCCTAGTGGGTTTCTGGCGATGGTAGTGCGTGGAATGATTCCCTTTTTGATTCCTTGATTCCTAGACCCATGGCTTTTGGCTATGGGAGAAACCGTTCTGTTCATTGGATGCCAATTCAAATCATGCGTTCTGGAGAGCTCTGTCCCAGCCCTCCAGGCTGCTGCCACCTAACTGGTGCTATAACTGTCTTCAGAAGGTCATTCTATCAGGCCAGCTGCTTTAGGATGGTAGGGAATATGGTAAGGGAATCATGGATTCCACTGCCGCAAGTCTCTGGCTCTGAAATGAGCCAGATCAGCCTCTTTCTCTAGCCATTCCTATTATTGCCCAGTGGGCCCATTTTACAGAGTATCCAGGATAGTAGAAGTGGAGGTTCTGCACAGGCTAACAGTATGGATTTCTGCTCATTAAGGGTGATGTGGTTACAGCTGCTGCTGAATGCCATATCTGCCGACAGCAGAGACCAATACTGAGCCCCAGATATGCCTGAAGTTCTGACCGTTGTGAAGATTTTCTTTTGCTAGTATCTTTCAGGGTTGTTTCAGAAAGGGATCTTAATGCTATAGTTATCCACTTTTGGGTGGTTGCCCGGCCTGCGGGGTTCGTTGTGAACCTAAGGAGGGGACTGATGGATGAGAATGAGACAAGAAGCAGAGATACCTGGGAGCAAGACAGAATCCCTCTGATCAAGCTCCAAAGATTAACTTTATTTCCAAGCTTTTATAAGGTACAAGGAGAAGGAAATATGAGAATCTTAAACAATATAGAAGGACTCTTAAACAGTATAACCAGGGCTTAAACAATGCTATAGGAGTGGGGAAAATCCAAGGAATACAGGTTCCCAGCCACCAGGACATGTTACCAAGGCAACCATCTATGCTCTGCTGACTACCTAACCACAGGGGGGTCACCCTGACCTGGGAAAGGATCCATCTCCTAGGAGACAGAACCTGGACAAAAGCCCAGTTCTCAGGAACCTGAAACTCAGGCCTACTTTTACTTTCAAGCCTAACTTCTTCACAAAATGGTTTCTCTCAGGCTAATAGGAAAGCTGCAAGTCTGTTGGTTCCCGACAGGTGGTGACTTCATAACACGCAGAACCATCAGTAAACCAGCCGATAGTCTTCTCTTCTGTCAACCAATCATAGGGCACACCCCACGAGGCTATAGGTCATGCTTGGTAACAGATGGTATTTGTTTGGGGTTTTTTTTTTTCTTTCTTTCTTTCTCTCTCTCTTTTTTTTTTTTTATAGATATGATTTTATTTTCTATTTTTATGTTTTTAAAGATTTATTTGTTTATTTTATGTATGTGAGTACATTGTAGCTGTCTTCAGACACACCAAAAGAGGACATCAGATCCCATTACAGATGGTTGTGAGCCACCATGTGGTTGCTAGGAATTGAACTCAGGACCTCTGAAAGAACAGTCCGTGGTTTTACTCTCTGAGCCATCTCTCCAGCTCCCAACAGATGGTATTTGTAATTGGAGTAGAAACTGTAGATATTTGAGCAACTTCTTTATGTAACTTGCTTATGTCCTCAGGACCTGATCACATACATACTACTTATATTTATTTGATAATAGTTTGCTGCTGTGCATGTCCTGCTTTATAACTTAGTGAGCTCATGATGGCTAGCCCAGGTTACATGATGGCCCATCATCAAACGTTCAGTTTCCATTGAGGCCCGATAATAGGCAAAGAGCTGTCTCTCAAAGGGTGAATAGTTGTTTGCAGATGATGGCAGAAACTTGCTCCAAAATCTCAAAGATACCTTTGTGATTCATCTTGTAGAGGTCTGCCAAAGGCTCCAAACAACATCTCTATCTTCCACTGACACCTTAAGTACCATCCGGTTTGCTAGGTCATATTGTCCAAGTGGTCGAGTAGCCCGCACAGCAGCCTGGACATGTTGGAAGAGCCTTCTGTCTCAGGACCTATTCAAAGTTAGCAAAACTTTGTATAAGGGCCAAAATAACACACCAAAGTGAGGAATCGCCTATCTCCAGAATCCAAATAGGTCCACTAAAGTATTGTGCTTCCTTTTTGGTGGTGGGAGGGCCAGGTACAATAACTTATTTTTCACCTTACAAGAAATATCTCTGCATGCTCCACACCACTGGACTTCTAAGAATTTCACTGAGGAAGAAGGTCCTTAAATTTGGTTATATTTATTTCCCATCTTCTGATGTACATATGTTACCAACAAGTCTAAAGTGGTTGCTACTTCTTGCTTACTCAGTCCAATCAGCATAATGTTGTCAGTATAGTGGACAAATGTGATATTTTGTGGAACAGAGAGACAGTTGTTATTTGTTATGACATAAGGCTGCAGTGTTACTATACCCTTGAGGTAAAACTGTAAAGATATACTGCTGGCATTGCTGACTGAAAGCAGATTGCTTCTGGTGGTCCTTATGGATAGGTACTGAGAAAAAGGTGTTTGCTAGCTCAATAGCTGTGTATCTTATACCAGAAGATGTGTAATCTGCTCAAATGATAACCACATCTGGTATAGCAGCCACAAATGAGTCAATGCTTGAGTTCTTTGTTTCTTTTCTTTCTTGTTTTTCCAGACTCTTTCTCTGTGTAGCTCTGACTGTCCTGGAATCTGCTCTGTTGAGGCTGGTCTTGAAATCATAGAGACCTGGGGCTGGAGAGATGGCTCAGCGGTTAAGAGTACTGACTGCACTTCTGAAGGTCCTGAGTTCAAATCCCAGCAACCACATGGTGGCTCACAACCATCCGTAATGAGATCTGATGCCTTCTTCTGGGGTGTCTGAAGACAGCTATAGTGTACTTACATATAATAATAAATAAATGAATCTTTAGAAAAAAAAAAAAAGAAATCATAGAGACCCACCTGCCTCTGCCTCCCAAGTGCTGAGATTAAAGGCGTGCACCACTATTGCCTAGCCATACACAATTTTTTTTTTTTTTTTTTTAAATTTATTCTTAACCTTTTAAAATATCTTTCAACTGCTTCCAGGTTCTTCATGAGAAGTGTCTGCCAGGCTGCAAGAATTCAAGAGACTTGAATGTGATTGTGGCTTTAAGGCGAGGTTGTAAGAGGTGGACTCAGACAGATTTACTATAGGTCAGGTGTGTATCCATGGTGAGCTATGCTCAAAGGAATTAGAGAAACATTAGCATATCAGCTTCATAAATGTTTGAATAACTTAAATTGTCTTTTTAAGCTAATACATATCTTAGAAATTCCTTAAATTTGGAAAAGAAAAAGTAAAACCACCCATTATCATACTTTTTAGAGAAATTATGGCTGCCTTGTGCTGTTGTGTTGGATTGAAGCCAGAACTTCACAAATCCTACCACTTTTTGTACTTTTAATTTTTATTATTAATATTTTATTTTGTACATATTTTTAATCTTATTTTATGCATATAGTGTTTTGCCTGTATGTGTGTCTGTTATTACTTGCCTGTCTGGTACCCATGGAATGTGTGGTGTCGCTTCCCTTGGAACTGCAGGTACAGACAGTTGAGAACCACCATGTGGGTGCTGGGAGCCAGGTCCTCTGGAAAAGAAGCTCATACTCTTAATTACTGACTCAACTCCCCTCCTCCCCTCCTTGGGACTTTCTTTTGGTGTTTTGAGAGAGTGTCTAACTATGTAGCCCTGGCTGGTTTGGAACTCAGAGATCTGTCTCCAGAGCCTGCCTCCAGAGTTCAGGGATTAAGGGTGAGTGCCGCCACACCTGGCCCTTTTTCTACTTGTCTTGACTCAGTCTCTTACTGTCACCTAGACTGACCTTGAACCTGCAATCCTCCTGTTTTCACTCCCGAGCAGTTAGTTACAGGTCTGTCCCACCAAGCCTAGCTTGATTGACAAAGGTTTTTGTCTAAGTTAATATTTCAAGTAAAAAAATGATATAGTAGCTAGGTATGGGGGTGGGGTAATCTCAGACCTGTAATCTCAGATTTAGGAGGTTGAGGCAAGAGAATCAGGTTCCAGGCTAGCTTTGACCATATATTCAGTTCAAGGCCTTTATTTTTTTTTGAGATCCTGTCTCAAAAATCCAAACCAAAACAACAACTAAGGACAGGCTGTGTTTGGTGGCACATCCTATAATCCCAGCACTTGGGAGGCTGCTGCAGAAGTATTAGGAGTTGAAGGTCATTGTCAGCCACAGACTTGGCAACATGTGATCCTGCCTCAGAGATATGTCAAGGGAGGTATGGGGAGGGGCCGAGGCCCTGAGTGAATGTGGTCTGTTTATATGACCACACAGACAAACAAATACAAGACAGATGTGGTGGTCACACTTTTAATTTCAGCACTTAAGAGGTAGAGGCAGATAGATCTCTAAGTTCAAGCCAGCCTGGTCTACATAGAGATTTCCAGAACAGCCAGGGCTACACAGATAGACCCTGTCTCAAGACAGACAAACTCAGTACAGTATGACACTTACAAGGCTTTTGGTGTGTGTATGTGTGTGTGTGTGTGTCTGTCTGTCTGTCTCCATCTCCATGTCCATCCTCCTGCCTGCCCCCTGCTTATGTCTGTGTATGCAGGGACATGAGTACCATGGTATGTGTAGAGGCCAGAAGATAATGTAGGAATTGGTTCTCCTTCCACCATAGACAGGGATTGAACTCAAGTTGTCAGACCTGACCACAGCTCCTTTACCCATCAAGCCATCTCCATTGTCCTTGCTTGGTTTTTGAGATAAAGTCTTGTAGACTGGCCTCAAATTCTCTAGGTAGCCTAGGTTGGCCAACAACCAATGGCTATCCTGCTGCTGCAGCAGCCCAAGTGCTGTGATTCCATTCATGATGACACCACGCCTATCTGGAATTAATTGGTAAGTTCTTTCTTGAAAGAAATGGGAACACAGTTGCTCGGCATTCTGGACGGTGCTGAATTAGAACAAGTAAGTGCCCAGTGTGTCCTGTGCTGACTTCTGAGTGTTGGGTGCTGACGAATTGTTTTTGGATTTTAAATTGGTCCAATTTTGGAAGCTTCATAGATCCGTTTCTGTAAACAGATCTGATTTCAACATAGAAGTTAGCAAATGTGGAAACAAAGTCCATTAAACTTTCTTCAGATTTTGTTTGTAAGTTTGATTTATAGTTAAAACTAGATACAGGATATGTTGCCATTTGCTGACTCGTCCTAATTCCTTATGTACAAGGGAAGAAATGAAGATGTTTTCTCACTGGGTAAATGAAAATGTGTTATGTAGCGAGATCACTTACCAGTGAAGGTGGAGAGAGTGTTTGTAAGAAAATGGCCTGGCCTGGATGAGATCAGTCTAACAGTGCTTCTAATGAAGCCTTGACTTCTGTTCACTCTCTTAATTACCACCAGGTTAGCTAGTGCGTCCTCTCTGTTTCACAGACCCGGTGCTGAGCTGCTGGGGCTTCTTTTACCATCTGGCTGCTTTGCTAGGAGCGCCAGCCTGCAGTTTCAGGCCCGCTTAGAATGCGCTCTGTGTGGCTCCCCCACCCCTTCTGAACCTGCACCTTTTGATTTATAGAGCTTGTCAAGGCTAGTTATTTTTGGTTGGACGGTGAGTGAAGAGAGACAGGAGGCTACAAGAGGTAAATTTCAGATGAATGTAGAAAAGGTTACGTTGCTTCCTCATGTGTATTTGTCTCTATTTGTCTTCCCTTTTCATCTGTTTCTTCCTCAGAAAAAGTTAGTCATTTTTGTTTTTGTTTTTTCTCAGACAGGAGCTATCCAGGAACTCATTCTGTAAACCAGGCTGACCTCAAACTCAGAGATCCTCCTGCCTCTGCCTCCCCAGTGCTGGGATTAAAGGCACACACCACTTCTGTCTGCCTCAATTGTCTGTTTCTTTAAGGAAAAAGATTACACATACATGAATCATTTCAGTGTTTATTTTGGGAATCAGATGGGCTATATGATATGATAGGTGGTGTTTAATACACAATTTTTATAAAGAACTAGTTAATATGTAGCAACTGATTCATGTATAGCATACTGGATAGGCTTTCTTATTTAAGGAATATTTCTAATTAATTTTATTTTGTGTGGATATTTTTGCCTGCATGTATGTATGTATACCATGTGCATGCTAGGTGCCCACAGGTCTGAAGAAGGCAACAGATCCCCAAGAACTAGAGTTACAGAAGATTGTGAGCCAACATGTGGATGCTAGGAATCAAACCCCTGATCTGGAAGAACAAATAGTGCTCTTAACCACTGAGCCATCTCTTCAGCCCTTTTCCCCCTCAGATTTCCTGTAGGATTATTTTGTTAGGCTGGAATCTGTTCATTCTCATCACAAGCTAGGAAACGCCTGGCTGCCCTCCTTCTCCCCATCCTGCCCTCAGAGAAGTTTCTGTCCCAAGAGTGCCCGCCCAAGGGCTCAGGTTTTGACCATGTATGGACACCATCCCAGCTCCTAGCTGATGTCATCACTCCTCCCTTAACCTCTGTAAACCCCCTTGCTTTATCCTGGATATGTCATTTCACTGACCTCTACTTGTAAGATTAGGTGAGCCTACCCAAGAGCTACCTCCTAATAAAATTGCCTTTATCTACTTTTAATCTGGTCTGATCTGGCTTATATTTGCATTATTGAGGGAGAAAAAAAAATCTATTTTCATTAAAAGCTTTTTTTTTTCCATTTATTTAATTTTCATTTTCTTATTTTGTTGAGGCAGAGACTCACTTAGCCCTTGCTGACCTGGAATCTGCTGTGTAGTCAAGGCTGGCCTTGAACTACACAAGATCCACTCAGATCCACTTGTGTTTGTTTTTCAATGCTGGGATTAAAGTGCCAGCAAGCCCACTAAACACTGTTTTTCTCCTGAGAATATTTGTAGTTTTTCAGGAATCTGCACTGTGGCAATTTCAGATAATTTTGAAATATGAAGTTAGTGCTCTTGCTTGGCAGCTTGATTTGTTTAAGGGAATGTGGTTGACATATCTGCCCTTTTTTCCCCTTCAGTGAGACCTGTTGACAGAAATTCAATCTTGATTAAGGGATGCAGGAAGGATCCAGTTCCCACCCTTTGTAGGGCTCTCATTTAAACAGCTGCCTTTAGCCCTGACCCGTGCGGTGTCCCACTAGGACCCAGAAGATTTAACTTTTGCTATCTTGACATCCTAATATTTATTGTTTGTGGTGAGGCAGTATTGTAAAACTGCCTTGATTTAGCAGTCCCTTTGCTCTGCGTCCTGGCCCCTGCCTCGTCCCACTGTTTACTTTCTCACCAAGCCCCGACCCCACCCCTTTGGTTATTATCTTCATGTGCTTTGTCGCCTTTAACAAGAGCATGAGAGAGCTCAAGGGGTAACTGATTGAAATTTGTTAATTTGATCCCACTTTGAGGAGAGACAGGGTGTTTTTATCATTCTTATGGTTTTTGTTGTTGTTGTTGTTGTTGAGAAATGCCTCACTTTAGCCCAGACTGGCCTGGTGTATATAGGTCCAGGATGACTTCAAATTTGAGTCAGTCCTCTTGCCCTAGGTTCTCAAGTGCTGGGTTATAGGTGTGAGACATCATGTTCAGCTAGAGTGGCAGGGTGGCCTCCTGAGTTGGCCAATCTAGATAAAAATATAGCTTAAAAGAAGCATTTCAAAAAATAGGCCATTGGGGCCTCAGTGGTTAAAAATGGTTGCTGCTTTTACAGAGAACTGGGGTTTAAATCTCAACGCCCACATGGTACTTCATAACCCTCTGTAACTCCAGTCCTACAGATCTGATGCCTCCTTCTGACCTCTGCAGGCACCAGGCGCACATGTGGTGCACAGACATAAATGCAAGCAAAAAACACTCGTGCAAGAAAAAAAAAAAAAAAAAAGATGGGATTGGACACATGGCTTAGCAGTTAAGAGCATTGGCTGTCCTTTCAGAGTTCTTGAGTTCAATTCTCAGCAACCACATGGAAGCTCAGAACTATCTATCATGGGATCTGATGCCCTCTTCTGACATACATGTAGACTGAGCACTCATATACATAAAATGCATAAATAAATATTTAAAATATACATAAATACTGGGAAGAGTATGTACCTTTGGGTAAGTCAAGATAGCGGCCACTTTCTAAACCACAGAAATGTAAACAGCATTTTCAAACGCAATTAATTTGAAATTATTGTCAGATTATCAAAAATATTTAAAGAAAAACTGCAGGAGTTCCAATCTTTTCTGAGTACAAACTTAGAGGAAAATAAATGCTCAGCTAACTAGCCTTTTCAATGAAAAGGTAAACATTTATATATTAATAAAGCATATTCTCAAAGAACACCAAAGCTTTATAGTGTGGTTGCTCCTACTGTGGGACTCCCAAGGCCCTCACAGACTCAGTTACTAACACTCATTACTTCTTCATCCATGTCCATGTATATGCATATATGAATATGTTGCTTTTTCCTCTTTTGTTTCTTTGAAATCACAGAGGCCCAGACAGGAGGACAGAGGACAGCCGAGAGAGCCCCCCACCCCCAAAATACACATAAACACAAACACACAGGCATACACACACACATACGCACAGCAAAAAATAAAGCATGTGAGAGGCTAGATTTGAACACCTGTCAGGTTGTTTTTTCACCAGAATGCTTTAGTGGACTCCAGTTGTGCCCCTCCCCCTTTAGTTTTGTTTTGTTTGTTTGTTTTTTGAGACAGGGTTTCTCTGCATAGCCCAAGCTGTCTTGGACTTTCTCTGTAGACCAGGCTGGCCTTAATTCAGAGACTGGCCTCTTTCTGCCTACTGAGTTATGGGACTGAAGGAGTGTGCCACCATTGCCTGGCTTTTTTGTTTTGCTTGTCTTGTTTTGATACAAGGTGTCACTGCAGCTCTGGAACTCAGGGACAAGGTGGCCTTAGATCTTCCTGCCTTGGCCTGTCAAGTGCCACATCTAGCTTGAGTTAGGGTTTGTCAAGAGAGGGGTTTATACAGATATAAGCATGGTATTAAGGGTAGGAAAGGGGCTTGAGAGAGGGCTCATCAGTTAATATGGCTGCTTTTTCCAGAGGACCTGGGTTCGAATTCCTAACAGTCACATAGCAGCTAAGTTCCAGATGAATCTTACCACCTTTTCTGGGCTCTGCAGACACTTTATACCCAGACATACATGTGGACAAAATACTCATACACATAAAATAAAAATAAATAAGCATTCCAAAATAAATAAAATAGACAAAGAAAAGGAAAGAGGTTTAAGTACAGGTCAAAAGAGTGCATATCCTAGGTGATGGCCAGCTTCTCCAGAGAATTGCTGGAATCATAGTTTTAGAGGGCTTTGTGTGGTTGTGGTATGTTGTGGTGTTCCTGCCCCTTCCTCCCCAGCTCTGTTCTCATTATAGTCCTAGCTGGGAAGTGTTCCCAGTGACCTCAGTTAATCATTGAGATCATGGGAATCCAAGATTTTCCCATGTCTTCCAGCATAGTTATTCAAAAGAAGAGAAAAATGTTCTCTTTTTTTTTTTCAAGCAGAGACTTTTAACTATTACCAGAGCAATCCTTCACTAAGTGTCCTTTTTTCTTTTTTTAAGCTTTGCATGTGTTATTTTTTTGGTATGAATTTGTTTGTATGTATACATACATGTATGTAGTGTGTGTGTGTGTGTGTGTGTGTGTGTGTGAGTGTGACTACATCTAGGTAGGCCAATCTGTGTTATCTGAGTCCCTGTCTTTACCCCCACCCCCAGCAGCAACAACAACAACAAAGCTGGGTGCCCTGTTTCATACCTTTAATCCCAGCACTCTGGAGGCAGAGGCTAAATGACTGAGTTTTTGAGGGCAGCTTTTTGTAGAGATCAAGTTCCAGGCAAGCCAGGGCGACACAGGACGACATAGGACGACATAGGACGACATAGTGAGACACTGTCTTAAAAAACAAAACACAAGAACAAAAACAAACAAAGGAACAAACAATAACTCAGCAGAAAAACAAACAAGATAAAATAAGCAAAACCCTGTGAGTAATGAGAATAGAATGGAGGAGAGTGAACGGTAGGATGGCAGTAGGGAGCCTTCTCCAGGTCAGGAGACTGCAGAGCAAGCGCAGTGCTAGCCTGTACACAGATGGAGGCCTGACCCTCCCTCCTGGTACTACTCAGTCCTAAAGTGGGGTGGGGTGTGTCAGGGTGTGTCTCCTAGCTCCAGCTAGGAAACAGCTCTTTATATGACTGGATATGGAGCCGCTAGTTAGTCTCTGGTCTGTAGCTTTCTCCTCTAGGATGAGGACAGTAACTGATGCTTTCCAAGGCTGCAGATGAGCAATAGAGTTAATAGAGTTAGTACTTCATACAACCTGGCATCTCTGGTAGCTGTTTTTGTTCCTGTTTGTTTTTAACCACAATTTTAGTATTGTTGCGTGGTTTTCGGTAAACTCTAGTTTGTTAGTCATTATCTATAAGCTGCAAAAACCAGATGTTACCATCCAGGCATAGTGGCATACTCCCTTAATCCCAGCATTCAGGAGGCAGAGGCAGGTAGATCTCTGAGCCAGCCTGATCTACATAGTGAGTTCCAGGACAGCCAATACAGAAAAAACCCTGTCTTGAAAAACAAAAACAAGTCAGTTCTTCCCGGTTTTAGAGTGTCAAGTTTCTACTCCAAGTCTTCAACTAGAATGTTGCCGTAAAGAGCTAAGGCTATAATGAGTTCAGAGGAAGAAGTGTGGTGTGTATAGTATGTATGATGACGTCTCTGTAGAAATCTATTGTTTGTTAAAGCAGTTGTTTCTAGACACTCTTAAACCCAGAAGGACTTTCTACATCAGTCATTCACTGAGAAGCTAAGGAAATGCTGGCCAAACCACTGGGCAGTAATGAAGGTCAGGTGACTGAGCTCAGAGTATGCTGACAGTGGTGTAGTTCAGAGACGTCCAATATGCAAGTTGCCAACAGATAGAGTTGTTGGTCATGGGGTTGGCGAGCTGGCACTCCCCCGTGACGTGATGCTCTTCTGAGAACATATCCACAGTATGCATTAAGTCCCTGACTCAGCATTTTTACCTCATTAGAGAAAAAATAACTAATACAGAATAATAATAATAATATGTACAGAATACTAGCTACAAGAATTTCTTCTCGAACTGTTTTGGGTTTTTGTTTTTCATTTGAGACAGGGTTCTTCTATGTAGCCTTGGCTATCCTGGAACTCACTCGGTAGGTAGATCAGGCTGTCTCCAAATTCACAGAGCTCCCAAGTGCTGAGATTAAAGGCATGTGCCACCACTGCCCAGCTAGAAGTATTTTTAAAGTGAAAATATTGAGAAAAATTCCAAAAATAGTGTATAAATAATTTTTACACATCATTAAGTAATGGTATATGCTCAGATGTTTTGCCATGGAGTATTTGTAGAATATATGAAGCAGATTCAAAATGTGCTGGAATTGCAGCTATATGACTGTAATGTTTGTTTACTCACTATGTAGCCTTGCCTGCCTTAGAATTTGCTGTATATGTAGACCAGGCTGACTATGAACTTGGATTAAGTCCTCCTGCCTTTGCCTCCTGGGTGGTGGGATTCTAGGTGTAAGCTACTAGACCTTGTTCAGTGTGTGTGTGTGTGTGTGTGTGTGTGTGTGTGTGTGTCTGTGTCTTTGTGTGTGTGTCTGTGTGTGTCTGTGTGTGTATTTTGAGATAGGGTCTTAATGTAGCTCAGGCTAGTCTTAAACTCCCATCCATTGTTGATACCTCCTGAGTGCTGGGATTACATGTGTATGCCATTACACCTGGCTCTGGTTTTAACTTTTTTTTTTTTTTTTTTTTGGTTTTTGAGACAGGGTGTCTCTGTGTAGCTCTGGCTGTCCTGGAACTCATTCTGTAGACTATGCTGGCCTCGAACTCAGAAATCCGCTTGCCTCTGCCTCCCGAGTGCTGGGATTAAAGGCGTGCGCCATCATTGCTTGGCTCTGGTTTAATTTTTATACAAGTGTTATTGGTTTAAATGAACATGAATTTTATAAAATTAATTTTTACAGGCATTTAGAGAAATTTTTGTGTGTGTTTTGTTTTTGAGACATGTTTTGCTATATAGCTCTGGTTTGGTCTGGAACTTGGGTAAGCAGACCACTCCAAAGAGTTTACCTGCTTCTGTCTTCTGTTGTGTGATTAAAGGCACGTTTCATCACACCCAGCTTAAAGAAAGTTTAAAAAATATTTTTAGCTGGGTAGTGGTGGTGAATGTCTTTAATCCTAGCAGTTGGGAGGCAGAGGCAGGCAGATCTCTTTAAGTTCAAGGCCAGCCGGGTCTACAGAGTGAGTTCCAGGACAGAGCTACACAGAGAAACCCTGTCTTGAAAGAACAACAAACCCAAAACCTTATTTGTGTTTGTGTGTGTGTATGTATGTGCTATGACACACATACATATGAAGGTGGGAAAATAGCTTGCAGGTGTCAAATCTCTCTTTTTTTTTTGTTTTTTTTGAGACAGGGTTACAAGATACAGAATCCCTTTTCTTATTGAGATAGGGTCTTGCTCTGAATCTTGAGCTTTCCTGTTTCTACCTTCTGAGTGCTGGGAATAACAGGCATTATGCCCCGATGCCTATCTCAGAATGCTTTCTAGGACAAACGGCTCACTGGGTAGGCAATTCTTTGCCAGTGAACACGCTATTTTTCATACTACTTTAGCTATTCTGTTACCCAGATAGAAGGAGAGTGTGAGGGTTGAATTGCTGTTTGCTGCACACAGGGAATGAAGTTTTGTTGGCATAGGGCATAGGCCTGTAGTGCTGACTTGGTCCTTTTACTACTCTGCATGTTGTGGCTTCGATGTGTGTGAAGTCATTTTCTTCATGCCTAGGGAATTTTTGTTTTGTTTCTTCCCCCTCAGTAAACGCACATTCTCATACATACTTTCCACCACTGAGCTATACCTTCAACTGGGGAATAGAGTTTCCTTAAAATATTTCCAAGGGGAAACTGTGTCTCATTCTTCTGTACATAAGGCACTCTGCTAAGCACCCTCATATACACAACTAAGATCAGCTTTTGTCTTCAGAATGCACAGTCTGCCAGGATAACCGTTATGGAGTTAACTGATACAAGGTTGGATGCTCATTATTCTAGAGGAGATAAAGCTGACACTGTGACTATGGAGGTAATCATATGTAACAGGTGGACACTTGCATAGCATTTCCTAGAGTTTTAGTTGGACTTGGGTAAAGATTGTTAGGTGTAAAAGTTAATAATGTGTTTTATAAATTAGGTTATTGGGCAGAGAGTGAATACATAGGTGGAGGGAGGCTTAGAAATAAGAAAATGACAGATTGAGGGAAAATTAATAATGAGTGCAATACCCAGTAGTGAATGGCAGATTGTAGGTACTCATCAAACTTGGCCTTTTCTTACAAAAAGAAAAAGGAGAAAAAAGTTTGTACAATTATTTATCTGTGAGGGTGTGCTTGCAGGTTCCGACCTGTATGGAGATAAGTAGGCAGCTTGCAGGAGTCAGTTTTCTCTCTTGCCACCATGTGGGTTTTGGGGATTAAACTAGGTCGTCAGGCTTGGTGGCAGATGCCTTTCCCCGCTGGAGCCATCTCACCAGCCCCAAACTGGTTTCTTTCTAATTCCA
>CM052701.1:24994121-25016879 GCA_028551405.1 Uromys caudimaculatus | reverse complement strand
GTGTGTGTGTGTGTGTGTGTGTGTGTGTGTGTGTGTGTGTGTGTGTTTGATATTTGAGACAGGATCTCACTACGTAGCCCTAGCTGACCTGGAATTTATTCTGTAGACCAGGCTGCTCGTGAACTCACAGAGCTCTGCCTGCCTCTGCTTACTGTGTGCTGGGACTAAAGGCATGCAGTTCCGTGCCAGCCCCTGGATGATTTTCTAAATTGGAAATGTAAAATCTGAAGTACTTTATAGGAATCAATACTTAATACTGATGTACAACCAATTTTTTTGTAACCATTTCTTTCCTCAGAAGACGATCTATTGAGTAGAGTATTAGAATTCTGGAAAAAGTGGTAGCAATGTCACAAGTCCCGGCTGCTTACTCTTTTGATGCCCCCACCGACTTTATCAATTTTTCATCTTTGGATGCTGAAGAAGATACTGAAAATATAGACTCCTGGTTTGGTAAGTGACACTTTTTCTTTTTGCTTTTGTTTTGTTTTGTTTTCAAGACCTGATTTCACTGAGTATGTGCCTCTGGCTGTTCTGGCGCTTGCCCTTTAGACTAGGCTGGCCTTGAAGTCAGAGGTTCCCTGCATGTGGCTCCCGAGTACAGGCATTAAAGATGTGTGACACCAACCTGTTTCTCTGCCATTTTAAGGGTTAGTGTCTTGCCTGCTGAGAACATTTCAAGAGCATAAGGGCTGGAGAGATGGCTCAGCAGTTAGGAGCACTGGCTGTTCTTCCCTAACCCACTATGGCAGCTCTCAGGTGTCTATGGCTCCAGTCTCAGAGGATTCAATACCTTCTCCAGGCCTCCGCAGTGCCAAGTCTGCATGTGGTGGACAGATGTATATGTGGGCAAGACACCCTTACACATAAAAATAAATTTATAAAATTAAACAAATTGAAAAACGAGACTGCAAAAAAGTAAGTGGACTATACATTCTCCCATGATTTAATAGAAAAACAGTTCACTTTTGAACTATAGACGTCTGTTCATATGTGAAATTAGGTTTTTTTGAGACAAGGTTTCAGACTGTATCCCAGACTGACCTAGCACTCTGGGCAGTCTTCCTGCCTCAGCCTGAAATGCTGGTATTACAGGTGGAAGCCACCATGCCAAGCTTCTCTCCTCTCTCTCTCTCTCTCTCTCTCTCTCTCTCTCTCTCTCTCTCTCTCTCTCTCTCTCTCTCTCTCGCTTTTTTTGAGGCAGGGTTTCTCTTTGTAGCCCTGGCTGTCCTGGAACTCGTTCTGTAGACCAGGCTAGCCTCTGCCTCCTGAGTGCTGGGATTAAAGGCATACGCCACCACTGCCCTCATACTTTCTTTTTCTTATTTTATAGAATGGAAACATCATCTTTTCTGATAATTTATGGTTACATTTCCACAGAAACAGAAAAAAAAAAAAAAAAGATATTCCAAAAAATACAGTATACTTAGCAACTTTAGCTGCCATATCTGTTGAAAGGGCCCTGCGTATCCTTTCTGATTCCACCTTTGGTGTCTGCACTGCTAACGCAGACACTTGGCCTGCCTGCCCACTGCCCTCCTGCCATCTTTATTTCCTTCCTTTTTTTTTTTTTTTTTTAATTAAAAATATTTTTTATAAGGCACTGTTTCACTACATAACCCAATTTGGACTTGAACTTGCTGCATAGCCCAGAATGCCCTGAAACTAAAATTCTTCTACCCTCCAGTTCCTCAAAGCTTGGATTATGGACTCATAGTGACACACACAGTTTATAGATGTCTTACTTTTTTGGGAGGGAGGTTCAGTTTTAAAAAAACTTATAGATGAACTTAGAGCTTAGAAATATCAGGAAAATGCAAAAAAGATGTCATGAATATATAGATGTACATAGTCTTTTACTATAATAAAACATTTACAAATGTATTATAAATTTTAAGGATTTATTAAAACATACACACTGCATATGGCATTATATAGAAAGGTATATAAGCAAAGCAGTATTATATCATAACTGCGTAAGATCAGCTGTAGTACAACGCATGCTGCTGTAAGAATTGTGCAGCTTTCTTCTGTTATAAGAGCCAGAAGCTCCACTGGGTATTTGATGGTGTGAGAGTCAGTACTCTCTAACCCCTGAGCTCAAGTGTCAGCTGATGTTGACACTTTTAGGAATGGACTATAAATAGAAATTAATACTATTTTACAATTCAGAATGACAAATACTCAGGCTGTAGGTAGATAAGGGCCATCCAGATGAAATAGAGTTTCAAGCATGTCTGTCATGGTGCTGATCACATAAGTGTGTGTGTGTGTGTGTGTGTGTGTGTGTGTGTGTGTGTGTGTGTAGTTTTTGTCAACCACCTATGTAGGTTCATGATGCTTGCATCTCAGTTAAGATGCTGAATGACTCTGAAAGTACAAAGATCCCAAGTTGCCTTTGTATGCTATTCTTTTACAAATTTGCTTACATTTGAGATGAGTCTTGCCCTGTCTGTTTCTGAGGCTCGATTTAAACTCCATCTCCTGATTTGATTGTGTCTGGCTTGCTGTTGACATCTCTCCAGCCTCAGGCTGTTTAATTGTTGGAGACAGAGTCAGATCTGGCCTTAAGCTCTCCAGCCTCCAGCCTTTGTCTCCCCCATGCTGGAAATTGAGTCTCAGTTCATTTTTTAATTTAATTTAATTTTTTTTTTTGATTAAGGTCTCATGTATCTCAGGTTGGCCTTGAACTCACTGTGTATCTGAGGATGGTTTTGAACTTCATTCTATTTCAATCCTCATAGCGCTGAGGTTATTGGAGTACACCACCACTCCCAGTTATGCAGTGCCTAGGGCTGCTTCAAATACTTGTGCATAGTAGGCAAGCACTCTACCAACCTGAGCACTTCCCCAACACCAAATGCCTCCCGTGTTCAGTTTTTAAAAAGCTTACTTATGTATATGCATGGGTATCTGTTTTGCGTATGTGTACTTGTGAGTGTGTTTGCTTGCAAAGACAAAAGGTATTGGGTCCTTTGGACCTTGATATGGTTTTGACAACCAAGCTCATGTCTTCTGAAGAGGATTACACACTCCTAACCACTAAGCTATCACTCCAGCCTTCTCAAAATAATTTTTAAATAGAGACATGATGGTGTTAACAACCCAACCCACAAATGGATAAGACAGTCTGGTTTGAGTTCTGTGATGTGTGGTACAAACCTAAAACCAGACCTACTCCCCCTCCCCCAAATATTTTTTAAACATTTTAAATTTTATTTATGTGTGTTTATCTGTGTGTGAATGAGTGCAGTACCCATGGAGGCCAGGTGAGGGGCCTGAGATCATAGAGCCTAATTCACAGCTACTTGTGGGCTGCCTGACATGGGTGCTATAAACTGAACTTGGGTTTTCTGTAAGAGCAGCAAGTGCTCTTAACCATTGAGCCATCTTGCCAGTTCTCAGCTTGTAGCTGTTATTTTGATATAAAGTTGATAAGTGAGTCCAGTTGTTGATGAGGCCTCTTCATTTAGTCCTTTCTCTTGTCTCCCTCTTCCTCATTAAGAGGCATTAACGTCAGTTTGTGGGAGGAAGAAAAATGACTATTGCAGCTGACTCACCACTTACAATACAGAGTCCAAATGAGATGGTGTCTGGTATTCTCTCGGGAAGGAATTTGGTGGTACCCGCAGTACAGAGCCCTTTTGAAGGAAGGACAATTAAGAGGGCCTACTGTCCTAGGGAGGTCTTGTCCATGCCCCATAGCACTGCAACTCAGACTGTCTGAAGATTTCTTTTTACAAGTTTTCTCTATGTTCCCAATATCCACAGAAAGGAGATATTAGCATAGTGATTTTAATGAAATTAAATACAGAGTCTGGAAGAAAAAAAAATCCTGTACTTAAAAACCATCTTAGTTGTAGCATATTTCTTCTTTTCTTTCCGATTGTCACATCTTTTCACACAGTTATAATCAGAATGTCCATGCTCGCTGCGTTCCTGCAGCCTGGCACAGTGTGCTGTTGCTGGACAGATTATTTTTGTACCAGCTTTAGTCACAGCAGAACCCAAGATAAAACTTCACAAAACTTGATTCTGCTCCACTGTCACACACATCGCACTCTGTGAATATAAACAGTCCCTTGTAATCTTAAAGCTTCTTCAAGGGCCCCTTGATGTATTTAAATGGTAGATAAGGCCAGATAATGTTGGTGTGGTCCTAACTGTATCTTAACCAAGGTAGGAGTTGCTCGGTACAGAATCGGCAACTTCCTTCTCTGTAGGACGCTGGATGCTGCAAGTGTTTGGGGATAGACTGTGCAGTCTGTCCTGATATGTAGTGAACTCACAGTGCTTTCCTTTAGATGCTAGAATTGTTTGCTAACCGTGCTGGAAATGGACTTTTCTCCCTGTTTTAATGCATGACTCTTCTCTGGTTTGCTTCCTTACTGATTATTTCACAGATGAGAAGGCCAACTTGGAGAACAAGTTTCTTCAGCCAAGTGGAATAGGAGAACCTTTTCAGGGGAAGACTTCCTGGAGAAAAGCCAAACTTCAACAAGGCTGTGTCACACCATTGAAGGCAGGTAAGGAGAAACAGCTTAGATAGGAGCCTTGAGGGAAGCTGGCGCTGACTAGAGCTGTGGGCCTGAGGGAATCACCAGAGACTGGAATTTTGGTTTGTTAGTGAAATGTGTGAATTCAGTTCATGGTAAATGTACTCTTTTTTCTGAGACAGGGTCTGTGCGGAGCTCAGGCTGCCCTCAGACTTGTAATCTTCTTGCCCCTACCTCTCACATGCTAAGATTGTAGGCACCACCATACCTAACTATATTTTTCTTTTTAATATGCCTTTAGGATTCATTTGCTAATTTTTTTTCCAGTGCTAGGGATTAAATCTAGGAGTTCATGCGTGCTTAACAAGTGTTCTACCAGAGTTACAGTGCTATCCTGAGCATTGTGTTTTAAAAAGAATTTTGCACAAAGGTTCATGAATAGTGTTACTTTATAGTTTTCTTTTCTTGTGGTTTTTTCTTCCACTGGCGTTTGTTTTTCTTTTTCTTTTTGCTGTGCTGGTGGTTGAATGTAGGGATTGGAGCACGGCAGCAAATGCTTCCTTAACTGGACAGCACTCTAGCTCCTAGTTTATGAAATTTTTAAAAATTGTTTTTCTTTTCTTTTGCTTTTTTCTTTCCTTTTTTGGTGTTTTGAGACAGGATTTCTCTGTGCAGTTCTGGCTGCTCTGGAACTAGCTCTGTAGACCAGGCTGGCCTGGAATTTACCTGCCTCTGCCTGGGCAGAGTGCTGGAATTAAAGGTATGTACCACCACATCTGGGCTAAAAAGCATTTTTATGTATCCCAGGTTGGCCCTTTTAGGTCAATATAGCTGAACTAAAATGTGTTTTTTAATTGATACCTGATTGTATGCTTACAAGGTATAGTGTGAAAATACTCACTGATGTGATTATAAGCACATAACTTTTATTTTTTTAAATTTTTAAGAATTACTTATTTATTTTATATATATGAGTGTAGCTGTCTTCAGAACCCCAGAAGAGGGCATCAGATCCTATTACAGGTGGTTGTAAGCCACCATGTGGTTGCTGGGAATTAAACTCAGAACCTCTGGAAGAACCACTAAGCCATCTCTCCATCCCCAGCACAGAGCTTTTATAAACAGGTCTGCTGCATAATTTTACCTGAGTTAAGGTTACCATGCATAGGAATGATATTTGTATGTGTGTGATACATATGATTTTCATTTTGAATTCTGTAGTCACATACACATGCTATGCACACCTGCTTACATATGTACAAACGTGCATATATGTATATAATTTCTGATTTCTTGAGTACTGATTAGTTTTTATTCCTCATTTGGGGGGGCTATTAATTTAATTAAAAATATTTATTTTGGTGCTGGAGAGATGGCCTAGTGATTAAGAGCACTGGCAGTTTTTACGGAGGACCTGAGGTTCAATTCCCAACACACACATGGCAGCTTACAACTAACTATCTATAACTCCAGTTCGAGGGGATCTGACACCTTCTCTCACACAGACATACATGCAATCAAAATACCAATGCACATAAAATAAAAAATAAGTCTTAAAAATAATTTATTAATTGAATTTATACATGCATACTTTCTTTTAAAAATTAGATTTCTTTTTCTTTTTTTTTTTAATGTATGAATGTTTTGCCTGCATGTATGTATATGCACCCAGGAGAGGGCATCAGAATCCCTGGAACTAGAGTTACAGATGACTGTGAAGCACAACGAGGGGGCCAGGAATTGAACTCAGATCCTCTCAAAGAACAACAAACCTGCCCAACTGCTGAGCCATCTCATACATGATTTAATCAAGTCTATCTCCTATCTTCTCCCTTCTGACTTCTCCTCTGTCTCTGCCATCATTATTTCAATTGTGTGTGTGTGTAGGGGGGTGTTTACCCTGTTGTCTTAGTCAGGGTTTCTATTCCCGCACAAACATCATGACCAAGAAGCAAGTTGGGGAGGAAAGGGTTTATTGAGCTTACACTTCCATGCTGCTGTTCACCACCAAAGGAAGTCAGCACTGGAACTCAAGCAGGTCAGGAAGCAGGAGCTGATGCAGAGGCCATGGAGGGATGTTATTTACTGGCTTGCTTCCCCTGGCTTGCTCAGCTTGCTTTCTTATAGAACCCAAGACTACCAGCCCACAGATGGTACCACCCACAAGGGCCCTCCCCCCTTGATCACTAATTGAGAAAATGCCTTACAGCTGGATCTCATGGAGGCATTTTCTCAACTGAAGCTCCTTTCTCTGTGATAACTCCAGCTTGTGTCAAGTTGACACAAAACCAGCCAGTACACCTGTTTTTTCAAAACAGGGTTTTTCTGTACAGCCCTGGCTGTCCAGGAACTCGCTTTGTAGACCAGGCTAGCCTTGAACTCAGATCCACCTGCCTCTGCCTCTCAAGTGCTGGGATTAAAAGCATCAGTGTAGGACCATCTACTGGAGCATTCCTGAAGAAAACTGACTTTCACTCTCCCAGAAACCATTGGTTGCCGATAGTTCCTTAGTCAGGGAAAGTACTGCATTGCCCCCTTTTCCATCCATGTTTGGGTTTTGTCTGGCTTGATCTTTGTCTTGGCCCGGTGCATAAAATCCTAGCTATTGGAAGTTCATGTATGTAACTGCTCTGTCATATCTGGATAAATGTTGGTTTACTCTAGTCTTTTCACTACCTCTGGCTCTCTGCCCCCTTATTCTGTGATGGTCCTTGAGCCTTAGAGGAAGTGGTGTGATGCCCTGTTTAGATCTGAACAATCTATAATCTCTTATGCTCTACATAATGATCAGTTTTGACTCTCTGTGTTAATTGCCATCTACTGTAAAAAAGAAGCTCTCTGAGTTTTGGATGAGGCAGTACCTACGGATATAAAGATCAATGGAGGGCAATTTAATACATGTCCATTTAGCAGAATAGTAGTATTGTAGTGGGTTCTCCCCAAGGACTCATGACCTCCCTAGCCACAAGTTCTTGGACCTACTAATGGTCCCAGGTGTGAATTCCATGTTCTGGGTGGACTTTAAATCCAATCAGAAAGTGGCTGGTTACTCTCGGAACATTTCTGTCACTATTGAAATGGTGTGCATGTCTTGCCAGGGCAATTCTTACTGTAGCTGACAGGGTTCACTTCTCAGAAAGACTGTTGAGAGTTCTCTGGTAGCATACATACACTTTCACACTATGAAAGCCAGCTATAGGACTGGGGCTTTTAGGTTGATAACAACTTGGTTTTCTCCATGTTCTATGACTCAAGTGTGTGGTGTCTTAGTGTCAAGTTCTGAAGGGAGGCCAAGGACAACGGCAGTGGCCTGGACTATGTGTGGGCTGTGTCTATGGGGAACCCAGTGACAAAAACGTAAAAAGAAGTAACGTGATGTGGCTCTGTGCTTTTAATTTGATAGCTTATGGTGTCTGGGAGAGGTATTGCCCCCTCACAGGGTAACTCCATTTAAACTTTCCAATTTTTAAAGTTTTATTTTATGTCTATGGGTGTTTTACTTGCATATATGTCTGCACATCTTGCCTCCAGAGGCCAGAAGAAGATGTGAGATTCCTTGGAACTGAAGTTACAGACAGTGGTGAGCCATTATGTAGATGCTGGGAAGATAAGTTCTGGTCCGTTAGAAGAGATAGCTGTTGAGGTATCTCAACAGTTAAATAGCTACCATTTTAAACTTTTTTGTTGATTTTTTTTTTTTTTGAGACAGCGTTTCACTGCGTAGCTCTGGCCGTCCTGGAACTCAGGCGCCATATTGACCAGGTGCCATGGACTTGAAGTCACAGAGATCCTCCTGCCTCTGCTTCCCAAGTGCTGGGGTTAGTGGTGGGCACCACCACTGCCTAGCTAAACTTTTAATAAGTGGCTATTTTAGGATATGCCTGCAGTAGTCTGACTAGGTTTTTGGTCTCTCGTAGTTGACAACACTTACTACAAGGAGACAGACAAGGAAAATCTTCAGAAACAACCTATCCCATCAAACGATTGTTGTTCTTCCCTGAATGCTAAGAGAGCTGTATTAGGAAATACTCCCGTCCAGCCTCAGAGGTAAGAGTGGGGCACAAAAGTGGACATTACTGGTTCTGCTCAGTCAGTATAGTAATTCCACAGATCATCTGTATCAACACAGTGGGATTCCTTATGTTCCTTCAGTGCTTATGGATTGTAGTTTGCAGGTTTAATTTATAGGTAAGTGCTTATAGACACTTAGTTGCTTGGTCAAGGCACATTTATTTCAAAGCCAGATTCAAACTGATTTTAAAAGCTGTGTATGTTTTTCTGATGTCAATTCTCTTTCTAGCTCAGATTTTCATTTTTATTTTATGAGTATGGGTATGTCTGCTCACATTTATTTATGTGTGTTATGTGCATTCCTGGTTCCTGTGGAGGTCAGAAGGGTGGGAGACCTCCTGACACTGGGGTTGCAGATGGTTGTGAGCCCTCATGGGTGCTGGGGCTGAGCCACTGAGTCATCGCTCCAGCCCTCAAATGCCTTTCTTTGTTTCTTAGTATTACAGAAGCTTTCTTGTGGTTATGTTTGTATATATCTTCCATTTTACTTTTATTCTATTTTTGTCTTTTATTATTCATGCTTCATATTTTGTGGTGCAAAAGTTTAAGCCAATCTCAGGTGTGCTAGGCAAAGCACATTTTCTACTATGGAATTATATACTAGCCTTTATTTAAAATTATCAAATTACATTTGTATATTCTTATTTTGTGTGTGTATGACATTGTACACAGTTGGAGAAGTGTGGGAACAGGGACTGGAAAGTGACGGGGTAAATGGAAGCAGAGTCAGGGAGGATGCTTAGGATTCAGACCCCAGAGACCAGCATCAGGGTGCAGATCTAACCTTATCGTTTATTACACAAGCTTATATTTAGCTTTTTAGCCAAGTAGGATATGTTTATGTATTCAAGGGCAAATTGGGGTGCAACAGGTGTTGTTTAGCAGACTCTGACTCACATATCTAGGAGCCTGTCCATGGGCCTGTAGGGGAGGGGCCAATCCCCTGTGGAGATTTCCATGCAGACAAGGGAAGCAGCCACCTCCCTGGTCTTGGCTCATCTGTGTCGTCTCCCCAGTCTGCCGTGAGCCGTGTCACTGTGTGCAGAGGATCAGGACTCCTCAAGGAGTGTCAGGCCTGGACATAAGCTTTTCTGTCTCCTGAGTCATCTGACCCCCAACCCCATCCTTGCCTTTCATGTTAATGGACAGCTTTTAAAGTAACAACAATCATAGAAAGTTTAGTTTTGTACATGGTGCTTAGTGGGATCTTGCTTTAAAAACAAAACAAAAAACAACTGGTCTGATTGATTTTTGCTTTACTTGAAAGGTTGGTTGTATTTATATTACTATGCTATAACTGCTAATTTGGTTAGATCTGTCACTGCTTTGTTTTCTGGTCATGTGTCTTTTGTTTTTATTCTATTTCTCTTTTCCTGTGTTTCTATTTTAATCTTAACCCTCCCACTTTCTCTGTGTTCTTTCCCATCTCCCCTGGGGAAGTAAACCCAGGCCTTTGCTCTCAGTCCTTCTAGGCCGGCCTTGCACCACTGATCTGTATCCCAAGACTCATTCAGACATGTCTAGTGTTTTATTTTAACTGTTTTAAAATTTGAGACAGGTTCTCACTGTGTAGCTGTGACTGGCCTGGAACTCAGTGTATAGACCAGGCTAACCTCAGACCCTCCCTCCTTTACCTCTCTTTGCTTGTTTGGTTTTTTTGAGACAGGGTTTCTTTGTGTAGCCATGGTTTTCTTGGATCTCATTCTCTAGACCAGGCTGGCCTTGAGCACTAGGATTGCAGGTACACACCATCTCACACCAGGGTTCGTTAGATCTCCTGCATGCTGAGATTATGATAGAATGACGGATTTAGTCTGTTTGGTTGGTGTTTTTAAAAATCTAACTTATAGCCGGGCAGTGGTGGCACACGCCTTTAATCCCAGCACTTGAGAGGCAGAGGCAGGCGGATTTCTGAGTTCAAGGTCAGCCTGGTCTACAGAGTGAGTTCCAGGACAGCTACATAGAGAAACCTTGTCTCGAAAAAACAAAAACAAAAACAAAAACAACAAAAAAAAATAAATCTAACTTATAAACCACCAGCATATTTAAATAGCAGGATTTTATGGTTGGAAATAACAAGTTTTCAGAAACATTAGATTACTAGAAAAAGATTGATTGACATACTTTGACTTTCTGAAGAACATTTGCATATCTGTCATAATTGTGTTCATCATATGATAAATTGTGTCATTTCCACCAAAGGAGATCTGTTAGACTCTCTGCTCAGAAGGATTTGGAGCAGAAAGAAAAAAACCATGGTGCCTCTGTTGAAATGAAAGCCAAGAGATGCGCTGCTCCTGTCGCTGATTACCCCGCCAACAAAAGAATGAAAGTGTGAGTGCCCTCCGTGAGACCACCCGCCTGGGCGCTGGGTTCTTTCCTAGTTGAGAGGTGTGAGTTACAAAGTAAAATTACCAATGGGTCCATCTGCAGTCTGCTTGGTGTCCCTGTAGATTGGGAAACTCCAAAGCTATGCCATGGTCTGGGGAGCTGTTACCTGTGTCCCTTCCAGAAGGTTTGTCTCCAGTGTTCTTCTATGGCAGGGACTGACCAGAATATATGGTGTTCGTGCTTAATATTATTTTGTTATCGGGAATGCCAAAAGTGTCTAAATAATTTATGTACTTGACAGAAATCAAAACTAGATTGCCACTGGCTTTGGTTGATTATTATCTATTGCTTCTTAGTTTTTTGATTTTGCTTGAGCTTTATTATCAGAAGGTAACTGCTCTATCTTTAGAGGAATCCACGTTTAAGAGAGTATATAGTAAAGGAAGCAGTCCAGTATTCATTCAGGAAAGTGAGACCTTCCTCAGAGATTATATCTTACATTTTATCTCAGTTCTTCAGATTGTCACTTGGATCTCCCAGTTGCTGTAGAGGCAAGAACAACATTTAGTTATGGCTGGGTTCACTGCTGCTGCTCTCGAGTTTCCTAAGAAACAGGTCATAGGTATCAGGAAGGTTGTCAACTCACTGTCTTCTGTTTGTTGACTTGATGGCATAGAATCTTTGTATCTTGAAACACTGTGGGCTGTCTCCTGGTTGACCTGTTGGATCTGCTGTTGTGTAGATCTCATGATACGATTGAAGAACCTTGTGGTTCAGTCGTGTTGTTAGTCCCCAAAATGAGGGCGTATTTTAGGAAATTGAAATTTATTTATTTCTCGTTCATTTTGAATCAAGTTCTCATAAAAAGAAACCAGAAGAAGAGGAGGAAGGCAGTGCGCCAGCTTCTTCAAGAAAGGATGAAAGAGGAACCCTGGAGAAAGCCAAGGGCAAACACACTGTGCCTGGTGTGCCACCTGCAAGGTACGTTTCTTTGCCAGAGTAAACGTTAGAGGAAGATCAGTAATTGGCACACCTGCCGTTTGGGAAACTCTCAAAAGCTGGCCAGGTGAGAGGGAGACTTGGAGCAATTAATTTTTATTGAACCAGAAAAACAAAGCCATGCTTGCAGTAAGAAATACTTTTACATAAGCAAATATACAGACACATATACATTCGTACACACATTTACATTTTCATTCACATTCTCACACATTAACACATTCACATTTTTGTTGGGTCCAACTACCTGTCTCATCTACTCTACAAGTCTTCTTGAATACTTACACATACCTATATTTACATATTATATATTTATATATATGTGTGTGTATATGGTGGATGGAGCAAAAGCCCAAGTGCAAGTGTAGAAAGAACTCATTCATTCTGGATGAAAAATAAGCTCCAACTTTTATTGCGTTGAGAAAGAAAAAGCTTCTATTCTTTTTATTGCTAAATGAAAGAAACGCAGGTGTGTAAGACAAAAGCCCCATCCTTGTCAGTAAGAAGCCTGCCTGTTCTCTCTGCCCTCTGTTCAGCTTCTTTCTCTTCTTGCTCCTCTCTCTTCTCAGCTCTTTTTTTTTTTAATTTTAACAGGTTTATTTATAATTGTTATGAAGTTGAACTGTTGAAATGCGTTCACTGAAACATTTTGCTTGCGTTAATGCTTTACATCTTGCATTTATATTAAAAATTCACACGCAAATGAACGTGGAGAAACTGCCAATGCCTGATTCCGTCCTATGTTTCCACTCGCAATCATATACTTAGGGACCTTTGACCCCGTGGGAAAAATATCTAACATTCAGAACTACTGATAACAGGAAGAAGAGGAAAAAAATTTTTTTGAGAATGAAATTTTTCCCCTCATAGTGGACTCTTAAGCACGTTCTCCGCATATGCGGCGTGCTAGCTGGATATCTTTTGGCATAATTGTTACATGTTTGGCATGGATAGCACACAGGTTGATATCTTCAAAAAGGCCAACCAAGCCGGGCAGTGGTGGCGCACGCCTTTAATCCCAGCACACGGGAGGCAGAGGCAGGTGGATTTCTGAGTTCCAGGCCAGCCTGGTCTACAGAGTGAGTTCCAGGACAGCCAGGGCTATACAGAGAAACCCTGTCTAGAAAAAAACAAAAACAAACAAACAAAAAAACAAGGCCAACCAGATAGGCCTCACTTGCCTCCTGTGAAGCACCAATAGCTACACTCTAGAAGCGCAGATCTGTTTTGAAGTCCTGAGCAATTTCTTGCACCAGACACTAAAAGGGGAGCTTGCGAATCAGAAGTTCAGTGGACCTCTGATAGGGTCTGATTTCACGGAGTGCCACAGTACCAGACCTGTAAGGATGAGGTTTCTTCACCCCTTCAGTAGAGGGCGCACTCTTGCGAGCGGCCAGTTGTTTCCTGGGTGCTTTACCACCGGTGGATTTACGGGCAGTCTCCTTTGTACGAGCCATGGTATGGGCACCTCCTTACTTACCTCCTCCTTTGGCTGGAGCTCGGCGACGAAGGCTGCGAACACCCTCCGCTCTGTTGTAACAATGTTTTGTACTGTTTTTAGGGAATAGATCCCATGGTATTCCAAGCATCTTTTTTCAAAAGTTGACCACAAGTTCAAACATAAATTCAAACCATACATTGAATAAGGAGTTACAACAGAGATGTTTACATGTGTTTCCATTTAGACTAGTTAACTAAACATACATTGTCTGTCACTAGCTCCACAGGTTCATAAAAGTTGAAAACTAAAGGGCTGCTGAGATGGCTCAGTGGTTAAGAGCACTGGCTGCTCTTGCAGAGGTCCTGAGTTCAATTCCTAAGCAACCACATTGTGGCTCACACCATCTGTAATGGGATCTGATGTTCTTTTTCTTCTATGGTGTCCGAAGACAGGGACAGTTTACTCACATACATAAAATAAATAAATCTTAAAAAATAAAATTAGTTAAAACTGTAATTTTTGTTTGTTTGTTTGTTTTTGCTTTTTTTTTTTTTTGATTTTTCGAGACAGGGTTTCTCTGTGTAGCCCTGGCTGTCCTGGAACGCACTCCGTCGACCAGGCTGGCCTCGAACTCAGAAATCCGCCTGTCTCTGCCTCCCAAGTGCTGGAATTAAAGGCGTGCACCACCACTACCCGGCTTAATTTATTTTTTTAAACTCCAGATTTTATCCCCCCCCATCCACCCTCCAACTGTTCCACAGCCCATACCTCCTCCCCACCCCCCTGCTCCACAAGGATTGTCCCCACCTCTTACCCCCAAATATTGAAGTTTTGTATAGATAAACCCAGTCAATATTTTATTTTCTGTTATTGTACCTATAATAAATCCGTTCATTCTCAGTTTATGGTTTTTAGTTATCAGATAATAATAGTTTTACAACCAGCCTAAGAGGAATGTTTTCCTTAATTGTAAATGTGTTTCATGCCTGTTTTTTCCTCTTAGTGCAATTAACTCGTAACACATGAATGCTTACAGGGCCCTAATTGAAGCCCATTTTATAAAGGGCCCAATAATTACTAGTATAAATTTAGGAATTTTGTAGAATAATTATTAGGAACTAAGAAATAATCTATTTGTGTGCACAGCATCGCTGCAGCACATCTTCACTGATCTGCAGGAATCTGCTTAACAGGGCGGGCTGGTGCCCAGGATTATTGTACTAATTTAATAATGGCAGGAAAGGCATGTTAACTGCAAGAATCAATCCTGAGATGAGATTTCTGAAAGCCTTGCAATTAAGACTTACCCATCACGGACCATGCTATGATGTGTCATCTCTAGGATGTCACTTGTATGCTTTTATCTTTTCCTAGGTGGTTCCTGACAATTGATGGACCTGGAACTAGCTAGGTAACCCAGGCTGGCCTCTGATTCACAGTCCTCTGGCTTTAGCCTCCCAAGTGCCGCAATTCTAAATGTGGCTCTTCTGGTTTTTTAATTTAGCTTTTCCTGTGGCATAAAAATTGGTCATTGATGTGGTCAAATATGTGAGTCTCTTGTGGTGTCTTACTGTCTTGTATAGTTTAGTTTTAGCAATTGTTCTCTGAAAATTTTATATTTTAGTGTAAAGTACCCTTCTTTCTTTCTGTGTTACGTCATTAAGCCAGTATCTGCTTGTGGTGGATAAACTTTTTGGTTTTGATAGATATCATAGATTATAAACATAGTCTACTTACTCAGCAGCTTAGAGCCCTTTGAATTTCTGAACCCTTTCTTCCTTTCATCTCTCTTTACTGATTCTTGTTTCTAGGGAGAAGGTTCTAAAGAGTACTGAAGAGCAGGAGATAGAGAAGAGACTGAGGATGCAGCAGGAAGTGCTGGAGATGCGGAGGAAGAATGAAGAGTCAAAGAAGCTCGCTCTTGCGGGCCCAGGTCAGCGGGGCTTCAGAGTCTTAACTATGAGGGTGCTTCTTAGAATTTTGGTAGCTTTTTTTTTTTTTTTTTTTTTTTGAGGTCTCTACAGCAAGAACAAAATAAAAAACAATCAGTTTGAGTAGTCAGCATAAGACAGTGTGTTTACTTAAAATGGTGGCTGTACATTCACCTGTACCTCAGGGGTTACCCTCTAGACCAGACTACCCAGACTAGTGCTTTCCCAGAGTGTTCTTCTCTTGTGTGTTAGCAAAAGGATTGAGACAGATGACAGTTCATCTGGCCAGTTTGTCATTTCCTTCTTCATACTAATGGCAGAGAATAAGACAGAGGTCTGTCAAATTCAGCTGACGGTAGAAGGAAAACTATAACTGAATGAAGAGCTCGTAGACTTGCTTTGTTCTGGCATAGTGGTGTTGGTGGCACCAAAGCTGGAGCTCTGCTTCCTGGATGGAAAAGTTCTAAGGGGAGTTTATAGGCTCCCCTTAGAGATTTTGAGTTAAATTTTGCTTTTATAGTCACTCTCTAGGGCTTGGATTTTCAGTGGTGTGGAGTGTTTGATTAGAATTTGTAATGCCCAGGGCTCCATTGCCAACTATTTTTAAGGTCATGACTTTGTCAAAGTTATGACTACATCCTAGCAGTGGGCTCCTCTCCTTACCTAGTTTACATGGGAACCTTTAAAGGCTTCCAAACCCAATTCAACTCAGACATAAACCTAGACCCATAGTAACAGAAATACAGAAAGGAAGGATTAAGTTGTAAAGGGACTTAATAATGATCTCTCTTCTCTCTTCTTAATGTTAACTCTGTGTTTTATTCTGTTCCTCAGGGCAACCTGTGAAGAAATCCACAATCCAGGTTACCAAAACAGTTGACTTTCACTTCCTCACAGATGAGCGAATCAAACAACATCCCAAGAACCAAGAAGAATATAAGGAAGTAAACTTCATGTCTGAACTTCGAAAGCATCCTTCCACTCCTGTAAGTGAGCATTCTTTTTTTTTTTTTTTTTTTTCTTTCGAGACAGGGTTTCTCTGTGTAGCCCTGGCTGTCCTGGACTCACTCTGTAGACTAGGCTGGACTCGAACTCAGAAATCCGCCTGCCTCTGCCTCTCGAGTGCTGGGATTAAAGGCGTGCGCCACCACTGCCAGGCTAAGTGAACGTTCTTATTACTAGTTCAGTATGACGCAGCTGTAGAAGTTTGGTCATTATTTATGGTAGGATGATTGAAGGAAACTTAGTCTTTGAATCAATATAGATACAAATTCCCTGTGAACTCTGTGGCTGTCAACAGATCACTTCTCTGGGAAAGCATGTTACCAAGTTGGTGTAAAAATTGAGATGGGACACAAAACACATAAAGTTTGTATGGTAGGTTTGTAGAGGCCTTCAGCCCCGCCTCAGGCTCAGGCCTAGTCAGATGGGGAAAGTAGGACCTCATCTCAAAGGCAGGCACCACCACCATCGGGCTTTATCATTATCTTTAAAGATTTATTTATTTTTTATTTACACTGCTGCAGCTGTCTTCAGACACACCAGAAGAGTGCATCAGATCCCATTACAGATGGTTGTGAGCCACCACGTGGGTGCTGGGAATTGAACTCAGGACCTCTGGAAGAGCTTTCAGTGCTCTTAACCACTGAGCCATCTTTCCAGCCCCTATTATTATTATTATTATTATTATTATTATTATTATTATTATTATTATTATTTTAGTGTTAAAGAGTAGTAGGTACTCTTTTAAAGTGTGAAGCCATCTCTCCAGCCTCCTTTTTGTTTTTAAGACAGGATCTGAATTAGTCTGGGCTGTACAGCTGAGGATGACTTTGAACTCCTGACCCTTCTGCCTTCACCTCCCTATAATGGGTGGTGGGTGTGTACCACCAATGCTGACTTCAGGCACTGTTTTATTTTCCTCTTACTATTTATTTTTATACCTATGTGCCATGTTGGTGTGGGTGATCTCGGAGGCCGAAAGACGGAGTGGGATCCCATCCCACGAGTGGAGCTAGAGGATTTGAGTTGCGGTATGCCTGGTCTCCATAGTGAGTTCCAGGTTAGCCAGGGCTATGCAGAGAGACCCGTCTAAAAAAATCTCACCAAAAATAGATAAAAAATTAATGATGCACAGTGGGGTGGGCTTGGGACAGTCAGTTTGAGGGTATATGTGGAGAGATGCTAAGTTAGGCTTCAGTCTGACCTGATGCAGGCCCAGCAGCCCTTGCCAGTTTTGTATGTTTAGTTTTTTTTCTTTCCTTTCCCATTCCCTTTGAGTTTTAAGAAAACTTGCTCCAGATTGGCTCAAAACATTTATATACTTGGGAGAACTGCATGTGTACTATTGCAAAGCAGTCTTCTAAGCACCAGATTTTTCAGAAGAAGAAAAATGATAAAGAGCTGGTAAACTAGTTTAAGGACTTGCTGAGTGCTTATGCTGAGTATGGGGCTTGCAGGAGATCTCACTTCACTTGCTGAACAACTTTTCTCTTCACAGGCCCGAGGGACCAGAGGGTGTACTATCATTAAGCCTTTCAATCTGTCCAAAGGAAAGAAAAGAACATTTGACGAAGCAGCTTCTGCATATGTGCCCATCGCACAGCAGGTTGAAGCCTTCCACAAACGAACCCCTAACAGATACCATCTGAGGAACAAGAAGGACCAGAGTAAGTTTCGTCCCAGACCTTGCCTCTTCTCCAGAGCCTCTTCTCCACTTGCTGGCACAACAGGGGTGATTGTGCAGAGGCAGAGTGGGAGAGTGAGGTGAACGGGTGCAAACACTGATAGATAAGTTTGTATAGATTTGGTGGTAAACAGATGAAAGGATTTTGTTTTTGTCTTTATCAAAGTAGTTTCTACAAGAAGATTAAGAAGGTCTAAAGATGGAAAATAATGTAAAATAAGTTAACAGGAAAATATGGCAAATCTGGGTTGATGACATGTGCTTGTAATCCCAGCATTTGGAAGGTAGGGGCTCAAGTCCAGCTTGGTCTTAATAGTGATTTCAAGGGTGCCTGGGCTGCACAGAACTGGTCTCAAAACAAAAACAAATATGACTAGTATTTTGGGTGAAAACAGGATGTGTTTTGAGGTATCTACACATCTCTTCTGTTTCGTATTGTTTAGCACTTTGCTTTAGATGGCCACATGAGTTGCTTTAAATTCAGTATTTCTCTTTTCTTTGGGCAGTGCTGGAGATGCAGCTAGCAAGCACTGTACCAGTGTGCTACATTCCCAACACTAAATACAGTATTTCCTAGTACTGTTAATATATTCTAATATTTTATTTACTATGAAAAAGTGAATTTTTTTTTTATCCTCATAGAATTAAGTTTCCACCTAGCCAAGGCTTCATAGACTCCTTTTCAAGAGAGAAGCCAGTAAATGAATTAGATAATTATTTTTTCCCCCTGTTATGTAAGGTCTAGATAGGAGAATTCCTTCTAGGTAATTATGAAAATCCATAGGCTTGTTACTACCAGGCAAACCAATACCTTTTCTAAGTGTTCATAATGTTCTAAATCAGTGGTTCTCAACCTATGAGTTGAGGCCAACAGAAAACACAGATATTTACATTATAATTCATAACAATAACAAAATTACAGTTAGGAGGTAGCAACAAAAATCATTTTATGGTGGGTCTCTGACATGAGGAAGTGTATTAAAAGGTCACAGCATTAGGGATGTTGAGAACCACTGCTCTAAATAATGCTGTGTTGGCAGAGTTGTTCTCCCCCTCTTTGCCTCTAACTCTCTAACTTTCCCCAGTTGACTCTCTGAGTCCCCCCCCCCTTTCCTCCCACTGTTTGGTGTTGCTATCTCGTGAAGTTGGTTTGAAAGCTGAAATGTAGTAGCTGTAAACTACTGATCCTTCTGCCTCAGCTTCCTAAATGCCAGGATTACAGATCTGTACCACCATGTCTGACTGCACCGTTTGACTTGCTATGAGTGGTGGTCTGGATGCTTTGATACAGATGTTTTTGTGAAATTCATTACTCACTGGTTTGCAAAGGTCTGATGTCTTAAAATTGCAAGAAAAACATTGTCAACAACAAGCAAAATAGTTGGTGTCCTCCATAGAAAGGCCTATGCAGCGGCAAGGACCCCATCAGACATGGCTAGATCTTAAGTGCAGAGATGGCAGAAGAATTCACCCAGATACTATCCTTCAATAAGGATGATAAGAGGAAGGAAGGGGACATCTGTCAGGTTGAGTGGTGTAAACTGAATTGAGTGTAGAAAAACAGGTTGTCTGCTTTGTCTATTTCTAGTTGGATCAGCACTTACAGGTGACCTGGATTGTGGGGAACTAAGCAGATGTCTGTGATTTTGTTTTACAGGCTTGTTACCCTCCAAATCTATGAACAAGATCGCACGAGACCCCCAGACCCCCATACTGCAGACCAAATATCGTACAAGGGCTGTGACCTGCAAAAGTGCAGCCGAGCAGGAAGCTGAGGAGCTTGAGAAACTTCAGCAGTAGGTCCCACTCACTGGCAGTGTCTGAGGAAGGCTGCCCATGCCTGCCTGCTTGCATTCAGTCCTATGAGGGTGGGATGGGGTGGCTGTTTTCCTTTTCAAGAAAATGCAAGCCATTTAGTGGCTCTGTAGGCTGTGCTTCTGTCTCTGTGACTGAAAATGGAACTATGTAGGTACCCTGGAGCAGAATCTGATAAATACCCAAATGCAGTGCCATGGTGGGGCAGAGCTCGCCTTTGGATTCTAATTAGGGATAAGGCTAGTCTAGGTAGACCTCATCTCTTCCTGGCTATCAAAGGATCTGCAGCTTTACTCTTGGAAGAATCTGGAACTTACTGAAGTCAGCATTGAAACTTGTCTCTCTAGACTTTCTCTGATCATTGTATTGGGGGTGATCCCAAGGCCTTGTGCATGTAAGACAAACAATGCTGTTGGGCTATACCCCAGTCCATTTTAATTATTAAAACTTAAGTTTTCAAGTAGAGTCTCACTAAGTTGATTGGGGTGCTGTGTAGCTCAGGTATGTCTTGATTAGCCTAATCTCTTGCCTCTGCCTGAATTGCTGGGATTATAGACCTTGTCACCAGTCTTGGTCCTATCTATCGATTTGTTTGTTTGCTTTGTTTTGTTTTTGAAGACAGGGTTTCATATATCTCTAGCTGGCCTCAAAGTTGCTATTAGCCAAAGATGACTTTGATTTTTTTTTAAATTTTATTTTATTTATAGGAGCTTTGCTTGCATGTAATGTCTATATACCACTGGCATGCCTGGTGACCGTGGAAGCCAGAACAGGACTTGGGAGCCTCTGGAACTGGAGTTTCAGATAGATGGTTGTTAGCTGTCATGTGGGCGCTGGGAATTTTTTGGGAGTAGCCGCCAGTGCCTTTAACCCCCCTGAGCCATCTTTCCAGCCCCCCAAAGTTTGGGAACTTGAGTTTCTGGTCCTCCTGTCTCTGCCTCAAGTGCTAGGATTACAGGTGCTTGTGCTCATGGAGCCCTGAGCTCCAGCAGGATTTCAGGCCATGTCATTTACTCTTTTCTCAGGAGGTGAGAACATGGCTACAGAGAGGAGAGATTGTGTTGTCCACGGTGGATCATCTTAGTGCTTATTTATAGGTTTTGTTCTACTTTATGTAATTTTTATTTAATTTAAAAAGCCTTTTATGTTTATTACCTTTTGTGTTTGTTACAGATACAAATTCAAAGCACGGGAACTTGATCCCAGAATTTTTGAAAGTGGCCCCATCTTGCCCAAAAGACCGCCTGTTAAACCTCCTACTCAGCCTGTTGGTTTTGATTTGGAAATTGAGAAACGAATTCATGAGCGAGAGTCAAAGAAAAAACCAGAGGATGAACAATTTGAATTTCACTCTAGACCTTGCCCGACTAAGATCTTGGAAGATGTCGTGGTAAGAATACTTGAGGGGTTGGGTGCTGGCAGAGGTGACCTGCCCGTGATTGAGCATCTACCCAGAAATGTTCAAGTTGATCCTGTGAGCCGGACACCAGCATATCACTGGAGGTGACAAAGAGATGCAGCAGAATTGGATTTTGGTCTTAGGACTTCAAGTCTAGTGAAAGGCGATGAGGTTAAATAGCAGACTGACAGGAACATGTGCTCTGCAAAGAGACGGAGATTAAAGGGCTGCAGAAGAGGGAAGGTTGAGCACCTGGAGGAGGAGGCAGCCTTGGATGATGTGCAGTAGAGCTGACATCCTCGTGCTATCATTGTGTTGCTGTGATGGTTGACACTTACTTGTCCCTCTTTCCTATGGAGTCATCCCTCAGTTTCTACAAGATTGGTTTTAGAACCTTGCATAGATAACCAAGATCTGTAAATGTTCAGGTCTCATAAAATATAAACTAGCATACCATACACTATTTAAATAGTTAAGTTTTCCTTTACGATGGGGTCTTGCTTTGTTTCTCAGGCTTGTCTTAAGTGCCTGGGCTGCAGAGCTGTCCTTACATCAGCATCCTAGTAGTTGGGAAGCTGTAATATATTACCTGTGGGCACTAGTTTGTTTATTCTATTTCTTCACATTAAACCAAAAACAACCTCATGGTATACTTTGAAAACACACACACACACACACACACACACACACACACACACACACACACACACACACACACAGTGATTGTACCTAGAAATAATCATTTCTTCCTTAACTGAAAGCTTTTTCATATACCTCTCTGTATCTATCTCCATCTCTGTCTGTCTGTCTGTCTGTCTCTCCTCTGTGTGTGTGTGTGTGTGTGTGTGTGTGTGTGTGTGTGTGTGTGTGTGTGTAAGGTGTGAATAAAACAATGGGGTGATGAAGGAGAGTGTTGTCTGATCAGCTGCTTTTCAGGGTCCCCTGGGCTCTTACCATGATTCCCAGTCTTGGCATTTTGATTTGTTGAGTTGAGGACAGAGAGAGCTCAGGTGAGTTTAGGGTTCCTGACACAGTAAGCAGTTGTGCTGATGCCTTTGAGTGTGTGTGTTGTACTAGGGTGTTTGGGGTTAGTTTTGACAGGCTCTCCCTATGAGGTCCTGTTGGCCTCACACTCAGAGAGCCCTGCCGCTCCTCCTGTCATGTGCTGGAATTAAAGGCATGCACAGCCGCGCTTGCCTTGTCCTGAGTTTTATAGAGATTATATTATTTCTCATAACAACTCTAAGAGACTCTGTTCTTAATTTCTGTTTTAAACAAGGACACTACCACCAGGGTATCTAATATCCAGACCTGTCTGTCACCTCTTTAAACACTGCATGGTTCTACCCACATCTCTCATTGTTTTCATAATTCATGGTGATGTCTGAGGTTACTGACATGAGCTATTTGTAGCTTTCCTCAGTTTCACTAATTTCAATTCATTCTTAGTTTCTAGAGAAGCAATGAATAAAACAGACTTTAGTGTGTTCTTTTTCCTTTCTTCCCTCCCTTCCTCCCTCCTGCCCGCCCTTCCTTCCTTCCTTTTTTTTTTAATTTTTGTGTAGCTTTGGCTGTCCTAGAACTCCTTG
>CM052701.1:24958835-24993621 GCA_028551405.1 Uromys caudimaculatus | reverse complement strand
TAAAGCTATGCCAACAAGAACTGCTTTGTCTGAGGGGATGGTAGCTTTGTTCCCTTAGAGCCAGCCTTTTGCTTATGTTGGAGCCAGTAGCTCCCCTTGAGCATTGTTAAGTATGTTGGGGCAGACTGATAGAATGGGAGTCTTGGCAGACACAGCTGGCCTTTCAGTGACAGTCACAGGCTCTCCACATCCAAGAAGGAAGCAAGTGGATGAAGGAAGGGTGCTGGGATTTCTTTCTGTACACTGGTTTCTTAGGCACTGGGCAAGATGGCAGGAAGTTGGATTCTTCACTTCTGTCTTACAGTAGCTGTGTAGGAGAGCAGCATGCAGGGCTGAGCAAGCAGCCTCACCCCGCTTGTCTCACCCTTGACTCCTCAGCACCCTGTGTGCTTCACTCCGTGCTCCCCTTTCCTCCTGGCCCAGTCCTGGGCGGGGACTAGGTTCCTGAGTGCTGCATGTGCATCAATATTGTCTTTGTTTCTGTACTCAGAGAACCCTTCTGGTTCTCTAGTTCAGGAACCTTTTCAGCTGGCCACCGAGAAGAGAGCCAAGGAGCGGCAGGAGCTAGAGAAGAAAATGGCTGAAATGGAGGCCTTTAAGCTGCAGCAGTTGGAGGAAGTCAGGCAGCAGGAGGAGGAGCAGCAGAAGGAGGAGCTAGCCAGGCTCCGGAAGGAACTGGTAATGTGCTGGGCGGCTAGGGCTCTCACACGCCCTGGCTTGTTTCTTTGTCCTGTTTTCTGGTGGAGCCGGGACAAATTAGTCAGCATTTGCACTGACAGCAAACAGTGTGGCAACAAACAAGCAGTCAGTACAACCTCTCCTGGGCCTCCTTGAAGCTCAGCCAGGCTTCTGTGCAGTTATTTCACCCCAGGTACCCACCTGCCTGTTGAGTTTGTTCCCAGTATACATTTGTTTCTTACAGCACTTCTCAGTGTAGGCCAGTGGCGACACCCTGTTAATCAGTGCTGCTTATCACCGTATTAAATTGACGCACTCCGCGGCTGATCTTACACTCTTCACAAGGATGGGTGGCACCCTGTTCTCCAGCTGCCCTTTTTGATTATTTCTCTTCTGCTTTTTGTTTTGGTTTGTGATTTTGTTGAATATTAAGAGTCAGCCAAATAAGCTTAAAATTTCACTCTGGCAATTTTGCCCCATCACTCTCCACCCCACCCCCCCAAGACAGGATTTTTCTGTGTAGCCCTAGCTGCCCTGGAACTGACTGTAGACCACGCTGGCCTTGAACTCAGAGATCTGCCTCCTGAGTGCTGGGATTGAAGGTGTGCACCACCACTGCACAGCAGCTCTTAGCAATTTTTTTTTTTTAAGATTTATTTTATGTATATGAGTACACTGTAGCTATCTTCTGACACACCAGAAGAGGGCATTGGATCTCATTACAGATGGTTGTGAGCCACCATGTGGTTGCTGGGAATCAAACTCAGGACCTCTGGAAGACAGTGCTCTTAACCGCTGAGCCATCTCTCCAGCCCCTTTATTTATTATTTTATGCATATGAGTGTTTTGCTAGCATGTATGTATATCCACTATGTGTGTGTGCCCAGTGCCCTCAGGTCAGAGGACGGTGTGTCAGATGCCCTGGGGCTGGAGTTATGATTGTGAACTGCCGTGTGGGTGCTGGGAATTGAACATGGATCCCCTGAAAGAGCAATCAGTGCCTCTAACTGCTGAGCCATCTTTCCAGCTCCTGTCACAAATGTTTATGTCTGCTACAGTTGAGCAAGGCCCTGTTTCTCCCTATAAGTTACACTGGGGATAAGTTTGAAATTCTTAGTGCAGGGTGTGTGTGTGTGTGTGTGTGTGTGTGTGTGTGTGTGTGTGTGTGTGTGTATGCAGTGAGCAACGGTAGACACCTGCTTGGACTTCATGCTTCTCCTTCCCCTGAATTTGTAATTGGAGTCTATAAACCTGTCCCACCGCTCTCCCCTAACAGACAGGACAACTGTGCACGTAGTTCTGTGGTGTCCATCTCAGTGACTCTGTTTCCTTACTCTACAGGTGCACAAGGCAAATCCAATACGCAAGTACTCGGCAGTGGAGGTGAAATCCAGCGATCTGCCTCTGACTGTGCCAGTGTCCCCTAAGTTCTCCACTCGGTTCCTGTAGAAGCTGCATCTACATCACAGGTGTGGAGAACACGTCTTCGGACTCACCCACCGTGTGTGGAAACACACCTGACAACTGGATGCCAGGTGTTTTGAAGACCACTTTACACAGAAACTTGGAAGCAAATGAGACCCCTCTCATTTAGACTTTAATCAGACTTCTTATAGTTAGTTTCTCCAGATATTAGTTGGTCTTTTCCTGTTGGTCTTAACTCTGACTAGGATTTTAGGCATAGTCTACTTTTTACCCGATCTCCCCTACTCCCCCTTTGTATATATGTATGTTAAGTATAAAATAAAGGCAGTCACGTCCTGGGGTCTGGTTTCAGTCACAGTGTACGTGAGAAGCAGCCAGTCTGTTGGATTCCTTCTCTGTTCAGAATGAGTTTGTGAAGGAACCCTATGCTGTGAGGCAGGCAGGGAACCTCCCTGATGGCGCCAAGGAAGACCGCACGGGCCCCGGGAGGCCTTACCAAGCTGCTGTTGAAGCATATTCTCTATTGTTGGTGCTGACAGTGGAATGCCACAACCTACAGTTTCTAACCTGACTTGGATAACATTTTTTTAAAGGTCACAAGGATTTATTTAGGCTCACTGGTTTTTGGAGTGCAGTCCATCCTGGAGGGGTGGTGAGGTGATACAGTTGAGTCTGTGTGACAGAAAGCACAGCTCAGGCTGGAGGTTAAGATTACTTTGGCACCTTCAAAGGCCTGTCCCTGTTGGCTTACATACCCCAGCTGGGCCTCACAGGCCAAAGTTCTACCACCTCCATAGCAGTGCCAGGCTATGGACCAAGAAACACACCAGCCTGTGGCAGGCATTTTATACCGAAATGATAGCCTTTCACCTGTGGGTGCTATAGGTCCATGGCTATTGCCTAGTGCAAACACATGTATTTCAACTTAAAAAGTATGTGTAGTCTTTTCTTTCTGAGATTCCTTGATTTTATTTTATATATTTGGTGTTTTGAGACATGGTTTCTCTGTAGCTCTTGCTGTCCTAGAACTTGATTCTAGACCTAGACCAGGACTGGCCTTGAATGATTCTTTTTTTTACCTGCATGTCCGCACATGAAATTCTTGTATACACTGTGCCAGTGGATGTCTGTGGAGTGTGTCAGATTGCTTGGAACTGAAGGGTGTCAGATGCCCTGGGATTGGAGTTACAGATGGTTGTGTTGGGAAACCCTACTGCTAACCCTTCTGACATTACCAGAAAGTCCTGACTGAGCTTGGTGCAAAATGGCGGACTCCCTTTGTCAGCAAGGCTTCCTCTTCTCTACCTAGGGGATCCTGGAGCCCACCCCGTCTACCTGCAGAGTATCACACAGCCTTGGTTACATTACAGGTCCAACTTCCTTTTTACCAATATGAACCCGTTCCGTGAGCACTTGAGATTCCTGGAATGCCTCCCTGTGCTAATGAGATATCTCAGTACCTTAGCTTTCAGCCAGTGACCTTTGTTCACCCTAGGTATTCTTATTCGCTTCCCCCAAACAATATAACACTTGATTCACCCCAAACAAAACTGACCCATCTTCCCGATGCTGATCCCAGAGTGTCTCTTTGGGGCCAGCTACTCTAGGGAGAAGGGAGGACCGAAGCTGTGGGACACTGTGGGTCCTGGGAACTAATCCTGGGTGCTCTGCAAGAGACACTCATATTGTGGCCAGCACAGTCCTCAGCATTGTATGTGACATTAAGCCTATTTTATATTCTTTTTGTTGTTGTTGTTGTTCATGCAGTGACCACTTTTAAAATTTATTTTATACAAGCCTTTGTAAATTCAGCTGGGGTTGACGCAGCCAGACAGTGTGATGTGTGATCTTGGTCCTCCAGGAGACCCACAAAGCAGTACAAAGAGCACCTCCCCTACTTGTCAACTTTAGATATTTGCATACAACATCATAGTCTGTTATCTGTTTATTTCACAGAAACACAGTGCTGCACACATGTGCACAGCTTGGCACTGTTTCACCTTGTGCAAATCCACTGAGAACAAAAGCAACAGAAAACACTTGTTTGTACTTTAATCAGGGAGACAGACAATGGGCATATGCCTGTTGCAGTTGCTAATTAATCCTGCTCAAATCAACCCAGCTGTGGCAGCACACGTTCCTTGCTGCCCACCCCGATGTTCTGGGTTCCTGAATAGAAGACACACATGCACGCACACACGCAAACACATGCACGCACACACGCACAGAACCATCTATTTTAATGTCTGAAATGGTTCAATGGTTGGACCGCTCCCAAACCTCCGTGTGGCTAACACACTTTCCCCTCCAATATTCTCAACTCATCAACTTACTAAAATCTATATTCCATCAGGTAACTTGGGCATTTTTCTGAGCAAAGAACATGCCGTGAGATAAAAATTTGTACATTTTAAGCTGGGTTTGATGGTGCATACCTTTAATCCCAGTACTCAGGGGCAGAAGCAGGTAGATCTCTGAGTTCAAGGCCAAGGTGGGATCCTGTTTCAAGAAAATAAACATACTGATGATGAATGAATCTCTACATTTGGACATTTTATACATGTAACTACTTTCCACAGAATTTTAATTTTTGTAAAAGACATGGTCATTTTAGTTGTTATGTATATGAGGTAGGTGCCTGTGTAGGCCAGAGGTGTCAGATCCCCGTGGGAACTGGAGTTACAGGTGGGTGCTGGTAACGACTCAGGTCCTCTGCCAGAGCAGTCTACACCAGCCCTCAGCTGAACCAGAGCCCCAGACCCTGGCTTTCATCTTATTTTGATCTTGATGCCTTTTATCTTTCATTAATTTCCATTTAAACCGATATTTCTTAATATAAATTTGGAAAGAAAGAGTTATTTTTGAAAAGAAAGAGGGATTTTACTAAGAAAGCTGGCTAACATTTTGCCGGGCAATTTTGTAAAATATCCAACATTTGGCATGCGGATTGCTGAAATTCCCACAGTTAGAGCACATCTCAAGATGGTTTTGACCCGTGTGGCTTCCTGTTGCCTATGTCTGTACTAACTCGTGTCAGGTGGTTGTCAGGTTTCCTCCGGCCCGTCGTTTGCCTTGTTCTGTAGTTTGGCTACCATGCTGGTTGCTGTTTCGTTACTGTTAGGTTCTTTTCCATGGAGTTTCTGTCCCTGGGAAGGAGAGCTGAGTGGTTGGCCGACTGTGGTTGGTGTTGCTTGCTATATAGCATTTCAGAGAGACCTGAATACAAACAGTTTAGCACGATGGGCTGTGACTCAACTGTCAGCTCAGTACCATGGGGCACAGCACTTGCTAGACATGAAGCTGCTGGTTTTTTTTAACAATAAGTGCAACAGTAAGTATACCGTACTCCTTGTCAACAAAATAACACATGCTATGTAGACTGTGTAGCTGCCCTTTCCTCATCTCCTGTTCTTTATTAGTAACTCATTATCTATCTAGACTGTTTCGATGAAGTGTTTTTGTATGTGCATGGGATTATCAAGCATTGCTAATACATTTAGCCTGGAGGCCTAGGAATCGAACTCAGTCCCTTGTAGATACGAGGCAAGTTCTCTACCATTGAGCTATATCCCCAGCCCTCCTAAAAAGCAAACAAAAAGGCACTCTTGGAGGCACATAGCCAAAAAAAATTAAGTTATAGCATACTGCATTAGTTTTGTTTTGTTTGTTTTTTTTAAATGTAAGGATGGACTTTATTATTATTATTTTTAATCTTTTTAGTTTTGGTTTTTATTTCTCAAGGCAGGGTTTCTCTGTGTACCCCTGGCTGTCCCAGAACTCTCTCTGTAGACAGGCTGCCTCAAAGATTCACCTGCCTCTGCCTCTTTTGAGTGTTGGGAGTAAAGGCGTGCACCACTACTTCCAGGCTTACTGCATTGATTTTAGAATTTGTTTTTTACAAAGTTTGTTCATGGCATGCGTATGGCTCAGAGCTGTGAAGTTAGAAAGGTGCTCCACCTGCTCAGTTGTCCTCCCCAGAGATGGTGTCTCCAGTTGCTTGTACCCCTGCCCCTGCAGCCTCTGCACATACATTCCCACCTCTGCATTTATTTTGATAAACCAATCACATCCCTCCTGCTCTTTTCAGTGTTTTGTGGCTTTGAATGACGGAACTCCTGCACTACCTTAAGTATGTCCTGGCTTCCATGAGCATGAAACCTCATGAGAATCTAGCAAGATGGCAGTCCTGAAGCCCAGAGGCAGATCAGCAGCTGGCCTTGGCTTGGCTTTGTTGAGGTGTGAGGGGGCACTGCTATTAATTAGCTGGAGGGCCTGCTTGAACTTCTGTTTCCTGTTAGAGAAATTTATTTACTTATACAGAGCTCCCTACTAGCATAGCTGGTTTTGACCTCACTGTGTAGCTCAGGCTGGCCTTGAACTCATGATCCTCCTGCCTTAGCCTCCCAAGTGCTAGGATTACATATCCATACCCCTGGCCCATCTCTAGCATCATTTTCAATTTCGTAGAAGTCTCTGGGAAAGTTTCTCAATGCTGACAGTAGCAGTTAAAAAAGCTGTGAGCCATGTGGCTAGGCTCCTGTTTCTGTGGAGGCTGAGTTTCAGTCTGGTGGTGTGGATCCCTAGGAGCTGGTCAACACGCTGAAGCCTGAGCTGCCGTCTGCCTCTCGGCCTACTGGGATGCTCATTTTTGGCAACTTATAAAGTTTCCTGGAGACAGGACAAACCCAGGCCTATGGGAAGAGCAGGAAGGTTAAATTGTGTGGTGCTTTGAGCAGTGACGAAGGTGTAACCAGGGAGCCGACATGTTTGTTCCCAGGCCAAGAATTCCAGGACAATTTGTTACTAAGTTAAAGCCAACAGTTGCTACAGAAAAGGTGGATAGAGGCATGGGCCCTGTGTTTCCTCTGCCTTCTGATATACCCACTGTCTCCATGCTGTCAGGAGAGGGGGGGGTATGGTGAGCATTGCTGACATCACAAACGGTGATGGGCTTTGCTCTTGATTGTCCTGTATGACAGAAGGTGAGCTCAGGCCTAGCCATGACTTGTGTGTTGTGGTCCTGGGCTCCCTGGAAGCAGTGTTCAAAACTGCCGCTCGCTTGGAGAAAGTTTGGTTGCAGAGGCAGGCAAACGGGAGGAGTTTTAGGTTTATCAGGAAAGAGGCCAGCTTAGGGACATCAATTGCCCCTCTCTCTTTAGGGAAAGAAAAGACTGGACAGAGAATACTTGCCCTTCCTGGTCTTCAGCCTGTCCCAGCACTGTGGGCAAGTGAATGCCTGAACATGCCAAGAACCGTGGCCAAGGGCTGTTGCCCAGCTTGTTTGGGTTTCGACAGTATTCTCGGGTCTTCTTTCAGGAGCAAAGGTCAGAGAAGATCTCAGCATGTCAGACTGTTAAACAAATGTGAGAGACAGTTGGGGGCCACACTGTTTACAGTGTTTGGTGGCGAGGGGACATGAGTCTTTGGGCTCCTGTTGACTTCCCGACAGCCACACTGCAGAGGAACTGCTGCGTCTCTAGGTGAAACTGGAGCAGTTTCTGTGTAGTATAAAGTCAGTCTCCCATCCCTTCCTCCTCCTCTCCCTCCTTCTTTATAAACCACACACATACTTAATAAATACCAAGTTTAACTGCAGTGTACCACTCCATTCAGAGTTTGCTTCTCCCTGGTGAAAATGCTTGCTTTGTGAAGGACATTCTAGACAATATTGTCCTCATTTGCCTCCCCTTAATGTGTCAGGTCTGTATCAACTTTAAATTAATATCTTCTAACTACTTGCCAGTCCACCTCAGTAAAATATAAGCTTAAAAAAAGAAAAAGAGAAGAAAAGAAATCCTCAAAAGTAAATGGGCTGCGAGGACAGCTCACTTGCAAGCCTGGAACCTAAGTTCAATCCCCAGAATCCACAGATAAAAGCCAAGGGCAGTTGTGAGCCCTTGTCATCCTGGTGTTGGGGTGTAGGCAAGCAGATTTCTGGGACTTGCTAACCAGCCAGCCTAACCTAACTGGTGAGTTCTAGGTCAATGAGAGTCCCTGTCTCATGAATGAATGAACAAATAAATAAATACATAAATAAATGAGTGCGTGGGGCTGAGTAGGTAAAGGTGCTTGCCGATAAGCCCTATTGACCTGAGTTCAGTTCTAGGGACCCATATCATATGATAGAAAGAGAGCATGGATGTCCCCAAGTTATTCTCTGACTTCCACACATAAGTGATGTCACATACATACACAATAAGTAAATAAATGTAATAGTATCTTTAAAAGGAAAGGAAAATGAAACTAAAAAATCCTTTAAAAAATAACGAGGTAAAGAGTGCCCCAGGAGCTGGGCAGTGGTGGTGTATGCCTTTAATCCCAGCACTTGGGAGGCAGAGGCAGGCAGATTTCTGAGTTTGAGGCCAGCCTGGTCTACAGAGTGAGTTTCCAGGACAGCCAGGGCTACACAGAGAAACCCTGTTTCGAAAAACCAAAAAAAAAAAAAGTAATTAAGAGTGTCCCAGGAACCCACCCAAGGTCTGGCATTCACATGCACACACGTGCTCCTAAATACTCACAAATATGTATAGGCATGCACATACACAGAAACACAGGTCTTTCTGAAAGCTCCAGTCAGGGCTAAGGGAAGACAGATTTGGTAAGGTGCTTGCTCTCTAAGCATGGAGACCTGAATCTGTACCCCAACACCTATGGAAAAAGCCAGACATGGAGGAAGACGGCAGCTCTGTGGAGCTCAGCGAGAGATTCTGTCTCAAGGTGGAGAGTGACAGACTGTCTGACAGTGACCTCCCTTCTTGCACAGATGCGCCTGTGCACAGACACAGACAAGCACATGCAGCACACCATCTGACTCACAAAAAAGCACAGGCGTTCCCCTGGCTGGCATGCTTATTTGCACGTTATTCCTACTTGCAGAACAGAAAGCTGCTTTGAGCTAACGTGGGGTCTGTATTACTGACACCCATGCCCAGCAAAAACAAAACCTAAAAACATATTGGCGCCTAGTCAAGCCTTCCTGGAAATAATTCTAGCTATGTCATTTAAAACCCAAGCTTGCGGGCTGGTGGGATGGCTCAGCGGTTAAGAACATTGGCTGCTCTTCCAGAGGTCATGAGTTCAATTCCCAGCAACCACATGGTGGTTCACAACCACCTATAGGGTGATCTGAAGCCCTCTTCAGGCAGGCAGATATATATGCAGCAGAATACTCATACATTAAAATAAAATTAAAAAAAAAAAAAAAAAAAAAAACCCAAGCTTGCAACTACATTTTCAAGTTGGTATCCACAGTGGACCTCTTGTCAAGCCTTCAGGTCAGATTTGAAAGGGGAAAAGTCCTTGGTCTTTCATACTCTGGGGGCTGTGATGTAAAAGTGTGGGAGTGGAGATTAAAATCTCATCCCTGTTATTGATAATCGACAATCTTTAATGCATTATTCCTCTTTTCAGAGCCTCCGTTTCCTCTTGTGAGGAAGGTTGAGCCAGGACATCCTTCAGAGTTTTCCCTAGGTGATTTCTTTAGACACTGTGGTCCACTTTCATGCCTATGTTCTTCTAAGGCCAGCCAGTCTGCCCTGAGAGAATCTCCCTAGCTCTCAGCCTGGTTTTCCCACTTGTACTTCAATAAAGCATGTTGGAGGCCAGTGTGCTAACTTGTTGAGGACTTTCCAAAGGTTTCTCTGGAAGCGGAAATCTAGCCCAGATCACTCCAGGAGACTAATCCCTGAATAATGGTGTCCTCTGACACACACATATTTTCTGATGTTTCTCTTGACCTTGGAACTGGTTAAAGACGGCACCGAATGTTCAATTACTAACACTCCATAGAGCCACCCCTGGTCCCATCCAAGATGGCTTTTCCCCCTTGGAAGTGGTCCTTCTGTCATTGGAGGTGGTTTAGGATATTACAATAAAATTGACACTTCATCGTTCTCCTTTTTATTTCTTCCCACTGCACTTCACTTTTATGACATTGGCTGCTGAGGGGCCTGGTTGCTTTGCATCCTTGTCCAAAGTTCAGGAGGAACACGGGATAGCTAAATAAACCTGGTATTAGGGAGGAATTGGGAGTTGCTCCTCTGGCTTCATGGCCTCGTGCATGACATTTGGATTCTCTGGACTTCACGGCTCATCTTAGTTGCAGAGATGGAACTCAGTTGGTAGAGTGCTGGCCTGGCACGCCCAGAGCCCTGGGTTCAATTCCCAGCCTCTGTGTTAAACCAGCCTTGATGGAAAATGCCTCAAATCCCAGCACTGGGGATTAGGAGAGTGGGGAGCAGGAGAAGCAGAAGTTCAAGGTCATCTTTGGGCTGTATCAAGCTTGTATTTAGCCTGCTAGGCTAAAGACTCTGTCTCCAGAAGAGAAGATGAGGAAGAAAAGGCGGTTGGAACAGGGTGTCCCAAATGGGCCTTTCTCCAGCTTGGTGAAGGGGAGGTTTTCCCAGCTCTAATGTGACCCTGGGCACCGGGCACCGGGCACCGGGCACCAATGGCGACTGCTAGCTTCTGTGATCACGACCACGTGACCACACTTGAGTCACATATTCAGTATTAGTTGTCAGTGGGCATGTGTCACCAGCAGTGGCCAGAAGCCCCTGCTGTTTACCCTTTGGCCACCAGCCTGACAGGACAGGCTCAGTGGCCCCTAGTTAGCAGCCAGTGAAAAGAAACCCGGGAGCTTTCTTTGCAAGGGAGGAGGCTCATGGGAATTCACAAACTCGAGAGGAGCTAGGGATGGGCTTGCGCTGCGCGGGTAGCAATCTGTCCTGCTGGCCACTGGCTGTTGTCTTGGTGATGGGCTCCCTGGGCTTGGTTTGGACTGTTCTCGGCTTCCTTACCTTTGCACATAGGCCTTTCCGTCTTTCCTGAAGTTTGTAGTGAGGTGATGAGAGACCAGTGCATGAAGCAGGCAGCTTGGCAGGATGGTGAGGTGTCAGTGTTTCCTTCCATGCACTGACACTGCTGTCTACTGCCACAAGCTTCGGACAAAGGGAGGGAGGCTCAGCATCTTGGCCTGAGAACTTTCTCCACAAAGCTTCAGAGTAGGCACCACCCAGAGCTAGAAGTGCAAGCTCACCGCTCTCGTCGTGGGCCCAGTGAATTAGACACCCTTGGTATGGGCCCAGGCTTATGTGTTTTCATAGGCCCTCCAAGGGAGTGTTGCATGCCCAAGTGTGGGGACCACTGTGCCAGGGAAAGGACCTGCTGATCCTGACTCAGGTTCCCATAGAGCTGGCAGCTCCTCTCTCATGTGACCCTAAGTGCCCAGGCTAACAGAAGCACCAGGTTGAGCATGCTTTCCTTCCTACCCAGTGCCCTGGGGACTTTCCCTCTCCAGCTGTTCCCGCTCCTGGGTTCCCTGAGTGGGTGTTTATCTCTTCGGTAAGACTGCAAGACTAGGGGGAAGATAGGGGAAGATGGATCCTTCCAATAAGTCACGTGACAGATCAGAGGATTTTTTTTTTTTTTTAATGCTGCTAGAAGTGACAGTGTACCCCCAAAGTTACTTGTGGAGAGCCTGTGCCTGGGTGTGGGTGTCTTCAGGGGCTCCCGGAGGGTGGTGCCTAGCTCTCTCCTTGTGAGCTAGAGTCCCCACTGAACTCAACATTGTGTGTGTGCATTGGGGTTGGGGGGTTACAGCTAAGCCTCTCACAGGCAAGGGGACAGATCCTTGCTTTTTAAACCTGTTGCCAGCAGAACAGACATCCCCTCGATGTGGGCCCTGCCCTGCCAGATGTGCAGGCTCCTGTCCGGGTTGTGGCAGCTGCTGGTCCTCAAAGCCACAAGCCTCAGCAGCTCTGAATGATTGCCAGAGTGGCCCAGGTGTCAGGTGAGCTATATCAAGGAGGAGCCTCCTCAGCTCCAGCCGCACTGTCGGCATGGACACCCTTCCTTCATCATCCCAGGCGGGGCCCCGTCCACCCAGCAGCCATTTGGAGCTCGCCAGGCATCCCCTCATTCTTATGGTCACCCAGCTTAGTTAGCCAAGAGACCTGGAGCTTTATAAATAGCTCAGAGGCAAGCCAGGCCAGAAGCCGCCTGTCCACACAACAGGACAGAACACACATTCCCCACTTCTTGAGCCATTTCCTGGGATCATGTGTTGAGAATAACTCCCAGAACAGGTTACTGACTCCTGGGTCTGAACTCTGCCCAGTGCACCACTCTGGGACCCATCTGTAATTCACCCTGTTGCTTTGCAATCCCATGCACTGTGCTCAAGTCTGCTCCCGGGACATTTCCTGTTCTTGGAACAGCTGCACCGGACTGGGGTACCCTCCTGCCACTTGATCCTATAGGGAGGTGTCCAGTGGCTGTGGGCAATTTTCAGATGACCTTGTTCCTCTGACGTCATTGGGTAGCTATTTTTAGCTTTGCTGTTTATGCTGCAGAAGTTGGGCTGGGGTGGGGGAAGGAACAGGGGAGGGGCTGGACTGGTTTCCCTTGTCCCAGAGCCATGCCAAAGAAGGAGTATTTATTCTTCCATATTAATAGAACTCCTACTGGGGCCACCAAGTTGGTGATAGTGTCTCAATATTCTTATTTATTTATTTATTTATTTATTTATTTATTTATTTATTTATTAGATAAGGTCTCACCTCATATCCCACCTGCCTCCTCTACCTCCTTGATGCTAGGATTAAAGGCTTGTACCACCATGTCTGGTTCTTATTTTCTTTACACAGGACTTAACAGTGGCCATCGCTTCTGGCACACGGTAGAAATAAAGCCTGTGAGGTCCAGGGGGTGTTTGAGTTAAAATTCTGGTTGTGCCTCTGAAGCCTCAGGTCCCTTTCTCCTCTGCCTCAGTTTCCTCTCAGAAAAGGGAATAACTTTGGCATCTACTTAGGATGGTGAGAGGAGCTAACAGTTCCTGGCTCTGGCACAGCACGAATATCAGTATCTGTCACCATCAACCACAAGAGCACCATGTACCACTTGGGACGCAGGGTTGATGGCAATGTGGTTCTTAACACCTGGGCTTGTGGGCTTGGGGATGGGCATAAAGCCTCACAAACCAAAAGGAGCACTGCCGTGCACATCACTTTTTCCTAACCCTGGAGGGCTTTCAAGGCAAAGGCTAAGTAGTTCCTGCCCCAGGAAAGCCCCTGACTGCACCTCAGATTCTGGGGAGATACCCCTTCCTCAGGCTCTGATCTAATTGACCTGAATTCAAGAGGGGTGGAGACATCACAGGTTCTAAACACCCCCCCTCCCCCCGTCCCTCAGGTGCTTCTGTGTGCACCTTAACCTAGGTTCTGGGCTAATAAGCGAGGATGCTTGTCCTCAGACCTTTCCTTTGGCTGTGCCAGTAAGACTTACCAGGAGACTGCCTGCCTCATGCTAGCTCTCTCTGAGGACTCTGGCAATGCTTTTTAGTGAGTAGGTCTCTGACTTGGCAATCTTCCAACTTGGGTTTGCACATGAACCATTTGAAGTGCTGCTCAAAATGATAAAATTCCAAGCGCCCCATCCCAAGCAGCTCTCATCCGAAACAAATCCCAGAAGTTCAGGCGCCGAGAAAGCTGCTGAGAACAGCCCTTGACCACCGTCAAGCCTCAGCTTTCTGTGTGTTTCAGAGAGATCTCAGTAACACCCTTATTACCATGCTGTGTGTGTGTCTGTACTGACATGGTTCACTTACCTATCTATCCAGTCATAGCTATAACGGATCATATAAGGAGCTAGAAAATCCAAACAAGAGACTTAAAATGTCCCCTGTTGTCTCCTTATCAACCAACCTCAGCAACACTGATGGGGGCTGTGGCAGGGACAGAGCTTTCTCACAGGCCCAGGAAGGTCTGAAAAGGCTCAAAGTGGGTGAGGGCAAGGAAAACAATGTGCTGATCACAGCCCCAGCGACTCTCAAAGAAGGCTTGGAGTAGAAGCTGAGGGAAAGGCCATTGCTCAACAGCCTGGATTTTCCATCACAGCAGAGCGAGCGGGGAAGGGTCAGGCGGGGAATGTCTCCTCAAGCAGGTCCTTGTAAAGCCTCTTGGCTTGACTGGTTTCCTTTGGGGAGCCAAGAAGCAGTGCTGGGTAGAGTTAACCCCTGCATTCCCGGTGAGATTGCCCAGAGATGGGCAGGACCGAGAGCCCGTGCTCCTGGAAGGCAGAGCTGCCCAGGGCAAGTGGCCTAAGGAGCCGTGAACTCTGGCTAGAGACGCCTTCTCTCTGGCCTTGTTAAATCCAACAGGCATAATTGCATCCTGCTGACCTTAATTCCCCTGGCGGGTTTAATTGGGCCTGGCACTGTCACACTCCATGCCTTGGCCCCACAGAGGCAAAGAGTGTCTACGCAGCTGGCACGGGTCAGGGAAACCCCTTCAGGAGTTAGGTGGGCAGGGGTTCTGGCAGCCTCTTGCAGGGTTGAGGAAGTTTTCCCATGCCCCTCCCCCCCTCCCCAGTGCCTCCAAGAGAGTGCTGAGAAGCCTGGGGACTCCCTGCGGAGCAGCTGACAGGACCAGGTCATCCCACACAGATCAGAACCACTCCAGCCTCCCATCCCAGCAGAAGGTACTTTGGTAGAACAGGCAAAATAGCTGAGCACTCTATCTACGGTGGTCACCACATTACCAAGTCTCATGCCCTTTTGCTCTGTGCCAAGTGTTCTATGTACACAGGCTGAGAACAAATTCTTAGCCATCCTGGGTGCCCACGGGGCTCTAAACACTTAATGAGCTTCCTTCTGGGAGCAGGTGGTCCTCCAGGAGAAGAGACCACTGGGACACGTCATCCTCATAGCTGGTGGTCTCGACCTCCGTTGTAGCACTCCTGACTCCTACCCAATAGGGCTGCTTCAAGATTAAAGGCACAATGTCCTGGGGTTGGGGAGACCCACTCATCAGGAAGCATTGCCCCAGAGAGTGTCAGCTGTGAGGCAGCTCATCTCCTGGTCTCCTCGTAGGCACTGTACGGTACTGGTCCCACAAGCAAGAGCACCTGAGTTCTGTCCTGGCCACTCATGTAAAAGCTGGTGTGGCAGCACTTGAAATCCCATCACTAGAGAGGCAAAGAGGTAGATCTACCTAGCCAGCCCAGCTGAACTGGTGTGTTCTAGGCTCAGTGATAGACCCTATCTAGCTTGCTTTCTATTGCTGTGATAAAACACCATGACCAAAAGCAACGTGGGGAGGGAAGGTTTATTTCTGCTTATCGTTGACTGTCAAGGAAGAAACTCAAGGCAGGAACCTGGAAGCAGGAACTGAAGCTAAGGCCATGGAGGCTGCTGCTTACTGGCTTGCTCCTCTTTACTTGCTCAGCCTGCTTTCTTTCCTTCTTCCTTCCTTCCTTCCTTCCTTCCTTCCTTCCTTCCTTCCTTCCTTCCTTCCTTCCTTCCTTCCTTCTTTCTTTCTTTCTTTCTTTCTTTCTTTCTTTCTTTCTTTCTTTCTTTCTTTCTCTTTCAAGACAGGGTTTCTCTGTGTAGCCCTGGCTGTCCTGGAACTCACTCTATAGACCAGGCTGGCCTTGAACTCAGAAATCTGCGTGCCTCTGCCTCCCAAGTTCTGGGATTAAAGGCGTGCACCACCACTCCTGGCTTCAGCCTGCTTTCTTATAGAACCCAGGATCACTCACCCAGGGATGGCACCACCCACAGTGGGCTTCTGCACTAATCAAGAAAATGCCTTATTGCCTATAGGCTAATCTTATATAGACATTTTCTCAACCTAGGTTCCCTCTTCTAAGATGACCCTAGCTTGCATCAAGTTGACAAACAAATAAAACCCACATAGGTAGAGCAACTGAAGAAGACACAGTGACGTCAACCTCTGACCTACAAGGCTCTTCAGGCAACCAGCCAGCATTGATGAGAATTACCCTTAGTTATTTTTATGTGAGAATCCTAACGAGAACAACAGATTAGAATAAAAGTCTGACTCTTGAGTTTGATCATTTTGATGCCGCTCACCAGGCTGAGGGGTTTTGGGAATTTATTCCTCACGTCCTGCCTCCCCAGCATCAGTCTCTGCAACTTTAGCATATGAAGCACTTAGCCTCTAGGGACTCTTGTGTGGGTCCTGGGAGCTGGGTAAAGAAACTTATTAGCATCATCAGACCTGGCCCTTAGTGTGTCCTCATTCTGTACCTGACAGGTGATATATTGATAATCACAGAGGTAACCAGGGGATGTCATCAGGGGCCACCACAGTAAAGCAATCCAGACTCTCAGCCAGCCTTGTTCGTTAGTCACTGAGCTATTATGGTAGGCACATGATAGGTGCCATGTAGCCCTGCCTAGGCTGTGAACTCACCATGGGAGCAACCAAGGGGCATTGGGGATATAGTGATATCTAACCTTTCAAGGTAAGCCAAACTCTGCTGGGAAACAGCCAAATAGAAGACCAGGGGTGTCCCTGTCACAGGTGACAACAGGAGATGTTTCAACCTTCTGAAAGCCTTGGGGGTCTACATAGCAGAAGGGTATGAACTGTATGAAGTTACTAACCTATATCTCTAGCTTCACCATTGAGGGCTTTAGGCAAGCCACCCCTTCCTTTAGCCCTCCTCACCTTCATCCAGAAAATGGGGTGAGTATGGCCCACAGTTACCCCCAATGACAATGTGCAGCACAGAAGTTAGACAACACCAATAAGAGGTGCTTAGTGGCCCAGACTCCTTCCCTTCCGTTAGGTGAGGTTAGGTTCACACTCAGACCAGACCCTCATGGGTAAGGGCTTCACAGATATTGCTTAGTTTTGCTTCCTGGAAGAAGAGGAGCAGTGAACAGGAAACCGAACCAGGGATGGGGGAGGGGTTCTGGGTTTTTTTGTTGTTGTTAGCTTGTGTCAAGTGCCTTCCATGTTTTCCGGCTTTCAGAGAAATTGTGCATTTTCAAATTCAATACATTCTCGCGGCTCAAAGGAAACAGTAAAAGAGCTGAGGATGTGAGTGACATGTGTCTGTCATCTCAGCGAGGCTGATGTGGGGGTAGGGATGGAAAGCCTAGGCTCCTGTGGGTCACATAGCAAGACTCTGTCTAAAAACCAAAAATAAACTTAAAACAAAATAAGAAGCCTTGCTGCCTCCCTTCCAGCCAAGTTCCTGCCAAAGACGTTTGCATGGTCATAGACCCTCGGTGCTGTCTCGCACCTGATTTTTCCCCTTGGAAGGCTACTTCCTATCAGTCCCTTAGCAGCTTCCTGATCACAACTCCATGTTCCCCTACCTCAGAGGCTCCTGCCTGCCTCCATCCTGCCTCTGAAGGGCAATGACCAGCAGTGGTGAGCCGCCAGAAGCTTTGCCTCAGTTGGGATCTGAACCCAGATAGCTACTCCATGACATCTTCCAACACTCAGCCTTGGCCAATGCTCAGGCCTTCTCCTAGAAAAGTGTGGACTGACAGCCCCTGGGCAGTGGGGAGGACAGCATGGTCCTCCTTACCCCATTTCAGCTTGAACACCTGGAGCATGGGTCCTCATCCCTGAAGAGACTTCCCATCAACCCCTTCTTGAGGAGGGTCATCTTATATTTCCACAGCCCTCCCTCTGCTGCTCAGCCAAGCCTCCATGGCCCCAAAGAACCCAAGAAAAGGAAGTTTTCCCCAGGGGGGGAAAATTGGACCTGTGGACAGTGAAGCAATGCTGGCATGATTTCTTACCCAGAGATGATCTGAGAAGATCCGGATACCTGGGGCACAGGGCTGAGCACTGGGGTCACGGCGGCTCTCCCCAAACTCCTAGGAACCTAGAGAGGTGTGGCACAGAGGTGGGCAGAGTCATTCCTGGGCTGGGGCATAGTCTTGCCCTTCAGCCCTGCCCAAAGGCCCCGCTTCTTGTAGCCCCTTCCCATATCCTGGCCACAGCCTGCTCCCCAGGGCCCAAATGCCCCCTCCCTTTTTCTTCCTAATGGTACCAAGGCCATTCTACCCCATGTCTGGCCGTGGGAAGAATGCCGTGTCCTCTGAACGGGGGCCAAGAGTGACAGGTGGTGGCAGCCCGCACTGCATGGCCCCTGGTGTCAAAGATCCTCCTCTTAGTCTCCGCCTCCACTGCCCACGCCCCTGCCTCCCCGCCTCTGCCCACCGGGCCCAATCCCTTACAACCACCCCAGGATTGCGCCTGAGTAGCTGCAGCCGACTGCCGGCCACCAGGTTGTCCCTTCTCTATCCAGGTACATCTCTCCTCTCAGTTGACTGGCCTTGGCCTTCTCTCTCCACAGCTGGAAAAGAGGGGGCATCTGACAACCTGATACACTTCACTCCTCTTTCTGCAGGTAGAAAGTCTTGAGTTAGACAGGCAGAAAGCACACGCCTACCTATCTCATGGCTACAGAAAACGGAGCAGTTGAGCTGGGAAGCCAGAGCCTGTCAACAGGTGCCAAGCCGGGGCAGGAGAGAGGAGGGAGGAGCTTCAGAAGGGATGTTTTTGAAGCCAGGGTTGGGCAGGCTTCTCACAGGGAAGTCTGTGCCCAAGGTTCTCTGCTTGGTGCATGAGGGATTTGGGAATGAGGATAACCTGTGGGTGGAGTTGGGCTGGGTCCGGCGCCTGCATGAAGCCTTTGCTGGGGGATGGGGATGGGACACCTCCATCAGTGGCTGTTGGGGGTTCACTTTAGAACTAGGACGCAAAGACTGTCGGGAGGCCAGCAAAGCCCGTCCAGAGAGGAGAAGCTGTTGCGGAGCCCCCAAGCTCCTGACAAGTTGGTCACCAAGCGGCTCCAGGGACTTGGAGGGACAGGCATTGATGGGTTGTTCCTGGGTAGAGACCCAGAGCAGGTGTCTGGCCCGCTTGGCGGGGGGAAGAAAGGAGGGGACGCTGATGGATGCCCCCCTCCTTTGCAGAACAGACACCTAAATGCACTGCAGGTAATGGGCCTCCAGCTTCAGAGAAAGAACCCAGCCCCCCAGTCACAGAGAAAGACCTGGGCCCCCCTAACACGAAGAAAGACCCTGGCGCACCGGATCCAAAGAAAAATCCAGATCCACCCTCCCTGAAGAAAGATCCTGCCGAAGCCCCTGGCTCAGAGAAAAAGGGGGACCCGGCCCCAGCTTCAGCCAGCAGCCAGGGCCCATCAGGAGAGGGGGACGGAGGTGGGGGGCCTGCTGAAGGCAGTGTGGGGCCTCCTGCAGCCTTGCCCCAGCCCACTGCCACAGCCGACGCCAGCATCCAGAAGCTGGACACCAAGCAAGCACCTTCAGGCAACCAGGGATCGGGAGAGGCCAAGGCAGGCAAGAAGGCAGCAGAATGCCGGGAAGCAGGAAGAAGGGGCTCACCTGCCTTTCTTCACAGCCCTAGCTGCCCTGCTATCATCTCCTGGTGAATGGCCCTGCTTGGGGAGGGAGAGGCCCCGTGGCTCCTTTTTCCAGACTTAACCTCCCTGGCTTGAGTGCTGGATATTATCAGATCTCGTGCTGGGGAGGGTTCTTCTGGCCCATACCACCCTATCCCTGAAGAAATGATATTACCTTCTTCATTCAGAGAACAGAATGTCAGTCAGGGGATGTCACCAAAGACTGGCCAGACTACATGCTTCCCCCCTCCCCCACTAGGCTTCTGGGCGTTTGTTTCATGGGTCTCAGGTGGTGAGCTGGAGTATAGCCTTCTTAATTTAATACAAAAAAAAAAACCTAACAATTCATTCATAAGCTGGTGCAATCAGTTATGCACAACTGGACATTCGTGATCTGCAGACACAACTGCGACACTTCTCACACCAGTCACAGTAACACATTACTGGCAGTTACATGGCAACATTTTTTTATGAACCAGGAGCCTTATAGCTTCCTGTCAGCCTGTATGATTAGCCACACCATAGCAGCTAGGTTCTGTCAGACGTTCTTCCCTGTGTTGAGAGTTGGTCCTTGATGTGGACAAAATAGATGTCGTTTGGTCTGGAAGCCTCAAACCTGCCTGAGGTGTCTCACTTCTTACCTTCTAGTTCTGAGAAGACACTGGCGGTGAAGCCCCTAAGCGAGACAACAGAACTCGTCTTTGCAGGGGTGTCTGTAACCCCTGACCCCCAAGATCCTGGTCCAGCCAAGGCAGAAGGAGGGACGATCACCCTGGCAGAGAAGAAGGAAGAGGCAGAGAAAGCCCCAGGCCAGGCTGGGCAGGCTAAGGTGCCAGGGGACACTTCCCAGAGGATCAGGTTCCAGGCTGTTCCCTCAGAGAGAGCAGAGGTGGGGCAGGCCCTCTGTCTCACTGCCAGGGAGGAAGACTGCTTCCAAATTCTGGGTAGGTAGGGGCAGACTGGGGTTAGAGTGTCCCAGGGATGGGGGAGGGAAGGGATGGAGTAGTCCCAGGTATCCTTCCTTATGCAGGGGGCTAAATTATCCTGATGCACGCCTCCCCCAGGCTCCCTGATGCAAATGTCACAGGACACCAGGTAGCATTTCTTTCTGATAGATATGGGAAAGGAAAACAAGATGTTTAAAGATGGTGAAGACCGTTTGACTCAAAACCCCCCTTTTGATTTTCTTCTGCTTTGGTTAACACGGGATTAAAACAAAACAAAACAAAACAAAACAAAACAAAACAAAACAAAACAAAAAAACACATAGATAAGTAACGATGCAAACTCGCTGCAAAGTGGGGTTGGGGCTCTGTCTGAGGAAAGGTTCCAATGTCAGTAGCTTTGAAAAGAATTGGTGGAAGGCAGAGAGTCAGGGAGCCATAGCGGTTTCATGAGCTGCACAGGTGTTTGTGTGAGGGACCAGTGGACAGAGAGAAAGCTCTGGGGCAGTGGGAGAGCAAGCATGAGCGGCAGGAGTGAGGGGATCCCAGCAAGGGTTCAGTCGGGCTGGGGGCAGGGTAACATAGGGTCAGGAGAGCCCAGAGTGTCCTGACACCCCCTCCTCCAGGCTGAGGTGCCCTGGGAGACCAGCCAGTCTCCCTGGCTCGCGGCAGAGTGCCACTCAGACAGGGTGGGAGGACCTGGCGGCTGGGCGGTGGCCAGGGGCACTGCCTCCTACCCCCGCGGCTCCAGAGACCTCCGCTCCGCCCAGAGATCCCATCCTTGGCATGACAGGACCTGAACCACCTCCAAAGGCCATCTGATTTATCTCCAGAGTGGCTTCCCTGCCGCCTCTGACTATTTTTAAAGGTTTCCATTCCGATGAGTCAGCCCGCTGGCCTTTGGAGCCCGCTGTCCTCACAATGCCCACTAGGTGGTGTTGTTTCACCACCGAACTGCTGTGTCCCTGGGCGCCCCACTGTGGTGTGTAATCAGGTGGCGGGCAAGTGTCTCCACCCACACCGTCATTCAGACACAGCAGTCCGCCTGTCTGGGATTCCACTTCACAGCTGCTGTATGGGTTTGTTCGGGTGTTTGGCTGTTTTTAATGAAAACAGCCCCCCTCCTCTCTATAGCTTGTATCTAAGTCCAGTCAGCTAGTTGTCTTATTCTGCAGAGAACCTGAATTCCCCATTGTTGGAGACAGATGTCTAAGGCCGTTTTGGGTGACACGGCAGAACTAGAATTGGGTGGGTCTAATAGTCATGTTCTGACCAGATGTTCCCCAGGCATCACTTGGTAAACTCAATTTTTCTTGGAGGGTGGGGCAGATCAGGAAGGAGTCGGTAATGTTAAAGACATTTCCCAGAAGTCCTCTCTCCTGACTAACAACTTTGTCTTCTTAGATGATTGTCCGCCACCCCCAGCCCCCTTCCCGCACAGGATCGTGGAGCTGAGGACTGGAAATGTCAACAGTGAATTCAGCATGAACTCAAAGGAGGCATTGGGAGGGTGAGACAGCGAACCAAGCTTGGAACCGTGTGTGGGGAGCATCCAGCCCCCGTGGCCCAGACATGCCCCCTAGGACATGGCCCACATGCTTGCACTTGCGTCTGTGTGGTCACACATGTTCTCCATCAGGTCTCCCAAAGTGCAGTGACTATGGTCGTTTTCTGGATGAGCCTTTGACCATTCCTAGACTGTTCCTCTTTGTCCCATTATCTTGATAGAGCAGCCTTTGCTTCAGGAGGGAGTAGGGGCTGGTGGGGTGAGTGCACCCCATCTTTGGTGGGGTGAGGAGCAGCCAGAGTCACCACCAGGCCTGTGTCAGAAGGAGAAGGGAGCACAGGTCTTTGCTGACTCCTGGGTCTGGGAAGTACCCTCACTTCCGACCTCTTATCATTCTAGCGGCAAGTTTGGAGCTGTGTGTACCTGCACGGAGAGAGCCACAGGCCTCAAGCTGGCAGCCAAGGTCATCAAGAAACAGACTCCCAAGGACAAGGTAGTAGTGGGGGAATGCTGGCCCTACAGCAGGGAGATGCTCTCAGAGTCGGCATCTCTTGTCTCGAGCTACACACAGTGCTAGGCTGGGACTCTGGTGTGAAAAGCTTGTGCCACACAGAGTGAAGGATGGACAAACAGCCTATTACAGGAGCCTGCTATCCCTAGCTATAAACCACACATCCCATTTCTCTGGGAACTCTCCCTTCTGGGCCCTCTGTGCAGCTCAGAAGCACTGGGGAACATGGCTGCTAGCTCCAGACACAGCTTGGAGGGGTGCATTTTCTTTGTGGTTCTATCCTGATCCTGTGTGTGAATACTTATTTATTTGATTGACTGATTGAGAAAGGGCTCATGTATCCCAGAGTGACTTTGAACTCCCTTTGAAGCAGAGGGTGACCCTGAACTCTGGATTCTCCTGCTTCTGCTTCCTGAGTGTTGGGGTTGCAGGTGTTTGCCACTATGTTCAGTTCATGTGGTTCTGGGAATTGAACCCAGGACCTCCTGCGTGCTATAGGCAAGCACTCTGCCAACTGAGCTACACCCCCAGCCTCAGATCTGTACTTTTGACTGCTCTTCCCTGGCCTCTACCACGAGATCTGGTTCAGCATGAACGCTCAGTGCCCTGTGATAATTCACACAACCGTATGCTGTGTGAGTTCATTGGAGCCAGCTGCTGGTTAATTGATCCCTGAGCATTTTTTTGTTCTTTGCCTTCCACCGTACCAGGTGCCAGAGGAATGTCACAGGACTGAAAAAGTCCCCAGCCTCATGAGACCAGCACATCAGAGTATAGGGACAGATAGATGACTAAAGGCTGGAACAAAATGAAGAGCATGACACCAGGTGTTGAGAGGTGACAGGAAGAAAAGAGAAGCAAGACAGTGTCGGGAGTTTGGTCCGAGGGATCATGTTAGTTGCGGGTCTCTCTGGGGGAAGTGGTAGACACAGTGTGAGCCGGAAGAAGGAGTGGGATGAAGGCAGAGAGATGTGGCTGGGCAGTCTCGCACTGATGCCTAGAGTTTAACAGCTGCCCTGGGATGCGGGCACAAGGAGAGGCCCGATGAGCATCACGTGCCAGCTTTGCGGTGCAAATATTCCTACCATAGCTTATATCAGCCCACCAACGAGACTGCGGATCTGCATACTTTCTGAAAGTTACAAGTGACAGTTGTTTAGCATAGAAGGAGGGGTATCAGGTGGCTGGGTTTCTAATCTAGCTTAGGGCGGACCTGTGACGAGACCTTGATGGACTTTCAGGGGCAGACAGAGATGATTGCTCCTAGCTCTTTGTCCCTAATGCTTGGGTGAAGGCTCGTGCCTTTTTTTTCTTCTTCTGATGGCTGTAGGGGAGTCGGTCATAGAGAAGGGTGGAGTCACCTAGCCTATAATAAATTTGGGGCTTTCTTAGATTCCCCAAAGGGAAATGGCAAAGATGGCTGCCCTGTATTTGAGAATCAATCCTGTTTCAGGGGTGGAGGTTGAACAGGGTCTTATAGTGTGATATAGGCAGGTCTTGGACTCTTGACCCTCCTGCCTCTGTCCTCCTGAATTCTGGGATTACGAGCATGTGCTGCTACATTTGGCTTTGGGAACTGACCCCACCTGCCTACCACATAGTTATAGCTCTGCTGCAGGTGCTCAGGGTGAGGTTCTAGGGAGTGATGGGCGCAAGGGGACCGGTGGGGGGAGGTGGCGGGGGTGTTGGTGCCCAGCGGGTCCTCTTGGTTTCCCGGCCCCTCAGGAAATGGTACTGCTGGAGATTGACGTCATGAACCAGCTGAGCCACCGCAATCTGATCCAGCTGTACGCGGCCATTGAGACCTCGCACGAGATCATCCTGTTCATGGAGTAGTGAGTGCCCGCTGTGGGGCTCGGGGCTGGGTGGCAGGGCCAGCAGCCCAGAGCCGGTCTGCAGAGGGGTCTGTGCACACAGCATCGAGGGTGGAGAGCTCTTTGAGAGGATCGTGGACGAGGACTACCATCTGACCGAGGTGGACACCATGGTGTTCGTCAGGCAGATCTGCGACGGAATCCTCTTCATGCACAAGATGAGGGTCCTGCACCTGGACCTCAAGGTACTGGGCGAGGCCTCCTGGAGCGGCTCTGTCATGGGGGCATCTCTTTCTAGCTTCTCCCATTCCTCCCTCTCAGCCCATTCAGAGTGTGTTCCCAGTGCTGGCTAGGTGAGAGGGACAGAGAGGGGAGTGTGGGGTGGAGAGAGGCAGGCCTCAGTCTCAGCTTCCTTGGAACTTACAGTCCAATGTTTGATGCACCAGCTTCTGGTATTACACAGCACCAACCAACCTCCATGTTGGCCTGAGACAGGAACTGCCAGTGGGTATTACTCAGAACGAGAACCTAGTGTTGATGAGGGTCCACTTCATAGCAGCCAGTGTTCTGGGACACCGCCATGGAGTTCATTGAGAAGCCTCATGCACAGGAGACAGGCACTAGTGATGAACTCTACAAGGGGACTTTCACATCCTGAGCTGACAGAGTCTCTTGCACACAGCTGGCTAAGGGCAGCCAAAAGATTTTATACCGTACACTCACTTCCATCAGTACTGATGGCTGCCTGGAGCTTAGAAACCTGCCTAGGGCATAGAATGGGAAAGGGGGAACACAAATCACCAGGTGTCTCCTGTCCCCATGGCAGATGGGAATATTGAGCTGAAATGTTAATAAGCTCCATCAGCACAGAGTGGGTACCCATTCATCACTTAACACACACTTGCCGAGTCCCTGCTGCAGGAAAGAGCACACCTAGTGTGGGACTAGGGTAGACATGTTCCCTGTCCATTCTACAACATCCAAATAATGAAATTCATTTTTAAAAGGTTGTGAAAGGCACAAGGGAGTATCCAGGACATGCGGAGGGTGGAGATGGGAAAACAGACACTTGTCCGGTGGAGTAGAGCAGTGGATGGGCATCCAACGGCTTCTGGCTTTGCTCAGGGCCATGTTCTGAGAGGGTTCCTGCAGGTAGCTATGAGGACAAACAGAGGAGAGAGGAGATGGTTTTCAGAGGGACCTGGGTGGAGCAGGGGCCTTAGGAGGCTGAGGTAGGAAGCTAGGAGAGAGCTCGTGGGGATGAGAGGAGTGTGCTTTGGAAATAGGAGTCCCTGCTGAAGGTGGCCCGGGAGTGGGCTAGGAAAAAGTCATAAGTGATTCATGAGTTATAGGGACAGACAGGGGTCCGCTCTAGGAATTAGGGTGGCTGGAAGGCTCCATGGGGGAACCTCAGAGGTTCCTTGTGAAGGCTGGTTTTTGTAGGGAATAGAGTAGGGCCCCTAATTAAAACACAAGGTCCTGTGAGAAAGGACTCTGCCCCCAAGTATGTGGCTTTCAAAACAGGGTTTGTGCGCAGGAGGCAGGCACTGCCCAGCTGAGAGCAGCAGAAAGCTTGCTAGAGGCCTCCTTGGTACCTTACCCACTCAGGCCCTGGCTTTCCAGTTCCTGATAGCAGCCCTGCCTGGCCTCCAGCCAGGGCACACTGCCTATCTGCAGACCTCAGTTTCTCCACCCTCTGCAGGACTGAGAGGAGAGAAATTCCACCTGTGACTACTGGGTAGCCTTGTGCTTTGAGACAAGTTCCTCACAGGGCCTCAGCCTCCTTAGCCTGAAAGCACGCAGGCGTGATGAGTCTCTGAGTACTACCTAAGAATCGACTCCCGCGTGGGGCCTCAGCAAGGGACTAGGGTGGAGCTGGGGGTAGGGGGAGGAGCTGCGTCAGAGGCCAACCTGGGCCATCTCTGTATCCTCAGCCAGAGAACATCCTGTGTGTGAATACCACTGGGCACTTGGTGAAGATAATTGACTTTGGCCTGGCAAGGAGGTACGAGCTGGTGTGTGGGAGGGCGGGGCCTAGAGGTGGTATAGGGAAGGGGCGGGATGTCTTGGGTGGCTGCTGGGGACCTGAGTTTTCAATCACACTCCCAGGTATAACCCCAATGAGAAGCTGAAGGTGAATTTTGGGACCCCGGAGTTCCTGTCACCGGAGGTGGTGAACTATGACCAGATCTCTGACAAGACAGACATGTGGAGTCTTGGGGTGATCACCTACATGCTGTGAGCCCTGGGGAAGGTGGTGGCTGCAGTCAGCAGGGCCAGGGATGGGTAGGAGAGGACAGGACTGGACTTGGGCTTCTGCTGAGGTGGTCCTACCTTCCTGATCCTTCAGCTTGGGTGCATTTTTTGGTGAATGCTAGGGAGAACCAGAAAGGGGGACTTTGTACCCATTTTATATATGAAAAACCCAAGGTCCCCTAAAAGCACAACATCTCACCCTTGGGCAGATTTTTGAATAGCAGATTCCCCGTGCCCTGGGTGGGGACAGAGGGACAGTGGATATCTCTTTGGTGTGTGCTCACTTTGTGTTTCACACTTACTGTTCCTCATGTTCACTGCAACTCTGGGAAGCTGGGGTGATTATGCCCATTTTACAGATGAGAAGAGTGAGGCTCAGAGAGGGGATGTGACTTGCCCAAAGTCACCCAGCCAGATTCAAACCCAGGTCTGTCCTACTCTGGAAGCCCTGGGTCTTTCCAACACATGCCGCCTGCTAGCCTCTGGCCCATCCTCAGCAGCTGCCAGTTCACTTTCTTGCCCCACTCTCCTTCCCTCTAGACTGAGTGGCCTCTCTCCCTTCCTGGGAGATGATGACACGGAGACCCTAAACAATGTCCTGTCTGCCAACTGGTACTTTGATGAGGAGACCTTTGAAGCTGTGTCAGATGAGGCCAAAGACTTCGTTTCCAATCTTATCACGAAGGACCAGAGGTGAGACTTGCCCAGGCTGGGGACCTGTATGTTCTAGGACAGAGTGCATGCCCAAGGCCAAGTGGGCCTGGCATGGGCCAGCCCTCACCACAGTGCCCTCTCCACAGTGCCAGAATGAGTGCTGAGCAGTGCCTTGCCCACCCCTGGCTCAACAACCTGGCAGAAAAAGCCAAACGCTGCAACCGCCGTCTCAAGTCCCAGATCCTGCTTAAGAAATACCTCATGAAGAGGCGTTGGAAGGTAGAAGGGCCGGGGCAGGAGGAGGGGGCTGACAGGTGGGAAAACCCCGTTGCCAGCTCCAGCCCTACCAGCTATGCCTTGGCGGTCTCTGTTGACAAGGCCTTGTCTGGGAAACATGGGCTTTTCTCTGGGTTCTGGGCTAGCTCCCATTCTGAACTGGAGATGTTCACCCGTCCTGCCTGCCAGGGGAGGAACATTAATCTAGGGCTCAGGCTCGGGAGAGCATCTCTGACCACATCGCAGCTCTCCTCCCTCATTTCCCAAATACTTAATGAACAGCTGCTACTTCTAAACGTCCCTCTGCTAAGGTAGAGACAGGAGGCAGCAATCTGGGTCTTGTGGACTTAGCTTTCAGTGACAGTAGAGAGTTCTTCAGAGGATGGCCGGAGTGCTAAGGGAGGGGTTACACCTTCAAACAGGGTGTCGGGGGCCCAGTGAGGATGAACAGGTAAATCAAGACCTCAAGGAGAGATGAGGCCGGGGAAGAAGGGAGTGTGAAGCCTTGTGGCAGAATCTGGATGGCGAGTGTGAGCCACAGGCAGCAGGATATACGGCTGGAATAGAGTAAGAGAGGTCCAGGTGGAACAGAGGCTAGAGAGCAGCGGCTGGTTCCAGCCTTCCTGATGCTGTGACCCTGTATTTAATACAGTTCCTCATGTTGTGGTGACCCAACCTTAAATTACTTTTGTTGCTACATCATAACTATGGTTTTGCTACTGCTATGAATCATAGGGTCACATAGTGTAATATCCTGAATGGTCTTAGGCGACCCCTGTGAAAGGGTCCTGTGATCCCCAAAGGGGTCCCGACCCACAGGTTGAGAATCACTGCTGTGGAGGGACGGGCTCATGAATTGGGATGAGGGCCTTCTTTTGCTTGGACCAAACAGTGTCATGGTACTTTTTATAGTTGGGTAAGTACTCTGTTTCTCTGGTCTCTGACCCTCCTTAAATGATGGGGAGATCTTTTAAAAGTCTTCTAAATTTTTAATTTTACATTTATTTATTTATTTATTTATTTATTTATTTATTTATTTATTATATACAGAAGGTACAGAGGACAAACTCATGCCGTGGCCTAGAGGTCAGAGGACAACTTTAAGAATCAATTCTGTCCTTCTACCATGTGGCTCCCAGGGACTGGACTCGGCTTGGCTATAAGCACCTTTGTCTCCTAAGCCTTCTCTCAGGCCAGGAGGGGGAAGGGGGAACTCTGAAGGAGGTTTGACCATCCTGCAGGTTCTTTCCTACCAGAGTACTGACCAGGATTCCTCTCTTGTCCCCCAGAAAAACTTCATTGCTGTCAGCGCAGCCAATCGCTTTAAGAAGATCAGTAGCTCGGGCGCACTGATGGCTCTGGGGGTCTGAACCCCAGGAGCAGCTAAGCCTGGATGCAGCTGCACAGTGGTCAAGGCTGAAACCACACAGCTCAGAAGGCCAGAGACAGCCGGCCAGAGCTCTAGAGCAGGCTGGTCAGGACAAAGCTGCAGCAGGCCCGGAGGCTTGGGGCTCCGCAGGTCCTTAGGCGATACCGCTTCCCCTCTGTGGACATGGAGTGTGGTCTGAAGTCCATCTTGCTACCACCTCCTCAGCAGGGCTGTGGCCTGTCAGCCCCACCCAGACTCCAAGGACCGTCAGGCCATTCCCTAGTCTCTCCCTAGCTTCCTTCCCCCTTTGAACTACTGCCTGTAGCCTCTTCTTTGCCCCACTTGGGGCACCCTTGCCTGGAGCAGGATGGCTGGGGGTCCAGCAGGTGGGCTGCTGTGGTGGTTGATGAGAAGCTTCTAGCAGGGTAAGAATGCAGTCCGGCTGCCGGGGGAGACAGAGCAGGCTTTGTGTGAGAGGGCCTCCGTGCCTTGCCTCACTCCCAACAGATAGAGCCTCGCACACACCATCTGGCCTCCTGGCCCCCACCTGCTGTTTTTGTGACCACCAACACACAGAAACTCTTGAGAGAAAGCCAGCCCAGGCCTGGAGTGGTGGTGGTGGTAGCGGGGAGAGGCCTGGAGGTATGAGACTACCCCCCAAGTTTACTTGTGGACTGAGTCTTCCCAGCCTGGCTACTCTGTGTCCATCCCAGGGGCATTCACAACCCCAAATAATAGGATGAACTGGCCCACGAGGAGTATGAAGCCGTCGGGTAGACCGCAACCTGCTCTCAGCTTGTGCCTTGTAAATAAATACACAGGTTGGAGGCAGCCTCCTTCCCTCTGCACGTGCACACATTACTGCATTGAATGTTCACCTACTATGTGCCAGGCACCGAGTTTTCACTTCTACGCTTAGTGTGGTGTTCACAGATGTAGGCTCGGGAGCCAGACTTTCAAACACAAGTTGTGTTCAAGTGGGTTCCTCACTGTGCCTCAGTTTCCTCTCCTAGGAGAGGGATGGTTCCATGAGAGTTGAAGTGTGCAGGGTGGCCTGTGCCAAACTCTAGTCATGGGCTCAACATGGGTTAGCCCCTTATTCTTTGGAGGATGATGAGGAGGTGGGTATGGTTTATATCTCACAGAGGGAAACTGAGTCAGGTGGTGAGACAGAGGTAAGACCTACTTCGAGGAGAGGAGAAGAGATAAGAGTCTTGAACTGTTCACGGTCCACAGAGGAAATGGGGCAGGGGTGTTCTTATTCACATTCTGAAGGCTCAGAGCAAGGAAGGAACTTGAAGCCTGCTCAGTCAGTCTGGGCCTGGGGCTTGAAAAGAACTCCTCCTGCGAGCTCAACATTGAACAAGATTGGAACAGAACACACGGGGCATCCAGGAAAGGCTAGAGATCGCATGGCCTGTGATACCTGCTACAATAAGCCCTGCTTTCTGCTCCCCACTGGCCTCTCCAGGCCTCCCATGCAGGCAGGGACCATCTGCTGGAGGGGCAGCCTGGGGAGCAGAGCAGAGCCAAACCAAACCAGTGTGCAGACTTTCTAACTGAGAGGTGACTGAGCCCCAAGTGAGGCAGCCTGGTGTGCGGTGCTGCCAGAGGGGCAGATGGAATCGGTGACAGGTGGTGAGCACCAGGTCCCCAGCCTGCAGTGTGCAGCATGGAAGGGTTGCACCCTTTGATGGAAAAGCTGATTTCAGGAAGTCTTGAGAGGCTGCAGGGAACCAGGGTCAGCACGCAGACTGATCAGATACTGTTCTTCTGTGGCTGTCCCCCCTGCTACCCTTGGCTTGGGCCTTGGGTGTGTCCACAGAGTCAGGCCTTGGTGATGTTGTACATCTTTCTCCTGCCTCCATGACTGCAGAGCCAGAGGCACCTCACCCCTCAGCCCTTCCTGCTGCCCTGCTCTTGCAAGCAGAAGGTACCACATGGGACGTGGGATTTGGGACTTGAGGGTGTCTAAGCATGACCTTAGCACTGGGAATCAAAAGTTCTGAAAACATGGTTTGGGCTGTGAATGGCAGCTGTACTAACAGCAGGCCCCAGGGTCACACACTGCTGCCCACTGCCCATCGCACCCTGCTGCCTCCCTCCACCCTGACCTCCGCCAGCCAGGCCAGTGTTCCCACTGAGTGGTCCTCTCTGCCTCGCTGACCCACCCTGGCCGAGCATCGGGCCACACAGCACGATGATGAGGGTGAGTCACTCTGAGGGGAGGAAGGGAATGAGATTCAGCCTGAGCAGAGATCCATGGCTCAGAGGCTCAGATCTGACCGGGGAAACTGAGACCACAACAGGGAAAGCCCCTCACCAAAGACTTCAACAGTTGTCACTAGAACCCTGACTCCAAGCACAAGCTCATTTCCTTTTTATTTCTTATTTTATTTATTACTTTTTCTTTTTAGTGATAGGATTTCTCTGTGTAGCTCAGGCTGTCCTGGAACTCACTCTGTAGACCAGGCTGGCCTCGAACTCAGCCTCCCAAGTGCTGGGATTAAAGGCGTGCGCCACCACTGCCCAGCTTCTTCTGCAACTTTTATAGCCATTCTGACAGCTGAGATAGGAGGAGGGCCCCTCTACCATACTCCACTGGTGAGGGAACAGGTTCAAGGCCACACAGCTACTTAACATGTCCTGGGCAAGAAGCCCCTCAAGAACCACAATCACCCTGCAACCCTAGATCTAGCCGCCACCCTTCTCCTCCCAGAGTAGCTTTCCCTGGAGGCAGAGAATGCAGACTTGAAATGTAGATGGGAGAGTGAGGGTTTATAGGGATGTCCCCCTTTCCACCCCCTCCAAGACATGGTCTCACTATGTAGCCCTGGCTATCCTGGAACTCACCAGGTTGGCTTTGAACTCACAGAGATCTGCCTGCCTCTGCCTCCCAAGTGCTGAGACTAAATGTGTGGAGCACTCTGCCCTGCTTCATAAGGACTTTTGGTTCTCTTAAAGCCTGCAGAGCACTCTCGGAGCTGGAGCTCTTGCCCTGTTGCCCTGCTCTGCCTCTCTGGAGACTGGGACCCAAGCCCCTTGGCTCTCAGTAGAGTTCTATCCCTGGCAGTCGCTGGGGGAAAGGAGTCTGTACCCTAGATCTAGACTAAGGAGGCAGCAGTCCACAGCTGACTGTAGACTGCCAAGCTGGAGCCAGACCTGAGTGTAGTCTGTAGCCAGAGCTCTGGGCCTGGGACCCTGCCATCCCCAGGATGCTAGGCTAGAGCTTCCCAGGCTCCAGAAAGAGCGGATCCTGCTTCTCACAGTTCAGAGGCATGACTGGTTCCTCACAGTGTCTGCCTCCTGTGTTACCAGCATGTGCACCTCCCTGGAGCTGGGCTTGGGCACTTCTTCGGTCCAAGAAGGGTTAAGAACTTCCAGTAGACCCTCCTCCTGGCTGGGTCTAACCCAGAGAGTGCTCCTCCAAGGCCATTTCCTGTCTCTGGGCCTGGGCCAGGCCCACAGTGACCACCCCCTGGGTCTGGAAGCCACTGAGGCCACATCTGGTTTGGATTACACCAGCACTGGTGACGTTGCCTTTTCCTGTCTGAGTCTAGTGGCCTTGAATTCCTCTGGCCACCTTGAACCCAACTAGGCAGTGGTGGGAAAAGATGCAGCCCTTTCTTGGCCGCCCAGAGGGAGCGAGGCCGCCAGGGTTGTTCTGGGAGGTGGGGGGCTACTCTGCACCTGCTCCTTCTCCCCACTCCAAGAGGAAATATTTCTTGAACCCCAGCACTGTATTGAGAAAGTCCATGTGTTAACAACTATCTAGCATTTCACCGCTAAGGAAACTGAGGTGTAGGCTTTCCCAGTGAACTTAGGATGTGTGTCATGAGCAGTGTGAGTGAAGTCTTCCTGGGCCAGTCTCCGGGGAGGCTCATAGCCCGGGACCCCAGAGGTAGGGTGGAGGCTGGAGTAGCTGGAAGAAAACTCAGGGAACCACAGGGACAGGAAGGAGTCACCAACTTCAAGTCTCATCTCCCTAAGAGTGACAACACTCTAGATGAGGGCACACAAGGATAGTGGGGAGAGTATGGTGGGCCAGAGAGAGTGTGCACGCGTGTACACACATGCACACACGCACACACACGCACACACACACACACAGCCGAAAGCAAGCTTGCCTGAGTCCATTCTAGTAAGGTTTTGAATATGTTGATGGAGATAATTTGAAGGAAGTAATCAAGGGATCTCAGGATAACAGGGAGCCACAGAAGAGTCTTGAACAGAGGAAGAGGATGGTAGCATCCATGCTGTACATTGATATCTGTCGCCAGGGAGAGACCAGAGGCAGGGAGAGCAGAGGAGGTTGTACCCAGTGGCTTTAGCAGAGACAGAACAGTGAATCAGAACTCAGATACCTCAAGAACACAGGGCAATAATAGACACAGGATTCCAGGTGCAAACCTACCTACTTGCTCTCTCAGTCCTGTCTGTATAATGGGATAATGACAATACCTGCTTCCCAAGGTCAGTGCCAAAGTCACAGGAGCTGCCCAGGCAGCGCCTGGTGCCGGCTTCTGAGCCCATATTTGGCTATTTCAGGGTCCCCTGCTGTGTTCCATATATGATTCTGGTTGCAAGGGACAGCAATAAAAAGACAAAGGCCCTGGTCTCAGGGATCTTCTTCTAGTGGGCGATCACACTGACCTTAGCCTGCACTGGCAGGGGAAATGGGGCAGAGGTCAGGGGACACTCATCTGAGGATGTTTGGTGGAGACTGGGAACTAGGAAGAGAGCCCTGCGGATCGTGGCTGAGGGCTATCCTGGCAAGGAAAGAGTGGGCATGCAAGCTGCTTTGAGTCAGTGAAGGGAGAGACCTCAAATTCATGCTCTTACCCACAAGCCCTAGATAATGCTGAGTGAGCAGTGCGTCCCTGGGGCTCTTTGAGACAGCCCATTGTGAATGACGAATGATTGATTCACTTGTAAGTGTTCACCACAGCCCTACTGAGGTCGGGAAGAGGAAGAGTGAACAGGGCAAACACAGGGCAAGACCCTTCCCCCAAATCCACGTCCTAAGGTGAAGACACTTAGGTATGGACTCTACAACTGTGAGCGCCCCACAGCAGGGCCGTGGGAAGGTAGCATGAAGCTACAGGAGAGGCAGTGTGCAAGACAGGTAACTGGACTTGGGCTTTGGGGCTCCTTTGGGGTGGTGGTGGTCAGTGACAGGCACTGTATGTATAAAGCCATCCTGAGGAGAGGGGACACTCCTTGGTGAGCAGGAAGCAAGCACAGAGCCCCAAAAGTGGAGAAGCTCTTCTGATCTGGCTGCTAGCAGGGAGGAAGGACTTGTACCTGAGTGACACTGGGTGGCCTCAGTACTGGCCTGGAGGACAGTGATCTGGGGCAGCCCCAGCCTTCCGGGCTAGCAGAGTGACTACTGTGACTAACAGGCCTCTGGGCCACTTCCTCCTGCCTATCGACTGTCTCCTGAGTCACTCACACATTTACCAGCAGGGTAGGAACAGAGGATCAGGCACCTCAGAGGAGAGCCTCTTATTTATGGTTTTGCCGTGTGTGTGTGTGTGTGTGTGTGTGTGTGTGTGTGTGTGTGTGTGTGTGTGTGTGTTTTCAAAGAAGTGTGGGGCCTTCCAGTGGGGATACTTTTTATTCTAATGTTATCTCTATTGACCAAATTATACGTGAGGATGAAGATGGGGTTCCCACATGCCAGTCCTGGGCATCAAAAACAGCATCCCCATTTTACAGAGGAGGAAACTGAGGCTCAGATGAGTGAATCCACACCACAAGAAAGTGGAATGGACAGAATTTAAGCCCATGGAGTCAGTTAGTCCTTTCTCTACATTCTGTTCCCTTCTTCCACAGCACCTAGACACTGCCTTGGTAGGCGATCCATCATGGTAAGGGGACATACCAGCCCCATATACGGATTTACCTCACTTAACTGTCATTTATACTGCAATTCTGAATACCAGGCCCTGCTCTAAGCACTTCGCAAATGCTAACTTAGAGAATCCTCACACAATCCAATGGGGGGGGGGGGCACCACTTTCAGTATCTTTCTAGAGAAAACAGGGAGAGGGAGTGATTTTTCCCAGACCACAGAGCTAAGACAACCCCGAAGGCAACCTTGCCCCTGGCAGCCTGGGTTACAGTGATGGGAGCTTGTACGGGGGGGGGGGGGGGGGGGGG
>CM052701.1:24947299-24958335 GCA_028551405.1 Uromys caudimaculatus | reverse complement strand
CCCCCCCCCCCCCCCGGGGTTGGGCTGAGGCCTGGATTCCTGGGCTGCTGCACTCCCCACAGGCACATGTGCCAGGCCCACACAAACTCCCCCTGCTTTCTCATCATTGTGGCAGCCGCAGGAAGCTGCCCTCCGTGGGAGAGGGTCTCTCCCCAGCCAAATGCTTTCTGGGGGTGTGGGAAGGCATGAGTAACTTTCAACTTAGGCAGGGGAATGCCTTCCTGAGGGAAGGAAGCAGTGTAGGAGGCAGGCCTGAGAGAAGCCCAGTGCAAGAGTCTGTGAAGTGGGTCCTAGCAGTGTGGTGGCAACTTCATCTGTGCCCATTTGATAGCAGATGGGCTCTTTGACTTTGGACAGGCAGACCAAATACCAGCATGTAATGGCAGCCTAATGGGGTCACTGTATTTTGTTAGAACAGGCCCTTCCTACTTCCTGGAACGCACATAATATAAGAGGGTCAGAGGACACTCTGTCAACTGTGCATTCCAAGAATCTGAGCTGCTGTGATTAAGAACTCTGGGATATTCATTCTTTCTTCTTCTTCTTCTTCTTCTTCTTCTTCTTCTTCTTCTTCTTCTTCTTCTTCTTCTTCTTCTTCTTCTTCTTCTTCTTCTTCAAGACAGGGTTTCTCTGTGTAGCCCTGGCTGTCCTGGAACTCACTCTGTGGGCCAGGCTGGCCTCGAACTCAGAAATCCACCTGCCTTTGCCTCCCAAGTGCTGGGATTAAAGGCATGCGCCACCACTCCCCGGCTCTGGGATATTCTTAAACACTGATTCTACCATTTTAGGATTTGATTCAGTCTCAGAACTGTTTCTGTTCTAATTTTCTGAAGAGGAGTAAATGGTCTCTGGAACTGGGGCTGGAGACAGATGAGTCTCCACTAAAGGAGTCCCTGAGGCTGTCTGATATCACATCCCTGACCTAAGCATTGTATGGGTGGATGGAGGAGACAGCTCTTTTGGCCTTTCTGTGTGATCTTGGCCTTGACATCTGTATCAAGATGTTCTGTCTAGTCTGAACTGATGAAGGGCACTTACTGGCCCAACACCCCATCCCCCAATCAGGTAATATATGAAAGTATCTGTTGGCCACAGAAAGAATGTGAGGGCAGGATGCCCAGTGGGAAGGCCACTGGGTACAGGGCAGAGGGTAGCATGAGATTGTGATGTCCAGGCTTTCTGGCCAAGAACCTCCAGAGATGGAATGTCCATAAGGCTGTCCCTCAGGCCAGATACTTCCTTGAGACGCAGATACAGAATCAAATTGCCCACTTCCTATCTGTTGGACAAAGAGAGTGAACCCAGAGTGGGTGGGCATGGTCTAAGATTGTATAATGTATCTGGGGTAGACCTAGACCAAGATCCTACTTGGGGACATCACCACTTCTTGACAAATAAGCCTTGGGGGGTTGAGGGCAAGGGGAACTGTGCCAGAACTGACTTCCTTCCTTCCTTCCTTCCTTCCTTCCTTCCTTCCTTCCTTCCTTCCTTTCCTTTTCATGCTTCCCAAGCCACAAAGCAAGCAAGGCCTCAACCTGGCTGTCCACAGTCTCTCTATGAGCTAGCTGCTCTCTTGAGTGGAAATGAGTGACGGTGGTAGGGCAGTACACACTAAAGACACGGGGAGGAGTCCGAGTCCTGTCACTCAAGCCCAAGCACAGGGAGGAACAGAGGCAAGAACCTTTCTCACTGAGCCCCAGGTTCTTCTGGGACACAGACACAGGCTCAGAGGCTGAACATCCTTGGGAGGCTGGGTGCTTTCCCCAGCCCTGCTAGCGTCCCATCTTCCTACCAGTGACGATACAGACTGAGAAGAGACTTAGGGCCCCCAAGGCTCCAGAGGAATGCAAAGCAAGGAACAGTGCCCAACAGAGGCCTCTTTCCCTGACGCAGCTGAGAAAGAATCCTCACTAGGGACTCTGTCCTGTCTGTGTCTCCCCAGCCAACTCCTACACCGCCACACCGACCGCACATCACATACGGGTTCCCTTTCTCTGAGTTCCTGCACCCTTCACAGGATCCTGCTGTATTCCCTCCTAACAGCTCACTGTTTTGCTGCTTGAGGTGCAGCAGGCAGTGTGGGGAGAGGGAAGTGAAAGGGGAGGAGGGGTTCTGGAGTCTGTGGGAACCAGACAGTTCAGTCAGGCCAGCGTGCTTCCTCTAAAGCCCCAGGGGACCTGTGAAGGGAGGAGGGAGTCACAGAGGCTGAAGTCTGGGAGGCTGCCCAGGGCTTATGGAGCAGACTAAGCCACCTGCCCAAAGAAGGGCAGCCACCACTGGGTGCCACCTCAGGGGACATAAGGTCCCCTGGGCTCTCTATGGAAGATGAAAATGACCCCTCTGCCTTACCCCATACCCACGGTCCAGAAGATGAGACTAAGGTTCAGGAAGCCTTTTCCTTCTGTTCCTTGCAGTGCTGGAGCAACAATGCGGTCTCAGCTTCCTGTCTCTTCCTCTGGTGGGTATCATACAAACTGCCATGCATCCTAGTCTACCCAAGAGAATACTCAGTTGTCTCTGCTCAGTACCTGCTCGTAGTTCCGTCCCTACCCTCAGAGGAATGTGTTCATAAAGAGTCACGGGAGGGGTGGTGAGATGGCTGAATGGGTAAAGGCCCTGAGTTCAATCCCTAGGACCCACATGGTGGAAGGAGAATCAACTCCCACAGGTGGCTCTGACCCCTGACGTACGCGCACTCACAAATGAATGTAATATAATTCTGGAAAAAGTCACCAAGAGATCTCAGGGACCAGGGACCCAGGAACCCAGGGACCCAGGAGAGGCCCCGTTACTGTGGGGAGTTCAAATAAAGAGCAGTGCTGCCTTTAAACCTTGGATCCCCTGTCTGCACAGAGTGAGGGTGTCTGGTCAGTTCTGGTCATGGGAAAGGTCCTCCTTTCTCTGGGGTCGTCCCATGCTGCCCTTGGCCAGCTCTCCACTTTGTGCCTCCCCTCTGTTTACATCAGAGCCACACAGACCTGGGCACTCTTTACTCTCTGCCCCTCCTTCCCCCCCTGGAGCTTGGGTGAGTGCTGAGCCTCAGTTCCCACCATTGTAAATGGGGCTGAGATTCCATAGAACCCAGAGAAGATGTCAGAAACAAAGCCCGGGAAAGGATGGCCGTGGACATGCTGAGGCTTCATAGAGGTCCAGTTACAAGCACGGATGAAAAGCAGCCCATAGGCCAGCCTGGCTTTCCCATACTCTGTGGGTCTTGGCTACATTTCCCCTCCGCCTGCCCTCATGCCCTACTTTCCCTTCCTGGGAAACTCCCCAAGAAAGTCCCCAGCAAGAGAAAGCCTCAACCAGGAGGGTCCCCCACCCCGGACGCACCCCCCAATGCCTCCACTCTACCACAGTTCCCCACACAGAATCCAGCATCTTGGCCCTTAGCCCCAGCCATTCAGCAAGCAGACCCTTATCACCACACTGGCTTTATTAGCCCTGAGAACCACAGAGAAAATCTGGAGGGTTTCATTTCCTCACATCCCAAGTTTGTCAGGAGGCCCCCCGGGACCTGGCTGACTGCTCACTTTTGCCTTCTGGTCCTCACAGTCCTTGGCCTGCCAGGGCTGGGTTCTTGCAGAGTACCCTAGGTTATATAGCCAGTCTGAGTCTCCAGGGGATAGTTGATAGAAGCCATACTGAGGGGCCGCTGTAGTCAATCACTCGAAGAAGAACATTCCTGGTGTCCGGTAAAGACAAGGGGGTAATCCCAGCGGATAGCCAGAACCTCCTTGGACAGGGAAGCTCCCAGCCACCCAGGGTTCCTTGGAGTCAACTGGCAGGGGCAGTGGGGCCCGGTGAGAGGCTGAAGGAGTCGAGGGTCCAGGGGTGGGGACTGAAGAGGCCAAGAGGTGTTCAAGGCCTGGGTCAGTCCCCATACAGAAATTCAGCGTCTGCATCCGGCACTGGTAGCTGCTCCCGATGCTCTCAGGAGCCACACCGGGTGTGGGGGCCTTGCCGAGACTCTCAGCGTCAGAGAAGGCAGCTGAAAAGCCGAATGCTGGGCACGGTGAGGGCGAGGTGGCTTCAGAGAGCTCCCTTGGGCCTCCAGACTTTGCCGAGCACATCTCTTTGGGTCCAGTGGGCAGCTGAGGCCTAGCATCACTGGTTGTTGGGCACATGTTGGCTGGCAAAGACCCCATCAGATCCCCAAAGCTTAAGTCCTTGGGATTTGGCACCTCTGGTGGGAATGGGCACAGTCTGCCAGTTGTGGTGTTGAGGGCTCCTGGGTCCGGGCTGGTGGCTCTGAGGGGTCTGTGGTCTGCCTTGACAGGGCCCTTGGTGCCCTGAGCACCTGTGCGCTTGGTGAAGCGTCTGCGGCGACGGAGGAAGCTGCCATGCTGGAACATGTCGTGGCAGTCTGGATCCAGGGTCCAGTAGCTGCCCTTGCCTGGCTTGCGGTCATCACGAGGCACCTTGACGAAGCACTCGTTCAGAGACAGGTTATGGCGGATGCTGTTTTGCCAGCCCGGCCGGTTGTGCCGGTAAAAGGCAAAGCGGCCCATGATGTAGCGGTAGATGCCACTGAGGGTGGCCCGCTGACCCGGTGAACTCTGGATAGCCATGGCAATCAGAGCTATGTAGCTGTAAGGGGGCTTGGTGGGCTCTGCAGAAGGAGCCAAGGATTCTGGTGATGGGTGCTGCTGCATGGTGGCTGTGTTGCTGAGACCGCAGAGCCAGGCACGGCCTTCAGAGCTGGCGATCTGCATAGGCTGCCCAGCCTGTTAAAAGACCCACTGGCCCAGCCTCCCAGCCTAGAAAGGCAAAAAGAGGTGGGCCCGCCAGGCTGCCCTTCCCTCCTCTCTCACCGCCCTTGTCAAGTCTAAGGAGGCGGGTAAGGGAGGCCAGCAGTCGGAAGCTGTGAGCAGCTGCGGGGTGAAAAGGTGGGAGGGACGGGCCCTGAAATTGAGTGAGACTGGGGCAGGGAGGCAGGCAGACAGACAGACAGACAGACAGACACACACACACACACACACACACACACACACACACACACACACACACAGGATAGAACCAGACATGCAGAGAGAGACAGCATACAGAGAGAGTGCCAACCACAGCAGAGGAAAAATAAACCTGCAGACAGAAGGATCTGCGGAGATACAGATATGACCCAAGTTAGAGCAGGGGGGTGGCAGGGTGGGGAGAGAAGGGGAGAATCTAAGCAGAGTCCCTATGGAGTGAGAAAACCCACAGAGACTTTTCAGTATCCTGGTTCTGGCTTTTTCTCTCCTCCTCTGCTGTCTCCTTCCCACACTGTGGAGCCCTCCGGGCCACATTACTCCAGGCCCTGAGTACTGGCCTGTAAACTTTGGAGGGCTACAGGGAAGATAAGGATGTTGCTCAACACAGTTCCCCTGAGCCCTGGTGCCCTCTAGTGACCAATGTGGGGAGGACAGCCAACTGGACAGAGCCCTCAGCTTCCCATCTCTGAAATGGAACTAACATGTCAACGCCCAGAAGATGGCGCCAGGACGCAACAGAATCCCTTAGAAGCTGCACGGTGCTCTGGGACAGCCTAGTACAGAGGAGGTGCTGGAAGTTCTGTGAACTCATGCTCCCCCAACCTCAGCCTGGGGCTGGGGTACAGCAGAGGCCAGGACAAAGTCAGCCCTGTCAATGGGGTCAAGTGTTTACTCCATGCCCCTCCCCCACAAGTCTGTGGTCAATTGTTGCGGGGTTTAGCCAGTTCACACACCCCATCCACACTCACACCTCAGACCAAGACTGCCGCAGATAGCTTCACAGCTTCTTTTGAACAGAGGAGGGTTCTGAGGCTCAGAGAGGTTAAATAAGTTCCCGAGGTTGCACAGTTAATGAATGATAAACCTGGTTTTAAAACCAGATATTGTTTTAACCCCTAAGCATCATTTCATTTGTGAGGGTCAGAAGTGGGGGCAGTCATAGGACCCCTGATGGAGACAAGCTGTGAACCCCCAAAGCATAAAGACCATGCTGTTTTGCTCTGTCCCCCATATCCCCATATCGAGCACTGGGCACTGGAACATAGCAGCAACTCAATAAACATTCCTGAGATGACTGGGGGGGGGGGGGACCAAAGAAATTTGGCTCTTTGTCAAATCCTATCATTTTCTCCCCACAGAGTAGCCTGTTGGCTGGGGGGTGGGGTTCAGTGGTACAGCACATGTTCAACACACACAAGGCCCAGAGGTTAATTCCCAGCACATACACACACACACACACACACACACACACACACACACACACACACACACACACACACACACAAAAAAAAAAAGGAAGGAAGGAAGGAAGAAAGAGATGTGTATTTTAAGAAACCTATAAATAAGTCCAGAAAGGAAAAGAAAAGTTACCTTCCTAACAAGGCAAGGGGAGGGCAGGAACAGTGGGCTGCTTGTTGAAGGTTCTCCTCTCTGTCTTCAGAAGTGTGTGATGGTCAGCGGGCCATGGGAAGCTGGCCTCTGGTCTTGGACTCCGCCTTAGAGCTGTGCTGGTTTCTCCAAAGACAGAGTCCTCCAGGTATTGGTGCTGGTACCCAAAGGCAAGGATTTTGTTTTGGCACCCCTTTAGGTTCCCCCTAAATAGAGGTGACAGCTAGGACAAAGGGCCTGAAACCCAGAGCACCCGGGTGCTAGGGCTCTGAGCTGTAGGTTGGCCCTACTCTAAACAGGTCTTAGGGTCTAATCACTGGTCCTAAGGGATGAGCTGTCCTCATGTTGGACCACTGATGAGTGATTTTATCCTATATCTACCTCAAATTCAAGGGACCTCCAGGTCAAGTTCCAGCTGACTCCCAAGCCCTGCTTCCAGCACTTCCTGCATTCTAGGGCTCTGTTCTCAGGGCAGAGAGGTGAAGGCGATTTTGTACTTTGCCTGTTAGTGGCCTGATATCTCCACTGGATCAGGAAGGGCAGGGTAGAGGATAAAGTCCAAACCCCATGGCAAACTGCTTTCAGTAGATGTGAGAGGGGAAGCAGCCATCTTGGCGCTTGTTCTGCTGTGTCAGAAGGTGAGGATGCTGCTGCTGGTGCTGGGCTGGGGATCTTGTGAGGCCTCAAGGTACAGGGGGAGCTGGTGAGCAAAGACTGGCTCCACCTGAGGCAGCATCAGGCAATGAGGCCACCTTCTTCCCACATTCTGGGTGGAAGACATGCTCGCCCTTGAACCACACAGACCAGATAGTTGTACGGGGTTGGAGGGGTCAGCTGGGACTAGGGGCAGCTGGGACTAGGATCAGAGAAAGGCCATTTGGGAGGGGTTGGAGAAGAGGTATTGATTGGCATGAGTCATGTGTGCCTCTTCTCTGGCTGGTCCAGAGGACCCGGATACAAGATGCTCAGGCTCAGGGTGGCCGTCCTTAGGTGGGCCTGCAGTTCTATGGCACAGAGACTGAGAGAAGGGCCACAAGCTTTGCATCCCACCTGGTGCCCGCTTCGTGCTCACATCCCATGTGCCCATGCCCTATGCCCATTTTCATGTCCTTATCCCCGCTACTCCAGGCCCGTCTACTCCATGCTCCAGAGTGTCTGTCCCTTGCCTCCTGCCCCCTGATCACTCTGTGACTTTGTGCCCATCCCTTGTCCACTGCTATTCATTAATGCCTGTCATGTGCCCACTGTCCCTGATGGCCCACTTTAAACATGTGCCCAACTCCTGTGCTTTTGTCTCACCTCCAAGGACCAATGATGCCCTTGTCTCTGCCCCCATGGGCCTAAAAGGAATCTACTACCAGTCCTGATAACCATGGTTGTTTGTTTGTTTGTTTTCTTATCTTTGGTGCCCCAAACCAAAGAAACTCCTCTAGTTTAGAGCCAAGGACATTGGGAGGCATGACCTGGGGTCTGGGATTCCAGGGGCTTCTTCCAGTAGAGCCATTTTTTAAAAAGATTTATTTTTATTTACGTGTGCATGTGTGTGTCAGATCTGTGCAGGTACCCACGGAGGCTAGAAGAGCCCATTAGATGCCTTAGAACTAAAGTTATAGGTGGGTCTGGGTCAGCCACCAGACATGGGTGTTTGAAACCGAGCTCCCATTCTTTGGAAGAGCCAAAAGTGCTCTTTATGTCTGAGCCATCTCTGCAGCCCCAGCAGCAGAGGGTTTAATGGTGGCAGATACAGTAGTAAGGTCAGCAGCTCAGCAGCTCTCTTTCATCAGGAATGGCCCTGAAAGTTCAGGTTTAGGTCTGGGCTCCTGCCTGCTACCCTTGGAGAGTAATCAGAACCCACTTCACCTGGGCACCTCTAACCTTAGATCTAGCCAGCGAGGAGACAGGAATGGGTGAAGAGATCTGGCCCATACTGTGATCAGGCAAAGGGCCTGGGATACAGGAAGGTTCTGGCCTGCAGGACTACTTCTTGCCCTTTTCTTTTGTGGCTAATCTGAAGCTATTCTGAGCATCAGAGAGGGCCAGCTGTGAAGATGGAAGAGAAGACCAAGGTCCAGAAGAGTTGCCAGGCTATCTCCACCTGAGCAGAGAGAACACTGAAAAATCTGAAGGCCAGCTAGGGCTAATGGAACCTGTACATTTCAGAACTTTAGAGTTGATGAGGGTGTTGGCGGGCATAGATTCAGTTGCTGGGGAGAGAAGCACTGGAGGGAAGGATCTGGAGGATGACAGAGTGCGGGTCACAGGTAGACTGGATGCTGAGGGAGCACTGGGCCATGGGAGATGAGGACGTGGCAGTGAGCCACAGATGATGGAGAGACATTCACAGGGATGAGAGATAAGTAGACAGGAAAGGAGGAATGGAGGGGACCAATGAGAGAGCTGGATATGGAAGGGCAAGCAGGGCAGAGGGATGGACCTGTGGGCAATAGGGGAGGGCTGCGTGTGGAGAGGAGGGGCTTGGGGCAGACAGAATGATGGAACTGAAGGCAGGACGGGTAATGGGGGCAGACAGAGCCAGGCTGATGGAAAGGGAGGAAGAATGAAACTGATCTTGGAGGGAGAGCTGGAACACAGGGCACGAGGCAGGTGAGGATGAGGTTATGCTAGAGAGGGTGGGGCTGCTTCCAGGCATGGCTGAGATGTGCCTGAGCTGGCCAGGCTGACCTGGTCTGCTCTGCAGGCTGGCCACTCACTTCCCTCAGAGGTCCTGGCAAATGCTCTCTTCATCACAGAGAGCCTGAAACTCGGTAACTGTATCAAGCAAGGATGGGTCCCAAGAAAAGAGATGGCCCAGAGAGAGTGACTACAGCCCACTGCCCATCCTCAGACAAGCCCAGCTTCCTTCTTTTAAAATAGTGTTTACCCATTGAGCATTCAAAGGCAGGGGTATGGGTACCTGGGGGATGTCCAGTTGGCTGCACTCTCAAATGTCATGAAGTCCTTATGTTTGTTGAGGGCACAGAGGAGCCGGGTCTTCCAGATGGAGGATTCCTCCCTGTCGGAGCCCTCCAGGTGCTTGCCCTTGTGCACAGCCACAGCCTAAAGGTGAGTGGGAGACTTGCAGAGGAATGACCTGGAGGGGCTGGGGCTATGACATCATACATCCTACGCCTCCTCTTTCTCTCTTCCACCCCTTCTGACATCCTGTATTCTTTGAGCCCCTACTGACTACTAACCAGAGCTAGGAATTAGATTCAGCCCAGGATGGAACAATCCTGATTCTCAAGGAGCCCCTGTGCACCAGTAAATAACAAGGTGTTGAGTATAGATGTACTGGAGAGCGGCGATTGCTAATCCCTAGACTGTGGCAGAACCTTCCCCTAGAGACGGAGAGAAGGAAGGAAGATGGAGGAAGAGAAAGACAACCCAGATTCTGAATGGCTTTAAGTAGCCACAGGTAGCTATGCAGATCTTATAAGGGATGGATGATTACAGGACAATTTGTCTTATCTAGGTGGGCAGTTTATATCAATATCATTTGATATCAATATCTGAGTTCGCTGTGTGAACATTTTGTGGGGTGAGCATTTACTGATATAAATCTAACTGATAAATTACAAGCCTCTAGAGTTTTGATTTTACCTGGTTACAGGGATTTGTGACAGCTAACCAAAGGGGGCAGATGGCTGGGAATGTGAGCAGAATCTACAAGAGAACCTTGAGATGAGTGCATAGGGTTAGCCATGGAGGTGGCGAGACCACCGGGGCTCAAAGAGTAGCCAGCGTTAGCATGGGATGGTGCCCTTTTTTAATATTTCACATAAGAACGTCCTGTTCAGCGCTTTGCATATTCATTCTGGATGAGAATAAAGACGTTTTGACTTTAAAAAAAGATGACAGGATATAAAATAGTGGCGGTTTTGTCGTATACAGAACCATGAGGCCACATCTCTCCCGATTGCCAGGATAGACAGAGGTGATGCTCCCTGCTCCTGTCACCACAGACGACAGCACTGGGGATTTCCTTAAGCGGTTCCATATGTGCATAAAGCACCTAGCACAGATGCGGACGGGCACAGAGCTACAGCCTACTTGTCATATTTATTCATTGTAGGGAGGACAGTCCAACTCACATGTGGGTTCAGGGCAGAGGGAGCTGGTGGGTGATGAGAATAACCCTTGTTTTATTCACAGTGATGAGGCAGTGCCTGGCACACAGAGGGTGCTCAGCCAGTGTCTGTTAGACAAACCAAGCTGTACTTTAAGGCTGTATAGAAGGTTGTGAGGTATGGTGATGTTCCTGGACCAGCCTGACAGACTCCTGCTGGTTGTGGAAGCACGAAGTGCATTCAGGGAACAGTGAGCAGCCTGGGCCTGGACCAGCTGAGCGTGTGAGTCTGAGGGTGTGAGCATACCTGAGCACGTGTGTTTGGGCACGTGTTTAGCTGATTCTCTTACCAGGGTTGTTTTGTTGTATGGAGTCTGTTAGGTTCCTGTGGCGTTCTGGTCACACTGTTTTACCAACCCCATCACTCACTCCGTGTGCTGCTCTGTTTAGAACACAGCTGCAGATAAACTGTGACTTCATTAACCAGGGTTAACTCCTGCAAAAGCCCACTTAGTAGACATTCTTACCATGAGGTATGATATGCTTTCCTGCATCAGAAACACTAGCCATCACTTCACAGACAGACAGACAGACAGACACACAGAGACAGA
>CM052701.1:24927420-24947199 GCA_028551405.1 Uromys caudimaculatus | reverse complement strand
CAAGAGCTGGGGTTGGGTGTATATAGCTCAGTGACAATATCCATGCCTACCATGTTCAAGGCCCTGGGTTCAATCTCCCTGCACCACCAGAATTAAAACCAAAAGACTTATTTTTTTCCCATCATGCACACGTCTGAAACTGGCTGCTTTGCAGATGCATTTAAAGACTCTCCCAAATCTCTCCCCTGAGCTTCAAATCACCAAGGGCACATCAAGCCCCTGTCATTACCCTGACTCCCCAGCTCCCTTCCCTGAGCAGCACCAGACACTGTCCCTTTCATTAATTCCTTCTCAACTCCTCCAGTCCTGGTCCCATCTGGTTTCTGTGCCTTCTGCTTGCAACGTAAGTGTTGGTTTGGGGGTTAAAAATACATTATAGGAAGCAGGGAAATGTGCAGATACGGAACGCATGTGGTGTGGAGAGAAGGAGAGGTTACGGAAGAAGAGGAAGAGGCAGACCATGAGTGTCCTTGAAAGCCAAGCTTTATCCACGAGTGCTGGGGCAGTGGGCGGTAGAGGTGGGGTTGAAATCAAGGTCATGGGTGTCCTGGGGGATGGGGGATGGGGGTGGGGGGAGGGGAGCAACACCTCGGATGTCTCCAGAACACTGCTGTGAGCAACAGTATGCAAAGTTTAAGGGACAGGCTGTGCAACCACCCATTGGCGTATTGCTGGCCCGTATTGCTTATTACAGAATGCCAGCTGCAGGCCAGGCACCATGCTCAGTGTTGTCCCACTGGCAGATCACCGTGTGACAGGAAGAGATGACAGCCTCGCTTTAGGATCATGGGGGAAAGCAGGGGGTTAGAAGTGAGTACGTTGACTCTGTTGGTCTTCCTGTGGGGTTTCTATCCCCTTTAGGTCCTTTGGGATATCCAGGAAGGCCTACCCTCTCAGAGGAGAAGGGAAGGGGGATGGGGTAGGGACTGTGGGGGGTGGGAAGTGGGCAGTGTTTGGGATGTAAATAATAATAACAATAATAATAATAATAATAACAATAATAAAAGTTAGTGAGTTAAGTCAATAGACACACCAGGGAAAGCTGTATCCAGGAGAGATGGCAAAGCAGAGGATGATGGGAGGGGAAGGTGGAGGGAGGAAGTGATACAGGGAACTCTAATGGTGGGAACTCTAATGGTGGGAACTCTAATGGTGGGAACTCTAATGGTGGGAAACTCTAATGGTGGGAACTCTAATGGTGGGAACTCTAATGGTGGGAACTCTAATGGTGGGAACTCTAATGGTGGGAACTCTAATGGTGGGAACTCTAATGGTGGGAACTCTAATGGTGGGAACTCTAATGGTGATATGAGAGAGACTGAGAGAGAGAGGAAGTGTTTAGAAACAGAAAGAAATAAACTTGGAGAGGAGAGAGGCCAGCAATAAGGTGTGGGAGGGACAATTCCTGTGGCCTCTGTGGCCAGGGTGAGACGGGGACCACAGCACCTGGGCAGTGAGAGCTGTAGATGACTTTGAAGACAGGCAGGTTATGACCATCTCATCCCTAGGGAGGATCTTCTAGAGAGCCTGTGAATATTTGTAAGATGAATTCATCAGGTGTGGGATCACACTGGTGAAGGCTAGGATGACTCCTTTGAACTTGCCAGCTAATGGCATCATTAGCAAGAGGGACAGAAGCCAGATGAAATGCAGACTAAAGAAGATGGAAGGAAGGAGTTAACAGGGGGACACTGCCTCAGTGACTCAGAGAGGGGAGCTGAAGATGCTCTTGGTGGTGATAGTGGCCTGATGCACAGATGGCTGCTTGTGGCTCAGGGAAGAATTTTAAAAGCCCCATTCAGCGCAGCTAACTCAGAAAGTTTGTGGTGCCTGAGCAAGGGGTATGAGGTCCCTGAAAAGAAGGCTTCCAAGATGCTGAGAGATTGGCTGTTTGGGGGTGAGAATTACAAGAAGGGGTGCTTTCTACCCCAGAGGATGGATTGGTCACAGGCAGCTGCGGGCTAATGCTAGCTAACGTTAAGAATGTGTGGGAAGGCCTCCTGTATAGATGGGGAACACTACACAGCCTGAGGCCTGGGGGATGGCTCAAGGTCACAGCCCATGCGCCTGCGCTACAGCAGGGCACCAAGGCTTTGTTCATGTCCTGCCTTGCCAGGCTTTTCTAGGACCCTGCTACACCTTACAGTAAAACCAATCCAACCTGCTGCATCCTATGGGCAACCCTGCTGCGTCCTGTAGGTAACCCCGCTGAGCTGCGTGTTCCCAGGGGATGCTGAAGAGGATCTCGCCCCATCCTCCCAGCACAATCCTTCCTAGCTCCCACTTTCTATCTGCGCCACCAACCAGTCCCAGAGACGCAGAGGATCTCTGGTTCCTGCCATAGATTTCTCATGGACACGATCTTCCTAAAACAGGCTAGGGAAAGCGCTCTGGACCTGTAGGTCAGGGAATCACCAGGTGCCTGAATGGAGCACAGATACAATGAAGGTGAAAGTTGGCATGGGTCAAGTTTCACTTTCTATTCATTCCTCTAACCCAAGGCCCTTTTTCATGGCTCCAAGTGGCCGGCTCTCCTGGAGCCTGATGGACAAGGATGAGCTCCCACAGTGCAGCCAGGTCTAGCCAGGATTTTGTGGGTGGAGGAAGTCTCCACTGGGCACCTATCCTCTGCTTCTCCTAGCCTACCTGGAAACGGCCTATTTTTGTTTAGATTTTTTTTTTTTTCTGAGACTATCCTGCTATTACATTCTGGCCTCTGATTCCTGGACTCCAGCATCCTCCACCCCAGTACCTGCTACTAGTGGGGCCCTGACACAGATGGTCTTTTCTCAGGACCTAGACTGTTGGAAAGGCAAAGTGCTTCTCAAACCTATTCCTGTCACAATCAGGAGGCAGTTAGTGGCTTCAAAAGCACACAGGTGACCTCCATGCCTGACCTCAGAGAAGCCCAGGGACCCGAATGCTAGCCCAACCCCCACTCTCATTCCCTGCGGGTACTCATGGGCTGCACTTGTCCCTCCCGGTTTGCAATTGTCCATTGAGTGGCTGGTCATCATTGTGCTGGCCTGGCTGAATCCTTCCCCATTGGGTCTCAGGACCTTTAATGACTTACATTGCTGCTCTATGACCTCATCAGGGACAGCTAGGACCCAAAGTTGTACATCTGTGGCCCTCTGCCACCTCCTGAGAACTACATCTAGAATTTAAAGGTTCCTGGGGTGGGGTCCATGATCCACTCAAATTACAGGAGACCATTTTCACATTAATGTATTTTGGGGGGTGGGTAGGTTTTGGAAGCAGGGAGATTGAGAGAGGGTCTCTCAGTATTTAGCCTAGGCTAGTCTTGAATCAAAATCCTTTTGCCATAGCCTCCCGAGTGTTGGACTGTAGACGCGTACCACCACACCTGTGTTTAGAGTCTGTGTTTTTTATTATGAAGAAATATTTGCACTATGAAATATGTTGAGTAGTTCAGGCTGTGAATGTGGTGGAACTGAGGCTCTGCAAGAAAAAAACATTCCCTAGTGCAGTGGCTGTTCCAGCCAGCATGGACAGAGGTGGGGAGTCAGGTCTGCCCTTCACAAGCACCCGTGGGAGAGCGTTCTTATTCCTCCTCCTCTTGGTCCCATAGCCAGCAGCAGTCCCATGATATTCATGCAGCCAGGGTCCACTCAGACCTGTGAGCTCAGGGGTGGGGGTGGGGGAGACAGGCATAAAGCATTTCATGTGATTAACAAGAGTAGTAATTAGTTGTCCCTTTATGTTGGGTTGCTTCCAGGACCCCACTGAATGTTGAAATAAATGCATGGCAAATCCTTTAAACCAAGGGGTGGACTATTTACACAGAACCTGCAAGAATACGCCTACGTACTTTGAACCATGTCTAAAAATACTCATGTCAAATCTGAAGCAAATGTCAGGTGCCTGATATATTTATTGTTTAGGGAATGGTGACTAGGAAAAAAGTCAGTACTTTCCCCATCTATACCCCAACTGGGATGGAGTTTTTGAAGCCAATCTGAGGTGTTCTGTCCCTCCGAGCAGCTGGCTCCCATGTGTCAGAGGAGCCTTTCATATATCTAGATCGCAAAGGGTAAATAATGACGAGTGGAGTTTGCAGCCAGGCTGCCTGAGCTCACATCCGAGTCCTGTCTCTTGCTTATAACCTGGGGCACCAGGCTCAGTTTTCTTCTCTGATCAATGGGGCAGCTTTAGGGAGGGTGGAATGAGGATCAGCTGAACTGCAGTGTTTCGCACAGTGACAAGTGTCCTCAGTAGAGAGCCCTCACTGTTGTGATAAGGTGTGGAGGTGATATTCAGGTAGGGAAGCATCTGGAAGGGTCTGGATCATTATACCAAAGGGTTTCATTTTGTACTGGAGGGCTAGAAAACAGTGGCAGATGGTGCCACCAACCAGTCAGGAGGATGCAGGCAGGCTCCCTGTCCTCAGGGGGAGCCCGGCCCCCATTCTCTTCACATGGTCCTAACTCAGGGCCTTTGCATGTACTGCTCCCCCCACCCCCATTCCCAGCCAGATGGCAAGATGGCCCCAGTCTCTTACCCCTTCTTTTATCTAGGATCTTCTGCTAGCATGTCAGCATTGTACAGGCAGAGCTTTGCTCACCGTGGTAGCACCAGGGCCCAGCACAGTACCTGGCACACAACGTGAACAGTTGAGTGAATGAGGAATTGGAGGTTAGTGTGGTCATTTCACCATTGGCTCAGCTCAGTGCTGAGATCTTTGCCTCCCCATCGGCCATGAAGCCCCAAGAGTCCACTTGGGCTCTCTCAGGTCATCAGCTCTGATGACACCCATTCCTCTGTTCACCCATAGGGTTACTTACTGTTTTATTGGGTTGGTAACCTTAAAACAAAAACGAAAACAAAAACAAAAAAAGAGTCCCGCCAACCCTGCACCCCACTGGGTCTTTCTCTCCAGGAACCTCCACACTAGGAGTTGCTTCCTCCTTAGTGTCATAACTAGGAATGACTTGCCCTTGCTGTGTGTGCTTGGGCCAGCTGCCTGACCTCTCTGAGCCTGGGTGTTCTCCCTGAGGATAAAGCCATCTCAGACAGTAAAAGATGATGTGAAGGCAACACCACCAATTGGACCACGCTGACCAACTGTTATTTGTGCAGAGAGGGAAAGAGAACTGGAGAAGAGGAAGGGGCTTCGAAGAGGTGAAGTGTCCAGAGAAAAGGGTCACAAGGGCGGAGTCAGGAGTCCAGGCCTCTGGAGAGATGAGGGGGGGGGGAGCGCTGGTGGAGAATGGAGCTTCTCGGGGCCCCTGGAAGTTGTTCCTGCTCTGCTTCCAGCAGGTCCCGGAGCCCAAGCTCAGCGGAATGACCAGAGGCACCGGGACAGGCAACTTCTGTGTCTCTTTAATCTCCTCCAGGCCGGTCCGCCCCACCAGACCCTCCTTCCTGTTCCCCGCCTGTCGGGGTGGAGGCCCAGGACCCTTCTCCTGAGTCCAATGACTAAGGCACCAGGTGGCTTGCAGCAGGCCGGCCGAGCACAGACTCACAGAGCAGACACTGAGGACGGACGCAGACAGGCGTGATGGGTACGGGACAGGGGCGAGGCTCCCACGGGCTCTGGGTGCGTCCCAGGCGCGGGAAGCCCCGGCCGCCCGCCCGCGAAGGCTGCGGCGTCAGGACGGGCGGAGTGGCAGACTCGGCGGTCACTTGCCGCTCTCGCGCGACAGGCACCGAGGGAGACAGAAAAAAGTCTGCTTGACGCGCGCTAGCATCGGCTGCTGTGAGTCCCGCGGCGATCGTGGCACCAGGCGCTGCAGGGTCCCCTCGGAAGCGGCCAAAGACGCTGCGGTGGTCGACGCTGCCGACGTCGCCGAGCTGGGGCGACAGCGCCTGCAGAGAGGCAGCAGCGTGCGCAAGTCCTCTTCGTCGCAGAACGGGATCTCCCCGAAGCGCTCCTCCAGCTGCCGGCGAAGCTGGGGCGGGGAGGGGGGCGAGCGTCTAGCTGTCACCGTTTGCCACCTCCACCCATCGCCTCTCCCCAAACCTGGCGCCCTCTATTTCCATTCGAAGACTTTCCAAACCTCACGTGTGTGTGTGTGTGTGTGTGTGTGTGTGTGTGTGTGTGTGTGTGTGTGTGTGTGTGTCGCCCCGCTTTAACTCAGGTCCTAACCTCTCCCAGAATCCTACTACCCACGACTCATCTTCCAGACAGCCTGCTGCAAAATGCATTAAACTGCCTTCTTGAGTCTCTGTCCCCATTCCTAGACTCAAAGACACCACACACCCAGGTCTCTTCCTTGTCTGCTCCCGGCCTAGGGCAGCCCTGGAATCCCCCATGCCACCTTCTGAGAACCCTCCAGTCACTGATCATGTCTCTCTCTCTCTCACTGCTAGTTGGCTGTGGCTTCAACCTGATATTTTCATGTGCCAGCTCCCCAGAAATACTAAGCAAAGGGACTCTTTTGGTCTCAAAACAACCCTGGGTGGAATAGGTCAGAGACAACCCCCCCACCCCAAATGGGTAAACCCTGGATTGCCTTATGTTAGGGACACTTGTGTTGGCCACAGTCTGGTCTGAAAGCATCCAAATTCTCAGTTAAAAAGACAAAACAAAACTTGAAAACCCAGGCCAGGTGTGCCCTACGGTGCAATCCCAGTGCTTGGGAGTCTGAGGCAGGAGGATTGTGAGTTTGTGATCAAAGTGAGAGTATAGAGAGGGGAGAGGCTCCAGCTACATCTCATTCGGTGGGTGCTAAAAATCAAGGAGGGATCCAGGCTTCCCTGGCCTTGCACAGCCCCAGCCCTGCACAGCCCCTACCTTCTGGGAGTTTGCCCAGCCAAACTCCTCAAGCTGCTGCCTAAAGCCCGGGTTTGGGTTGGCGATGGGCCGGGAGGCCTTGATGGCTTCAAGCACTTCCTGCCAGCCAAGTCCAGTCACCGTCATCACATAGGCGATCACTATGGTGGTACTTCGAGATATACCTGCAAAGCTAGATCCGGGACAACCCCAAGGCTTCAGGAAAGTCCCAGTCTCTTCCATCTTCCCTCCCTGCCAGGTCCCTGGTCTTACTGGAGCTTCTTCATGTTGCCCCCCTGAGCTCCAACCACAGGGAGCCTGCCTTCCTAGCTCCAAGATTTGGCTTGGGACATTTCCCTTTCCTCTGAGCAATACCACACCAAGGGACTGGCTGAAATATTCATTCATTTTTTTTAAACAAACATCCCCTGACCATCTTTTTGTTCAGGTCCTGGGTATAGCAAGGAATAAAACCCATGGTCTCCGTGTCGCCCTGGAGCTTACAGTGTGGTCTGGAGAAACAGCAACTAACCAAAGTAGTAATTTCAGATACTGATGATTGCTCGAAGACAAGATGAGTCTGGGGCCATTTAAGTAGAGAAGTTTCTTTAGTGGGAGTGGGAGAGGTGTAGGGGAGAGGATTCCTAGGAAGTGATGTCAAGCTGAGTTTTGAAAGATATGGTTAGCCCAGAATGTTGTGGGGCAGGGACCGTAGGTGAATTGTGGAGTGTGTGTGAGTCTGAGTTCAATTATCCACATCACAAGAAGAACAAGACAAAGTATTCCTAAGTAGTACCTTCAAAGATCTGGAGGTGAGAGATAGGCTGTGGGTTTGAGGAAGGGGAGCTTAGGGTGGCTGAATATGGGGAGAGCTAGGTCTTAAGAGAGCTATTCCCTTGGCCCCAGCCAGAACCCTTGGTGAGATGCCATGGGAAGGATAGCATCTTTGGTCAGGGACACTGGAGAAGACTCAGAGGCCTAGCCCTGCACTCGTGCCTCAAAGGCCTGCAGGGAAGGAAAGCAGGAGCTCGAATGGTCTACCTATTCGACCTTATCTAACTCTTTCAACCGCCCAATATACATGACGTTTATTCCCCCACTTTACAGATAAGGAAACTGAGTCTCAGGGAAACACAGTTGCTGGGAATGATGGGCCTCTGAGCGATCTGTCCGGGTGAGTGATGGACTGTCAGCACCGGGACAAGCTGGAGGGGACCTGCCCCCACAGGATAGGCATGCATGTGAGGACTCACCAGTGCACAAGGCAGTTACCCCCGTTGAGGCGGCAAGAGTGGATAAAGAAGATGCATTCTTTGAAGTGCTTTTTGCTAGAGAAGAAAGTAACAGGGAAGGCAGTGCTGGAGGGCGGGTCTCTCAGGATTATCTCCTCCCCACTTACAGACAGCAAGGGATACACAGCCCTGGGCTCTCAGTTCAGCCAGCGTGTACAGTGAATAGGGTCACTGCTTGGAAAGGGGGCAGGCAGCATAGCAGGCAGGAAGAGAGGCTGGTCCCGCCTCTCCAGTGGGTACAAGGAACAAGGACTTGGGTGTGGGGAGAGTGAGGGCGACATTCTTCTGGGGTCTGCAACCAGAGGAGCTGGGACAGTAGTTAGCAGTGGGCTGGGAGAAGAGCCCTAAAGGTCAAGGCTTCAGCCTGAATCCATCCCGAGCTCCAGGTACCGGTGCTAGTAAGCCAAACAAAACCCCTGTTTTCTAGAGTCTCTGCAATCACTGGGTTCTGTCCCGAATCCTCAGCTCGGTCACCTCATCTTTGCAAACATCCTTGACTCATCACATCCTGCCTTGATATAGCCGAAGCTCAGAGAGGATAAATGATTTTGCCAAGGTCACAGAGCAGTAAATGGCAAAGGCTGGCTGCAAACCAGGTGTCTTAACTGCAAGCCAGGATGCAGAGTGAGTCTGACCCTCAAATCTGCTATGCACCCGCTCCAAAAAGACAGGACACGTTCTCCACATCATAGGGGAGGAGGCTGAGGCTCTGGAGAGAGCTGATTAGGGACACAGTACAAGGACAGGACTGAAACAGACTCAGGATGCCCCGTGACAACTTTCTGGCCTCAGTACTCTATGTCCTCACATCTGCCTCAGGGGGCAGCTCTGTCAGCTGTTGGCCCATCCAGGGGAACTTACATGGGCACCTCAGGAGCATCAGACACTGAGATTCGAAGGTAGGTGATATCCTGCAAGGATGAAATGCACACTCAGATGGCGGGGCCTTGCCTGCACCCCTCCCCCAGCCTGAGCTGCCACGGCCAGTGTGACCCCAGCCCTGTTCTGCCCCTCCTTAGACCACTAGTGTTTTCCAGTCCCCAAAGAGCAAGTACTGGCTGTATGGCCTGCCAGCTCTGTCTGTACAGATGGTATCCTCACCCACAGGTGACATGGACAGGAGGACTTGCAAACTGGGAAGGTGTTTCTTCAAGGGACTGTCTTCCAAGCAGGAAATACAAACTTATACCGTGAAAAGGGCGGGGCTTATTTGTCTTGAAGAGTACAAATTATGAAAAGAACGGTCAGGCAGAGCGACCGCACATTTGTAATCCTAGCACTCAGGAAGGAGGCTGAGGCAGGGGTATTATGAGTTAGAGGCTAACCTGGGCTACCATAGTAAGTCTCTGTCTCAAAAGACAGACAACCCCCCCTCCCCCACACACACACGCCGCCACCACCACCACCACCACCACCACCACCACCACCACCACCACCACCACCACCACCGAACAACAGCAGCAGCATCGACAACAGCTTCACGAATTAGCCTGGCAGTTTTGCACTGTGCTGAGGCTCCACACAGGCGTGCTGCAGATATTTTTGTCCGCATCCCAAACCCCTCACTGCCTTTTCTCAAGTATTCCCCTCAATACTTTGTTACTCCACACCACCCTTTCCAGGTGCCTGGCTTGCTGCTGGCTGTGGCTCTTAAAGGACCCAGGACCTGTTCTCTTCTGTCTATGGAGCTTTGTCCCGTCTCTGTCTAACACTTCCAAGGTCATGGAATCCCATGTCGTTTGCAAGATCGGCAGTTTCATTTTGCAGTGTGTCTGATGTGGGCTTGCCTGGTAGTGTCAAGTCCTGCCTGCTGAATTCCCGATGGGAGGGATGGATGCCGGTGTGGAGCTGGGGGAGGGCTCTTGCACTAAGCACTCATTGCTTTAATAAACACATTAATAACTTGGATAGCATGCCCGTGCAATCTGTTCAGACGACATACTCCAGTGCTCTAGAACGAGGCTGCCTTAGAATGCAAAATCAGACTCCACTGGCCAGGAAATTTCTTCATTGACAATGGAAGTCATAGATTATTGTTAGCTGCTCTTAGAGACGATCAGATTTGATAGGTAAAAAACAACAACAACAACAACAAAAACCAAAGCAAAACAAAACCCGAGGCCCTGAAAGGGTAAAGGAACCCGCTCAAGGTCATCACCGCAAGTCTGGGGGAGGGGATCTGACTTTTTTTTTTCTAATTTAAAATATTTTAAATGTGTGAGTGTTCAGACTGCAGGACCCTTGGGGGTCAGAAGAGGCCATTAGATCTCTCTAGAACTAGAGATACAGTGTGAGCTGCCAAGTGGGCCCTGGGAACCAAGCCTGGTTCTTTTATAAGAACAAGCGCTCTTAACCACTGAGCCATCCCTCCAGCTCCATGGAGCCTGTCTTTGTTTGTTTGGTTGGTTGGTTTGTTTTGCTTCTTTAATCTCAGATCTCCTGAGCCTTTACTGTTCCTCCTCTGCAGTAGCAGACACAGAATCTAATATAAGGGGCTTTTTTACTGAAATATGTATATATGTGTGTGTGTGTGTGTGTGTATGTGTGTGTGTGTGTGTGTGTATGTATGTATGTGTACATATATATATATAAATATAATGATGTGTGTATGTATGTGTGTGCCTATGCATGCACACATATATGCACAGGAGGGGTACCTACAAACATTCGTGCACGTGCATGCAGGGGTCAGGTGTCTTGCTCCATCACCCTCTTCCTTATTCCCCTGAGTCAGGCTTTCTCAAGGAACCTGGAGATGCTTTTCAGTCAGGTTGTCAGCCAGCTGGTCCCAAAGACTCTCCTGCCTCCACCCCGTCTACCTCCAGTGCCAGGGTTACAGGCACATGTGGGCATGTCTGGCTTTTACACGAGTACTGGGGATCTGTAGAAAGTGCCCTTAGATACTGAGACATCTTCCTAGCCTGGGAGAAGAGTATTTGAAAAAGAAAAAGATCTTTTATCAGTTATACTTGGTGAGCACCTATATGTGACTCAGAGAAACTCAGTGAGGTCAGCACTATCGCAAGATTTCCACTTAATGGGTGGCTGGGGCTCAGCTTGTCTTGTGCACAAGATCACAAGGAGAATAAATGGTCTCCTGACTCTAGCACCTGTGCTCTGAGTTTCTGAATTCTTTCCTCTCGGTCCTAAAACCATCTTCTCTTCCTTAGGATTCCACGAGAGCAGGAGCAGCCATTTGATGATACTATGCCTTCCTTATAGCATACAGAAGTAGCTTCCACATCCGTCAGGGCCTTTGCCCTCTCCCAACAGCCCTCTGGGACAGTTGGGATCAAAAGCCCCCAAGAGCTTAAGTCACAGCCCAAGGCTCATACGGCAAGACACAGAACCCAGGGCCTTCTGTTTGGAATCATCCAGACCCTTGGCAAGTGGAAGGATGCCCAGGTAGGTGCAAAAAAGGATTAACATGAGACCTGCATTGAAGTCCTAACATTAAGGATTGCCTCAAGACCTCTAGGGTCAGATGGCCTATGTTCAAATCCCAGTTGGCCAGCTTCCTCACTGGATGACCTTAGGTGAGTTCAGTTACCCCTTTGGCCTCAGTTGCCAAACAGGGGTGTAAAAACAGCCTAATGAGGAGGATGGATGAGTCAGCCGAGGTCCCGATGGTGGTCCAAGGACGGTGGCTCAGGGATAGAGCATTTGCCTTGGGTGTTCAACACCCTAGACTCTACCTCAGTACTAGGAAGTAGGAACGGGGTGAAGGGCAGCCCTGGAGCGGAGAGTTTGGAGTACCTGGAATAGAGGCTGTGGTGATTCATGGATAGAGATGACATGTGTGATCTTATTCCGGCCTAGCTGATCCGGGTCTTTGGCATCTAAAAGAAACAGGCCACTTGAGCCAGGTTGGCAGGAGTGACTTATTTATTCCTAATGACCAGCTACAGGGAAAGCCAGTGCTCAGCTTGTATTCTCACCCTTCCCCTGCCCGCTTGGCCTACCCTCTGCAGGCTTGTGTGTTCCTCCCCCCACCTCTGGGGCACCCATCAGACATAGGCTGGCACGCCCCAGCCTGTGCCGTTCTTTACATCCCAGACACCTATCCCTACTTCATCCTTCAACCCAGCAACCCTGCTTCTAGGAATCTGTGGACAGAGTGATTGCACACGGAAAGCTGCACATGGAGGCTGGTGTTCTCTGCAGCGATGTTTGATGCAGAAGCGGCTAAATGTTTGGAATAACCTAGTGCCCTTCGAAACGGGACTGGATGAAAATAAGTATGGCTGTACTTTGGACTCCTGTGCAACAATTACAACAATCCCTATGAGCTGATAGATAGATGAGGATGTCCCTGATGGGTGTTTTAAGTGGGACACATCACTTCCTGAGCAGCATGCAGAGTGGGGTTCCAGTTGTTTTAAATGTTACATTCATATCTACAGTATATGACACATAACTCTGGAAAACACCCTTTCAGGATGCCAGTGGTCCTCTCTGGGGAGTGAGGTGTACCAGCATGTGCCTGCTATGTGCAGGCTTTGGCTGGGCACTGAGTCTAGGGTCAACTTCATGGCGCTTTTCCTTATGGAACTAACATACAACTTAGCCAAATCCTCTCAGAAATCAATGTGGAAGGAGCTGCTGAGGAGGCTCCTAGGGAGGAAGGAGCCAGGGCCATAGGATGGGTCACCTGAGTCTTCTCTGTGACTTTTCCACCTTGGGTCCCTAGGCCTTGAGCCAGCCTGTCTCAGCACATTTTCTACCACAGTCAAAGGTCTATGTTCAGCTCTGGCTCCCTACCACCAGCATGAAGCCTGTGAAGGCAGGGATGAGAGGGCGCTCCCCCTCCCCTATGGAAGACTATGGAAGGGAGAGATGAGAAAAAAAGAGAAGTCAGAAAGCTAAAGGCTTGAGGCCACCTGGTGCTTCCCCTCAGGATTCTGCTTACAGGATAGTGGTCCAGCTCCTCTACAGAGGAGGTTGCAGGAGAAGAATTCATAGCCTCCCACTGAGGGAGGCCATGCCCCTAGGGAGCCCTCAACAAAAACCTAATGGAAGAAACCTATGGGCTGTTGGGCTTTGTGCAGCGCAGGTGGGCGAAGCTCAGAACCAAGGCCTTCCTTTGTGTGGGCCTTTAACCTGTTGGTGAACCTTGGAATGAGGCTGAATTGGCAGTGCTCTTTCTAGCCTGGGGACCGGCCCTTGCACCCCTAATCCTTCATGAATCCTTTCTCTCCCAGCCTGGCATCCTCCCTCCCCCCCACACTCCATTCTTGAAAGCATCTAAGTTGTGTGGGCCTGAATAGTGGACACAGGCCCGGGACAGGCAGAGTGCCATGGCCTTGGGACAGAGTGGGCAGTGCTCACCAATGAAGTTTCCAAGGTAGAGTCCAGGAAGTACCTGGAGGAAGGACAGCAGGGGTCAGGGGGCATCCTGCACCCCTTCCCACCCATGGTAGCTCCCCCCTTACCCCCCTCCGCGCGCAGCTCTTCTGTATTAGTGGTGGGACCTCAGGAAGCCATCTCCCTGATAGGTCTGGGTGCTGCGTGAGGGGTCTGGGGCTCTGGCAAGGATGCAAGAACAGGCGATCAAATTAACCACAGGAGGGGCCAGGGAGGTCAGCCTGGGGACAGGTAGAAAAGAAGAGTAGAGATGGGCAGGAAGTCCCAGGTAGAGATCTGGGAGGGGCACGGAGTGGGGCCTGGCCCGGAGTGGACTGAAGTTGGCACAAGTGGAAGGCCATGCGGTGCTGAGCTGGAGGAATAGAGAGAGGTTACAGAGTCCAGGAGGAGAGAGAGAGAGAGAGAGAGAGAGAGAGAGAGAGAGAGAGAGAGAGAGAGAATATATGAGAGAGAGAATATATGAGAGAGAGAAAGAATGAGAGAGAATGAGAGAGAGAAAGAATGAGAGAGAGAATAAGAGAGAGAGAGAGTGAGAGAGAGAGAGAGAGAGAGAGAGAGAGAGAGAGAGAGAGAGAGAGAGAGATATGCTCTGGGGGAGGCAAGCGAAAGGCACAGCAAAAGTCAGAGTCTGCACAGAGGGCAGACAGGCACAAGCAGAAACAGAAAGGCAGGCAAATGCAGTCTGGAGGGCAGAGTGACAGAGATGTGGCAAAGTTCTCGGAGCGGGAGCAGAAGGTCAGCGACCTGTGCGGGGGGTGGGGGGTGTCCGTCTGGCACGGCGGGGGTTCCCCCTACCTTGGTCATGCCATTCCCCATGATCCTGAGGCAGGGTGGCAGGGCGCACCCCCAGCTCGGCGCCTGGAAAGCGCTAGTTCACAGCTGCCCGACTGGCCCAGGCCCGGAGCCTGTAGCCTGATGGGGAACCAGGAGCCCGTCGTCCGCGACCCTGCTCAGCCCTGTCCTGCTGCCGCCACTGCCGCCCGCCGACCCCCGGCTCGGAGGGAAGTGATGGAGCTGCTGCTGCCGCCGCCTCCTCCACCGCCGCAGGCTCCTCCTACTTTCTCGGTCATGTGGGCCCCCCTCCCCCCCGTGGGCCGTGGCGGGGGGCCGGACAAAGCCCCAGTGTGCGGGGCCCACGGCCCGCGGGACAACGGCAGCTTGTTGCGGCCGCGTGGGACGCCACCTCCGGAGGTGGGGGCGGGGCGCTCCCCCCACCCTGGCACCGTCAGGCGCCGCGTTTAGGGCGTGTGGGTCGCCCCCAGCGGGGTGCAGACACCCAGCTTGAGGCTGTGCCTGCACCTGCCTGCGGCTGGGGGCAAAGCGGCTAGCGTCTCCAGCCTGGGTTCCTGTAGTGGTAAAGGCTGGACTCACTGCCAAAGGTTTCTGTTTGCAACAAGAAAACAGAAAAATTTCCTCCCCAGTCCGAGCAACCACCCTAGCAGCCATCCCTCTCCTTTCTAGCTCATCCCACTATTCCTGTCTACTCATCCGTTCTATCCACTCACCCATCCGTTCACCTTCCATCCAGCCATCATCCATCTTTCTTTCCAACCATTTATAAAACGAGTTCACTCACTCACCCATCTCTGACCTCTCTCCCTCTCATTCATTCTCTCACCGTCTATCCATCATCCATCCATCACTCCACTCACCTCTCATCCGTCCTCCCTCCCATCCATCCTTCCATAGACTCTCGTCCCCACGGAGGATGAAGCCACGTGTGTAATTCTACTTGGACCACGTATAACTGCTATTAGAAGTCTGAAGAAACAGGAGTAAATGTGGGGGAAAGGTGGTGTGAAAAGGGCCCAGGCACCTGAATCTTGGCTCAGAAAACTGCAACAAGGTGTCCATAATTCAAGCCCATGTGCACTCTTGACTTGTTGAATGATCCGAGGTCTCCATGTGGCTTCAGCTGACACTGTCTGCATAAGCATGTTAAAATGAACAGGTCTAGGCACCTCCTGTAGGAACTGAATAAAACAGCTGAGCCTGCTTTGTTCCTGTGGACGGACATCATCCCTATCCTTCCATCCAAATGGCTGCAGGGGAGTGTCCACTCATGCAGGACAGAGTCCGTTTCAGCTGAAACTGGAGAAAAAGAAAGCCATTCTTCGTGGGTCTCCCTTCCTTGAGTTCACAGTGTATATGGGGTGGTGTTTGGCTCAACACTCTCTGTTTTCATAAAACCCAAATTATTCAGCAAATATTTAGTGAACAGTAGGTCCTAGGGACACAGTCACGGGATAAGATAGAGGCTAGTCTTACCTCCCTTAGCCAGCAGGCCAGAACTCAGCTTCTTCAGCTGAGGGCCTGGCCACTGACTGTGTGATGTTTGTGAAAATTTCTAAACATGCAATGCCTAATTTCAAAACTAAACACACAGCGAGTCTGGGAAGTTTCTTGGCTGTAAGTCTTCAGCGCACACACTCTGCTCTGAGCATGCTGTCAGGCGCATACCACCCGTGGACTCTATCTGAGACCCCGTAGCCCAGGTTTGAGACTCTGGTGTTATGAACGACAGTGTTTTACTGTACAAATTACTTCTAATTATGGGGGCAGGGGGAGGGAGACCCAATGTTTTCCTGCCCTCATTCCTCAGCATGTGTCAAACTAAAATATCTTCCGATTATGTTATATTGAAATGTTTTGTTGTTGTTGTTGTTTTAAATGCTGTTGAGTTGCTGAATTCAATTACCTAAAATTTATTCCATGAATTTGGGGTCGGGATTAGGACAGAATTTTCAACACCTTCTGACCTTGGTGCTATTTATTTATGCAAAGTGGCATTCCCCACATTGATGATTATAAAATTAAAATACCAGCCCTGAAAAATGCCCTGCAGTATCAAACATTCAGCCAAGATTTAGTTCTTTATGCAGAAATTAAGTAAGTACATCATCTCATTAGGACCCAAACTTGCTAGAACCTTTATATATGTGATAAAAGTATACGTAGATGAAATGTTATTTGAAAATAAATTCTCTTATGATTTATTATCAGTAAATGTGTGATTTGCATATCTATTTTATACTCGTATATACCTAGGTGTTATTTTGAAATTAAGCAAGAAGTGTCTGGATACAGCTCAGCTGGTGGTGTTTGCCTGATATGCATGAACCCCGGGGTTTGAACCCAGCAGTCCTGTGGCTTCTTGTCATTTAGCACTTGGGAGGCAGAGGAGGGAGGATCAGAAGAGCAAGTTTGAGGCTAGCCTGGGCTACAAGAAACCTTGTTTCAGAAACAAAGAAACCAAAACCAAAAAAGGATGGAGATCAGCCAGGCAGTGGTGGCGCACACCTTTAATCCCAGCACACGGGAGGCAGAGGCAGGTGGATTTCTGAGTTCGAGGCCAGCCTGGTCTACAGAGGGAGTTCCAGGACAGCCAGGGATACACAGAGAAACCCTGTCTTGAAAAAAAAGAAAGAAAAAGGATGGAGATCTCAAACAGGAAAAACCTTAAGAGGCCCTGGCTTCCCACGCAGCACAGAATGGGTGCGTGTTTAAATGGAATCTTTCTACTATTCACATGAAAACAGTAGATGCAAATTAATTGTTGATCATAGTTTGATTTAATTCAGTATATTCAGATACTATCATTTTAGCATTTGATCAGTGTTTTGAAAGTATTGATGTTGAGTTTTTTGATCTTTCCATAGCATTGTCTGGCTTCTACTTCCAACTCCGCTCCACTCAGACCATCTGTAGTAGGGCAGATGCTGGTAGCCTTAAGTGCCCAGTATCAGCATCTGACACATCCCAAGTCTGGGCGAGAAGGCAAAGGAAAACAAGGAACAAATAATGCATTTACCAAAGGTCACGGGTGACCATGAAGAAAACAAAGCAGGGTGGTCGAGAAAACCTCTCTGTGTGGGGACAGTTGAGCTGAGAGCTGGCATAGCCACTGCAAGAGTGGAGAACAGAAGACAGCACTGCAGAGGCCTGTGATGTGAGAGTGTGGCCTGGGGCAGAGCAGGTACAGCTGAAGCCGAGGGAGCTGAGGCAGGGGCATGAGACAGGCTGAAGAGTGCAGTCAGGGCCCCTGTGCAAAGGACTCTCCGTGGCACAGGTAGGCTAACATAGCTTTCTCTTCCATGGGATAGAAAGCCAAGGGGAAACTTTAACCAAGGAGCCATGACATCTGGCTTAAGGACTTCAGTCCCTCACTGTTCCTTCTCCGCCCACATTGAAGTCATCAAGATGACTGCAGCTGGGTGGGACGTGAAGCTAGCTTGGGGTGGAGCAGGCAAGGAGGCTGAAGGGGAGAGGCACTCACTGTGCGTGAATATCTAAGAGTGGCTGGCAGGATGTACAGACAGAGGTGGGTGGGGGAGGAGGGGACTCCTAGGTTCCCTGACTTGAAAAATCATTATTTCTGCCACAGAAAGAAAGACATCAATAATCCAACATGTCGTTATTGGATGTCAAGTTATAGATGGAAAGTTACACCAAAGTTATCCTGTACTTTTTGGCTAATATCCACTTATAAGTGAGCACATACCATGTGTGTCTTTCTGGGTCTGGGTTACCGCATTCAGAATGATTTTTTTTTCTAGTTCCATCTGTTTGCCTGCAAATTTCACGATGTCTTTGTTTTTAAATAGCTGAGTAGTATTCCACTGTGTAAATGTACTGTATTTTGGGGGCTGGAGAGATGACTCAGTGGTTAAGAGCATCGGCTGCTCTTCCAAAGGTCGTGAGTTCAAGACCCAGCAACCACATGGTAGCTCACAACCATCTGTAATGAGATCAGATGCCCTCTTCTGGGGTATCTGAAGACAGCTACAGTGTGCTTACATATAATAAATAAATAAATCTTAAAAAAAAAAAAAAAGTACTGTATTTTCTTTATCTATTCTTTAGTTGAGGGACATCTGAGTTGTTTCCAGTTTCTGGCTATTATGAATAAAGCTGCTATAAGCATAGTTGAGCAAGTGTTCTTTTGGGTATATACCCAAACACGTCTTTTGGGTATATGCCCAGGAGTGGTATAGCTGGGTCTTGAGATAGATCTATTCTCAATTTTCTGAGAAACCGACAAATTGCATTCCAAAGTGGTTGTACAAGTTTGCATTGCCACCAGCAATGAAGTGTTCCCCTTGTTCCACGTCCACCTCCTGTAGCCAGGAGGGTCTTCCCGTGAAGGGAGGGGGACAGCAATCTACCTATGTACCGGCTAGTTTTGTGTGTCAACTTGACACAAGCTGGAGTTATCACAGAGAAAGGAGTTTCAGTTGAGAAAATGCCTCCATGAGATCCAGCTGTAAGGCATTTTCTCAGTTAGTGATCAAGGGGGGAGGGCCCTTGTGGGTGGTACCATCTGTGGGCTGGTAGTCTTGGGCTCTATAAGGAAGCAGGCTGAGCAAGCCAGGAGAAGCAAGACAGTAAGGAACACCCCTCCATGGCCTCTGCATTAGCTCCTGCTTCATGACCTGCTTGAGTTCCAGTCCTGACTTCCTCTGGTGATGAACATTGATGTGGAAGTGTAAGGTCAATAAACCCTTTTCTCCCCAACTTGCTTCTTGGTCATGATGTATGTGCAGGAATAAAAACTCTGACTAAGACAAATTGGTACCAGCATAGTGGGGTATTCCTGTGACAACCTGACCATGTTTTGGGGAGGACTGGGGAAGGACTTTGGAACTTTGGGCTAGAAGAGCCATTCGGTGATAAGAGCTTTGTGGGATGTTGTGTAGGAGCTTGGAAGATAATGTTGAGAACAGTGCAGAATATGGAGGCCTGGATTGTGAAATTTCAGAGGGAAGATTAAAGACTCTTATCAGGGACATTGCTAGTTTGATTTAAGATTCTGTGGTTTTGGTTAGCTAGTGCTGAAGAAATCAGCTGGGATTAACAAGATAGCAGAACTACTAAAGCAAAACCATTTCATTGCTGGGACTATTGATGCTGGTTAGCTGGAGCTAAGATATTAGCGGTGATTAAGAAGAGACCAGCATCATTGAGATGACATCTTCTGAAGTGTTTTCTGAGGTTGCATTCCAGTGATAGCCAGGGTTGTACCTTGTGCTGTGGCTGGACTTGGTAATGTGTAAGAGTCACCCAGGTGGTACTAGTTTTGAAGGCATGAAGGAGTTGTGAAGAGCAGCTAAGGCCTGGGCACTCTGAGAGGCCGTGGAAGGCCATTGGTGAAGGTGCAGCCTCAGTTGCAATTGATGGCCCAGGACTAAAGGGGTCATGCAAAGGAGGTGAGGCTTGGCACCATGGTAAATCCTAGTTGCAGCGGAAGACAGCAGTGTTTTGAAGATACCAGTACCATGAGATGACCACCAAGAACAGCAGCAGCAGTGGAGTACAGGCATCTGGAGCCTAGAAGACAAGGTTTGTGCTACAAAGGGCAGAGCTGGAGAAGTGACTCAAGCCCTTGGA
>CM052701.1:24856142-24926920 GCA_028551405.1 Uromys caudimaculatus | reverse complement strand
ATCCATTCCTCTGATGAGGGACATCTGGGTTGTTTCCAGCTTCTGGCTATTATAAATATGGCTGCTATGAACATAGTGGAGCATGTATCTTTGTTACATGTTGGGGCATCTTCTGGGTATATACCCAGGAGAGGTATAGCTGGGTCCTCAGGTAGTATTATGTCCATTTTTCTGAGGGTCCACCACACTGATTTCCAGATCTTGGGGCTTCTTATCGCCTATCTTTTCCTCCCTGTCCATTTCATGCTGCCTGTGGAAATGTAAGTGGAATTTCTTATTCTGAGGGAAACTTTGGTATAATTGAGCACAGATCCCTTTCCATCTGCCAATTTTCCTTGCAGGATTTTATCAAGAAGAAGTTAGGGATATGTGTTGGTAGATAAGGCTTTGCTTGTGGCAGTTTTAAGCTGGGAAACTGGCTGCCATGCAGTCATTTAGTGAACGCACTGTGCTTCTTTTGAAGTATCCACTCAGTGCAGGCACCGTACCAAGCAGTTGCAGTATCTGTCAGATCAAGAACTGAGGCTGAGTGTGATAGTGTAATCCCAGCACCGGCAGGGCAGATCTCTGAGTTTGATGCTAGCCTGCTGCTACTTATGGAGTTTCAGGTCAGCCAAGGATACATACTAAGAATATATCCCAAAAAAGAAAACAAAATCAGGGGTCTCATTTTTCCTTGCTCTGGGTTTGAGATACTTAACATACAAAAGAACGGGAGTACACTCTTGTACTGGCTAGTTTTGTGTGTCAACTTGACACAAGCTGAAGTTATCACAGAGAAAGGAGTTTCAGTTGAGAAATGCCTCCATGAGATCCAGCTGTAAGGCATTTTCTCAATTAGTGATCAAGGGGAGAGGGCCCCTTGTGAGTGGTACCATCTGTGGGCTGGTAGTCTTGGGTTCTATAAGAAAGCAGGCTGAGCAAGCCAGGAGAAGCAAGCCAGCCAGTAAGGAACATCCCTCCGTGGCCTCTGCATCAGCTCCTGCTTCCTAACCTGCTTGAGTCCCAGTCCTGACTTCCTTTGGTGATAAACAGCAGCATGGAAGTGTAAGCTCAATAAACCCTTTCTTCCCCAACTTGCTTCTTGGTCATGATGTTTGTGCAGGAATAGAAACCCTGACTAAGACAGCCCACAAACTCTTCTACCCAAAACTTGTCCTACCTACAAGAAGTACAAGGATAAAGATGGAGCAGAGATGGAGGGAATGGCCAACCAATGCCTGAGACCCATCCCATGGGAGAGGGCCAACCCAACACTATTGATGATATTCTGCTATGCTTACAGACAGTTATGATAGCATAATTGTCTTCTGAGAGGCTTCATCCACCAGTTGATGGAAACAAATGCAGAGACCCACAGTCAAACAAGGCAGAACTCAGGGAGTCTTGTGAAAAGGTGGGGGGTGAAGGGGTGGGGGGTGGGGAAGTAACGAGGAAGCCTGAGTGTCAAAGACCACAAGAAGACCTACAGAGTAAACTAACCTGGCTCATGGGGGCTCACAGAGACCCAACCACCAAACAATGAGTATGCATGGGCTGGACCTAGCCCCCTTACAGATGTCGCAGATGTGAAGTTTGTTCTTCATATGGGTCCCCTAACAATTGGATGGAGCAGGGTCTGTCTTGACTCTGTTATGGGTCTGTGGATCCCTTTCCCTTAGTGGGGCTGCCTTGTTGGGCCTCAGTGGGATAGGATGTGCTTAGTCCTGCTGTGACTTGATGTACCAGGATGTGTGAGTACCCATGGGGGAAGGGGGTTTAGGAGTGGGACTGGGAGGAGAGGAGGGAGAAGGGGCTTTGATCATGCTGTAAAGTGAATAGATAAATAAATGGGGGAAAAGAAAAGAAAAGCTAGTAAATGGAGTGTGAATGTGTGCACCTCTAATCCCAGCTTTCAGAAGATTGATGCAGGAGGATCAGGAGTTCAGGTTCAGGCCTGGCTGCCTTGTGAACTTGAGCCAGCCTAGACTATGTGAAATCTTGTCTCAAACATACACAACCGAGGGGTCGGGGGGAAAGAGAGCTGATAAAGTATCCTGGAGACAAGGTCCCATATCAGAGCCTGAGGAATTAGTCATTCTGTGAACCTAGGCAGGAGAGCCCATTTTCTTAGTTTGTTTCATCTATAAAGGATCAGCCCCAGTAGCCCTTTGAGTCCTGACTTGGGACTTAGAGAGAATGATCAAGTCACAGGAACAAGAGTCCTCTGCCAGGGTAAAAGCCTCAATGAGAAAAAATAAGAAAGTTATTAGACATCACACATTTAATAGCTGTGAACTCTTTGCTCTGAAAGGGCTAGCTATCGCAAAACCCAACTTTCTCAAATAAATCATGAGGTGACTATTTCACAAAAATCCTGCTAAAACATGGGTCTTCCTGGAAACCAGTCCATGGCTCACCGTGGTAACCAAAATGCTTGTTCTCAAAGGTGTCCACATGCTGGTTGCTGTCAACTCTGAGTGTGTTGTGTTACAAAGGATGGGGAAAGATTAAGGCTGGAGATAGATTAAAGGCAGTAGTCAACTGGCACGAGGTGGGCGGACGCTGGAGTGTCCAGCAAAATCACCAGCCTAGTGTTCTCACAGGTGTTGTGGAAAGTGACAGGGTTAGAGGGACATAGCACAGAAGTGGGGGCCATAAGGGGTGAAGGTGGACAGAACAGTGAGTGGTGAGCGAACCCCACTTCTGGGCTGTTTTTTTCAAATCAAGAGGTCAATAGAGCATCTATCTCAGGGCAGGCTGGATTCCTTGAAAAGATTTAAAACAGACTTAAAAGATAGCCCTTGGAATCATGTAGGTAGCTGAGCGTGGAAGGTGACAAATGGTGGAGGGAGAATCTCTAATAAGAGGAGGGAGGAAGTGGTGGGGAGGGACACAGGTGTGTCACTCTTCAATGCATTTCCTTAGGGTGGAGGCTGCTCAGCTCATAAACAAGAGACTTAGGGAGTTGCTAGTGGAAACTTTAAGGCAGTAGAATTATTTTATATATAGCTACCAGAGAGAAATCAACTATGTGGACACCTTAATTCATCCAGTGAGACCCATTCCAGGCTCCCTCCCAGAACCTTAAGATAACCCGTTCATGAGATGTGTAAGTTAGCAAGTGTGTGGAGTTAGAAGTAGCAATCAGAAACTCTCTGTTGCTGTTAGGAGACATCATCCCACAGTCTGGCAGCTTCCCCCGTGCTCCTGAGTATGTTACTTCAAGTCTATGAGCCTCATCTTCACCATCTACAAATGGGAGGGAGGAAAAGACTCTAGGTTTGTAGTGTGAGTAGATGAGATGACTTATTTAAAGTGCCCAGTGGAGACCCTACCACACAGGAGATCGTTATGACCGTCGTCATGGAACCATGGACACAGCACAGGTGTTAGAGCACAGATTTTCCAGACACCTCTTATCTGAATAAGTAGGCCAGACCCCTTGATACCTCACTCTCTCTACAAAGGTGCAACTGCTGGAGCTGTCTTACAAGGTGGCCTGTGACCCTGTAGTCTCTCCCGCCACCATGCCCTTCGGGGACAGTCAGGCTACTTGATGGTAAGCATGCAGCATAGACTACTTATTAACCACATCTGCTGATTCCCAGCCTGGGACCTTCTGCTTACCCTGGAAACCTTAAAGTGTGTGGGGAAACCCTCTTTGTCTGGTACTGAAGACATACCCACACTTCCACCTTGTAAATAAAACTGTCTCTTGAAGGGCAGTTTGTCTCAGCTCCTTTCTCTCCAAACCAACCATTGTATCTCCCTCCTGACCAGAGCTTCTGGGTCACTCTCAACATGTCCAAGTCAATCAGCAGCACACAAAGATTCCTGTCCCCAGGCCTCACCAACACATGGCCTTTCAATGACACTGGTATGATTTTTTTGTTTTTATCTTTTATGTGTAATTTCCATTTAATTTTCCTTAAGAATCCAGTTGTTGGGGCTGGAGAGACAGCTCAGGAGTTAAGAGCGTTCACTAATCTTACAGAGGATCCGGGTTTGGTTCCCAGCACCTACATGGCAGCTCACAGCCACTTGTAACTCCAGTTCCAGGTGATCCAACACATTCTTCTGGGCTTTATGGACACCTGCATTCACATGCGCACATACTCCCACCACACATATGAATAATTAAAAACAAATAAGTTTTAAAAAAAAAAATCCAGCTCTTTACATGGGCTTTGGTGGAGTTGTTGCGGCAGCATCAGCAGGTCTAAATTGGGGTGAGAATTTGGTCATTCTGGACTTCACCTTGTGAACAGCACGCCATGCAATGCAGCTTCACAGAGTTTGGCAGTACAAAAGCATTGAAGTCACTTGCTTTGGAAATGTCCCTGACAACAGCAGCCTCAGTTAATCTCCAAAGGACAAATTTCTGGCCTTGACCTTGAGTATGCCCAGGATCCAGTAAATGAAGCCATTAGTCTACAGTGGTTCCTTCCTAGTTTGGATTATCTCAGGAACCAGCACCCACCGGAAGCTGTTTTTTTGTGCAACTGATATAATTAAAATCCTAATTTATAACTGTGTTAATTCTGAGATGGTTTGCAGTTAGAGTTCCAAGGTTTTTTGTCTTCCCTCCCTTCTTCTATCCCTTTACCCTCCCTTCCTCCTCTCTTGTCTCCCTCTCTCCCTCATTTTTTTCCCAGACATGGTCTCAGTATGTAACCCTAGATAGCCTGGAAGTCAATGTATAGCCAGGCGGTATTCAAGCGTGCAATAATCCTCCTGTCTCTACTCCTCAAGTGCTAGGATCACAAGTGTGCACCACCATCCCCAGCACATTTGAATTTCTTCTGCAGACAAGTCCCTGTTCCTGTCTCTGATGTGTAATATTGTCTCCTTGACAGGATCTAGAACCACTAGGGAGACAATCTGTGCGTTATCCGAGAGGAATTTTCTATATTGCGTTAACCGATGTACTAAGATTCATCTGAAAAGAAGGTGGTGCCATTCCATGGGCCGTTGTCCAGGGCTGCACACGAAGAAGGAAATGAGCCTCACACTCTTGCCAACACCCCTTCTCCAGCATGCGGCACTGTGCCCTCAGTGCAGAAAGGAAGTAAATCCTTCCCTTCTTAAGTCACAGCAACAAAAACAACTAATGAGCTATCTTTTGCACATTTTTCTTTTATGGAAGCCAGAGTGGGGCCTTCTTTTCCTTTAATGTTTTGTGAGAGTTGTTTGAGTACCTTTGTTTCACACACCCACACCCACACACCCTCACACCCCCACCCCCACACACCACGCCCCCATACACACAATCTATGACCTTCTGTGTGTCTTCCTCCCCTTAGCATATCTTCTCAGGTTCAACCACATCAGTGTGTCTCAGTCCGCCATGCCTCTTTGTGGCTGAGTGATGTTTGGTTATATGTTTCTACTGTAACTAATTTGTCTCTTGCTAGACATTCAGGTTGCTTCCATTTGGGGGAATCTTGTGAATCTTGCTATTGTGAATATATGTATATAAATATTTGAGTACTTGTTCTCAATTATCTTGGACATATATTTAGTCTGCGGCTTTATATTCTACCCTCTCAGTTGGTAACTATTTGTTTAACTAATCTTTTCTCATTCATTCATGTAGTTACTGGACAGTGTTAGCCACTTGCCAAATGCAAGGCACAGTGGAAAATACATAAGTAGTCTTTTTTTTCCTTTCTAGGTGCTTATGGGAGGAGATACTAAGGATTTAGAAGATTTTAGAGAAGTTCTGAGACAAAGTGCAAGCCGAAGTTAGGGCAGAGGGCTGGGAAGAGCCGTCAGTAAGGGACCCTGTGATGGGTGGACTTCAGAAAGGGGATGGGAACAACAGCCAAACCATCAACTGAAACAGGTTGGAGACTACATGGCAAGAACAGGGTCACAGAGTGGGCAGGATGAGCGTGGGAAGACTTTCCACGGGGGGTGAGGGGAGATGGTGGAATGTGTATTCAAGTGGTCAGTCAGGCAGAGAATGACTTGAGAGGGACAGTGTGAGGTGGGCACCAGAGCATGATGCTGCAGCAGGCATGGGGGCTAGCTCTGGCAAACAATTGGTACTTAAGAATTATTACTCTTGCCTGGCTAGTGGCATTTGCCTTTGATCCCAGCCCCCGGGAGGTAGAGGCAGCGGCAGGAAGACCTCTGAGTTTGGGGCCAGCATGGTTGACATAGTGCATTCCAGGACAGCCAGTGCTACACAATGAGACCCTGACTTTAAAAAAACAAAAAACAAAAAACAAAAAACAGTATTATCTTCTGTGTGGGATGTAGCACAGTTGTACAGTGCTTGCCTATTATACAGGAGGCCCTAGCTCAATCCCTAGTACCACAGACACAAAAACAGAATTTTTATTATAAATTATAACTAGCTTATTTTTGTTTGTTTTTGTTTTTGAAGTGGGTTTTATGCCATACTGCCTGGCCTTAAACTCAGTTTCTAGCCAAAGATGCCTTTGAGTCCTTCTGCCTTTACTTCCCAAACAAATGCCACTCTGCCCGGGTGCTTAAAGGTTAGAGAAAGTGATGGAGCCAGATGTAGAGGTGTGGTGGAGGCAGGGGTATAGGAGTTCAAGGTCAGCCTTGGTTTGAGGATTGTCTTCGCAACATGAGATCCTGTTTCAAACAAGATTAGAGGATTGTTTTTTTTGTTTTTGTTTTTTTTGTTTGTTTGTTTGTTTGTTTTTTGTTTTTTTTTTTTAAACGTGACCATTTTTCAAACGTAGTCCTTTTAGATGGGTGGGGGGAGTGTAGCTGGACAGCAGAATAGTAAGTGGTATAGCGGGCAGCCAGCCTCTAGCCAAGTGTACCCCCCACCCTGGGAAGTGGCACCAAGACAGAAAGATTGGGGCATTAGACTGACCTGAGCAATACTTCCAGAACCTTGGGTTGGAGGGAACCGATAGGGCCTAAACGAGAGTCAAACAGATTGCTATCATCCAATCAAATCGGCGGATCCGGACACCTCCTTTTGTTGTCGTAGCAACGAGACGCACAAGCTTTCTAGAGCGCCCGTGGAGGTTTTGGTTTGGGCCCAAGTCATGTCGCGACCGAAGGTAGGACTATCACCAATCTGATGATGTCGATTGTTCTTAGAGGAAAGGAAACCGCGGAGGGATTCAGAAGGGGAAGGTTGAGGGCAGTTATTAGGGAGAATAAAAAAAGAACACTCTGAACTTTCTTAGGACTGCAAGTCCCGACATGCCGTGCGCCACATATCCATGCTCCGCGAGAGCGCTGTACTGGCGGAATTTACTGAGTCTAGATTCTAAACTGAACCCAGCTATTTCTGTGACCCCTAGATACTTTCCTGACTTAGAGAAACCATCAGAGGTTCTTCATCACCCGTTTACCTGTCCGTCCATCCATCTATCCGTCCATCTATCCGTCCATCCATCCGTCCATCCATCCATCCATCCACCCAAAAAGCTCCGTTAGTGGCTTTTCCAAGCCCAGTGCTATCTAAACCTCAAATGAGACTGGAACATACAGGACAACTCTGATTTTAAGACCAGGAAAAATGAGATCTAAAGGAAAGGGAATCTCCTTAGGACCCAACATTCTGGCCACAACCTGCTTCTTGTGTTTCGACTTTTCAGAATGCCACCTCTGTTTCTTTCCCTCTCAGAACAAAAAGTGAGTCTGTCTACCAGTAAAGTGCCGTGAATTTCCTCATTTTACTAGGTTTCCTTATTCTGTCCAATGTTCTCTCTTTCCTTCTAGACTCCAGGGTCGAGTTCCTCCCTGGTATTGTACCCCAGTGCCAAGCACAGAGCTGGCTCACACTTATCACGATTGAGTGACTGCTGTTGATGAAGTTAGAGAAACTGAGGCACTCCTCTGACTCCTCTGTCTCTATGCCTTCATTAGTAAATCCTTCTCCTTTAACTTTGTGAATTTATATTGAACGGATTCCCTCCACCAACACTATGCTAAATCATCACGATTCTCTTCTTAACTGAAGTAACACTCTTTCAAGACACAGGCTGGGAGACATCTCACTATTACAATGTCATTAACAAAACCGAAACCAACATCTACTGGAGTAGCCCTGCCCATACAGCCTGTTTCCCTTTGATACTGAACGACTAAGGCAACCCCATCTTGTTCTGACTCCATTTTGTGTGTGCTTAGACAGTTCTCAGCCCTCTAAGCCTATCCCCCACAGAGGCCATGTCTGTCTTGGTAACACATTTGAGATTTTCATGACTTTGACCATGTGTGTTGGCATTTTGTCTAGGCTCCTCCCCATAGTTACCTAGCAACAGCCAGGTGTGTCTGACTCACTCCCCTCTATTCTCTCCCTCCCCCCCCTCACCTTCTTGCCTCTCACTCTGCCCTCTCACACCTTCCCCCTCTCTCATGGCCTACCTCTAGTCCTCTACTCTCTTTCTCTGCCTTTCTCTGTTTCTACTACCCTCTCAACTCCCCCTCCCCAGCGCCTCAGGGGGAAGGGATGCCTCAGCATAGGCCCATGGAGGCGCCCCCTTTCCCCACACCTGACTGCACATCCACCAAATATATCCCTTCTTTATTTTTATAAAACACAACAGCAAGGGTCCATGATTCACCCCAGAATGACACCCCAGCCTCAAATAGTACGTAAGTGCAAAGAGTGTTTTATTCTGCAGAAGTCCAGCATGCTGGGATCTACCATTACCATGATAGAGAATCAAGTGAACTCGCAGGCCAGATTTAAAGCACATTGGAATTCCAGGGTAGATGAGTTTTATCTTACTCTAGCTCTAGGCATTCTGGAACCATTATCAGGAATGAAGGCGCTCTCTCTCTCTCTCTCTCTCTCTCTCCCTCCCTCTCCCTCTCTCTCTTAGTAATTGACTTGCTTGGGCTTGCCTGGACTTACCCAGTTATTCGTCTTAGTCTTCTTTTGGGGGGGGTGTCTTTTTTTTTTTTTTTTTTTTTGAGACAGGGTTTCTCTGTGCAGCCCTGGCTATCCTGGAACTCCCTCTGTAGACCAGGCTGGCCTCGAACTCAGAAATCCGCCTGCCTCTGCCTCCCGTGTGCTGGGATTAAAGGCATGCATGCGCCACCACTGCCTGGCTAGGCTTAGTCTTCTTAACTGCCAGTTTGAAGCCTGTCATGGAATTAGCCCAGCCTTCTCACACAGTCCAGCTATATTAACCAAAATAAAGTAAACTAAAATAACTAGAAAAGATATAAGTCAAAACTTGGCATGTTCTGTCTAAAATAAGTACTATGCTCTTCCAGAAATGGGTGTTTTAAGGTTACTTTGACACTCATCTAACTTTAATGTAAATTATGGTCTTTGTGGATGTGGTGGTTTGAATGTGCTTGGTCCAGGGAGGGGCACTATTAGGAGGCGTGACCTTGTTGGGGAAAGAGTGTCTCTGTGGGGATGGAATCTGAGACCTCCTCCTAGGCGTGTGGGGGACAACCTTCTCCCCTTTGACTTTGAAATAAGATGCAGAACTCTCAGCTCCTCCCACCTCCCAAGCCACAACTGCCTGGATGCTGCCATGCTTCCTGCCTTTACGATAATGGACTGAACCTCTAAACCTGTAAGCCAGCCCTAATGAAATGTTGTTTTTTATAAGAGTTGCCTTGATCATGGTATCTCTTCACAACAATGGAAACCCTAACTAAGACAGAAGTTGGTACCAGGGACTGAGATATTGCTGTGTTAGTCCTGAGCATGCTTTTGTTTGAAAGAATGTGGGTTTCAGGATTTTGGACTTGGAAAGCAGTGGAATGCTTTAAGTGGGGTTTGATGGGCCATGGACCATCCTAGTAGGAATATGGTAGACTTTGTTGCTGAAGGTGATTTGAACCGTGGAAGCCTGGCTCTAGAGGTTTCAGAGGAAAAGAATTTTAGTATGTGGCCAAGAGACTGTTCTTGTGTTATTTTGGTGAAGAATGTGGCTGCTTTTTACCTGTGTCCGAAGAGTCTGCCTGAGGCTAAGGTGAAGTGAGTCAAAGTAATTGCACTGACAAAGGTCTCAAAGCATACCGGTTTAGACTCTGCACTGTGGTTTAGTCTCATGAAGAACGTTTTGATGAAGCGGAACACATTTAGAAAGAAAAAAGACAAAATGTGTAGTCCAAGCAATAAAAGGGCACCAGGGAGTGCAATGGAGCTGAATCCTGTGTTCAAGGAACAAACAGATTAAGAGACTGGTGGAGCAGGATCCCACCCAGCTAAGCTTATTGTTTAGTGTTTGCATCTGAACAAGGAATAGTCATATCATGTTAGGCATTATTACCTGGTGATTATTTTCATTTGGACTTTTAATCTGGAATGAACTACAATACAGGAATGGAGGGCACACTTGTGATCCAGATCTTGAAGTTGGAAGACACAGGCTTTTATCCAGGTCTTGAGGAGTAGTGGCCATGAGAAGCTTTGGCCCAGACACATCTTTAATCCCAGGAGACAGAGTTAAGCAGATCTCTGAGTTCAAGGCCAGACTGGGACAGAGTAAGTTCTAGGTGAAGAAAAGCTTAACTCCAGGCGTACACACCTTTGATCCCAGCATTCTGGAGACAGAGCCATGCAGTTCTCTGAGTTCCAGAACAGCCAAGCTTAGGCAGTGAAGGAGTTGGAAAACAGAAAACTGGTGATAATGTAATAGAACCGTGTTCTAGCCCCAGCCAGCAGCAGAACTCAGCAGCTTGGCTGAGACAAAAGTAGAAGGGACTACTGGGACAATTGATGCTGGTTAGCTAGAACAAAGAAATTAGTAATGATTAAGAAGAGACCAGTATCACTTAGGTGAAATCTGAGAAGTGTTTTCTGAGAGCACAAAGAAGCTGTGTTCCAGAGATAGCCAAGGTTGTACCTCGTGCTACAGCCTGACTTGGCAATAATGTCTAAGAATCACCTAGGTGGTACTGGTTTTGAAGGCATGAAGGGGTCATGGAGAGCAGCTGAGGCTTGGTGCTGTGAGAGGCCATGGAAGGCCACTGGTGAAGGTGCAGTCCCAGTTGCAGTTGACAGCCCAGGACTGAAGGGGTCATTCAAAGGATTTGAGGCTTGGCACCATGGAGATAGCCTATGAGAGGCTATTGATGAAGCCTAGTTGCAGCGGGATACCCCAGTGTATTGGAGGTGCCAGTACCATGGGATGATCACCAAGCGGCAGCAGTGGAGCGGATCAACCTGAGCTTAGAGTGCTATAGAGGGCAGAGCTGGAGATGTGATCCAAGCTCTTTGGATGAGTCCAGAAGATCATGTGTGGATCCCAGACATTGGAACAAGAAGCTGTAACATTGAAGCTGCCTTGGAGACCCCAAAATTTTTGAGATGCCAGAGCCATAGGATATCTCCCAAGGAATGCTGCTGACACGGAGTCAGCAAAGATGAAAAAGGAGTTGGAGATCTGAAGACTGCTTTGGCATCAGTCATGGAGATGCAGAGTTTGGAGTTTGCCCAGCTGGTTTTTGGTCTTGTTTGGTCCAGTTTTACTATCACATTTTAGAATGGTAATGCATATCCTGGACGATGATTGAGGTATGTTATCTGCTTTTGATTTTATAGGGATTACATGTAAGTGACTGAATGAATCTCTGAAAAAACTTTGGACTTAGGACTTTTAACATTGTTGAGATTGCTATAGACTATGGGGACTTTTGAAATTGGACTAAATGTATTTTTTATTATGCTATGGGTAGGTGTGGCCCCCTTAGCCTCATGTGTTTGAACAAGCCTATGGAGGCCGGCATGTATATTCTTGGCCCAGGAAGTGGCACTATTTGGAGGTGTGGCGTTGTTGAAGTAGGTGTGTCACTGTGGGCATAGATTTTAATATCCTTGTACTAGTTCTCTAGAAGTCTTTTCTTGGAGGTCTGCAGATGAAGATGTAGAACTCTGAGTTTCTCCTACACTGTGTCTGCCTGGATACTGCCACATTCCCGCCTTGATGATACTGGACTGAATCTCTGACCCTATAAGCCAGTCCCAATTAAATGTTGTCCTTATAAGAGTTGCCTTGGTCATGGTGTCTGTTCACAGCAGTAAAACCCTAACAAAGGCACCCGGGGAGATTGCTCAGTGGGTAGAGTGCTTTCTGTGAAAGAGGAGGGGCCCCTGTTAGAATGCCCAGAACCGAGATAAAGCTGGGCTTGGTAGTACACTCTGTAGTCCTCCTAGGAAGAGGTAGGAGGTGTGGGCAGGGGAATCTCTGGAAGCTTGAGTGTCAGCTTGCCTGGCATACAGGGCAGTGAACAACAAAAGACCCCATCTCAAATAAGATGGAAGGCAAGCACTGATGGTCAGGACTGTCCAGTGACCTCCATGTATGCAGCAAGGCCATGTGCTCTCTGCCTCTGCCGCCTCTGTCTCTGTCTCTGTGTCTCTGTCTCCTCTCTCTTACACACACACACACACACACACACACACACACACACACACACACACACACACAGCTCTTGTGATGTCAGGCAGAAATAAATGTAAAACATCTCTGAAGAACTAGAACATGACGACCGTGATGGGTGAATAACATAATTATCAGTGAAAGATGTTTTCAGTGAATTTCATAGTTTTTATAATTATGTAAGAAACTATACCTTAAGTAAAAAATGTTTAAATAAAACATTGTTCATGATAAATCCTTGAAAAACTAGGGAACAGCAGACCATTTACCCCTTTTGGTATAGGACAATTATAAGAACCTATAGTAACATCATTGCTTAAAACAAAATCTTACTACTTTTCTTTAAAAAAATTATATGAACGTGCTCCGTGATACATGTGTGGAGGTCAGAGGACAAGTTGCAGGAGTCCATTTTCTCTGTCCACCATGTGGGTCTCCAGGATTGAACTCAGATAGTCAGGGTGGGTTGCAAGCACCTCTACACACTGAGCCATCTTGCTGGCTTCAGCAGCATCACTTTTAAAAGTTGAAACAGGAAATGTCCCTTAAGGTCAGGCACAAGTTAAGGATGTTTGCATTGAATACTTTTAGTCAGCACTGTGTGAGGGTTTAGACACTACAGCTGAGCAACAAAAGTAAATAAAAGACATAGATATGGGTTTTTGGGGGATTGCAATATAGGCTAGATTAGACCAGATTAAAAATAAAGGCAGGTTTATTAGACGCTACTGGGCAGGTTCACAGGTCCGAAGGAACGTGGCTGGGGAAATTGTGCACCCAGGCTAAGAAAGGGGTGTTTTATAAGTCTTAGGCAAGGCTTGGTGTCCTGTCAGGTGGGAGCTGGGATTGTTTCCATGTATGGTCAAAAGCTGAGCCCCTGGGTGGGCACTCTTGGGTGAGTTTCCAGAAATGCAGATATAAGGGGTGATGACATGTTAGCCCAGAGTCTTCTCCGTAAGGGCGGGAGGGATTCACAAAAGGAGAGCAGTTAAGATTTCTCAGTTTATATGGGCGAGCAGGGGTACAGGGGTTCCAGCCAAATAATAGGTATCAACAATGAGGGAGTAAATCTGCCTTTGTTTATAGATAAGATGTATATACTTAGAGAATATGAGGGAATCCATACGCTCCCACATTGCTAGTTCAGCAAGGGTGCTGACTGCAGGTTACTACACATTAGTCAGTGTTGCTTCTGCTTGTACCCATTTCCAATGGAACAAGCTACCCAAGGTCTAGTGGCTTAGAAACCTTGTTACCTAACAGGCCTGGTGGTCAGAAATATGAAACTAGGTGTTGAGTTTACAGAAGCCATCTAGGAAAGACTATGGCCAGCAAGTGAGTTTCCTGGAGATGGCCCACCATTTTGCACGGCTACAGTGTGTACACTCTGGAGAGGTACAGCCCCAGAGACTTCATCCCAGAATTGCTTCTCACTGCTGATATGCCTTTCCTGCCACTATTACCTAGTCCAATGATGCCTGGGCATCAGCCCACCCTATCACTGGAGAGATAGCTCGGCAGTTAAGAGCACCGACTGCTCTTCCAGAGGTCCTGAGTTCAAATCCCAGCAACCACATGGTGGCTCACAACTATCTGTAATGGGATCTGATGCCCTCTTCTTGTGTGTCTGAAGACAGGTACAGTGGAGTCCTATACATAAAATAAATAAACCCTAAAAAAAATAGATACAAAATCTAGGTGTGGCAGCCTGCTCTTGTGATCCCAGCACTGGAGAGGTGGAGCCAGGAGGACCCCTGGGGCCCACTGGCTACTCAGTCTAGCTAAATTGATGAGCCCTAGGTTCATCTCGAGATACTGCCTCAAATAATACGGGAGACTGATTGAGAAAGACACCCAACTTTAACCTCTCTGGGCTTTACATGCATGCATACGTAAATGCCTGCTCATGTGCCTTCATGTATACACGTAGCATCAAAAATATATTTACAATAACTTCACAATATCAATTACCTGCAAATAAAATTAAATTAAAACTTATAAGGTTTCTATACCAAAAAAACCCCAAACAAACAAACAAACAAAAAAAACAGAAAACGTTTGATAAGAGATAAAATTGAATATTATAGAGCGACAAACCATATTCCTGGATGGGAAGAATAATCAAGCTTTGTGACGTCACCTCTTCCCATGAATGATCTACTCAGCATAATCCTAACAAGAATCCCAACACAACCTTAAATAAAAATTGTGAAGCAGATTCTAACATTTATGGTGGTAGGACCAGGGGTGTAGCTTAGTAGCAGAGCATGTGCTTAGCATGTGTGAGGCCCAGGGTTCAGTCGTAGCATCAAAAATAAAGTTTACAGTGCAGTACAAAAGACTGCTCATTGCAGAGAAACCTAAAATAAACAAAGGCAGAAAACCAAACTTGGAGGACTTAGCTATTGACTTCAGTATTTACTAGAAAGCCACAGTCCTCAAGACACTGCTCCTGTCCTGGTAGCTGTGGTTGTAGCCACTAAGGGGGAGGGGGAAAGTGGATCTGAAATTCAAGGCCTTAAGCTACAGTGTGAGTTTAAGGCAAACTTTGTCTCAAAAACAAAAAGTAAAAGAAAGCTGGGGCGGAAGGTTTCGAATGCAGCTCAGTTGTAGAGTGGTTCCCGAACACACACAAGGCCCTGGGTTCGAGCCCCAGTACCGAATACTTCTCATCCCAGAGTCTGAGAGCTGGGAGCAAGAGGATCAGAAGTTCAATGCCATCTTCAGCTACGTAGACAGTTTGAGTCTGAGGCTAGCCTGGGCTGTCAAAACAAAGCAAAGCAAAACAAACTCAAACAGCTTAGGCTGTGGCTCAGCACTGGAGGGCTTGTCTAGTGTAAGATGAACCCCACATTCAACTCCTGATGGCTTAAAAAAAAGTGCTGGTGACATAGGACAAATTGTATAGAACAGACGCTTGGCAGGCAAACTGCTTGCTGGACTAGCGTGAAGATTCTGGCATCTATGTAAAATCTGGGTGTGGGTGGCAAAGATGGCTCCATGGTTCTGTTGCCTGCCACTCAAACAAGAGGACCCAAGTTAGGGTCCCCAGAGTTCATGAAAATGCCCAGTAGGCATGGTGACTCACCTGTAGTTCCACTCCCAAAAGACAAGGCGGGATTCCCAGAGCAGGCCGGCTAGCCATGCTAACCACAGTAGCAGGCTCTGGGTTTGACTGAGAGACCCTGCCTCAGTGGCACAGTGGGGAAGGATGATTGGGGATGGTTCCTGACATCAACTTCAGGCCTCCACACACACACACAGACATATGAAGTCTAACACATACACGTGCTCACACACACACACACACATACACACACACACACACCTGAAAATGGCAAAACAAAATAAAAGCTGGGAATGATGTCCAAGTCTGTAACCCCATTTCTGGGGAGTAGGGAGACTGGCAGACCCCAGGGGCTCTCTAGCCAGTCAGGCTATCAGAAATGGTTAAGCTGTGTAGACTCTCCACCCATAGAAACAATATGATAATAAATGCATACTCTTCCAAGCCACTGCATCTGTGGTGGTGTGTTAAAGGGCGACAGAAAATCCCACTCACTCAGATGTCCTCCCGAACAGGGTACAGTTTGCTCAGGGACTGATCCTACCAGGAGGCAGCAGAGGGGGCAGTCTCCTTGGAACTTGATTCAAGCCAAACAAGGCCCTATCAATAGAGGATTGGGTAGGTCTTTGTCAGGGGTTGGGGTGGGGGATGTGAAGAAATCGCTCTGAGAAATGGGCGCCATGCCTTCCTAGATCCTGTGTACTATCAACACTCAAAAGTTAGAATGGAAAAGTCCAGGCCTTCGTAGGGAGCTGGAGGGGTTCTCAAGCTGGGCTTTGAGTTAACATTTGAAGTGCTGGTGAGCGGGCCTTCATGTAGTGATCTTGCCTGTGGTGGAATTCTTCAGTGATGGAGAATTCATTCCTTGCTAAGCAGGTAAGCTCTGCCCTGATTCCTGGGCAGAGATGATGACGTTTATGCCTGAGGCCCTCCACCCACTGAGCGTGGTGGTTTCAGTAGCTCACTCACTGAGAAGGTTGAGCAGGAAGGTATGTGAGTGTGCAAAACCAGTTACATCACTTTTCTTTTCTCCCTACAGAATCAAAGTTCCAAGAGCCATGGAGTGACAAAAGGAAAAGAGCGGTGCGTGACCTCACCCACTCCATACAAACAGGACTGGCCCTCCTCTCCTCCCTCTCCCTCCCCACTTCCTTCTATCTCCCTTTGTGGCCCAGTCTGACCTTGAACCCACAATGATGCTTCACAACACCTGGTCATCTCTCCATTATTTAGTTCAATAATTATGATTATAACCTTAGTGACCTTATGAAACAGTTGTTGAAAGGCTGTTGCTAGTCAGGCCTTGGACCACCCCACCCCGCCCTTTGTACTATGTCATCAAATCCTTACCACCATCCTTGAGGTGGATCCTGCTAATGTGTCCTCTGTTCAGATGGAGAAAACTGGAAACTCAGAGAAGCCAAGTGCCTCGCTGGGAATCCTGCAGTTGTGGAGTGTGGCTGGTTGGACTCAGGAACTACTATCTGGTCTTATTAGTCCTGTGAACCCAAGGCTTGCAGTGTATACAGATACCCCCCCCCCCCCACACACACACACACTCTGTATCCATAACAGCTTGGGCTCCACACTGAGCACCTACTAGTCTGCCCTAAACACAACCCACCTGGACCAATCGGGAGAACAATGCTCATTACTGGAGATTTTTCTGAGTGTGGAGGAGACACATTGTATACATTGTAGCCAGTGTTTTATCTTTACTGTCCACCGAGGTTCCTCGGGCTGGACCCCCAGTGAGCAGGTGTGGTGATTTTCTCTCAGGGCTGCTGCAGCCTCTCTCTCTCTCTCTCTCTCTCTCTCTCTCTCTCTCTCTCTCTCTTTCTCTCTCTCTCTCTCTCTCTCTCTCTGTCTCTGTGTGTGTGTTTGGTTCTATCTCATCAGTGCCAAGTCTCTGGCTCTTACAGGCAGATCTATATCTTGACCCTGAACTTGCATACTGACCCTAACAAAACTAAGAACCCTTCAGTCAATAGGACCCACCCACCTATTTGTGTCAGGGTACTTGCCAATGAGAAGTAACACCATGGCCAATCAGCAAATTGCATTTCCTTCCCCCATAAGACAAATCAGCAAGAGTGCTGCTACAGAGGTTTGATGCCAGAGCTTCATGACTGTGTTGGGTCTACTGAAGCTGAGGCAGGACTGGGAGTGCCTATCTCAAAAAACAAAACAAACAAACATCCAAGAGAACAATAACAACAAAGACAGGAATAGGTGTTGGAGTGGAGGGTTCCGGGCACACCCCTTATCTTTTTTTCCCCAGAAACCCAGCCTTATCTTATTGATCGTAACCACGCCATAAGGCCATCCTTACAGCTCAGGAGCTAGGGATGTGAGCTACCTGTTGGTGTCATTTCTCCCTGCACCCTGCTTTTGTGGCAGAAAATTACATTTTCAAAAAACACAGTGAAAATACACTTCCAGGCTGTCCCAGGTCATCCCAGGCCATCCCCTAGAAGAGCCTAGACATGTGGATTAGCTGGTTCCCTGTGAAAGCCTTGGGCGAGTCCCCCAGAATCACAGGCCAAGATAAAGACCCAGAGAGAGCATGGTTTGAGGAAGCACCAGGAAGTGAGGGGAGCAGGCGACTACAGGGAGGGGAGTGGTGTGGCTGAGGCCACCTGCCCAGAGTGTAGACCCTGAGACAGAGCTGGAGTCAGCCTCCAAATCCAGGCACTGGCTGTGTGCTGGTCAGAGAGGGAGGCTCCCTCCTTGCTGCCTCAGATCTGCTCTGAGCCTAAGTGACCCCTGGGGAAAGGTCCAGGTGCTGAGGGGGAAGGCCCCGGGGTTGGCAGAGGTGGAGGATGCTCAAGGGATGTAGGCCTGCTCCCACAGGGCTGTTTCTATAGCAAACGTCAGCCATCGACCCCTGACAGAGGTCCTGGGCATGTTTCTGAGAACACACCTAGGTGCATACTGGGCTAAAGCACTAAATTTGGGGTCTTTGCAGGCTCAGTTTTAATAGATCTGACCTGTGAGTTCCTCCTAGTGTTGAGGGACTTGCTTGTTTCCTATGTACAACATATAGCCAGTGGTTTCTTTGTTGTTGATGGTTTTGGTTTTGTTTGGTTCTTTGATTGGCTGGTTTGTTTTTCGAGACAGGGTTTCTCTGTGTAGCCCAAGCTGTCCTGGAATTTGCTCTGTAGACTAGGCTGACCTAGAACTCATGGAGGTCTGCCTGCCTCTGCCTTTGGGGTACTGGTATTAAAGGTGTGTGCCACCACCACCATCAGCTTGCTGGTAGTTCTAATAGGCCCAATCCCTGCCCATTTACCCTCCCATTGTAACAAGGCCCCAGACTTTAGTAGGCCCCCAGACCTTAGCACAACTGACTCCATGTTGGAAATGCCACTCGGCCTGTATAACTTAGCACGTAGACAGCACCACCTGCCAAAAATGAAAACAAAGACCTAATCCATCAAAGTCCATAGTTCTGGGAAAGTCTGTAAATGTTCTAACCTTGTTTTTGGCTTCTGTGGGTATTTCTATGTAGCCCCTGCTCTGGCTTTCATGGAACTCACTTTATAGACCAGGCTGGCTCAAACTCAGAGATCTCCCAGCCTCTGTCTCTCAAGTGCTAGAATCAAAGGCACGCCTAAATTTTTTTTTTTTTTTTTTTTTGTTCAATCTGTTTTTCTGCTAAAGGGTTAGAAGAAAATCTATCTCATAAAGATAAGTAGCTGGGAAAGGGAAGACCATGTCCCCTGAAGGAGAGCTGGGAACTCCCAGGAACATCATGCCCCGTGACCCTAGGGGATCAAAATATGCATCTGTTATGGTTTGTCTATCTGTCCATCTGCCCCCACTCCCCAAAACTGGAATTTTAATCCCCAAAGTCCAGTGTTGATATTAATTTGGTTATTTAGAGGTTGACTAGCTGGAATGCCTTTTCTGCTTTAGTTGATAGGATCATGTGATTTTTCCTCTTGAGTCTGTTACTGTGATAAATTATATCAATTAGACTTCTAACACTGAGCCAGCTTTACCTACTGGAAATACGCCACTTGGTTATGAGGTATAATTCTTTTTTGTATTGTTAAATTTCCTTTGTCTAGTGTATGTTTATGAACATGTGTGCCCTCCTGTATGTGTGGTGATGGAGATATACCCAGGCTCTCACACATGCTAAGCAAGAGCTCTGCTGCTAGCCACACCCCCGCCCCTAGCCTGTAGCTTTGTTTTTATGTTAACTGAATTTCACTATCAGATTACACTAGCGTCACAGATGGAAGCTCTCTCCCCTCTTCCTTTTTTTCTGGAAGAGAGTATGTAAAACAGAGTGGCATCCTCAGACATCTTAGGGTATTAATTCTCCAGTGGAACCCTGTGGGTCCAGGTACATCTTTTGGGGGTATTTTCACATAATAGATTTGATTTCTCTAGGAACACGGCTACTCAACTGTGTATCACACCAAGAGAGCTGTGTCATCTCAGCTGTCACACTTGAGTCTTTGGAGGTGCTAGCATGCTCTGTGGTCTTGCGGTCTGCAGGGTCTATAGTAACACCCATTTTATCCCACCCATGGTAATAGTGTCTTCTCTGTGTCGGTATTGCTGATAGATTTGTCAACTTTATTGGTCTTTCAAGAACTTCAGTTTTATTGATTTCATCAATTGTTTTCACTGCTATTGGTTGATAATTGCCCACCTTAAACATCAGCCCAGATTGGGATATAGGATATAGTATGATATATCCCCACGCCTACATATAGGGAAGCTCAGGTTTCCCTGACCCTAGGCCCCCTAGGGAGGTGACTTCAGCCTTGTATTCCTCTTCCTCTGCACCATCCAGCCACAAAGCCAGTGTTGGATACATTGATGTAACCTCATGAGAAGTGAGGGCTCGCCACTTGACCTTTGCCAGCACCTGTGGAGGTAGACAACAGGTGTTCACAGGGGTTTCACCAGAGTGGAACCATTACTATATATTCTGCTGTGGGAAGCTGTTCTGTCTTGGGCTTCCCTAGGCTGGAGAAAGCAGGCTTCTTTAAGTTGCTTAGGGTCCATGCCTGTTAGTATCTTGGGATGTCCATTGGCTGGCTTTATTTCCACATCTGGGACAAAGAGAGGCAGGAAGGGCGCCAGGGATGTCATAGTTGCTATCCCTTGGGTCTGGGTCTCTAGCTAGCTCCATTGTATACCATTCAGTCTTCTTACATTTGTTTTATAAGTACTGTTTTGGGTTTTTAGTTGCATTGTAGGAGGAATAAGGAAAAGTGCATCTATTCTGTCTCCCCAGCCGAATGCCAGGGAAGGGGATCAGCAAACGCTTACCTTGTGATCTAAGAATTGAGTCACAGTAAACATGAGGCAGCTGACCTTGCCTAGCACATAGTAGGGACTGGAGAAATGTTAGCTTTAGCATCTTATTTTAGGCTGGCCTCAAACTATGTAGCCAAAGGTGACCTTCAACTGACCCTCCTGCCTCCCAAGTACTAGGGTCGCAAGTATGAGCCACCATGCCTGGCTTACTATTTTTCTTATTTATTGTATTGCATGGGTGTTTTGTCTACATGCAAATCTGTGCACCCTGTGCATGCCTGGCACCCACAGAGGCCAGAAGAGGACACTGGAATCCCCTGGAACAGGAGTTAAAGATGATTGTGAGCTGCCATGTGGGTGCTGGGAGTCAAACCTCTGTCCTTTAGAACAGCCAGTGCTCTTAATCACTGAGCCACATCTCCAGCCACATTATTATTGTTGTTGTTTTGAGACAAAGTCACTTTGTGGTCTAGGCTGATATCCACGTGGCCTTGAATCATGGCATTCTTCCTGTCTCAGCCTCCTGGATTACAAGCATGCAGTATCTGCTTAGTTTGTTATTTGTCATTGCCTCACAGATGCTAAGATTCTCAACTTGGCTGCTCTAAGTATTGGCAGGCAGTGGTACCAAGCACTTCTGGCTATGTCATCTGCACGTGGATCCTGGCTTTTCTTCCTCCATTTTGTCCTGATCCTTGCAGACATCCTAGGAAAGTCACTGAGCATAGTTTTTGCTGTCCTATCTTGCAGAGAGCAGAGAACGTTAATCCGGTTCAAGACCACACTCATGAACACGCTCATGGACGTTCTGCGCCACAGGCCGGGATGGGTGGAAGTAAAAGAGTAAGATGCCCCTCTCCTTCCCCGCTCAGCCCCTCTCCTCCCTCCTCTCCTCCCTTCTTCTCTTTGTTTCTCAGGTCTTGGTCTCATTTTGTTTTTCTCTCAGTTCCCCTTGCTAGCTTCTGGAATTTGCCCTAAAGCAGATATGAGGGGGGGTTTCGGGGGTCGGGGGTGTTTCACACCACTGTGTGTTGCATGCATTGCTGACATCATTGCTATTGCATTTAAGCCCTATAAGCATCTAGCCTGATGTGATGCCTTTCCTGGTGCTAGCCAATTGTTTGAGACCCTATAGCATGTGTGATGGTTATATTAATTGTCAACTATACTATAGATTCTGTAGGGACAAGCTACCAGGATGTTTGTGAAGGAGTCTGTAGATTAGGCTACTCAAGATAGGAAGACCCATCTTTGCAGTAGGCAGTGCCAGGCCATGTGCAGGGGAGGGGGGAGTGTCCCAGGTTGAATTTGAAGTGGGGAAAGAGCTGGGCCCCAGCATCCAGGGCTTCCGGCTTCCTGACTGTGGAGGCAATTGACCAACTACCACATGCTCCTGCCACTCTGATGGGCTGTATCCCCTCCAACTGCAAGGCAGAATACACCCTCCCTCCCTCCCTCCCTCCCTCCCTCCCTCCCTCCCTCCCTCCCTTCCTTCCTTCCTTCCTTCCTTCATTGCTTGTCCAATATTTTGGGCACAGCAACGAGACAACTAACACAGCATGCAAGTGTGCCTGTAGGAGGCAGCCAGGTTTGGGTGATTTCTGCCCACTCATTGTCTCCTGGTTCTCAGCAGAAATGAGAGATGCATCCTGCTGGCTGGAGCTCACCAGGGACCAGCCAGGCCAAGGACTGCTCTTCCCCTGCCACTAATTAGTCTGTGGCCCAGAGAGAGTGACCTGACTGGCTTGGCCTGCATTTCTTTTGTGCTAGGCTCTGGGGACAGTGACAGAGACAATAATACATTGGCACATGACATTAGGTACAGTTACCGAGGCTTGGATATATGTCACAGAAACACACAGGAGGCTTTGACCGGTGGAAATTTCTGGATCTGAAAATCCAGAGATGGTAGAGCCCCCCGCCCCAACCCCCACAATGTGGGGCCCACTCCCTTCCATCTTTCCATCCCGCTTCCTCGTGAGTGAAGCCTCATCCTTGTGACCTGAGGTGGAACTTCAGCATTGTCTTCAAATAGCAGTGGCAAGATGAGGCGAAATAAGTAAGTCTGCCCCTCACAGTGTTTTTGGTAGGACTTAGTCATTCGACACACACCTCACTGCAAGGAAATCTGGAGAACATGCATCACATGTTCCCAGGTAAATTCAGGGAGTTCTAGCTGGGTGTGGTGGTGCATGCCTTTATTGCAGTGCTTGGGTGTCAGAGGCAGGCAAATCTCAGTGAGTTCAAGGCCAGCCTGGTCTCATAGCAACAGTCACAGTTACATGGTAAGGTTCTGCAAAGAGCATGCATTTGAGGGATAAGGGGCCCAATAGCCAACCATGCCAAGGCATCCAGCAAGCAATTCATTGTGTCCCGGTCACTAAGCCACCTAGGCACCCTGAAGCATTTAACACCAACTGTCTCTTAGCCACACCACAAATCTTCCACCCCAAATCTTCCAGGCAAGTGCCATTATGATCCCCATCACAGTAATGGGAAACCAGGGCACAGAGTAATGGAAATGCCATCTTGAGAGTGCTCTGCATAGGAAGCCATGCAGCAGGATGTGTGACAAGTGCTGCCTGCAGAATTGGCTCATCCCCACCCAGTCCTAGCAGCCTTTCCATGAGCAGGGGAGGAAGTGAGCAAGCGCTCTGAATCCCAGAGCTTCAGTCCAGCAGGAAGATGGACTCTAACTGAATCAGCCCCACTGGACACAGGCTGCATCCAGGCGGTCCTGTCATTATTAATGCTAGTGAGCTGATGATGGCAGCTGCCCTGCTTTGCTTGATCATCTCTCGATCATCTTGGGAACAGAGTGGACTTTCCCTCCCTGGAGCCAGGACTCTGGAAGATGAGATAGGAGGTTAGGGGGACAAGCTAAAGAAGGGGGAGGGGCTGGAGGGAGGTATAGAGAAAAAGATACTGTTTCCCCTTGCCCTGTGTCCTTGGGTCCTTCCCTGACTCTCCCAGCCTCTGTTCTTCAATCTGGCAGCAGGGGATCTGAGGCTGACACTGTGGGAGTCACCCTCAATGCCTGATCCTCCACTGGCTGTCTCAGGAGCTGTCAAATCAGGACAAGCTCGCAGGTCAGGGCCTCTCCACCTCTTTATTCCCTGTGAACTCATAGCCTCATCCTTGAGGACTTGTATTTTCAAACAGAATTAGGTCTTGGTTAGGACCTTTCAGGTCAGAGTTTAGAGCAAAAGCAGCCAAACATGTCCCTTCCCCTGCTCCCTGCTGAGAAAGCCAGTGTGACCACCCGAGTTGCAGGAGTCGCCCAGGGAGCAGGGCAGTCATCAGGATAAACAGTGGCTCCATGGAATGACCACGAAGATGATGTGGGCATGAGTGAACTTGCGGACTCGGATAGATCCCCGTCCAGGCTGCCCTGTGAGCCTTAGCTCTGCTGGGTCTTACTTAGCTCTTCTTCAGCTCTGACATCTCAGCTTCCTCTATGGCTTCCTTCACATCCTTGAGCCCTTTCCAACCCCAGGGCCCCATCCTGCTCCAGCCCTCTCCCACTGCCTCTGACCCTGCCACCCTCTTCACTCTCCAGACCTCAGCTGAGAGTCACTCAAAGGGTCCTTCAACTCCCTAACCTCATGACTGCTTTGCTCTGAAATGCAGCTCACAGTACCTCTCTGCTTGTTGCTAATCAAGCTTACTGGAGTGTTGGCAACATCTGGCCAGGTGTTTTGTCATCTCACTCCCACTGCCTCTCACTGGCACCCTGGAGACAGCCTCCACATATCCTCAGTCATTCAGTCAATACACAGACCCCAGGGCATGCTGGGAATGAAGCGCTGGTCACTGCCTGTTCACATCCTTGTGTTTCTGAAACCCACTGCTATCTTCTAGTGGACACACCCTCAGGAGACAGTTCTAGAGCAGCTGACCGTCCCTGAGCCCAGTGCAGACACAGCAGTGACAGTTCACAATGAAAGGTCTACTGGCCACCTTTTGCCATGGCCTCCTTTATCACCCCCTTTCTTATTGAAAAGTATTTTCATCTGCCAGAAGATAAACCCTTTTTAAAACAATACAATGCTAGCTGGGCTCTGTGAGTTTAAGGCCAGCCTGGTCTACTTAAGTGAGACCCTGTCTCACAACAACAACAGATTCCACACCTTTATTTTTCTCTCATAGCCCAGGTTGTCTTCAGCCTATGTAGACCAGGATAACCTTGTGTAGTCCTCCCCACTGTCCTCCAGCCCCCACCCTGGACTTTCGTCTGTTCTACTCAACCTCATAGAGATGGGGCTGGACAATGTGCCTCTCCTCTGTTTTCCCTTCTCGCCTTTTCCTCCCTCTCTTTCCTCCTTCCCACTTTCCCTTCCTCCCTTTTCTCTCTCTCCTTCCCTCCCTCCCTCCTTTCCTTTTTGTCCCTCCCTCTCTGCCTTCCTGGGTCAGTGTCTTGCTAGTAGCACTGTGTAAACCCATTGTGGCATGCTAGCCTGATATTCACTATATAGCCCAGGCTAGCCTTAAACTTGTAGCAGTCCTCCAGAGTGCTGGCGTTTGTAGGTATGAGCCACCTTGCCCAGTTTGTTCCAAAGGTGCAGCCATGTTGAACATGTATTCATTTGTATCAGTACCTTGTCCCCCATTCCACTGCTGGAGGTGGGACCCAGGACTTCATGCAGTCTAGACAGCACGTGAGGCCATTAATGCCCCTCCTGCTTTTTTTGGCTGAATAATATTCCATTTCATGGGTGTACCACATTCTCCTTATCTGTTCATCAGCAGATGGACCGTTTCCATGCTAGGACTGTTTGTTATAAATAAAGTCTGAACATTCACGTACAAGTTTGGAGTATATATGCTTTTATTTCTCCTGGGAGAAACACCTACAAGTAAAATTGTTGGGTCTCATGGCAACTTTGCATTTAAATCCTTGAGGAAGTGTTAGAATCCTCTGACGTGGCTTCTCCATTTTGTTTCCAGCAGCGGTGTATGTCATCCCAGTATTTCCACATCCTTGTCAATGCTCATTACTATCCATTAAAAAAATTGATATCCAGGAACATGTCCCCTGGGAAGTAGTTTTAGTTAGGGTTTCACTGCTGTGAGCAGACACCATGACCGACTCTTACAAAGGACAACAGTTAATGGGGCTGCTTACAGGTTCAGAGGGTCAGTTCATTATCATCACGGCAGTGTCCTGGCAGGCATGGTGCAGGAGGAGCTGAGAGTTGTGCATCTTGATCTGACTGTAGCCTCACGCCTAGGAGGAGGGTCGCAAAGCCCAACCCCACAGTGACACACTTTCTCCAACAAGGCCACACCTCCTAATAGTGCCCCTCCCTGGGCCAAGCATATTCAAAGCACTGTGATATCATTGTGGGTTTTCTTCTTTTGGTGATTAAGGACAACATATTTTCCTGTGCATGTAGGTCATAGGTAAATCTTTACAGAAACATCCATAAAACCCCTTGGCCTGTTTAAAAAGAAACTCAGAACACAATTTGAAAGTGGAAAATTTTTATTTAATTTTTTAAAACTAGCATCCAAAATAGTAAGTTTCCACATGGACTGCAGCCCCACATACACATGGGGCATTTTGTCATTTCCTCATTCCTTGTCTCAGTTCTCCATCTTGCTGGCCCTCCTCTCCTAAGCCCATCCCTTTCTGCTTTTCTGACCTACGGGGACGGTGATCCCTGGCAGTCCCTCTCCATCCCACGGGCCATTATATCCTAGCAGTGTGATTTATTTGAGATTGTCCGGGGATGTGGCTATTAAACTTTGAAAAAATCATTTGGAGCTTGGTGGAAGGACAGGGCCCACATGCTGAGACATCCCTACACAATGTCCTCTGCAAGAGACAGAGGAATTCCTCAAACCCCACACTGCACCCCCGAAGGCCCAGCTCCTGTGCATGGTTAGCATCCAGGGGATGCTACATCCAGCGGCTGGGAGGAGCTGAGAAACAATCTAAATCCTTGGTTTTGGGAAACTTCTAACACCCAGTGGACCTCGTTGGCCATTGTTCCCCTTGCTCTATAGAAATCTCAGCATTTAGCCAGCAACTCCCGCAGGCAGGTCAGGATTTGCAGTAGCCACAGTGGAGTAGCTTGGCCCTGGGATGCTGGCGCATCAGCTGGGAAGCATCCATGTGAAGGTCAGTGCGTGTGAGCAGCCAGCTGCTGTCAGTTTTGCTCACACCTTAGGAACTCATTTGTGCCATCTACCACAGAAGGGTTTCATGGCTTCTCCCTGTCCTTGTAGCCTGGAGCCCCTGGGGTGAAAGAGACAGTTGGGACTATGGCGTCCTTCCTGACTTGGTCAAAGTCAGGCCTGGTTTGTTCATCACTCCAGGTAGCTACTCCTTATCACAGTTTGTTTTGACTTCAGATCCCTCCAGGTGTTTCTCAAAACTCAGTATTTGACCACAATAGAAACAAAAAGAGAAAGAGCATGGGGGGAGTATTTAGTTGAATTTCCATTGTTTTGGCAAAATGTCTTCTAAGATAAATTAATTTAAAAATGGGAAAGAATTCCAGGAGCAGTGGCACACACCTTTGATCCCAGCACTAGGGGGCTGGAGGTAAATGGGTCTCTGTGGGTTCAAGGCCAGCCAGGGCTATATAGTGAGACCCTGTTTTGAAAACAACAACAACAACAAATGAACAAACAAACAAAAAAACCAAACCAAAACAAAACAAAACAAAAAAGCCCCAAAGGCTTCTTTGGTTGGGGAGGCCTCAGCCCATGATCAGTTGGCCCTCTCCTCTTAGGCCTATAGTGAGGCTGAAAGCATGATGGGACCTCATGGTAGCCAGGAAGAAAACCAGAGCCAAACGCCAGGGAGGAGCTGAGGGCCAGACCAATATCCCATTCCCGTTCACGCCCCTAATGAACTAACAGGCTTCTTCTGGGCACCACCTTCAAAGGCTCTGCCATCTCCCAGTATTAACACAGACTGGTGACAAAACTGTCAACACCCCAGCTTTAGGGGGGACAATGAAAATTCAAATTAAAGTAGCAAGGCAGGGGCAGAGGCAGCAGTGAGTACCCTTGGAGCAGCTGCCGGAATGTTTAAGCAGGGAGCGCCCTGCACCTTAGGAAGTGAGAGACTGGAGCAGGTGTGACTAGTCTGGTGAGAAGTACCAGAAGGCACTCTGGGCTCTGGATGGCGGCATCTGCTGGTGCCTCAGGGAAGCTAGCCACTGTGGCCAGCATTCCCCTCCACTCACTCACTCAGATGGTTGTGTGCTGTGAGACCCCAGCAGCGCCTCAATCCTCAGGTCTGACCCTTGTCTCCCTCACCACAGTGAAGGTGAATGGGATTTCTATTGGTGTGACGTCAGCTGGCTGCGTGAGAACTTTGACCACACCTACATGGATGAGCACGTGCGGATCAGCCACTTCCGGAACCACTACGAGGTGAGCCTCCAGGCCCGTGAAGTGAGAATGGTTCTGGGCCATTGGGCTATCCTTTGGACTGTTCCTGCTACTCTGAGGGTCTGAGAGTAGAGACTGGTACCAAGAGCTGGGTAGGAAGACCAGCAAGATGGCACAGCAGATAAAAGGCTTTTGTGACCAAGTCTGAGGATCTGAGCTTGATCCCCAAGACCCATATAGTAGAAGGAGAGACCAACTTCCAGAAGTTGCCCTCTGACCTTTTATATTAGTGGCTTTGTCGATTAAATAACACCAATACTGGAAAAGGACTCAAAGCAAGCTATGCTTATCAGCAAGTGTTAGAGCTCTCGAGACAGAGAGGGGCCCAGAGCTGGGTATTGCTGACTCTAAGAGGGTCTGGGCCTTTTCTAGGGTTCAGGTATTCCCATCTTGGTAATTCTCCCTACTCTTTCATTGGTCTTTTGTTTGTTTGTTTTATTTTTTGAGACAGAGTCTAAGTAGCCCTGGCTGTCCTAGAATTCACTATGCAGCCCAGGCTGGCCTTGAACTCACAGAGATCCACCTGCCTCTGGGATTAAAGGTATGAGCCACTATGCCTAGGCCTTCTATTGGTTTTAAGGTGTCCACGTGTCCCTTCCCTTGTGGGGATTGGATTGTCATTTATGTCCACAAAAGTAGAAATGGTAGAAACAGGACCCCTGGCCTGGGCTCATGAGTAGGGAAGTGACTATGAACAGGCCTTTTGCTGGTTGACTAGGGTCAGAATGGCCCCAACACTCTTTCCCTCTGTGATGGGGGGGGGTACTCATTGCTGAGGACAAAAGCTCAGAAAGGGGTCATCATGTTCCCTTTCTCTTATTTGAACCCCTTCCCTGCATAAATAAATGTAATTAAAAAATTTTTTTTTCTAAATAGAGTGGGCAGGGCAGGGAGCAGGAGGGTTACCATCTTCCCTGTCCCCTGCTGCCTAGCTTACCAGGAAAAACTACATGGTAAAGAACCTGAAGCGCTTCCGGAAGCAGCTGGAGCGGGAGGCAGGAAAGACTGAGGCCGCCAAGTGTGACTTCTTCCCCAAAACCTTTGAGATGCCCTGCGAGTACCATCTGTTTGTGGAGGAGTTTCGCAAGAACCCCGGGATCACCTGGATCATGAAGCCTGTGAGTGACTGCAGGGAGAGTCCCAGGAAGGCCCAGCATCAAAACTGAACCCCTTGTGTCTGTTGGAGGTTTCATGAAAAAGAAGCAATTCTGTGTTGGAACTATGCCATACATGTCCTGGGCAGAGAGCCTGGTGTGGGGCATTCCCCACAACCCTCCCCACCTCCCGCAGCCCCACCATACACAAACCCTGAGGCTCCTGCTCCCATAGAGAACCCTGGGCCACTTCAGGAAAGTGCCCTCACAGGATCACCCTCAGGAGTCCGCAGCTGGACACCTGGGGAGTCCTGTCCCAGATTCTCCTGCAGAGTTCCAAGCTGGGGAGTCCTGTCCCAGGTTCTCCTGCAGAGTTCCACGCTGGGGAGTCCTGTCCCAGGTTCTCCTGCAGAGTTCCACGCTGGGGAGTCCTGTCCCAGGTTCTCCTGCAGAGTTCCAAGCTGCACGGGGTTTGGGAACAACTGCATTCCAGTCTTTTAATTTTAGAGAAAAATTTTAGATTTATTTTGATTTTATGTGTATGCATGCTTTGCCTGAATGTGTGTTTGTGTACCACTGGAACTGGAGTCACAGACAGTTGTGAGCTGCTATGTGAGTGTTGGGAATTGAACCTTGGTCATCTGGAAGAGAAGTCAGTGCTCTTAATCTTTGAGCCATCTCTCCGGTGTATATTCTTAGGATATCCCCGCATGAATTAGAACAGACTGCTCGGGCCCACCTGATCTGCTCAGTGACTCTGCCTTTGAACACACTCCTGGGTAAGGCATGTGCACACTCAGGTTTGCTTATTTTGTTTTGACTTTTGAGACAGAGTCTATGTATTCCTGTCTTGTAGCTCTCTATATAGCTGTCTTGGAACTCACTATGCAGACCAGGCTGGACTCAAACTCAGAGCAATCCATTTGCTTCTGCCTCCTGAGTGCTAGGATTAAAGGTGTGCAGCATTACACCCAGCCACACAGGCTTGTGAAACTGACCAGAACTTCCTGGGGCAGTGTAAAAGGAAGATGCTTCCTGAACTCTTGGAAATGATAAGAGAAATGGCCGCTGTTAAGTATCTAACTCCAAGTCTTTCATCTAACCTGTGTGCTTTGTATCCAACATACACAGCGTCAGAGAAATCAAGTCCCATGACAGACCTGGGTCAGTACTGTCCCAGCTTACAGATGAAGCAGGTGGGCCTTAGCTCGAGGTCACAGAACTCACAGGTAGCAGATAAAGAATTAGAATTCAGGCTTAAGAGGCAGAGGTAGGAGAAATGTTACAAGTTTAAGGCCAGCCTAAGCTACACAGTGAGTTCCAGGACAGCGTGGGCCATAGAGTGAGACCTTATCTCAAAAAAAGAAAAAGAAAATAAAACCCAGGCACCTGTTCTCATTTCCCAGACAGCGTGCCTCAGCTGTAGGACACACACACACACACACACACACACACACACACACTACCCACAGAGCCAAGGTTCCGCCTCTTAATCACAGCTGTGTTGGTATTACCACCAACAAAAGCAGTGGGCTGGGAAAGGGAGCGACTTAATGTGCAATTGCTGGTTCCCAACTAGCAGACCGTGCCACTTGATGCAGCTGGGGCTGCCTGTAGCTCTCTGCTCAGCCTCTTCTCCCTGCTGCCACCAGATTGCCTCACCAGCCTGTTCGGGACTCAGGGAAAGAACCAGGAGCCTGGGAGCCGCCTTCCTGGGGGACAGTGTGCACCAGTGTGGTTTCCTCTGTACTGCCTTGCCCAAGTCCGTCCCCCTCCAGCCACCTGTGCTACGTGGCTACATCTCCATAAGCCAAGCCCCACCCCTCAGCTGCCTGCAGAAGGCTGTGCCCTGTCACCCTACCCTCACCCTACCCTCACCCTCATCCCAGTACAGGTCTGTAGACTCTTGGGGCCCTAGGACCATCCAGCTCTCAGCTTTACTCTCTTAGGGATAAGAATAGACCTTTGTCCACTAGGCACAGTAGCACACTTGGGAGGTAGAGGCAGGAGGATCAGGAATCCAAAGTCATCCTTGGCTACAGAGTGAGGCTTGAGTTTTATTCTTAGCACCCCAGTAAGAACCAGATGTGGTGGCCTGTGCCAACAACACCTAGGAGTTAGAGATGGGAGCCATCCCTAGGGCTCACTATCTGGCCAGCCCAGCCTGGCTGAAGCACGGAGCCCCAGGTACTAATGAACGCTCCTGTCTCAAAAAGTAAAGTGGCCTGCACCTTTGATTCCAGGAGGATTGCTGTGAGCTTGAAGCCAGCCTGGTCTGAATGGTTCTAGGCCAGCCAGGGCAATACAGAGAGACTCCATCTCAAAATGAATAAACAAAGCAAGCAGTTCCTGAGGAACGACACCTGAGGTTGACCTCTGCCTTCTACACACATGTGCACGTAACAGGTTAGGAACCGTGCACGTGTGTGTGCCCCCAACACATGTAAATGTGCACACACAAATAATAATAATGATGAAAGGGTCAACTAAACAAATAGGCCTTTGGGTTTGGTCATGGGAACTGTGGACTAAGGGCTGAGGACATAGCTCAGTGGTGAAGCACTTGCCTAGCCTGCCTGAGGTCCCAGTTCCAACTGTCAGTCCCACAAAAACTAAAACAAAACCAGTTTAAATCCAGTCTACTGTAAAAGAAGTTTCTCCCACCTGCCCTTCCTCTCCAGCTCCCTTGTTGGGACGGAGGGGGCTGGGCAGGGCCCCGGACCACTGCGGCTCTCCCAGTCTCTCTCTCAGTGCAAGGCATCAGGTGTGTGGGTCAAGACTGTACCTTTCCATCAGTCTGTGTCCAGGAAGCTGCTTCAGGCCCCAGGTTGTAATATATTGGACAACCTTAGCTGCTCCTCACTCAGGACATTTTGTTACTCTGCTGTGTCTGAATGGAGATGCTGAGACTGTCACTGAATCCTGAGAGCTGGCCTGCTTGGCCAGTAAAGAGCAGAAAAACCATCTCCCTGGGGCTTAAGCAAGAGTGTGGGACTCCTGAACTGTCCATTCATGTGCATGTGGAGAAATGCACCAACCAACCGAGTCACAGAATAGTGCTTTATTTAAAGCCACCTTTTCTAGATATGATTGAAATATGAAATCTGGACAACATCATGAAGCCAGGGAGAAGTATGAATGACAGCACAGCGTCTTTCAGCCAGGGGTGATGGCACGTATGTGTAATCCTAGCACTCAAGCTGCAGAGACAGGAGGATTGTTGCATGCTGGATGCCAGCCTGGTCTATCAGTGACTAGCCAAGGCTACATAGCAAGACTATCTCACAAAGCCAAAAACAAGACACAATAAAGAATTGGGGGGGGGGGCGTTTCAAAGCATAAAGTACATTTAATTACAAAAGAAAGCAGTTATGTTGAAAAACAGTTATTAAAGCCACGTTAGTCCGGGTCCTCCAGGAAACACAGGTCAAGAAAGACAAAATATGCCTATTAGAGAAAATGAGCAGGGTCAAGCAGGTGGAGCTGAAAGACCTGGAGGGAGGGGGAGGGGAGAGTGAGGGAAGAAATTCCTACTGCTGCAGAATGTGCAGCTGGCCCAGGGTCCCTGCACTGCCCCCCCCCCCAGCGGCTGGGGTGGGTGAGAGCTAGGGCTGTGGCACCCAGTGGCTTACCCATGTGCTCTCCATGGTAGAGCTCACACACTACTAAGCATTCTCTCTCCTCCTCCTAACATGTTAAATACCTAACAGCAGGTTCCATCCCTGTGGTAATTTGAGAGTCATAAGATACACAAATGCTCTTCTGACATCTATGCAACAATTGTCACGTACTATAAAGAGGCTCTGATTTCTTCAGATGGTAAAGTCACAGACATGACTAATATTACCAAGATGGGCTGCCAGCACGCATCATAGAAGGAAATGCAAAAATCTGCTTAGATATTAATAAAACTAAATATGAAAAAGTCTTCTCATTGAAGTTTCTAAGTCCCGGGTGACTCTCTTTAATAAGAACAGTCAAGCCAAGGATAGTTTATTGGGTATTTCACCCAGCAGGCAGGCTGCTCCTCCTGCTCACAACATGGCTGCTGCAGCTCCACTTTGACCTCACCACTGGGCAGGTAGCAGAGCTGGAGGGACAGGGCTGCTCAAGGCTGTTGGAGCCTGCGGGATCCTATCATGAGCCCTACGTGCTGCCCTGGAGCGGCAGGATTGGAATCTTCCCTGTTGTGTTTCAGACTCACTGTGGACCTTCCTTGCTATACCCTATTCCTCCCTTTTGAAATGGTAATATGATTTTTCTATACCATTGTGTGTTAGAGGTATGTAACTTGTGTATTTAGTATACAGGGGCTCATAGTAAGTTGCCTTGTGTCTCAGAAGAAACCTTGGACTAAGGACTTTTGTTTGGTTTTTGTTTTTTTAGACAGGGTCTCACTATGTAGACTAGGCTGGACTTAAGCTCACAGAGATCAGCCTGTCTCTGCCTCCTGAGTACTGAAATTAGTGGCGTGTGCCACTTTGAGTGGCTCTGAATTTAGGACCTTTTGTTCTGTTTTGTTTTGTTGAGACAGGGAGGGTCTGTCTCTATGCAGCTGTGTGTGTCCTAGAACTCCCTATGTATATCAGGGTAGCCTTAAACTTACAGAGATTCGCCTGCCTCTGCCTCCCGTGGCCTGTGGTTGAAGTCAGAATTCGTGCATTTCACATTGGGGCCATGACCCTGTGGGGCCAGGGGCAGAATGTTGTGGTTTAAAGTGATGTGTTTATGTATCAAGTTGACAACATTTAGACTTGTGAATAACACATTGTAAGCTTGATTGGATTAATGAACACCTAAAAAATTAATGAGGTGCATCCTTAGGGGTATCTCAGAGGGTGCTTCAGAGAGGTTTAATTGACTAGAGAACACCCACCATGGACGGAGATGGCAACTTCTCATGGACTGGGATCCCAGACTAAATAGAAGGGGAGAAAGGAAGGAATTGCTTTTCTCTGTTTCCTGCTCTGCCCAGATGTAAGCAAGCGACCTGCAGGCCAGGCCTTCTAAAGTCTGCAGTTCCCCTGGTGGGCCACTGCTCAGAGAACAGGGGGTAAGGAGCCTCTGTAGTCACTGGGTGAGAACCAGAGAAACGATGCCTCAGGGGGCTCTGCCCAGCAGCTCAGATAACTAAAGGGCTGAACTAGTACAGGAAGCCAGAGTAGGTCTCAGAGGCCACAGAAGCCAGGCCAGATAGCAGATCTTAGCTCTAAACAGGTTCTGCTGGGGAACATCAGACTTCCAAGTGACAGATACAGCGTAGACCCTGGGGGTGGTCTGAAGCTCTGCTATCGAGTGCTTGCTTAGCAGAAGTGAGATCCGGCGTTTGATCCTCAGCAACACACACACACACACACACACACACACACACACACACACACACACACACACAACCTACACCCTTCACACATGTGCCAACATACCTTTTGATGATTGCAGTACCAATGGACTGTGGGCTGTGGAGAGGGTAGTGAGCATGGTGACAATGTTTCTGTCCAAGACCAGGCAGGTGAACATCTTAGAAGGCAGAAACACCACAGGATATCAAAGATACCCCTAACGCCCTTGCCTCTGGGAGGGCATGAATTACCCATGGCAGGGCGCAGTAAAGGCAGACTGATTCCAGTATTAGCCAAAGCAAAACCTAATTAGGAAGGCAAATTGATTTCCAAAAAAACCCATTGGATGATCTGTTCCAGACCGGCTGAGATGGGTTTTTAATTGTCAGTCCTTCTGCATTATTCATGCAAATGTATGTCTTTGTAGCAAAGACCAGCTCACTTTCCTCCGCAGCCCCACGGGGGCTCACAGGGACGTGGACATGAGATGAGCTGGGTAAGGCCCTGGGGATAGGGGCCAGGGAGGGACCCTGGGCTGAGCTCTGCCTTTTCCCTTCCCCCACCCCACCACCAGGTTGCCCGATCTCAAGGGAAGGGCATATTTCTCTTCCGGAGACTGAAAGACATCATGGACTGGAGGAAGGTGAGGCCACCTTTTTCCCCTCACAAGCCTCAGCTTCCAGGAGGAGGCCATACCTTCTTTCCCCCAGAACTCATAGGGTTGCCTGTCAAAGTTGTCCACAAGAGCCCAGCTCTGGGTTCAAATCCTGACTTCACCCCACCTTTCTTAGTGCTTACTGAGGATCCAATGTGCTGATGAACAGGACCCCAATTAACAGCTGTATTCTTAGAGATATGATCAGGGCCTTCAGCACCCTGGGGGGTGACCGCAGTGCTGGGTGTGGGGAGCAGGAGGACTCAACTCCCAGGGGACACAAAAATGCCTCTTTCCTTATACACATCCCAATGTCTCTTGCACCTACCGGTCAGGGCACCGCGGGGAAGAAACTCGCCAGTATGGAGACGCAGTCTGCTCGTGCCAACATGAATCCCTCAGGCAGCCATGTGAGTAGAAGCGGGGAGGAGGGCCCCAGGAAGGAGAGGCCTGGATGCCCAGGGGGATGCTGGGCAGGAGCAGGCTCTGCCCTGACGGCTAGAAGCCCCTAGTCCAAGCACTGACCATTGTGTGACTGTGAGTCCAGAGTGTATGTGACTTTGGGCTTTGGTCTTGGCTCTTCATGGTGTCACTAAGGTGGGGTCAAGGGGTAACAGGGAGGGCTGTGCTTGTGAGTGTTGCTGTCTCCTGAACTGCTGGGTAGGAGGGGAAAGAGACAGCCCTGCTCTGATGTCCTCTAGGCAGCCCTGTGCTAGAACTTCTACAGTCATGGCAGGAGTGATTTCTCTTCCCAGGCTAAGCACTAGACTCTCAAAGAGACTTGATCACCCCTCCCTCTGTCCCTCCCTCCCTTTCTTCTCCCTCCACCTTGCCCTGTGATAGTGACAGAACCCAGAGCCTTGTATATTGGAGGGCAAGTGAACTCACCAAAGAGCTAAACCTTTGAAATTTCATTTCCTCTGAGAATTGAAGGCACAAGAGGGTGTGGTTCAGCAGACTGCCAGCCTATCCCCCTTTATCTCCACCTCCTCTGCCAATGGGTTGATTAAACTGTATAGAATACAAAATTTAGCATTTTAATCAGTTGCATGCACATGGGGGGCATAGACTAGGCATCTTCCTCAGTTACTCTCTTTAGAGACAGGGCCTCTCATGGAACCTTAAGCTAGACCAGGTGGCCACTGAGCCCTACAGATCCTCTTATCTTTGCCTCCCCAGTGCTGGCATTACATGCCTGCTGTTATGTGGGTGCTGGGGATCCGAACTCTGGTCCCCATGCATGTGTGTCCAGTCGTATACTGACTGAGCCCCACTTTGACCTTTTTTCCGTGTTCAGTTCTGAAGTACTAGGAGCATTCATATTGTGTACTTGTTAGGAATCCCCGTGGCCTGAGTGGTTGCACCACCTCAAATCAAAACTCTACGCATTCCATACTGACCTCCACAAGCCCCTGCTTTCTGCCGCTAGGCATTGGACCATGCTGGGGACTCCAAGAGGTTGGATCCTTTAGTTGCTGGCTTATCTCATGCAGCCACTGGCTGCAGGTTTTGTTCATGTCACAGCATGTAGTGTCATTATGGAATGTAAATGTCAATGCCCACACGTGACCATCGGCTGCCTTTTGAGGAGGCACAGGTCTAAAAAGTAACTTAGGCTCTGGGATCCAACTACACATGGCTCCACACCCCTGCTGAACCTCTGGCCAGCTGTGTGACTTCTGACAAGTCATTCTACCTCTCTGTGCTTCAGGTGTACATGTGTAAAATGGGAATTGCATTAGTTCTTACCTTAGAGACTCAACGTAAGGATCCAATAAGATACCCCAGGGAGAGTGCCTGACCTGGACCCAGGACACAGGGCACTCTCTGTGTGCATTACTGTTTGATATTCTCACAACCAGGACCCAAGGAGTTCTGACGACCAGAAAGATGAGATTCCGGTGGAGAACTACGTGGCTCAGCGTTACGTGGAAAACCCTTACTTAATAGGAGGTGAGATGGCTGTGTCCATCCCCTGCCCTCTGAGCAGTCAGGCAACATGGCAGTCAGCAAAGGCCTGGCCTGTCATCAGGCCTGAAATGAAACAGAGACAGAGGCTTGTCCAATACGCTCCTACCCCCTAGCTGTGACCTCTGCAATCCCCCAGCTTACCTTACTCTTCTCACTCCCACTGGGCTCCAGAAAATTTTCTTTGGGAAGCCAGTTCACTCATGCATGCTTTCAACCAACAAAACCTTTCCAGAGAGCGTCCTTGGTGCCAGCCATCATCCTGGGCTCCATTCTAAGAGCTTGTGCTCCATATGAGCGAGCAGAAGCAAGCCATGAAAGGAGTCTTACTATAGCCAAGCTAATGCCACTTGTCTTCCCCACAATGTCCTCCTTGTCCCCTGGCAATGAGCTTTGTGGGGGCAGCCTCTGGGTCTCTTTTCCCCTCCCCCATCGATTCCAGCTCTCTGTCCCCAGCCAAGTCTCTTGGGACTCTCCTAGAAACTCCCTACCAGTGTGCCTCAGATTTGAAACTGCTCCCAAGCCTGCCTTCGTCTTCTCCACCTGAGCCATGGCTTCTCCTGTCCCAGGTTGCTGAGCCAGGATCGTATCTGGGTGTATCTGGTGCTTTCTGCCACTGTCTTTTTATTCTGTTTTTATTTGTGTTTATTATTTTAATAATATGTAGGTGCCTGTGTCTGTTCATGAGCATGTGCAGGTGCCTGAGGCAAGAGGCATCTGATCTCTTGGAGCTGGATGTGAAGGTGTAAGCCACCAGATGGTTGTGCTGAGTGCTGAACTCCGGTCCTATGGGAGCAGTACACACTCTTAACCACTGAGCCATCTCTTCAGCTCCACCTCTACTGATCGTCACCAAACTCAAATCAGCTCTAAAGCTGCCTGTCTGGCTACCTCTCTTTCCTTCATCCCATTCCTAGCTGCTGCTGTTTCCCTACCTGGATGGCTATAATGGCCTCACTGGTGATCCACTCACTGCCTGGCCCCTTAGATTCCCCACCAACACAGTAGCAAGGGGCATTGAATCCTGCCAGTGGCTTCTTATAGTTTGTAGAACAAACCCCAAAGACTGCTTGGAGACTTGGCCCTGTCTACATTACTGTCCTTGTCTGCACAAGGCCTGGATCCTGCCACCTGCCTCGATTTCCTTTCTTTCCCCTCCCCTGGACCCACAGTCTTTGTCCATCTGGGTCTAGGTCCAGCCAGAAGGCCTCACTTAGCCTGGGCAAGGCCTACACCTGTCTATGTGTCTGTCAGTCATTCTCCACCTCTCATAGGGCCTTCCTTGGCCACTAAGCCTCCAGCTTTGCCCCAATACTGCCCCACCCAATCATCTCTCTGTGCCCTGTGTAGCTGTGCTTAGAACATCAAACAGGCACATTCCTGTCTGTCTGACCATCTCCTGATACAGTCTGAAACCTAGCCTACTGTCTGGCAGCCAGTCAGTATCCTTTACACTAACCAGTTCTTTCCCTCAGGCCGCAAGTTTGACCTGCGTGTCTACGTGCTAGTGATGTCGGTGAGTCTCTCAGGCCAGGCCTCCTGTGAGCCCAGGGACATGGAGGAATGAAGCTGTTGAGGGGCGTGTCCCCAGTGTTACATCCTAGCTGCCTATGTCTGCAGCTGCATTCCTCCCATCTCTCATTCAGTCCTTGAGGAAACCATAGCAAACATGTACTGAGCACCTCCTGAGCACCAGGCCCCACGCTCGCCCCACTCACCCCATCATAACCACCCAACGAGGTCCTCTGTTATTAGCCATGTTCTACAGATGAGATGGATACACAGAGGTTAACTCAGAGTGCTGGGGTGGCTGAAGTAGGAGGATCTCACGCTTAAAGCCAGCTTGGTCTCCCTAGTGAGTTCCATGCCCGTTACATAGGGAGACCAGGTCTCCAAAAAATAACAGCAAAAACAGATGCAGAGAGGTTGAATATTTGCCCAAGGTCACATAGCAGGTAAATAGCCAACCTGGAATTCAAGTCCAGATGAACTCCAGAGGCTGCTGCGTCCCCTCAGCCACTGATCACTCATTCACTCCTCACTGAGCAAACCCTCCTGGTGTACACTCCAATCCACCCTGACTCAGGCTCAGCCCATCCTTCAGGACCGTCAGGTCCTGCTTGGGGTGTCATGTATGGTAGTAAACCCTTTGTTAGGGAAGGAAGGGGTGGAGTCCCAGGGTGGGAGTAGAGGGAATGAGGCCACTATTGAGAGCATGCAGGGCCTCCTGGGTAGAGCTAAGACAGGTGAGAAAATCAGTACCATGGAAACACTCTGAGCTTCGGTTCCCTTTTCTCTCCTTCATCCCTGACAGTACATCCCTCTGCGGGCATGGCTGTACCGTGATGGCTTCGCCCGGTTCTCCAACACCCGATTCACACTGAATAGCATTGATGACCATTGTATCCTCCCAGTGGTAACTCCTCCTGGTCCTCAGTCCCCTCCTCTAGCTAGCCTGCCCCAAACTTCACCACCAGAAGGATACTAGCCAGGTCCCCTACACAGGACCAGCCCTCTCTCTCTGAGGGTTTCCAGGCTCTCAGGAAATGGCTCTGTTCAGGGTAGCACCCCTCAGATGTCCCTGATGGATGGTGGTCTTCATGGGTACCCAGCGTTGGGGTTCATCCAGGGTCATAGGAGCAGACAGGCTGAGCTTTGCAGAACCTCTGCATCCCTCTTCCACATCTTCCCGGTGCTCAGCTCCCTTGTTCACTCAAATACAGTTAGTTCCTTCTTCACCGTCTGACTGGCAGAAACCAAAGCTCAGATACCACACTGTCCTGGCAAAGCTACGGGAGAAGGATGATGTCTGTGTGACTGGCAGGAGTATAAAGTGGTATAACCCTCTGAAGGAGCTGATGGATACCTACCAAAAGCCAGACACACATACCCTCTGATCCAGGAAGCCCCGTTGGTGTGCATGCACACAACATGGGAAGGAATAGGCTTAAAGACTGCACGTGGCACATCCTTGGTGGAGAGCAAAACCTAGGAACAAGACAGCAGGTGCACTTACAGAGTGGAATACGATGCAGCTGTTAAGTGGAATGCTGGAACTTGCTTTAGATACTGATGGAAAACAGTCTCAAAAAAAAAAAAAAAATACAACAGCAAAAGGGATACTCCCATTCTGGCCAAACTATGTTTATGTTTTCTGTACTCATGCATAGATATTTCTGAATGATAGATAGGAGAGTCAGGGCTGGGAATATGGCTCAGTGGTAGAGCCCTTTGCCTTATAAGCAAGACCATAGATTTGATCCCAGCATTGAAAAAAAAAAAAAAAAAAGGAAGGAAGGAAGGAAGAAAAACTAGACATAGAAACTGTCTTAGGGAGGGAAAATGAGTAGAACAGAGATTATATACATACATATATACATACATACATGTGTGTGTGTGTATTACATTTTTACTTTTGAGCCAGGTTAATGTATTGTCTATAAAACATACACATTTTTTATAAATGAAAGAGATCTGACCGGGTATGGTGATGCATGACACAGGCCTGTAATTTCAGCATGTGGGGGGTTGGAACAGGAGGATTATGACTTTGAGGCCACTCAGGGCTTTAGAGTGAGATCCTGTGTTTAAAAAAAAAAAAAAAAAAAATCAGTACTGAGCTATAGTTCAGCTAGTAGATTGCTTTCCCAGCATGCACAAGTCCTGGGCTGCATCCCCATCACCCCAAACAGATTGTAAAGGCACAGGCCTGGGATCCCAGCACTTGGAAGGTGGAGGCAGAGGCTTAGAAGTTCAAAGTCATTCTCAGCTACCGAGTGAGTTGGGGCCAACCTGGGATACATAAGAACCCAGCCTTGGCCACAGTAGAACCAGCATCAATAACAAAACAAATAGGCAGTTTTTGTTTTGGTTTTGGTGTAGGCCTGATCTTCAAAGGAGGAGGAGGGCAATCCAGCCTTACTGGGAGGAGGGGCCAACTGGCAGGACTACGTGGGGCGGGGATGGGGGTGGGGACAGCACTCTGAACTTTGGGCCAGCCTCCTCTCAGTGCTACGATTTCATCTTTCAGTTTAAGGGTGTGCCTGAAGTAACACACTTGCATTGCCTGCTCCAAAGACTGGGTATGGGCGGACCCTCCTACACACAAAAGTGTCACAAGCTATTTTCCTTGTTTCTCGGACTCCATTACCAGTCCAAGTTAATTCTATCCTGCAGTTCTTTTTTTTTTTTTTTTTTTTTTTTCCGAGACAGGGTTTCTCTGTGTAGCCCTGGCTGTCCTGGAACTCACTCTGTACACCAGGCTAGCCTTGAACTCAGAAATCCACCTGCCTCTGCCTCCCAAGTGCTGGGATTAAAGGCGTGTGCCACCACTGCCCGGCTTATCCTGCAGTTCTAACAAGCATTTGCCACATGGGTGCCATCAACTTGGTTTATTGTGTTTGTTCTGCTGCCTCGTTTTTTAGTATAATTAAGTAACACATGCAAAAGACATAGAGAGCACTGTCTGCCAGAGTACCCCTTCAGTAAATGCCACTCCTGGCGCGGCCTGCGTACCCTGAGGACATATTGAATAAGCAGAGCCCTTCCCAGGGGCCGATGAGGCTCCACTCAACAAACATTCACACGAAGAGACTGTACCATTCTTTCCACCCTTCTTTTAAATGGCTTTCAATTTCTTTAAATTATACAGAAAAGACTACAAGGCTCCCAGGCTGAGAGCGCCCCTGCTTGCTCTGCTGGCTGGTCAGCCCTACTGATGCTGTCTCTCCTCCTCAGTGCTAGGACTGCAAGCACATGCCACTGTGTCCAGAGCTGGTTGGTTGGTTTGTTGGTTAGTTTTTTAGATAGGGCCTCACCATGTAGCCCTGGATGGCCTAATACTCAATTTGTAGACCAGGCTGGCCCTGACCTCACAGAGATTTATTAGCCTAGGTGCCACCGTGACTGGCCATTCCCAGAATTTTTTTCCCCATGGCTTCTGGGCATCAAACTCAGGGAGGCAAGCATTTCATGACTCACACCCTAAACGTCTCAATCTTTAAATAATTTTCTTTTTGGTCACAAAACAAGAAATGCAGTGGCCTTAACTTTGGTATATATAATAGATAGTTTACACGCAACAATTCAAGCACATATACACATACAGACACAAAGAGGGCACACTCGGCCCTGAGTGCCGGAGACTGAGTTATAAGACAGGAGCGGCATGGTGCTGACTATCTGCTGAACACATGGAGGGGCTGAGATGTCAGAACGCCCTGACAAGAACGAGTCCAAGCGTGACAAGGGCCGTGTGAGAGATTGATGTGCTAACAACCCCATTTCTACTTTTTCCCCCAAAGAGATAATAAATTTTACATTTATTGCTAGTTATGTTAAAACGTACATCTCCTGAGGATTTATTTATCCCTTATTTTTGAGCCTATAACATTTCCCCCTTCCCTTCCCTCCTTCCAAATCCTCCCACACAGCCCTGCCCCCTGCTCTTTCTCAAATTCACGGCTGCTTTTCTCATTAATTGCTGTTACCGATTTCCACCCTTTAAAAGCTTGTTTTGTTTAGGAGCAGTGTAAAAGGCCACATCAGTCATTAACTTACTAACTTTGAAAACACAGAGGATCCAGAACTGGGGGAGGAAAACACTTTGAATTGTAAGTGCTCCTACCTTACCATTCATCTCTGCAACTAATATACTCTAAGAAAACTAACAAAATGGTCTGAGACAGTGCTCACCAGGTAAAGGCGTGGGGCATACCACACACACACTAATAATAATAACAATAACAACAACAACAATTTTATAAAATTGCTATCGCACAAAAGATTTTGATTTTTGATAAAATTCAATTCATCTATTTCTTCTGTTGTTTGTGCTTTGGTGTTATAGCTAAGGGACTCTGCCCAAGTGAAGTGACAATGATTAACCCTGAATACTCTTTTAAGAATTTTTAGTTTTGTCTCTTGCATGGAAATGTTGCAGTGTGTTTGGAGTTGGTTTTGTCTGTAGCGTGAGGAGAGGGGCTGGCCTGTACACCTCATCGGGTGGTCCAGGTAGTTCTACACCTGGTTGCCTGGGTGCTCCTGCCCTGCTTGTGGGCAGGATGCCCCTTTCTCTGTGAATTACCTTGAGATCTTCTTGGAAATCATTTAGTGCAAACAGAAGGGCCCTATCCCTGTTCAGTGGTTGGCCCTGTGTTCATTCTTCTAAAACAGAAAATTAAAAACAAACCTCTCAGTAAACGTGAAAGAAAGAAAAAGGACTTTGAAGAGTTCTAAAGATGACAACTAGGAAATTCATATGAACAAGGTCTCTCATCTTCCAGGAACCTGGAACTGCCATGCCCTGCTCCAAGTGCCAGGGACAGGCAGAAATGTGCTGCAGGGGAATTAGATTCAGGCAAGGGACCAGGCCTCTCCCCCTCCCCAGCCCACAAATATCCTAATTAGGTCCTGGGGTGTTAGGTCATCTCATGAGATTTGGGGATCCCCTGGTGGAGGGATGCTGAGGAAGGGGTTCTGAATGGCTGTGCCTGTCCTTTCTGAGCCTCAAAAGTCTCACCTGCCCGTGACATGGGGATTATTCAGGAGCAAATGAGATGGCACTAGAGAAGTATTTTGGGGGGCACCCAAAAGGCACTCCATCTAATCCCTCAAATAGCCCGGGAAGCCATTGTGCGTGATTGTATGCTCCCCGACAACAGGCTGGTGTCTTAGGTTTCTACTGCTGTGATGAAACACCATGGCCAAAAGCAAACTGGGAAGAAAAGGGCTTATTCAGCTTACATCTCCACGCTGTGGTCCAGCACCAAATGAAGTCAGGGCAGGAACCTGGAGGCGGGGCTGATGCAGAGGCCATGGGAGGGGGCTGCTTATTGGTTTGCTCTCCATGTCTTGCTCAGCCTGCTTTCTTATAGAACCCAGGACCACCAGCCCAGAGAGGAAGGCACACACAATGGGCTAGGCCCTTGCCCATTGATCACTAAGAAAATGCCCAACAGCTGGCTCCTATGGAGGCATTTTCTCAGTTGAGGTTCCCTCCTTGCAGAAAACCCTCAGCTTGTTTCAAGTTAACATAGACTAGCCAGCATAGCTGGTAAACAGGCTCAGAGAGGTTACCCAGATCGTTCAGGAATCCACAGCCCGAGATGTGCACCCAGGCCCATCCGATTGCAAAGCCCACGTATATGAACTTTGGCTGGTTTTGTTTTGGTTTGGTTTTGCTTTCCTTGTCAACGCCCAAGCCAGGGTCTCAGTTCAGTCCTTGGGGCAGCAGGGGCTATGGCTGCCCCTCTCTGTCCAACTAGCCCTTGACCACCAACCTCTGCCAGACGTTCACCTCACCAATGTTGCTGTGCAGAAGACATCGCCCGACTACCACCCAAAAAAGGTGAGAAAGCTATGCACCTGTCCTCCTGGGCCAAGTGGGGAGGGACAAGCAGAGCGACATGGAACCCAAGAGAGACCACAATTTACCAGGGAGGGCAGGATCACCCTTTCCCATCTGCAGAGTGCCAAGGCTACAATGGGGAGCCATTTGGCATGAACCTCAATATTTGAATATCAAATTAGTGTACTTCCTAAACAAAATGTGATCTATCTTCATATCTTAGGTGTCTCTTACTGATCATCCAATCCATCAGCTGGTATATTAAACAGATATTCTGCCTATCAATCATCAATCTACCTATAAACTTCTATCATCTATCTATCTATCTATCTATCTATCTATCTATCTATCTATCTATCTATCTATCTATCATATCTACTTACCTATTTATCATCAATCCATATGATAACCTGAAGGTTGGTACAAGTATAGAATTCTCAGACTTCTCAGAGTTAGGGTCAAGCCAGGGGCATGGATGAGTTCACACTTAGGCTTCTTATCTTTTCCCTCCCTTGGTTCATCTCACATCACATAATGCTAGGAACAGAAGCTTGCTGGTTGCCTTTCTGCCCTAAGAGGCTACCAGTGCAGTCTACCAGGAGAAGCAATCTGTATATGCCATGGGCCAGAGACACAGTCTTAGCTGTGTAGCCAGCGCGAGGGGCACACCCAAACTTCCTAACCGCAGGGCTCAGGTGGGGCCCTCCTGCCAGGCTTGAGGGAGCCTATGCGTGGGTTCATTCAAGAACCATCAGGTGGGCTCCAGTGAGCCGGGCGCCTCTCCCAACTGGACTGCCTGGGTCTCAGGGTTGCAAGTGGATGCTTCAGCGCTTCAGGCAGTACCTGGCATCCAAACATGGTCCTAAAGCTGTGGAGACGCTCTTCAGTGACATGGACAACATCTTCATCAAGAGCCTGCAGAGCGTGCAGAAGGTGATCATCAGCGACAAGCACTGCTTTGAGCTCTATGGCTACGACATCCTCATTGACCAGAACCTCAAGCCGTAAGTGGGCAGTGGCCCGAGAGCCAGGGCGGGGTGGGGCCGATCGGCTACACACTCCAGCGCAGACCTCCATGGCTTGAATGCCAGTTCTGCTGTTTCCTATCTGTGTAAATTCAGACATGCTTCCTTTTTCTGTGCCTCAGTTTACCAGTCTGTAAATTGGTATTGATCAGAACATCTGTCTCTAAGGGATTGTTAAAAGGAAAAATGAGATCTAATTGGTGTAGGCCTCTTCTAAAAGGACCTCTACCAATTGTAACTGAATCAATGTTGCAAGACCTTTCTTTTCTTTTCTTTTTTCTTTTTTTTTTTTTTTGGTTTTTCGAGACAGGGTTTCTCTGTGTAGCCCTGCCTGTCCTGGAACTCACTCTGTAGATCAGGCTGGCCTCGAACTCAGAAATCCACCTGCCTCTGCCTCCCGAGTGCTGGGATTAAAGGCCCGGCACAAGACCTTTCTTGAGGGGTCTATTTCTATCCACAGATAGAAAAACCATGATAAACCAGAGACAGACAGACAGACAGACAGACAGAGACAGAGAGAGAGCAATTCTACCCAAGTCTAACTGGGGAACCAATGGGTTTAAGTGGGGTTACTTTGCTCTTGGGGGCATGGCTAAGCAGTTTCAAGAGAATGGGAACTCGTAGGCAGCAGGCAGAAGAGAGATCTCCTATCTCAGGGGGAGCCCATGCCAACCCCTTGTCACCTTTCACAAGAACTATGAGTGGGCCCAGTCTTGTGAGGGTCTCCTGTAGAAAATCACAGCAGCTCTGACTTGGAAACAGAGATAGCTGAGTCCTGCTGGGTGAAATGGGTAGCATTTCACAGCACCCTCCTGTTGCTCTGGCTTTTATCTTCTGCCTGCCTTTCTATAGAGTTTTCTGAGCCCTGGAGGGAGTGAGAAAGAGACCTGATTATGTGTGCGCGCTTGTGCTCTCTCGCGCTCTCTCGCTCTCTCTCTCTCTCTCTCTCTCTCTCTCTCCCTCCCTCCCTCCCTCCCTCCCTCTCTCCCTCCCTCCCTTCCTCCCTCCCTTCCCTTTCCCCTCTCCCTTCCTCACCCAGGCAGAGCATCAGGCTGCAGTACTACTGTAATCCTGGTTATTCCTTAACACCCATGAGTCTCCACAATAACTGCAGCCATCTGCAGAAAGAGGCTTCTCAGACCAGGACCAACACAGCAACGATGGGGTGTATGAGCATCTAGATTTAGAAGTTGTTTTTATAGGCCTCGTGTCCAGTTAGCAAAACAGCAGCAATCAGCTTGTGCCCTTCCAGCTATGGGGTTTTGTCCTGACAGGCAGTATCAAACCCAGGTTCCCTCCTTGGAGCAGGCCTTGGATCCAATTGGAAAATAATTGTGCCCCATGGGGTCTCTGTTGTGCCAGTGGGCACATCTTATGTGGTATGCTGATGTCCCTAGTGTTTTGTACCTCCCGGTGAGCGAGCTGTTAGCAACTCCCTCCACCAGCCTGCACCTTGCCTTCAGCCCCACAAGTGCTAGCCTTCAAGGAGGAGCATCCAGGCCCAGTCTGGCTTCTCCATGTCCTGCAACCAGAGTGCAGTGTCCCCAGCAATAGGATCTCATTGCCTCGTCCTGGCATGCAACAATGGCAGTGTAATAGCCTGCCAAGCACGCAGGGAGGTAACCCACCCCAGCACTAGGGAGCCGTAGGATTTTTCTGCATCGCCTTGCTGGGTATCATCGTCATCCAGCTACAGAACTTAGAGCTGTGCTGAGCCCTTGCATCTTGTGTGGGTTCATTTCCCACCCTCACTTGGGTGTGTTTGCACATCTTTTGCATGTTTTTCTAAGCTGCAAGACACTTGGGTTTGCACTACATCATGAAACCTTTTGGCAGAGGGTAGACAGGACCTCTGACAGCCCTCCCCAAGTTCTCCTGTGCCCTCCACAGGTGGCTCCTAGAAGTCAATGCATCTCCTTCACTGACAGCCAGCAGCCAGGAGGACTATGAACTTAAGGTCTGTCTGCTGGAAGACACCCTGCACGTGGTGGACATGGAGGCCAGGTAGGGTCCTGTCTGTACCCTTTATGTAGCAGATGGGCTCCTGTCAAAGGAAGAAGACTCAGAACCTTGAGATGTGTATTTCATAGATGGAGAAACTGAGATGTCCATAGGCCCAAGAATTCAGTGTAGCGGGATATACTCAGAGCTTCCTGACTAGGACCCCAAGCAGGTCGCTTCCCTCTCTGAGGTTCGTTTTGGTTTCCTACTCATCTGTAGAGTAGGAAGCATCATAACTCCCTTGGGGCTGTTGGAGAAACTCAGAGACAGTGCATTGTTAAGTACCTGACTGATGACATTCACTAAGAGGCTACTTACCTCTAACACAGGGTTGTGGAAAGCCTACAGGGCCAGCTTCAGAAGCAAGTGAATCCCTGAGGGGGAGGGGCAGATTTTAAACCACCAACTACAAATTGGGAACCCATTACTAACAGAATGAACAGGGCCTCCTGAGTAGGAGGAAATGAACATGGCCCCACTGCAGATCTGGCACTTGCTTTTGGTGGGACAGGTCCTGTCTTAGAGCCTCACCAACTGCATGTGATGTCACTCTCTGCATTTCCAGGCTCACAGGAAAGGAGAAGAGAGTCGGGGGCTTCGACCTCATGTGGAATGATGGCCCTGTCAGCAGAGAGGAGGGGCCTTCTGACCTATCAGGGATGGGAAACTTTGTGACCAACACTCACCTAGGTACGCTGAGCCAGACAGGAAGTGAGTGGGAGAGAAACTCATAGGAAGTGGAGGGGGACTGGGACCGCTTGGCATAGCCGTGAGATCATATATATCCAGTCTGCAGCATACCAGCTGTGTGACTTGGGTGAGCAACTTGACTTCTCTGTTCTTCATCTATAGCATAAAGACGAGTAGTATCTTATAGGTATCATGTCCAACCTGCAGCCTGGGGACTGAATGCAGCTAAGGGTGGTAATGAATGCAGCCCAACACAAAATAGTATACTCACTTAAAACAGTTAGGAGATTTTGATTCGTGTGTGTGTGTGTGTGTGTGTGTGTGTAACTTTTTGCTCACTTCTCAAGTGTGAACTTTGTAGATGACAATGTCTGGTCACAATGTCAAATGATTGGATGCTCCCAGTAGGACCCTGCCCATTATAGTGAGAAATGTCTGAGTTGTCCAAAGGGGGGATTTCAAGACTTAGGTGGAGAAAAAAATTATCATTAGAAAAGCTAAAAACTGTAGGACTTTGCAAGGTAGTATGTGAAATGTGAAAAAAATCTCCATTATAGAAATTCACACTCATTGTAGAATATTTGAAAACTAAAGAAGGAAAATTTAAAACACATCCAGACATAACCATCATTAACAATCTGGTGTTTCCTTCCAGTCTTAAAAAATGCATATATTCATATTTTTGTAAATCTGGCACCAGACTGGCGTTTGGAGTCCCACTTTCCACGTGGTTCCTCTCGATTCAGGGATACAAAGGGCCTCCCGTGCGAAGCAGGTTAGCCAGGGCAGTTTATGTGCATTACCACATCATGTGGCAGCTTCTGTGATTACCCCACGAATGAGGAAATTGTCTCCAAAGGTTGCCCAGACCACAGAAGGCTGTTGTCATAGAGATGGGCCAGCCTGAACCCTAACCCCTGAATTCTGGCCTTTAGACTCTCCTCTTCTCAGAAGAGTTACAGAGCGGTGACAGCACGGATGCAGAGCATTTCAACCCATGCGTGTGCCAGCATTTAGCAAGCCGACCTCTTACTGCTGGGCATTTGGTGTGATTTCATTTTTTTATTTTTCTAAATAACCCTGTGTGAATATCCTCTCCTGTGAAACCCACTGAAACTGGCTATTTTCTTCTAGGAAGTAGAGTCACTGAGCCGAAGGGAGAGACTTACTAGAAAGGGAGCCACGCCCCTTAGTAAATTCATTATTATTTTAATTCCAGTGATTACTGAAGAGGCTTCAGTTTTTAATTTGTATTTCCTTGTTTGTAAGCTGTCTTGGTTTTTGACTGGTTTCTCTTTTTAATAGTAGACCACTTTTATGAAGGAACATGAACCAAGTTCCTACAGGGAATTTACATTTTGTTGGTTTGGTGGTGGGGTTTAGACAGATTTTTGTGCAGCCTAGGCTGTCGTTTAACTCACTGTGTAGTCAGAGTGGTCTTGAATTTCTGATCCTCCTGTTTCTCCCTCCTGAGCACCAGGACCACAGGTGTGTGCTAACATGCCAGGTTTTCATGCCATTGGACTTGAACCCAGCACCTTATGCATGCTAGGCAAACACTTCACCAAGTGAGCCACACATAGCCCAAGCTGGCCTTCAGTTCACTATGGAACTAAGGCTGGGTTTAAAATCCTTTCTAATCCTCCTGCCTCAGCCTACAAAGTGCTGGGATTGTAGGCACATGCCACCATCCCTGGCCTCTCCTCCTTACCTGTCTCCCTCCCTCCTTCCCTCCTTCCCTCCTTCCCTCCCTCCCTCCCTCCCTCTCTCTCTCCCTCCCTCCCTCCCTCCCTCCCTCCCTCCCTCCCTCCTTCCTTCCTTCCTTCCTTCCTTCCTTCCTTCCTTCCTTTCTTTCTTTCTTTCTTTCTTTCTTTCTTTCTTTCTTTCTTTCTTTCTTTCTTTCTTTCTTTTTCTTTCTGCTTTTTGAGACAAAGCCTCACTATGTATCTCAAGATGTCCTGCAACTACATACCCTAGGCTGGCCTTAGACTCACAGAGATCCACCTGTTTCTGCTTCCACAGTGCTGGGATTAAAAGGTGTGTGCTGCTATGCGGCGTTGCCTATATTTTTTTTCTACATTTGTAAAGACACAACATTAATGGCTGAAGATATGGCCCCTGCCCCATCCTGATCCATCAAATGTACAGTAAACATTTTCCTAAGTTTCTCATTAGTTGTTTTTAATTTTGCTTTGTGGCTCCTTTTAACTTTTTTCTTGGGCCACAGGGTCTCACTGTGTAGTCTGGGTGGCCTAGAACTTACTATGTAGATCAGCCTGGTTTTGAACTCACAGAGATCCACCTGCCTCTGCCTCCTGGGTACTAAAATCTTCTTTCTTTTACAAGAGATTTTGTACTTTTTAAAGAGCTTAGTATGAGTTAGGACTAGGCTTGGCTGCACACAACAAACCTAACGCTTCAGTAGGATGGTGCTGACCTAGCCAGGCCAAGGACCACAGACTTGTAAACCCAGCCACTCGGGAGGCTGAGGAAGAAGGCTCACAAGTTCATGGTCTGTCTGCACTACAGAGTGGGTTCAAGGCCAGTCTAACTTAGTGAAACCCTGAATCAAAGTTAGAGTGTTTACCTGATATTCACAGACTCTGGGGTGGGTGTCTCAGGCCACACACGTTAGGTATGGCCTAGGGGACTGGCACAATAGGTTTGAGATGCCCAGGTGACCCTTTCCTCGCCTTCTTGCCACACTCAGCAGGTCTGCTGAATGCTCAGGTTGTCTTCTTGTTGCAAGATGATTGCTCCAACAGCAGACACTGAACTCTGAAAAATGTAGCTGCCTATGGGAATGAAGATCTGGCTTATTTGCAGTCACTCAGATAGGCAGAGAGAGGGCCACATCTGTAGAAATCTCTAGAATCGCTTTCAAGTTTTCTGGTTTTGTGTTTGGTGGTAAGTGGGAGGAGCTGTTTTGGTAGCAGGCAGGGGAAGAGGGCTCATGATTGAGGACAAATTAGAAATGTGTTCAGGGTCACTGGGTGAAAGGTTAGCAAAAAGTCCAGTGATGAATCTGGAACTTCAAGAAAGGGTTTGCGTTGGACATGAAGATTTGGCATTAGGAGTGAGACAAAACATTAAAGCAGGTTCCCTGGAACCACTTTGGAAAATGCCAAGGATACCTGGGATAGAGCGCAGACACCATGACAGCTGGGGCAGCCTTGGAGGCAAGGGTGGAATTGGGGTTACTAAGAGGGAAGCAGGAATCTCCAGGTCAATCCTTGTGGCCATGGAGTGTCACGTCATCCCAGTAGCACCCATGAATGTCATAAATGTGCCTGGCTAAGAATAAAAACTGGTGTTGCCGTAAGAACCAGCTCTAAGACCAACCAGGGAACCGGTGAATGTGCACGCAGAGGCAGCCATTTGGCCTGGAGACACACTTCCTGGATGTGCTGGCTAAGAGATGTAAGTTAGCACTTACTAGGCATCAGGCACTGCTAGCTTTTGTGTGTTTTCACTGAGCAAAGCCAAGGGCAATGCCATCTGAAGAAGCAGCTGAATGTGACTCTGGCTCCACACAACCTCGGACCAACTCCCAGTTCTGCTACTTGTGCAACTTGGGGTAAATGGCACCCTGAGTTTGCTGGCTACACAGAACTCCTGACAGGGCTCAACTAGCTCATCTGGGCCCAGTATGGGCCTGAAACAGCAGGTGAACTCCCAGTTAGGCATTTGCTGACCTCTGAACTCACTCTGCAAGGCAAGTGGTGCTATCCTGAGAAAGTGGATACTCAGAGGTGAGCTGAGGGCCAGCCCGGCACAGGACCAGGCCACCCATGGCCATCCAATTCCTGCTACCCACCTCTTAGACCAGCTAGTAGGTATACAAACTACCACAACCAACACCTCATATTCTTTCTAGGTTGCATCAATGATCGGAAGGAGCAGCTGAGGCAGCTGTTCCGATCTCTTCAAGTGCAGAAGAAAGCCCCTAGCTGACCTCCAGCCAGAAGAAATGAGGCCCTGGCAGGTGCCACCCTGGCCTCTGGCAGCATGATTCCAGCACAGTGCACCAGTTCTTTACCTCCCTCCAGCTTGGCAGCTGTTTTACTGGGTAGGCAGCCTCAGCTTGCTACTTGGACCAGACTTCCTGGACTCCTCCCTCCAGCCCTGTGCATCTTTGAACCAGGAACATCAATCTTTGAAACTGGGTGGGCTCATCCTTGACAGATTGGTAACTGGGCCTAAAGAGGCCAAGCAGCAAGTTCCACCACTCAGAGGACACGTCTAATAAAGCATAGGCTTAGAGCCACTCAGCACTGGGCCTGGCTAGGGATGCCGCTGACATTTTGATGTCTCTTTAATCATGGGTCCTCTGGGCTAAGAAACGTGTCTTTAAGCAATACTTGTAGAATAAATAATTTTAGATTGTCCACTGGAGGTCTGGGATAGTGCCAAGCCCCAAATGTACCCTGTCCTTTGCTATGTGAAGACCACAGAGCCTGGGCCTCCTGTGTCTCAGCTGAAAATGAGAACCAGGAAGACAGCGCTGTTTAGCCAGGACCCCTGGGAAAACACACCTCTCATTTGGGGCTTTGAGTTTAAAACCAGAAAGACTCCAGTTGACAAGCAAGATCACATGGGGAGTCAGGTGCCTTACTACATCCTGTCAAAGGCCTCCCTCCTGGTCTAAGAGGTGGCAGTTAGCCTGGGCTGGAAGGCAACTCACCCCATGGAGAAGGGGCCTTCAGGGAGCCCAAGCAGCTCTACCTACCTTCTGGGCAGTCTTTGCACATAAATGCAAACCTGGCTACCTAGAGTAGGCCCGAAGGAAAGTCCAGGAAAGAATCACCAGCAAATCAAGATGTGAACCATCTGACCGTGGGAGGCTGGTAGCTAAGCCACTCGATCTGCTCCCAGCGCCTAGGGTTTCCCAAGCCCACAACCTCCCAAGTATAGACTGGAGGTTCTTCCAGAATATAGAACTGATGTGCTCTTTGGCTTAGCACCCTGGCAGGCAGAATCACTATCCCAGTGGAGAAATTACGTGCCAGGCAGACCCACCAGGTAGCTGCCATCAAAGTGAATTCTGTTGGGTTTGCATTTTATTCATATGGTTTCAAAGTTCAAAGCTTATAAAAGGGTTGGGTAGACAGGATCATCTCCTTTCACCCTGCAGTCTGTCCTTCCAGGACCACACAGCATATACATACAATCAGTAGGTCACACATTGCTCACCCCTTGCTCTGCTGGTCCCACCTCAGAGTTCAAGCACCTCCTTACCTAAGCTAAGCTGCTGCCTTTGTCTGAAGCTGTGGTCTTCTAACTACAGCCCAGTGCAGCCATGTGGCCTGGCCTGGTCTCGGTCTACCACGGGAACGCCTGTAAAACCCAAGAAAACAAACCTCCAGGCATGGACCAAGTTTGCCTTACACAAGGTGTTTTTCTTGCTTGACAGATATTTTTAAATGTTCCTTGAAGGTATCAGCAATATTCAAAATATTTGGCTTATTTCTAGTTTCTAATTCCTTTCCTGATTTTTTGAGACAGGGCCCATCCTGCAACTTCTCTATAGACCAGGTTGGCCTTGAACTCAAGCTGTGTGTATGACAATTGGAAATAGAAACTTCCACATACTTCTGCCTCCCAAGTCCTGGGATTAAAGGTATATACCACCATATCTGACTAGTTCATTTGTAAAGATTTATACGGATGTTCTGCATTTATATATATGTACCGTGTATGCCTGTGGAGATTAGAAGGTATCAATTTCCTAGAACTGGAGTTATAGTATGTGGGGCTGGAAACTTAACTTAGTCCTCTGAAAATGTCAAGTGCTCTTAACCCCAGAGCCACCTCTCTACCTCCTTCTTTCAAGAAACTTATGGTATGAGCCAAATGCAGCGAGAGTAACAGATAGTGGTCTCTATTCCTGATGTCACACACTTTAAGGCAAGAGCCACCCCCATTTCTTAGGTAGCATTCTAATAGAAGGGTGGGGCCCTTGGTAAACGACAGAATGAGGTGACAACTCAAGAGTTGTGGTTTGTTCAGTTGACGTTTATTGAGCCACAGGGAACGGAGGCCAGTTTTGCTCTCATGCCACACTCACACCATGATCTCGAGCCAGCCAGGCAGACCCTGCTCTGAGGTCGGGAGGATGCTCCATGTCGAGTCACATCAGGAAGGATACTGCTTGCCAGCCCTGGGCCAGAACTCTGTACAGACTCCTACCTAAAGAGCAACCACAGAGGGTGACTGGCAGCATCTACTACAGAAAGCCAGCAGGATAAAGGACAAAACTGGAGCAGTGGGGAAATGAATGTGTCTACCCTGAAGCTGGTGAGGAGCACTAGGTCTGCTTCATGCAGAAGTGAACGGTCAGTCTCCTGCTTTATTCCAGTTGCCACACACACACTGCCTGAAAATGTCTCACCGTGCATAAAACTGGAATGAAGCTCCTGGTCGGCCCTCTCCCTCCATCCCTGGCCAGGCCCAACTGAACAGCAAGTTACTGTTGAGAAGTGTCGGCTGCAGACATTCTCACACACCCACACACCTACTGACAGCTGCCGGGGTTTGTCAATAGGTCTTGTGTCCAAGCTCTGGTGGTCAGGCCAAGCCCACAGAACAGACTAAGGGTTCTCTCTTCTCACAAAGCAGCCAAGCACTACAGCAAAAGATTTGTACAGAAGCCACATTCCTGATGCCTGTCCCCTTAAACAGACAATCCTGTCCTTGCAGGTCTCAAGGCTGGGGAGGGTCCAAGTCACAGGTCCTCCATCTTGCTGTGAGTCTCATCCTTTCAAGATGACCTTGAGAGCTTTAAGCTCATCCTGGTTGAGGGGATTCAGGTTAAAACCCTTCAGCTCTGGTTTTCCTGCAAGGAGTAGAAAGTCACGATCAAATCAGGCCCCCTGCTGTCCAACCTACTGCTGGCTCTGGAGTCAGGGCCAGGAAAGGCTAACACTGCATTTATACTGCCAGCTCAGCCTGAGAGGTACAGGGCTGGGCCTCAGATTCTGCACTGCACAGGCTGATGCGGACCAACACTGCTCCTGGACTAAACCTGCACAGTCCTGACTGCTGCCTAGACCTCCAGATTCCACTCAGACTCGGGATCCGATGTGCTGGTTTACTCATAAGCTCTGACCTCTCTGACTCAAGTCTTCTGAGTTCCTCCTGTCCTGGCTACCCCAATACCCTGGGAAAGGAGCTATGACAAGAGAAAGCTTCACAAGCCTTGATGTTTTATCTCTGATCTGCTACAGACAGCGCTGTTCACTTCCCGATGCCCACCTGAGTGGCTTTCCACACCCGCTCTCTAACATTCTCTCAATGGGCGGCTCCTCTCCCACCTTCCAGCCCCACCAGGCCAATACCTTGGGCTTCAAAGAGGCGGTTAACTTTCACTTTAAGTTGACTCCGGAGCCGTTCTATTTCTTTATCCAGGTGCTCCTGATCTGCAAAAAAGTGCAGCAGGCAGACAGGACAAGGTTATGTTACAGAGAGGGACCCTTAAGAGTCAAGGCTTGTAGCATACAGGAAGGAAAAGGTGACCTCAGAGACCAGCAGAGGCAGGGCTAAACAGTAGAGGGACACTACTACCCAAGTCCCTGAGCTGGCCCAGAACAAGGCCTGTCACTCAGTTATTCAAAGACTGCTGGCTGGCTAAGAAACTTTACAAACCCAAGTCCCATCAAGGACATGTGAAAATGTGACCTAAGCAGCCAACGGGAGACCCTGCTGCCCCAGCATAACCTAGCTGGCCACAGTGGACAGAAGGACCAGCCTAGCATCACCATAGACTACACTGAGGAGCGCTGGCACGAAGACACAGGCACCCTTCAAAGCTTATCAACCAACTGCTGTGAGGGACATTTTACTGGCCATCAACTGCCTGCCTGCTCTCACTTCCCGACGAAAAAAAGCCCCGACTAGCCATGTTTCACAGCTTTGGTAATGGATTTCTCACTATAAATAAGAAACTGTTTATGAACTTGTTCGGCACTAGGGGACAGAGAGAGGCAGATGCAGAGAGCTCCCTGGCCAACCAAGGTAGCCAAAGAGGTTAGGAGACCCCACTTCAAGGTAGTAAGTAGGGTGGAAAATGACAAAGGAGGACACCTGACATCTATTCTGACCTCTGCATGTACATACCCACTGCAACACACACACACACACACACACACACACACACGCTCATGGAAAACTTCGCTTATCCATGACCCCTTACAGCTATGGATGGCCTTGACCAATGAGATTTTGGGGGACAGTGGCCTTACTTTCAAACAAAAAGCGAGGCCTCATATGGAAAAAGCCCTTTGCCTTTCCCCAGCCTGATATACAGTTTTGGCTCTCAGTGCTGGATTATGGCCCAGGCTGGTGGGGAAGGCAGCCATGTCCCTGACCCACGCCCGGACCCCTCACCTTTCCGGATCATTTCCTCCGTCTTAGGGTGAGGCATTTTGATGAACATGTTTCCAAAGCAAACCATCACATCTTCTGAAACAGCAAACAGACATTTCTTTGTGTCATGCTTTGTTTTTTGTTTTTGAAGCACCTATTATCTGACAGGCACTGTTTGCATGCTAGGAACATAGCAGAATGAGGCAGTTCATGCTCCCGTGGAACTCACATCATAGCAAACGATGGGGAATGAACAAAGCTGTTCTCCCACATACTGGTCAGAACTAGCATGAAAAATTGTAGTGACAATTTTGGCATTTTTCTTTAAAAAAAACAAAACAAAACAGAAATACTGTAAGAATATGTTTTTGTTATAAACCCAGGTGTGGGATACAGGGCTGCTTCAGACTGTCCACAGCAGCTATGATTTGCCTCATGCGCTGGCATGATTTTGCCAGCTGCAGATAGTTTCTTTGAGTGTATGCTGGAATTCTGAGGACTTTTGGGAGGGTGTAATAATGCTGGGGCCCCGAGAGGCGAGGTGGTTGTTGTTGGTGGGCTGTTGGTCACAGTTTCTTAAGTAGTCATATGCAAAGAAAAAACAAGAAGAAATTAGATGTCCTGAAGGTGAAGATCAAAGCTGCCCCAAGGAACTCAATGCTCCAATCAGCAGGAGGTGGTTTAGTGATAACACTGCGCCCCTTCCAACCCCTGACTTTATTCACGGAGCTTTTTCCTTTCCTCTCTATCCTTTTTATTCTCTTATCTAGTGTTAGGGGGTTGAGAAGGTGAAAGAAAAGCAGTGGAGAAGGGTGCAAGAGAGAAAAACCCACACAGTAATAAAAGGACCAGTTACTAAAAAACAAAAAAACAAAAAAACAAAAACAAAACAAAAGCTGTTTAAAGCTGATGTTAGGAAGCATCAGAGGTCAGATTCATTGAAAGTTGGTATGAGAAGTCTATGCAGATGCGACATCCAGGCAGACAACCAAGGGACCAGTGAGTGCGTGGGAGATCATGCTAATATGGTGGGGTGTATGGGGCTGGGTCATGTGGGGTTCCGAAGGACGGCTCTGGGTTTCTCAGGTGAGATAAGCCAGTGGAAGCCCTACATATCAGTGCCCTTCACTGTGGCCTGAATGCTGTCCATCTTTCCAGAACTGCTCCATGTCATCCCCTGCTTGTTCATACTACCAGCCACAGCCACCTGGCCTCATCTACTGACGAGTGCCATCTCCTCCCCCCAGACAGTCTCAACACCCACCCATGGCCAACTCCATCTTTAGCTGTTTCTCACATTTTCAGTTATGTGTTTATGTTGCTTTTCCTCATGTGGAACATAAGGGCAGAACCACTGCTTTTATGTGCAGTGAGCACACTCTGTATCTGCCATCAGTGAGTGATGAGCTAATGGCCTGTCACTGAAGTGAGCAGCTAAAATTCTGAGTCACAGCATATGTCTGACCTGCAAAGCTTGCTTACTCTTCTCAACAAGCTGTCTTAGTTTCCCACGAGGGTGAGTCACACAGTCCCAGCCTCCTGCCTGGTCTTTACCAGGGATAATGAAGTCCTTCAGAAGACAACTGAACCAGCTTTCAGGGCTTCAGTAAGGATGTCACAACTTACCAGAGACACTCATGTCCTTCTGTAGGGCTCTTAGCCCCTCTCGGTTCTGATTCCTCTTGGTGTCCAGGTCTACAATCTGAAAACAGGAGCAGATAGGAACTCAGCTGCCTCCTGCCCCAATCTGAAGAGACAGGGTATCATTTCTGGCTAAGTTCCATTGTCTTGCCCAACATGGAGAGACTCAGGTGTGAATGTGCTTCTTTATCCACTCTGCTTCCAGCTCCTCTGCTTGTACAGGAGCTTCCTTCCTCCAGAGAAGGTGCTAGGAAAATGTCTGCAGATTGAATCATTTTGTATCATACAATCAAACTTGAGAGTATACCAGGGTCACCAGGGAGTTCGTTGAGTGTCTCCTCTAGACAGTGATTATTGACAAGCTCTTGTTAGGTAACTCTGACAGTCTCACAGACACTCAACCATACTGGACTGGAACAGCTGTGGCATGGTACCTCTATGACTATTCAAGAGGTGACTTCTGAGGCTGCAGCTAGTGAACCACCAAGCCTTCTCAAATATAGACCACAAAGAGTTACTACGGCCATTATGACAGCTTTTGAAGACCATCAAGTATATGTCTCACCCCACCACTACCATCTGGTCTAAATCTAGATCACCTGGATCATCTAAACGGTTCCTTGCACTCTAGAAAGCAGCCAGAGAGAGACTTTTAAAATCTATGCATGCCTATAATCCCCAAACTCAGGAGACTGACAAGGATAGACCATGGATTGATTGATCAAGGCTATCCTAGTCGACACAGTGAGTTCAAGGCCAGTCGAAGATACATGAGACCCTCTAAAGTTTAGCCTAAACCAACCGATGTATAAATCAATCACAACTCAATGATAACATCCCCAGGACAAACTCCCTTTAGGGACCACTTACCACAGAACCAGAACCAAGCACCTCTTTTCGGGTCTACGAAGCCCTTAACCACCCCCAACCCCGCCTGCACGTCACCGTACTGCCCAGACATATGCTGCCCATGTCTCAGCAACCTGATTCACGATGGGCCTGGGACTGCGTTTAGAAAATGGTGTCAGGGAAGTCGCAGAAGGTAAGGATCCGGAGGAGCAGCAATGACGGGGCAGGGTGAAAGGAAGGCGACTGCCCAACAGAACTGGCTTCCCCTCCGCGCCAGGCCACTAGGAGCAGTGTCGCCGGAAGGCCAGGTGAACTTCCTGCGACCCCGCAGTTGCGTAGGGCGCTCGCTGCTGCCGCGTCTCTCACCTGCCGCTTGTCCGACAGCACCGCCTCTGCCAGCTCCTCCACTTCCACCAGGTACCGGAGCACCCGCTCCACCTCGGGAGACAGCATAGTGCCACGCACCTCTTCTGACACTCTTCGCACTGCCACAACTTCCCCCTCCGCTCCTTCCGCGCACGCGCCGTTCTGGGACTTCCGGCACGCATGCGCAGTGAAAAGAGCAGGAGCCTCAGCGGGGCTCCAGAGGGGCGGGGCAGGCTTTGGGAGCGGGACAGGTGCGCCCCCTGCAGGCTCGGAAGGAGCAACCCAACGCGCTGCCCTTTTCCCTCCCTTCAAAGGGTTGTTCCTGGGCACCCACCACGTACCAACAACACAGGTTGGGTGTCAGGAACGCGGCCGCAAATAAAACATCCCGACTTTAGGAACCTCATCCCACTGGAAAACAACGAACACTGATGGCAAAATAATTACACATTATGGAAGGTAGCGATAAGGGCTTTGGAGGCACAGAGATCATAAAGTCCGGTTTAACGACGCCAAGAAACTGAATGTGGCTTAGAGACTCATATTTTAACCCGCGACGCTTTCAGCTTCCCGTTTGTAAATAATGGGTGATAGAAATTCCCCTCCCTCATTCTCTCTCTCTCTCCGGAAGACAGAAAGGAAGCAGTAATCATTTTAAATTGCATCTGGCCGCAGCATTTGTTGAATCTAATGTCCACAGTAGCAAGCTGAGATTCACAGAAGGAGCTGGAAATTGTCCAGGGTGAGCAGTGAAGTGTCAGGAAGAGCTGAAGAGTGAATTAGGATCCCGGACTTCCCAGAGGAGGTGGGGGGAGGGGGGTAACTGCCCGACAGATCCGGAGGGGTCCCCCAACATTGCAAAGCTGGAGGCTCAGACACGGGGCCTGGGAGTTTCTGCCTCACCCATCCTCTTTTGTTTTTACATGTGTGAAACTAGAGTTACCCCAGTGCCTCTCAAAAGTTACGCTCTACCACTGAGCTATATTTCATCTATTTTCTTTTGTGTGAGTGTCTGTGTGTGGTACATGCCTGTAAGGTTGCTCTGTGCCCCTGCAGACACAAGCAGAGGCCAGAGTCGGGTGTCAGGTGTCTCCCTCTGGCACTCTCCACCTTACTGTCTTGAAGTAAGGCCTCTCGTTGAAACAGAAGCTTTCTTTTGGGCTAGGCTTGCTAGACATTGAGCTCTCTGGATCTGCCTATTGTCTTTGTTCCCCAATGCTGAGGTGACAGGCCCACACAACCATGTCTGGACTTTTTAGTAGGTGCTTGGAATTCAAACTCAGATTCTTGTTCCTGCAAAGTGAACACACCTCACTCACAGAGCCACCTCCCCAGTCCTAAGGCCCAACTCTAACACTCATTTTTTAGTCTGTGTTTTTTATTTCAGGTAACTTAGCCCATTCATATTCTTTGCCTCACTTGGATTTCACGGCCATTTTTGTATAGTCGGGATTATGACTGTTTATTTTTATAGCTGCAGGCTGAAACTGGGAGAAGGGCTAATCAGGCCCAGATCCCCTGGGTGGAGGGTGCTGGTCTCCCGTCTCACAACTGTCTATGGACATTGACAAATTGTGCCTCACGAAGCCGGGAAACACCTCCTTCTTGTCTGGCTTTGGGCTGCCTTCAATTCCTAGAGACTGAGACAGTTTTCTCTGCAGCTGCCTGGTGTGGGGATGGAGAAAGCTTCATTAAGGATTCCTCAGAGAGGGTGAATTTGTCGCCAAACCCAGGATGTTTTGTGTAAACACCTTCTGGTTCAGAAATGCAGGCACAAGCCCTGTAAAGGAAGTGGGGGTATTTGCCAAAGGGGAAAAATGAGTCTTCCAGGAATCCCTGGGGCCTGGACCCTAGTCTTTCGTCGTTTCATCTCTCCACCTTGGGGCCAAAGATGGCTGGAAAAACTGACACCCCTGACCCCTGCTGGGTGGGCCTGCATGGAGAGAGGTTAAGGAAGATTCCAAGCTAAATTTCTTGGCTCTGACTGACCCTCAGGGGCCATATCTAGTCACTGGATATTGCAAAGAAGGTCACACTCATCCCCAAGAGTCAAAATTAACAGATTGTGGACTCTGAGACATCTCTGATATTACCTAACTATTCATGTCATAAAAATGTAGCAATTTCCCAGGCCCAGAGATTCATGAGTTTACTGTGAGCAAAGCCAGGTGTGATGCTTGCCTTCCGGCTGGGGAAGCAGGGGAGTGGACCATCAACAGGGATATAACCACATGCATCCTGAGTCAAGTGTAGATAAGTGTTGTCAGGTTCCCCAGCAATGCAAGGTGGACAGGGAGAGATGCAGGAGCTGTTTTGGATAAGGTCGTTAGGGAGGGCTTCTCTGAAGAGGTGGCATTGGAACAGAAGTGGGGAAGAGATGAGGGAGTGAGCCCTGAGGGCCTCTGGGTGGGGTGAGACAGCCTTGTAGATAGAGGATGCAGTGACCACAATGACCCCGAGGTGAGCAACAGTGAGGCTAATGCACATGTGACAGAATGGGTGGGGGAGAAAGGTGGGAGATGAAGCCAGAGAGGCAAGGGAGCCACTGGATGTAAATAGCTGGAGAAAAAGAGGTGTCAGTGCCATATCCTGATCCATAACGCCCTCCTCGGGCATTGCCTGCAGCCTCTGCTGCCTGTGACTTGTCTCTGTTCACTGAGGCAAGGTCAGTGGCAAGTACCAGGTAAGGTTGGCAGTGGAATGAGGCCCTAGGAAGAGGAGGGAGGGATGAGTGACCCATCCCCCACGTCTTTACTTCTCTGCGGGGTTGCCAGTGATGCTCCTCATGTGGGGCTGCTGTATCCATCCTCACAAGAGAAGGGTCACTGGACCAAGGGGCCGTGGGAGTTCTCAGGACATTTGCACACACTCGCCCTTAGCCTGGTTTGATTTTCCACCAGTCCCTTTGCTACTGTAGTCATGATGTGTGTCCACTTGTCACATCCCCCTCTGTGCTGTGTGTCCCCACCTCTGCATTTATCTCTCATCTCTGTCTCTCTCTGTGTCTGTCTCTGTCTCTCTGTCTCTGTCTCTCTCTCCATCTCCCCTTTCTGAACATTAGCTTCTTGAAATAAAGTTTGTGAATGGAAGTCACCAGAGAGAAGTCACACCTACTTTAAAAAAATTGATTGATTCAAACTTTGTGATTATAGAGAGTTGGAATGTTGCCGGTTCAGAACTGAATGATCGTGCGCTGTCTTCATTCCCCTTTCTAGCCATTCCTTGTCCACCTCTGTGACTTGTTTGTTTTTTGTTTTTTGTTTTGCTTTCAGGTAAAAGCAAACCAGTGGATCCCACACCACCCAACTGCTAAAGATGTCAGCAGATAGTGTCTAAAACCTGTGACAGCTTTCCCCATTTTGCCATTCCTCGTCTAACTGCAATCCCACCAACATATTTAACACATGGGTTGAACTTTTGCCTTTGTTTTGTTCTATGACTCAAAGAGCTCATGTAACCTGGGCTGGACTTGGTGGTTTGTGCCTTTAATTTCAGCACTCTGTGAGTTCAAAGCTATCCTAGAAAGCACAGAGTTTTCTGGGCCAACCAGGTGGATATAGTGAGACCCTGTCTCAGAAACAAGCAAACAATAGAATAACTTGAGTAACTTTTGTCCACAGTGCAGTGGTCATCTGAGGTAAGCTGAGTCTGTGTTTGGGGCAATAGATTTTCATATTTGGTGGTTCAGAATAAACTCTCCTATTCCCTTTGAGATAATAGTGAGGTTTGCCCTGGTGAGACCTTCTAGACCAAGAGTGAGCATGGCAGTCATGCTCAGTCAGGGGTTATGGGATGAATGTGAGGGTGGGCTTTCTAAAGCCTGGCACATGAAAAATGAACAGAGCCAGTTCAAGGTAACTAGCTTGCTAACCCAGATGGTAAGTCCAGGCTGGGCGGCCACATCGCTGGTTATTGTAGCGGCAACTAAAGCTCTAGGAGAGTAACTATGTTCCTCCTCTTTGTTTTGTTTTGGAGACAGGGTTTCTCTGTATAGCCATGGCTGTCCTGGAACTTGCTTTGGCCTCAAACTCAGAGACCTGCCTGTCTCTGCCTCCCAAATGCTGGATTAAAGGTGTGACCACCATTGTCCGGCCTTCTTTGTTCCTTCTTAATCTAAAGGTTCCATCTGGTCACACTTGGGTCTACCCCCAATTTGAACCACATCTATTTAGGAGTATGGCTCTTCAGTCTTGGTTTTTGTGGACTGCGGCCAATAGCAGTCCCTTGGAGTCTCTGTATGTCCAATGATAGCATCCACAACTCTCCCCGAAGTATGGTCCTCAGGCTACTGAAGCCTTTCCAATGATGAACCTGCCTTCCTAGCTAAGGCCATCAACTTGGGACTTGGAGGCCTGTCCTTTTGAATGAGGTGAAGGGTGAGGGGTCAGTACAGCCATGTCTAGCTTACAGATGGAACCTCTAATCAGCAGGCAGATGAAGCTGCCATCTGTGCCTCTGACTGAGATCACAGCCATAATGGACGTCTGTCTGTCTCCCCACCCCCTTCATGCTTTGAAACCCTCCACAACTATCGTGCACCCCCTAGCCTGCCCTAGCTGACCCATCTACCACCACAGTGACAGAAAAGTTAAGAGGTTTTGTTTTGTTTTGTTTTTGAAGATGGTTCATATCGTCCCAACACTCAGGAGGTTGAGGCAGGAGGATCATGAAGAACTCAAGGCCAGTCTGGGATACAGAGAAGGTGAGGTGAGAGGGAGACACCCCATTCTTGCCAGTACTCCTGGACAGCTTTCTCTGCTCCTTTGTCCTGTGTGCTCTATACTTTACTTAGGGTGTCACCTGTCAATTTCCCCCAAAGGAGACTTTGTGAGGCCATGAACCACTGATATGTCCCAGAACAGTGTATGGCTCAGAGTAGGCCCTCAGCAATGATTCTGATGAATGAGCCAGGTGACGAATCAGAACTGTAACCGAGGCAGCTTCTTCATGAGGCTTCTAACCCTGTGCTGAGGTGCTAAGGTTGGGAACAGGAAAAGGCACAGCCTACCAGGCTGGAGGAAATGATGGGTGAGAAACTCTGGAAGGTTTTGAGCAGCCTTGGACATGATGGGGTCAGCCTGGGAGAGACCCCCTGTCTCTGGTGGAATGATAGGAACAAGTGGTCATCTGGACTGTGGTGGGTGTATTGTTAGGTGTGGGAGGTTGATGCCTAACCCTTGAAGAGGTGACCAGCTGCAGCTGCATCGGGGGTGGAGAGCACAGCAGAGCTCTGTATCCGTGTCTGAATGTTCCAGACAGCTTGGGTGGCTGCCTCACCAGCTCAGGTCCATGGCTAGTCCAGGTGCCCACACCCCTGCTCTCGCCCTGAATGTGGGTTGCTGGCCTGGGTGGTCCCCGGCTCCTCCCTCTACTTCCCCTGTGGGTTTGGAAGGTGGGAGAGAGGCCTCCCTTCCTCTCCTCCCATGACCCAGAGCATAATCCCTCGCATTCATGTGATTCTCCTGTGCCCTCGCTTCATCCTCCCACGTCCCTGGATAATGCAGAAATATGATTCCCATTGGGCAGATGAGGACATTAAGGCCAGGAAAGGGGGTGGGATCCTCCCAAGGTCATGCAACCAGATGGAGACACCAGGTGGGGGCATGTCTCCAATTCCCCTGCCTAGATTTTCACCAGGCAACAGATGGCTCTGTGGCTTGACTTGAAACATCTTAAATGACCCCCAAAAGAGTGTTAGTCCAGAACAAATTGCAGGCCTCTGGGAGCAAATCTTCACTATGAACTCAATCCTACATTTGTTCTGTTAAATTCTGTGATTATAGCCTAACAGTGTCCTCCAGGACTGAAATGTACATGCTGAGCAAGCACTCTACTACTGAGCTATAGCTTTCTACTTTTTGTTTTGAGATTAGGTCTAACAAAGAGGCTTAGGCTAGCCTTGAACAACTCAGACAGACCTTGTACTTAGGATTCTATTCTTAGCATCTTAGGTAACATTGCTCAGTTGAGATTATAGGTCCGTATGAAGAAGTCCAGCTAAGATCCACCTTTACATGGGTTCTGAGGATGGAACTTAGGTCTTCAGGCTTGTGTAGCAAACACCTTCCTTCACTTTCTGAGTCACTTCACCAGTCCACATATGTGCATCTTCTGTGGCTTGCCATTGGCAATGGCTCTAAGTATTGCATTTACTGCTCTCTTGTAGGCAGGCATCTAAACTGCTTTCAGGTGTGGATTATAGGAAGTGATAGTACAGTGGCCTTCTGTAGGCTCACATATGTGAATGCTTAGTCACCAGGGGGTGGAGCTCTTTGAAAGGATTAGAAGGATTAGGAGGTGTGGCCTTGTTGGAGGAAGTGTATCATTGGAGGTAGGCTCTGAGTTTTCAAAAGCCCATGCTAGGCCCAGTCAGTCTTTCTCTCTGTCTGCTGCTCATGGATCAGAACGTAGAACTTTCAACTACTTCTCCAGCACCATGCTAACCTGCACGCCACCATGCTAACCTGCACGCCACCATGCTCCCCACCATGATGACAATGAACTAAACCTCTGAAACTGTAAGCAAGGCCCAATTAAATATTAGATACATACATACATACATACATACATACATACATACATACATACATGTGTATGTGTGCGTGTGTGTGTGTGTTGTTTTGGTCATGGTGCCTCTTCACGCCAATAGAAAAGTGACAAAAACATTCCTCATGGTGGGCCTCATGGTCCTTGTCTTTCCACATCTTCCTCCACTCTTCTTAGGTCTAGGTCCTCAAAGGTACCTCTCTCCCACTGTCCTTTCTTAGGTTATACCCCCTGTCTGGAATGTCCTTTGCTTTTCTTATCCAACAGTGTTTATTCTCCCCTTGAGGACACACACACACACACACACACACACACACACACACACACACACACACACACATTGAGCCACCAGGTCAGCCCTCAGCAGGTTTAGGTCTTACTTCTGGCCTCACCCACTTTCCCTGTTTTGGACAAGGCCTGCTTTCCTCAGGTATTTGATATTCTTACCAGGACAGAAGCCATATAACACATGGATTCCAGGGACTTGTCTCAGGGGTCAAGGACCTCAGACTGGGCTCCAGAAAGGTCTATTAATTGGCTGAGCATGACCACAGCCTAAAAATCCTGAAGGGAGTTAAGGACCCAGTTTGTTGTTTTGTGTTGGGATAGGGTCTCATGTAGCCCAAGCTGGCCTCAAACTTGATATATAGCTGAGGATAACCTTGAACTTCTGATCTTGCCTTCATCCCAAGAGACTACAGGCATGCCTGTTTTTCACAGTGCCTGGGATTGAGCCAAGGCTTTTGCATGCTAGAGAAGTAGTCTAACAAATGAGCTGAGCTATATCCTCAGCCCCAGGATCCAGGGTCTGTCTGTCTGTCTGTCTGTCTCTCTCTCTCTCTTTCCTTCTTCTCTTCCCTTTCCTCCCCTACCCTTTACTCTCACAGGTAGCCTTCCTTCCACTGGGGGAAGGATGGAATGTAGGAGTCAAGATGGGAATGAATGGATCAACCCTCTGTGAAATGGGTGTTGGTGTTAACAATGCCCATGAGTACAGTCGCTGCGCTAGGACCTGGAGGCCCAGCGCCCAGTTCTGTGGGCTTTCAGCCATGAGCATCATGAGGTTGACATTTATTCATGTGCTATTTCCTAATTGTGATAATGCTCAAACAAAATCTCACAGTCCAGTGAGACTGCGCAGAGGGTCCTAAATTAAATCTAGGGGTGGAGTAAGGCTTCTTGAGAAAGTGACATTTAAGCTGAGATCTTAGGATAACTAGAAATAAACTAGGCAAAGGAAAAGTGTGGAGATGGGGCTGCATGATGCTCAAAGCTGTGCGAATGGGTTCAGACTGCGGCTTGGCCTGGGAGACTCCATTTTACAAGTAGCATCTGGCTGCCCCTGACAGTATTAAGGGAAGGATGATTCTGCATCTTGCTTATTTACACAGACACCACCACTGTGTAGCACCAGGCGTGAGGCTCAGATCCCACTGCTGTGAGGCACCATACCTGAGGCACAGACCTCGTCACTGTTAAGCACCAGCCATGAGGCTCAGACTGGGAACGTACTCCTCCAGTGAAAGAGATGTCACCTAAAACCTTGCAGAGTAGACTGAGAACATATGGGAATGTGGGTGTATCAAAACCACACCAGAAAAACCAAGCCTGAGGACTTACTGAATATACCGAAGATGAAGGATGCAGCATCCTCACTGGGTCCCATAAAGAAAAGGACATCTAACCCCTGGAGAATGACTGCTCACCCTTCCACCTACCTGTTATCTGATCACCCATCTCACCACCTGGTGTGTGTGTGTGTGTGTGTGTGTGCGCGCGCGTGCGTGCCTGTCTCTCTGTCTCAGTCTCTCTCTCTCTCTCTCTCTCTCTCTCTCTCTCTCTCTCTCTCCCTCTCTGTGGGGGGGTAGGGGCCAACAGGCAGAAACTCACAACTGTCCTTGGGCTTCAGGTGAACCCAGTGGTCCCCATTGCTTGATTCTACTAGAACTGACCCCCCCCCCCCCGTCCATCTACACAACTCTCTAATATTTGAAAGTCCAGCCATCCATCGTGGCCATGGGCTTCTTCTCAAATGTGCTGGAGCTCTGAATATCTCCACCAGTGTTCCTCCCAGATGCTCTGCTGTCTTGGCTAGTCACCTTCGATAGTAGCCGCTCTCTCCTCTGCCTCCAGAGAAATCTCTTTGAACTCTGCATCCCAGTTTAACCCCTTTGTAGCCATTCTGTAACCTCTGTATGATGTGTAATATGTGTCTTGATAATTAATATTAGTAATTGAGATCAGAATAAAAGAATCTATGGTTGACAGATAGCAAGGAAAATTGGGATGACCTGGTAAATTGCAGTCAAATATATCAACATAGCGGCAAATTTATTGTTAGTCAATAAATTCTGACATTGTGGAAAGACACACACATGTCCACCTATGCTTCTGACATAGCACACTCATAACAGAGAGGTTATGGGTTGGAGTGGCGTCATGAAAGTGCCTCAGCAAAAGAAAACAGTAACAAGCAAGGCACTATGACAGGAACTTGCATGAGGCTAGTGTGGCTGGAGACAATGGGGTAGGAGAGACTGAAGGGTCAGACAGGGGCTAGGTCACAGTGAAGGGCCTGGTGGACGGAGAGGAATTAGCAAGTGGATACACCCACTGAACAAATTCTTACTGAACATTTTCTGATTAGCAGGGGCTGTGCTATATCACAAGTCAAGACAGACAGGTCCCTGATGGGAGCTCCCTAGGGTGTGTACTACAAGCTGAAGAGGAATCAGAGAGCCCCTGCTGTGTTGGGAACCCTGCTGAGCACTTTCCATCACCTTGTCCTTGGGTCCTCATAACAATATAAAGTAGGGGACACTTGCAACTGAAGTGGAAGCTGAGATCTAGCACAGTGGAGCATCTGTCCATCTGCAAGGATTCTGAAGTGTTACCCAAGTTCCAAGGTCCATGGTCTATTCCTAGCCACCATATAGAAGGAAAACTGGAAAACAAAGGATGATGAAGGAAGTGGATGCAGCCACGTTCTTATAACCCTGGTGTTTGGGGGGCAGAGGTGGGAGGCTCAGCTTTATTTATTTATTATTTATTTATGTATTTATTTATTTAGACACGATCCACAGAGAGAAACAATAGTTCTGTCCTTTTCTGTAATAGTGTTACCACTTCACTGAGAGAGGAAATAAGGAATGGGGGCTGGAGAGATGGCTCAGCAGTTAAGAGCACTGGCTGTTCTTGCAGAGGCCCTGGGTTTGAGACCCAGAACCTGCATGACAGCTCACAACCATCTGGGACCCCAAATCTTGGGTATCTGATGTCCTCTTCAGGCCTCCTCAGGCATCAGGCACCCACATGGTACACTGACATATATGCAGGGAAAACACCCATATGTGTAAAATAGAATAATAAAGTAAAATAAAATGATGATAATAAAGAAAAAAATGAAACAAGAGTGGGGAAAAGCTCACACTTATAATCTCAGCACTGAGGCAGGAGGATGACTCAGGAATTTGAGGCTAGCTTGAACTACAAAGTGAGACCACGTTGTAAACAAAGCAAAATTGATCAAACAAAATCCGGGAAATAGCCACACGGAGGGTTAGCTGAATGTCAGCTGTGTGCAATCGCTTGGCGCTGGGACCAGGGTTTCAGCCCGTTCCTTCTCAGCACAGGGTCTCCTAGAGAACTCTCCACCCACCAGGGTCCATCCTTTTAGCCTCCCTACAGCAGTGTTACAGGAAGACTCGGTGCAATCCCTTGTAAAGGGCCTTTTAGTAGCAACCTCTTTAATGTGGTTGTCTAGAGGATAGACTGGAGCAGTCCCCAAGGAGAAACCTATGAAAATCATAAGCATTCATATCATTCAATCAACAGACCTATAACTAGAAACTTATTCTAATAGATATCCAAAATCCCGTGCCCATCATATTTCTGGCATATTGTCACAGGCTGGAGGTCATTCGATTGCTGATCATTTAAGAGATGGATGACGTAGGTTAGAGGACGTCCAGTGGAATTCTGGACACTAGGAGAGAGAACGTTGTGCTCTCTATGCAGTGGAACAGAGCAGGCTCTGAAAGTGCTGTCACCGGGGAAAGGCAAGGCATGGGACACAGTTCAGCATCTGTTTTTAAATGGTGTTGGTGGCTATGGAGGAAGGTAAATGAGCACTTAAAGAACAAACTGCAAAACTTTAATCTCAACTCTGGGGAGGCAGATGCAAGCGGATCTCTGTGGTGTCAAGGTCAGTCTGGTCTACATAGCAAGTTCCAGGCTAGCCAGAGTTGCATAGTGAAACCCTGTCTCTAAAAGGAGAAGCTTGGATGGATGAGATTCAAGCAACAGAGTGCTTGCCTAGCATGCAAGAGACCCTAGGTTCAATCCTCAGAACTTAAGAGGTGGGAGCAGGAGGAATAGAAGTTCAAGATCATCCTAGGCTACACAGTGAGTCTGAGGCTAGCCTGGGCTACATTAGACCTTGTTAAAAACAAAATACTCTTATTCCATTGATTGCCTCTGGAAGGGAGCTGGTGGCTGGAGAACAGGACAGGAGAAACCTTTTCTAATGTACCCATTTGTGTCTTGGTTTTTGACCATGCAGACATACTAAGAATTCAATGAATAAATGAAGACTTCTGTTTTTATTTAAGTGACTCTCAGATCCTACAAAGAAGAGCAAGACACTGAAATGAGGAAGACACCCTAAGATAGTTAAACTGAGGAGCAGGCTGTCGCCATAGTGATAGGCCTTCCTCCTTTCCTGCTGCAGCTGAGCCTGCTGGCTCCCCTAAGTCTTGAGGACTCGATGCACGATAACCCAGGCATGCAGGCATTCCACTATGTACCAGGAAC
>CM052701.1:24763719-24856042 GCA_028551405.1 Uromys caudimaculatus | reverse complement strand
GCTAGAGACTGGACCTCAGGAATATGTGGGAGGTATACAGAGAGCCAAGGGAGGAGGCTGGGTGAGCCAGTCAGCCAGGAAAACTGTAACAAGGTCTTGAGGTGTGGAGTGGGGCTGGGGGCTGATTGTCTCCCTGTCTACCCAAAGGTGCTGAAGGAGACAGTCCTTAAGATCTTCCTGGGACTGGAAATTGGTTACCTCAGCATTTGGAATTTGGTGAGTTACCTCAACATTCACCAACTGTGCATGGCTGGCTCTTCTCTTCTGACAGTCTTTTAGGTGTCCCCTCTTAGATCTGATCCTCACAAGGTTGGCCATCCCCTCCCTGCCAGCCTCACTCCTGTCCCCACTTCCAAGGGACAGATGGGTGTACAGCAGGAGGCAAGTGGGCCTTGCTGCCTACAGCATCCCAGGGGAGGGAATTATCTGAGAGTTCACAGCCTCTCTCTGCCTTCTGGAGCTTGAGTTAAAAGCCCTTAGTGTCACAGCCTCAAGGGGCAGCGTCTGAAGGGTGTCAAACGAGAGGCAGAAGGAGCCGATTTTCATCCTGCAGCTGCCCACATAAGAAAAACCTGGAGTGCTGAGAGCTTCAGGCCAGGGGCCGGAAGTCATCAGGGCTGGGGCAGAAGATTGGCCACATCTGCCCCACTGGCTTATTTACTAAGCAGAGAAGTGTTTGAAGAAACCTAGAGCCAATGCCTAAAATTCAGGAAATCTTACAGTAAAATTGAGGTTTCTGTCTTCTCTTGAATAACTAGAAAATCTGACCACACTGATGCCTATTCCTGTGTTATAACATCCAGCCAGATTTACATAGCAGCTGCCCCATTATAATTTATTTTGTTAATAAGCAAATACATTCACCTGACTGCAAAAATATATACAGAACAAATAATGAATTTCCCCTTCCATCCTTATGCCCAGTTCCCAGTGTCCTCTTAAGCAATCTTTATTATGTAATTCCAAAATTTCTTTTTTTAAAAAAATATTTATTACAATTTCTTTATTTTGTGTGCATGGGGGTGCACGCGCCATGGCTTATGTGGAAATCAGGGAACAACATGGCCCCTGGGACTTGAACTCTGATCCTCAGGCTTGTTGGTGGCACCTCTCTCCCCTCACCCCAACCCCATGCTATCTCACCAGCCCCAGTGTCTTTATGTTTATATAAACACATGAAACCAGAGGTTGTTATTTCCCATTTTACACAGGTTCACTCCTCTTCTGCCCTTGTTTTTCCTCTGTAAGGGCTTCTCCGTATTAGGACAGAGCACTCACCATTCCAGGCCGCTCTGTTGTTAGGAGCCCTGTGAGACAGGGCACTCACCGTTTCAGGCCGCTCCATTGTTATGAGCCCTGTGGCTTATTTGGCCAGACTTATGATTGGCATCTGGGCCTTGCCCAATACTTGCGTTTATAAACAATGTAGCATCAATTATCTGGTGCATAGTTTGCAATTGGGAACTGAAGGGAAACCATCAGGAATTGCCTAAGCAGAGGGTGCAGTAGGTGGGGTGGAGCCCTCACTGAGTAGCATCCAAGGCCAAGTAAGGAAAGGTGGCAAGGATGATTCCTAAGAGCAATTCCCCACAGAGCTTAGAGACCATCATGCCTCTGGGGGCTAAGGAAAGGCTCCAGATTTACTTTTACCACTGACTAACTTAGGTTATCTCTCTGGGCCTCAGAGTTTCCATTTGTGAAGTGAGAAAGACCTAGGGAAGTGGGTAAAGGGCCTGTCCAGCTGTGGTCCACCTCCCTCCACACCAGCCAGACTCAGCCCAGTTAATTGTACCTAGATAAGCCCCACCTCAGAGTCTTTGCCCAAGCTCTCCCCAGCCCCATCCAGCTGCCTCTGAAACATAGTATCTTGTCTCTGGGCTCCATTCACAATATCTGAAACTCAATAGACTGCCATCTGAACACAGCAGTATAAACCTCCTGGTCAGACAGAATCCCCTCTACAGCATGATAGGTAGGTTAACCCCACACCAGACCCATGCTTCAGATCTCCTATAAAGTCCTTTTTCTGAGTCATTTCATCTGGTCTAGTAGCTCAAACTGTACAGGGCTCTTGAATGCCAATGTTGCTACTTCCTAAAAAATGGCCTTGAGACACCATTTCCTGGTGGCCCAGTTTCTAAATTACAGTTTGTAGCCAGCTTGTAAATAACAAGGAGTAGCAATGTAAACATCTTAGAGCCACCAACACTGTTCGGCTCACAAGCCACTGTGCGGCTCACAAGCCATTGCCTCTGCTGAGGAGAAAAAGGTCGCTGTGTCTCTATGTTCCTCGCTGACTCATTCATTAACTTGTCCAACGTTCTGGAGGGGGTTTAACGTTGTTCATTTGTTTGTTTTTGATACAGGGTTGCGCTGTGTAGCTCAGACTGGTCTGCTGCTCACTATGAGCCCGGAATAGCCTTGGATCCACAACAATTCTCTTGCCTTCGCCCCTACTCTTCACCCTAAGTGCTAGGATCACAGGCGCTTGTCACAATGCCTGGGTCTCATTGGATGGTGTTTGTTTGTTTTTCTTTCTTATTTTTTATCTTTTTGTTTGTTTTTTTGAGACAGGATTTCTCCTGTAGCCTTGGTTGTCCTGGAATTTGCTCTGTAGACCAGGCTGGGCCTCAAACTCAGAGAGATCTATCTGCTTCTGCCTCCCGAGTGCTGGGATTAAAGGCGTGTGCCACCACTGCCCGGCTTTTATTTTCTTTATTTTAAAATTTTATTATCTAGAGTTATCTAAGGCTATCTTCATATTTTCATAGGCTACCAACTGAGTACCAAACCTAGCACCGAGCACTAGAAAGTCTCAGAGTGAAGAAAGTAGGTGAATTTCCCTCAGGAAGATTCCAGACATCTCTAAACAGACACACGAGGATGGATAAACTGCTTGATGGTGTGTCGGGGTGAAGAAGAGAAAGGCCAGGGTGTTGCGGCAGTCATTACCAGAGCATTGGGGAGACATTCCTGAGGCTCAGAGAGCAGGGCTTCTGTGGGAAGTCCTTATTAAAACGTCCCATTAATAATTGTCCTCACTGTCGTGCTAGCAGGAAGGCATGTAGTATCCTCTATTTTGTTTTTCTATGAAGCCAAGAAAAGCTGAGCGCTTTACCCAAAGCCATGGAATCATACAAGGGCTATGAGTTCTCAGCACAGATTTTCTGGCATCAGAGCATCAGACTATACAACCTGATTTCTGCTTTTGGATTGATTAAACAGTTTATGGGATATATGGAGACTTCCATTTAGGTAGGACCCAAAAGCCCCATCCAAGCAAGCACCTGTGAAGGCAGTGATACAGATCACTAAGGACTGGCAATGGAGCTAGACAGACTCTTCTGACTCCACTTAAGGTTCTATATATTAGACTGGCTTCTATGTAGGAGACAAAAAACCAGTGATGAGTCTTTCCTGACTCAGACCTCTAGCCTCCTGTCAGTCTAAACATGGTCTGCTGGCCTCGCATCCAGCTTGGAAAACTCCCTTAGCCCTTAACACCTCCCTTCTGCTTTTAGCTTTAGGCAACAGCTGGTACCCCAACCTCCCAAGCATCACTGAGACCAAAATGGTCCCTGGACACGAAAGGGAAGCCAGGCTGCAGGACAGCAGATGGCTGCTCCACCCAGCCCAGGGCAGCTGTCTCCTCTATCCTCCCTGTCACTCTGAGGCAGGGTGGTCCTTCCACCTCACTTCCTTCCCTCCTCCCTCTTCCTCATTCCCTTGAGCTTTATTCAAGAGCCACATTTGAATTCATTTCTAACACTTAGTATGTGATTTTAAGACACTAAATGTATTTCTTTGACTCTGTTTCCTCATCTATAAAATGGGTAGAACAATATAGACCATATAAATTGTGAGACTAAAATGATTAGTGATTCCTCATTGCTTAGAATAATGACAAAGAAACGGTTCAGTGTCCTAGGATATTCCACCCAAGCCAAGGTGGGTGGTGGGTGGGAGTACTCAGGCACATGAGAGACCTATACCTACTCTTGTGGACAGTGTTTATAACATCCCTCTGCTCTCTCCAGTTCCAGGCTGCTGCTTTGTGATCCCAGCTCCACTTTGGCTGCCAATTCCTCTTGCTAAATCCTGACCCAGCCACATAACTCTTCAGCTGACATTCTGCAGCAGGTGCCCCCGTTGCCACCTTCTGGCCCTTCAAGGTCCTATCCATCAGAAATCGCCAGTTTTATATCCTTCTGCACCCCCACCCCCATCCGGACATCCTAGAAAATGTGGCCTCCAATGGTGGTGGGAGTAGCTGTTTGCACTTGCTCTTTCCTCCCCAAGGGGTTCCCTCCCATCCCTTTCCTCTGCCTTCCCTAATCGGGCTAGTGGCCAGATAAACGCGGTTCCTGAAAGAAGGGGGAGCGAGAGACAGCAACTCAACTGCAGTTTCTCAGCTTGAAAAAGACAATGAGAAAAGAGATCTCTCAAGATCAAAGGAGGGGATGAAACAATAAGCGAACACGGGGGAACTAGGAAGTGGCATTGGAAGGAGTGACTGCTAACGGGTTATGGCAGGTGACCAAGCAGCTGCCCCACCCCTGTCTTTTTATTCTCAAACCCCGGCCTCCCACCCTCCTGGGACATTGCAAGACCCAAACCACCGGAGGTACCGCAGGAGATCAATGGAAAAGGAGAAGATAAGGCGGGGGCAATCAAAGGGGGAGGCCAGAGGCAGAAAGCATGTGGTTGGGCCCCACGCCTCCGAGGAAGCCATGCGAGGGTGACCTGGGATGCTCTCCCCTCCCCGACCTCCTCCCTTCCCAGGGGGCGGCCCACATCCAGGCCGGAGCTTGGGCGGGGCGGCGCCGGCAAGAATGAATAATTGAGGTAGAGGGGAGGAGGAAGAGGAGCGGCGGAGGAAGAGCGGGAGGCGGGAGCCGCCCGCGCAGGGTCCTCCCCACTCAGCACCCCACCCGCTCCGCCGCCCGGAAGTCGCTCCCCGCCTCCTGCTCCGCCAACATGGCCGCGAAGTCGGATGGAGCGGCGGCCGTGGCCGGCCCGGGGCCCGAGGGGCCGGCGGGAGCAGATCGGGTCGGGGCGGGAGGGCGCGGGGAGGCTGCAGCGGGGATCGCGGGCCCGGAACCGGCGGAGGCTGGGTGCCCGGGGCCACGCTACGAGCTGCGGGACTGCTGCTGGGTGCTGTGCGCGCTGCTCGTGTTCTTCTCCGACGGCGCCACCGACCTGTGGCTAGCGGCCTCCTACTACCTGCAGGGTCAGAGCACCTACTTCGGCCTCACCTTGCTCTTCGTGCTGCTACCCTCGCTAGTCGTGCAGCTGCTCAGCTTCCGCTGGTTCGTCTACGACTACTCGGAGCCCGCGGGGACCCCAGGACCTGCCGTCAGCACCAAGGACAGCGACATAGTCGGAGCCGCCATCAGCACCAAGGACAGTGCTGTCGCCTTCCGGACCAAAGAAGGGAGCCCGGAGCTGGTCCCCCGGCCCGCAACATCCTCGGCCGGCGCCTACCGCCGCCGCTGCTGCCGCCTCTGCGTCTGGCTACTGCAGACTCTCGTTCACCTCCTGCAACTCGGCCAGGTCTGGAGGTAGGAAAAGAGCGGGTGAAGAAGCTTGAGTCCTGGGAGTGAGTGGGATGCCGCACCAGATCTGCTCTGGCCTTTTTAGCCCGCCCTACTTCTGTCCTGACCCTCACCCCGACCCACTCCATTGCAGCTCTAATTTCTTCTCAGTCAGCTCCTCACCTCTACCAAACTCTGTTGGACCCCAGATCTATAGCTTTGATCTGGCTAATGGGGCAAGATGGGGTCAGAGATCGTTAGTGAGCAAGGAGTAGTCAGGGAACATGGGGACAAGTGTTACTTGAAACAGGACTACAGGGATCCTTCCAGTCCTGACCCTTCCTCCATGTCCAGGTACCAAGTGTCGACTTAGGAAAGCACTCAGAAGTCCTCCCTACCGCTCACAGGCACTCAGCTTAGAATTGCAGCCCACCCAACATCCTGGGAAAGGCAGCTAAATGACTATCCCGCCCAAACTTCCCGGTTTTGTAGAGAAAGGGCCTGAGGTGGACCCAGTTCAGCACTCCTACTTCCTAAGGAGCGCCACACTGCCCTCCCATCCCCCCCAAAGGGACCAAGGAGATTTGGAATCTTGACTTTGACACTAGATGACTACTGGCTGCCCCTTGGTCCTCAGACCGGAAAACACCGCTCAGGCTTCATTCAAACTGTTCACTTCCAGGCTTCATCCTTTGCCAGCAAGTAGGGTGCCTGCTGGGCTGAGTTAATTGGAGAGAGGGGGAATTCTAAACCACAGCTCCTCTCAAATCAGAATTACTCTAGTTCCTTGGGCTGTACTCTGCAGTGACAAAATGAGTTTGCTTACTGTGTGATCTTAGCCACACCTCCTCCTTCCCCCAAGTCTGTTTCCTCACCTGTGAAACGAGGGGAATCTCTACTCTTCTCGTCTTGCTTGCTTACTTTTTTTAACCTGTTGGGATGAGCAGGCAAGAGGAGGTCTGTGTGGAGACTCTGGAAACTGGGGCATATTTTGGGAATGTCAGGGATTACCATGATTATAACGGGGGTGTGGAAAGCAAGGGGAAAGCCACTCTTCAGATATAGAAGATGGTTATTTACTCTGTTGCATTTGAATGTACTCTGCCTAACTCAGAGGACATTGTTCTGAACTGAGCATTGGAAACTGGACCCCTGGTGTTTGCCCCAGCTGCTCACTTGTTGTGTGTCCCCCTTGTTATTCTGTTAGGTCTCTCTCTCTGCCTTAGTTTCCCCATCTTCACCAACCACGATGATGCGTATATTCCACTTCTCTTGCCCTGGAGTAGGGGGAAGGGGAAAACACTATTTGTGGTCTTATTATTAGCTTGACACACAAAAATATTCATGTCTACATCCAGGAACTAATCTGCATTTATCATTCTGTGCCCAAGTGGACAGATGGTGAGTTATTTTTAGATTCTGAAATGGTAACTTCCTATTCTGGGTAGCCAAGGCTTCATCCCCCTTTCCCTTTAGCCTAAAGTGGGCCAGCTGCCCCACAACTCACAGGCTACACTCCTCCCCATTCAGAAGCCACATACACGAAGCTAATAGTAATCTTCTCTCTTGAACAGAAACTGAGTTTCCCTCCATTAGGGGGAAGAACTGACCATAATGGGCAGGGGTGGTGGTGGCTGGGAATGGCTAAGAGTCCACTGAATTCCATGGTTCTGAACTCTCTCTGACAGCTCCAGTGTTCTACACTGGGGAGTGAGAGTTGGGAAGACTTGGAAGGGAGAGCCTAACCTCGGGAGCCTCACCTGGGGAAGCCATTTGCGTCCACTGCACAGTGTTTTAAAAACTCAGAATCTCTCTGGGGAAAAAAAGAAAGAAATTGACTGTAATACTATCAGGCCTGTAAAGATCTTAGATTTTAGGGTCTGCATGGTTCTAGCTTTTGAATTCTTCCTCTTGTTCACATTTCTTTTAAACATTTACTTAGGCTCCAGAACCCTAATTTACAGGTATTGTAATTAATTTATTATGTGCTCAGTTTCTGCCAAGCCTATTGGTTGCCTTTTATTTTAACCTTCCTTCTCTCCTGCGTCTTCTTTAATAATTCTATCCTGTGGTTAGTATTATAATTTTCCCTTGGCATATGAGGGAATGGAGGCTGAGAGAGGGGGGCACCCTTGCCCAAGGTCACATAGTGATCAATTGGGAGCTTTGGAACTCAAGATTCTGCATCTTCAAAACATAAATTCAATTTATCCACCTTGCAATTCTGCCACCAAAGTGTTCCCCAAAGCTTGAAGAATTACGAGTCTGAGATTGTGAGATTGCACGGTGATAGAAAGTCTGGCTTCTGTTGCGTGGAGATAAGAATGTGAAGGGGGGGAGGCAGTCGCGTGGGTAACGATGAGGAAACTGTGTGCTGTGGGAGATGCTGGGTCGGGGAGGGTGTACTTTCAGAGGACTTACATTTTCATCTTGGTTTGAGAGTGACCTTGGGCCAGGCTCTTTCCATTTCTGAGTCTCAGTTTCCCCATGTGTGAATGCCATAATTAGATGAGGTGATCCTAACGTGATATTGTTCTCTTGATCCATAATGATGTGGTACAGTTCCATGTGACCACCTGCTGCCCAGAACAGCTTAAGGTCATCAAGGTCACTTTGGGGTCATCTCCCAACACCATTTCTATGTCTAGGTTGTTAGTACTGCAGCCTCTGCCTCCTAACACACCTGCCCTTTGGACAGGTTCTGAAATTAGTTGGTCACCTGCGGGTACTTAGTTCCATGCATGAGGCTGGGGTCTATAGAGAGCTAGAAAGCAATTACTGCCAGCTTGACTGTTCAGTAAATTCAGACTCTGCAGTCAATTAGGAGAGATCTCAGAAATGGCTGTGGGGAATGAGACGTGCCCACCAGGCCACATTAACCAGGCTACAGTTCTGACTCTGGGTCTGCTATCACTGAATACTGTGAACCCTTGTCCCACAAGCTTTGGGTTCTTAAACTGCCAGGGCCTGGATAAATAGGAACACTCAGAGGAAGTAGAGAGAAGCCATGCAGTCTGGCATGCTTAGAAATTAAATAGTGTTGGTGAAACATGTTGGCTTACCACATGAGGTGTTCCAGAAGATGTTTTGAGCAGTGAGGCTGGGGCAACCAGAGAAAACTGAGCCTTCTAGGATGGCACCTGAGAGAGTACTGATTATTCTCTTCCTGATCCCACACCCTAATTCTGAATTTCAATCATAAAGATAATTTCAATTTCTCAGGCCTGTACAGTGCCTTCAAAAGCCAGGAGGGGTCACATAGAAAAGGGTGCACGGGGTGTCAGACAAGGGGGTGTGTTATGGAATACAAGTGTCCTAGACAAGACCACCTGGTCACTCTCTAATGATGCCATGAGAAATCACGGGCCCAATATTGCCAGGCCTTGATTTTTCAAGGGCAATGGGAAACTGGAAAATCAACTACTAAATATTTTTAAAAAACAGTGTCAGTGAGGGCCAATGAAATGGCTCTGTGAGTAAAGGTGCCTGCTACCAAGCCTGCCTGACAACCTGAGTTCACTCTCCAGGACCCATGTGGTAGGGGAGACTGACCCCAACAAATTGTTTTCTGACCTTTACACACCTGTGCAGTGGCACACACACACACCACACACATACACACACACAACTTAAAAATAGCATCAACCAAAGGAAACATTGGAGTGGGGTGTTCTTTGTATACCCTGGGGCAAACACTTCACAAGAGATAGAAGATCCTTTAGTCAAAACATAAAATAAGAGGAAGGAGCTCATAGACACTGCACACCTGCCATGTTGTAGCAAGGGCTGTGTGAGAGGTCCCAGGCATCTTGTATTAAAACCTTCCCTCGGTGGTTAGTGATACATTCATTTATCAGACAAGGAAGCAAAACTCAGAGAGTCAAGGAACTTGATTGAGGTTACAGGAGTAGGTGGGGGGAGGGGAGGCTCCTCCCCAGTTTTGTCTAATCCACAAACCCAGCCCCACCCCTGACATGGCATATTTGGTGTATTGGGATCCTAAGAAAATGCCCTGGAGCAGTAACAGACTGAGTCCCTGGGAGAGCAGCAACCAGATCCTGTGGTGGGGAAGGAATCTGGCTGTGGGCTGGACACCAGCCTGTCCTCATCTACCTCCCACCCCAGCCCTCTGAGCCGTTAAGCCACCGAGGGCTGTTAAGCCAATTAAAGTCCCAACTCTGCCTCCTCTGACCCTGTGGGCAGCAAAGCAGTAAGCCATGAATCCCTGCTCTCCCTAATCTTGAACTCATGGGCCCCAGCTTTGCCCAGATAATCATGGCTTCCTAAGCCAATTAGTGTGAGGAGACCCGGCTCGGGATTCCTCCCCGGCTGTCAGAGTCTGGGCACCCTGAGGTGGGAGGAGGAGGACGTGGCAGGAGCTTCTGGGGTCTCCCTCTTACAGCTCACTAAGTCCAGCTGTACTGTTGCTGCCTGCGTGTGCCAGCGAGTCCTACACTACAGAGAACTTCTGCAGTGAGTCAATGCAGCTGAGAGATCAAGCTCTTGGTCCCTTCTGGGGAGCTGGATCTTTGGCCTAATGTGAAGAGTGTGAACTCTTCATTCAGGGTCTCTATTCAAATCCTGCACCCAGTACTCATTCTATCAAGCCACCTAATCCCCATGCCTCCCAAAGGAGAGAACGTAAGTGCACCTCTCTGCTTCTGGGTTTAAGGGTAACACATACCAAGGACTTAGCAAGGGCTGCTCTCAGCAGTTAAGTATTCAAGACCTGGTGGCAGGGCAAGTGGGATGTCTGGCAGGTAAAGGAGCATGCCACGGAGCCTGATAACCTGAGATCAATCCAAGGGACTCACATGGTGGAAGGAGAAAACCCTCGAGCTTCACATGTGAGTCGTGGCACACATATGCCACCCCTTCCCAGGTGCACACAAATAAATTAATTTAAATGTAATTTAAAAAAACTGTGAATAGTGGCCAATGATGAGAGTGGGGACACAGTGACATGGCACTCATGGTTTTAATCTGCAGTTACTTGTTCTGCAGATATTTATGGAGCACCTACTGTATACCTGGAACTGTTCTAAGTGCCAAGGACAAGGAAGTGATTAAGATGGCAGCTCGGATGACAGTGGGTCACACGGCAGCAATGCTACGTGAGAGGATGAAGTAGGGGCTGGGTAGATGGTTCAGTGAGGAAAAGCCTGAGTTACACAGGCATGAGGAGCTGAGCTCTGATATCTGGTACCCACAGAAAAAGCTGCATGTGCCTGTTACCCAAGTGCTGGCGGAGGTATGGAGACAGGAGGGTGGCTGGGACTTTCTGGTAATAGTCTCACCCCACATTCAGTAAAAGACCACATGTCTCAAGGAAATAAGGCAGAGAGTGAAACAACAGGATACCCGGTACCCTTCGGTGGCCTCCGTGTGCACACCTGCACATGCGCACAGGTACATACACCACACATTCAAGGCTGAAACAGAACAAGGAGCTAGCGAGTGGCAGAGTAGATGACCTGGGTAGGGCAGCCTCACTACAGAGGTGGCACGTGGGTGATGGCTGGGCTTGTAAGTGAGGGGCATGGGGGTGGTCTTAGGAAGGGAATTGCAGGCAAGGGGAAACCGACCTGGGCCAACAGGATCTCTGTTTCACTGGCCCTGCCTCGGTTTCCTCATTCATGTGGGTAATGTCCACAACCCTCTCTCTAGAATCAGCTATACCCTTGCATCTTCCACTTTCTGTGACTTTGGGCAAAGGTCATAATTTAACCTGTGTCTTGGTCACAATAACAGCATCGTGTGGCTTGGGGTGTTGTGAGCTAAACAATATATGTAGTATCATGTTCAGCACCTTGCCTGGAACACAGAAGCACCTGATTGTAATTAGCCCTTGCTATTGTTTTCATATGTATGTGTAACGTCAGTCCCAAGTCACAGTCTTTTCAAACGGTGTCTAGCTCCTCTCTCCATCATTTCAACCCGGGTAACCATTTCTCTTATGTTGGTTATGAGTCTAGGATTTTGAATCATTACACCCACATCTGAAACATGTTTACAGCCGCTTGGACTTGGCTACAGCTCCTTCACAAATGTTCCTCCCTGTGCTGACTTGGCAGGGTTAGTCCAGTGTGGCCTCCTCATCCCCTCTGGGGAGACCCTCCCTGGTGCGGTCTGCACTCTGCCCTTCCTTCCCCTGCTGTCAGGGCAGCCACAGTCCACCAGAGCCACGCCTAACAGACATAGAGGCAACACTTAGGCCCTGTCCTCTGATCTATAAAGACCACACTGGCGAGAAACCCTGGGGAGCCGGGGGAGGGAAGGCTGCAGGGAAATGGCTTTGAACCCCAGCAGCTGGGCAAGGTCCCGGTGGAGAGGAGGAGTCGGTTTGAGACCTACTCTGGCCTTTCCATTCACCACCCTGCCTTTGTAAAGGTGTTCAAATTCTTGCACCTGGAAATGCTATGGGCGTCCTCTGGCATGTCCCTCCTACTCCACCCCACCCTGCCCACAACCAGAGACAACCTGGAATCCTGGATCTGATACTCAGGAGCCCCAGGGGGCCCCTGGCTCCTCCCTCCCCCACCCTGCATCAGAGCACTTGACTCCACTGATGCCCAGGGCCTGCCTCCTCCATCTGCATCCTCTCTCACTCCCCACCAGGGAACCTACACACACCCTTTGTGCTGGCTGGATGTGTGTCAACTTAACACAAGCTAGAGTCCTCAGAGGGGAAGGAGCCTCAACTGTAAGGCATTTTCTTAACAACAATCAATGGAGGAAGGCCCAGCCCATTGTGGGCGGGGCCACCCCTGGGCTGGTGGTCCTGGGTTCTATAAGAAAGCAGGCTGAGCAAGCCATGAGGAACAAGCCAGTGAACAGCACCCTTCCATGACCTCGGCATCAGCTTCTGCCTCCAGGTCCCTGCCCTGTTTGAGTTCCTGTCCTGACTTCCTTTGGTGATGTGGAACATTGATATAGAAGTGTAAGCCGAATAATCCCTTTCCTACCCAGCTTTTTGGTCATGGTGTTTTGTTGCAGCAATAGAAACCCTAACGAAGTCACTTCTGAAGGCCACACTTCCATGTTGCCTCTTTCTGGAAGCTTTCCCTGAACAAACCCAGCACCACCCTCAACCCCTCACACCATCTTCTGCTTATTCAACGGGGCAAAAATCGTCTTCATAATTTCCTAAAGTGAAATTTTCTTGGCAGATTTGTTTATGGAAGAGTCATGCATTCCAACCACCCAAAGGCGTCTCATTGAGAAGGGGTGTGACCAAGGGAGATTTCCACTTGCTAATTAGATTTTGGGTTTGTTTATGTTTTGAGACAGGGTCTTACTGATGGCCACTAAGTTGCCTCAGGTGACCTTGAACTTCTAATTCCCTCAGAGCTAGGACTGCAGGGCATGTGCCACGGCACCCCAATTTATGTGGTGCTGGGTACGGATGGAGTCTAGGACTTAGGCCAAGGAGGCAAGCACTCCATGACCTGAGCTATATCTCTAACCCACAATTAGGTATTTCTTGCACTGCCTGAAGATTTAGTTCACTAGGACATAATTGATTACATTCATGTGTGTTGTAAAACTCAGCTATTTTGATGGGTGCTGAGGCACCTGCCTCTGTAATTCCAGCACTTGGGAGACAGGTTCAAGGCCAACCTGGTTTACATAGAGAGTCAGCTAAAGAAGGCTACAATAGTGAGACCCTGTCTTAAAAATTGAATATTACTAAAAATTAGAGTTATTGTTTATTAAAACTTATATTACATCATTGCCTCTGTGACAGACAGAATGAAGAACAAGGACCTGCAGAACCAAAACCCTATCCCACCATGTACATGGTTTTCAATGAGCCACTTGACCTCTCTAAACCTTTGTTTCTTCTCATCTTTGAGGAAGGGTAACAGTCCCTGTGTGTAGGTACATTGGCCATATGTGCAGGCATACTGAGTGAATACATAGAACATGTTTTATACATTATTAAGTATTACTCAGCACATAGCAATGTTCCACGTTAGCTAGCATTATTGACCCATTTTACAGATGTGAAGCTGAGTTACAGAAAAGACTAGGCTCCCAGTTGATAGCAAAGCCAGGGCTGAAAATCACGTGGTCAAGCCTCCGGAGCCCACCTGTGTGAGTTCTAAACCATTTTGCCTTCTGCTAGCCAAGTGTATGCTTTTGTAAAAATTTAAAAATTGTATGTATACATGTGAGGGGAGCTGTGCATGTGAGTACAGTTGCCCTCAGAAGCTAGTATAGAGGTCACATGATCCTGGCTTACGTTACAGGGGTTTGAGAGCTGGGTGATATGGGTGCTGGGAACTAGGTCCTCTCTGTAAGAGCAGCAAGTGCTTTTAACTGCTGAGCCATCTTTCCAGCTTTGAACACACACACACACACACACACACACATATAATTTTTTGTGTGAGTGTGTTTGTGCCTTCATATATGAGTGCAAGAGAGTATGTGCTCTGGGCATGTACAGAGGTCAAAGGACAACCTTGGGGAGTCATTCCTAGCCTTACACCTTGAGACAGGGTTTCTTGTTGCTTTACATTTGTGTACACCAGGCTAGCTGGCCCACCGCTTTCTGGGGATTCTCCTGTTTCTACTTCCCATCTCACCAAAGGAGTGCTGGGATTACAGGCACACATACCACTGCAACACACACACACACACACACACACACACACACACACACACACACACACACACACACTTTACATGAGTTCAGGAGATTCAAATGCTTGTCTCCACACTTGCACAGCAAGTGTGTTATGCATTGACCCTTCACCCTGGCCCGGTTAAGTGTTTTCTTATAGACTGATCAATCAGGTATTATTTTGAGAACAAGGAAAAAACAAAACCAGAAAAGCATCTGAAATGTTTTATTTTAATGTAAAATAAAGTACCTGCTGCTAATGTTCCAGGCTCTTCCTAAGCTGTGCGCTGGGCTCATCACTCATTCCTGTCAGCCCATCTGGCTGGTTTCCCCACAGATCACAAGCCTGGGGAGGCCTGGCTGTGTCCTTGTTACCTTTGGCGGTCTTGCACCCAGCCAGCTCTTGGATGGGGAGCCTGCTGGCACTGGCTTTGGCTTCATGGCTGTAGCATCTTGGGTACAACAGTGAGGTTTGCTAAGACTCCAGCTTCAGCCTCCAGTTGCCAGTGGGCTGAGGGTGAGAGTCAACACGAAAACCTGAGTTCAGTTCCTCAGAAGAAAAAGGCATAGCTGACTTAGGACATAGAAGAAGTGAAATTCCTTGTGTGAAGTGGGTGCTTAATAATGTTGATGTGAACTGAATAGAACCTTTGAGATCAGAGTCCTGGGTGAGTCATTGCCTCTGTCTGTAAGGTTTAAATGAGGACTTGAGGGTCTTGGCCTGCGTTTTCCCAGGGCTTGGGAAAGAAAACAGAGGAGCAGAGTATTCTGGATCCTGGGCAGGTCAGGGTCTCATCACTTTGGAGCCGTGTGATCCTGGGCACATCCTTAGAAAGCATTGAGTGTGGCTACCCTTATGGGCTAATCCAGCTATTGCTTAGGGAAAGGGGATGGAAAGGAGGCCTGGGGGTCATAATTCTCAGGGACCCTCACTGAGTCCCACCAAGGAAGATCCTTGTTCTGTGGTTCCAATGTAGTGTGCACACCAAGGATCCGAAGTTAAAGGGGGATGGGGTCTTTTGCTCTCGCGAGGGCACAACCGCTCAACAGCGAGGGTGTAGAGGAGGTGACTAGAGATGCTGTAAGTAGGGACTTTCTTTTGCTTCATTTTAAAGGACACGCGAGATGACTGTAACACCCTTATGGTTTAAATTTGCAGTCCTGACTTGGGGTCTTGTAATACCGAGTTCTATGCTGCTGGATTGTCACTCTGTAGGCGGTGACATTTGGGGAGACCCAGCCTGGGGTGTGTTTGTTCCCCATAATTTCATCTCACCTGCTTTCTATGGCTTTCGTTTTATGTATTTGGTTTTTAATTTTAGCTCACCTGTTTTTCGTGGTACTGGGATCAAATCTAGTGCCTCACACAGGCTAGGCAAGTCCTCTCCCCCTGAGCTACATCCCTGGGGTCGCCTACTTTTTAAAGCCACATTTTAGTTTTCAGCATGTTAAATTCCAAACATACACAAGAGCAGAACGACTAGGCTGATGAACTTAACAGTGTATCCTTAATGCCGTTGATTCCTGGCAAACCTGAAGTTCAGTGCTGTCTGATGACTCTGTGGGCTCAGCAGTGTTCTGAGTCTGCCCTGTCTAATAGCCCTCAGCCACCAACAGCCACTGAGCCCGTGGAATGGGAGCAGAGGGAAGGATGAATGTGTTTTTAAGTGAATTTAACTTCTTTTTAAAAAAAATATTCATTTTTTTTATGTATATGAATACACTGTAGCTGTCTTCAGACACATCAGAAGAGAGCATTGGATCCCATTACAGATGGTTGTGAGCCACCATGTAGTTGCTAGGAATTGAACTCAGGACCTCTGGAAGAGCAGCCAGCACTCTTAACCGCTGAGCCATTTCGCCAGTCCCGAATTTAATTCTTTAAACTTATTTTTATGTGTATGAGTGTCTTTTGCCTGTAGATATATATGTGTACCATGTGCAGGTGTGTATGTGTGTACATGTGTGTATGGGTCAGAGGACACTCTCCAGGGTCATTTCTCAGGTGTCTCCCACCTCTTGTTTGAGACAGGAGTCTCTAGTTGGCTTCGTTTACCAAGAAAACTAGATTAGCTGGCCAGGGAACTTCCAGGGACCAGCCTGTCTTAGATTCCCAGTTTGCTATCATCACTGGGCTTGCAGGTGTGTTGTACAAAGCCTGGCTGGGTTTTTTTTCCCAGCATATAGGAGTGTTTTGCATGCGTGTATGTTTATGCACCATGTGTATGCCTGGTGCCTGTAGAGGTCAGAAGAGAGCATCGGATCCCCTGGAACTGGTTCCAGACAGCTGTGAGCCACCCTATAGGTGCTAGGAACCAAAGCTAGGTCCTCTGGAAGAGCAACAAGCATGGGGTGCATATAAACACATGAGACCACAGAAGGATTTTCTTTTACTATCTCGTGATATCTCATTAACTAGTCACTATCACTTCCAACTTGGGACTTTCCTTTTTGCATTAATATCCTAATTTCTGGCTGGGCTTGAAAAAGTTAGAAGGGGAAACAAAATGAAGGCCCTGTCATTGACCTGTATCTTCTCCCAGGGTGGGTGGTTAAAGCCGATGAAGGACTGGCTCTTTAGATAGGCTATGTCTCCATAGCTCCCCAGAGTTCCCCCTGCCCCCAAATAAATCAGTTCAGTCCTCAGAGAGCTGGCATTAGAAACTCCAAATCTACTTTTGGAATTTCTGTGAGACCACAAACAGCCAGATGTGATTCTTTCTGTCTGCATTAGTTTCCAGATACCTTCAAATGTCACCAGGAGATTGGAATCAAGGCCCCTCCCCACTGTCTCTTGACATCCTAGCTTCACCCAGGGGTGGGGGACAGGATGGGACATGGGGTTTGGGGGAAAGTAAACAAAGGACCTTCAGAACGTCCAGATCGCAGGGCTCTGAGCTTTAGTCTCTCTTGCACATGACCAACCCATAACATAGCTGGCAAAGTTGAGGCCTAGAGAAAGGAGGGACGTGAGAGGCCTGGTCCCAAATATGTTGCTCCAGAGCAGCTTTCTGGTTTTCTACTGAGCAAGAATATGGATGCTGTCTGGGAGCTGGTGAGAGAGGGCGAGATGGGAGAAAGTCACAGGTTTGTAGCTAAGGCCTGAAATCAGTGGCCGGAAGTGTTTGGCCTGGTGCCAGCAAAGAAGAGGGGCTGTGACTCTTCCAGGGCTGTGAAGGAGAAGGGAGACAGGCTGGCTCCCAGCGCCACATGACATGGGAGCCAAACGTGTAAAATCACATTCTTTACTGACATTTAGGATTCTTTTGGCTGCCAACCCTAAGGAAGGGCCTATTTTCACATCCTTGCAGGAGTGCTCAGAACTGAGGCATAAACCAAGGGAGATGGGGATGTTGAAGTCGTTCTTCCTGGGCTGTCAGGCAAAACCCACAGGTGGGGTCCAGGCTCCTCTGCTCAGCTTGATCCACTCTCTGGTGAAATGAGGGACATCTCTGTGTCCTGACACACAGCTCTACTGCTTTCCAGATGTTGGAAATGGGCCTGGCAACTGACCTACCCCCAACTCTTGTCTCCATGTAGTGAGTTCTCCACTGTTACCTCTAAAACTACTGCCCTCTTTAAAACCTTCCTGGATCATGAGATAAAGACCTTTGCTCAAGCTGTTTCCTCTACCAAAAATCTCCCCTCCTCCCCTTTCCACCTGCTTAGCTCCTATACCTGCTTCAGACTGCTCAGCAATCACAACTTCCAGAGAATCTTATCTTTCCTGGCTGTAGAACCTTCTCCACTCCCACTGATATTCTTTATGCTGTAGCACAAGATCTTGTCTGGGCCATGACTGGAGCCTATGGAACAGGTTTTCTCCCACTTACACAATGATTTAATCAGTGCCCAGGTCTTTTATTATTATTATTATTATTATTATTATTATTATTATTATTATTATTATTATTATTTGAGACAGGGTTTCTCTGTGTAGCCCTGGCTGTCCTGGAACTCACTCTGTAGACCAGACTGGCCTCGAACTCAGAAATCCACCTGCCTCTGCCTCCCAAGTGCTGGGATTAAAGGCATGCGCCACCGCTGCCCAGCTTAGGCCTTCATTATTAAAAATAGTTACAACAAATGCATTGGATCTCTCTTGCCCACCCCTGTGTCTACCATAGTTCTTGGCACATAGTAAGTACTCATAAATGTTTGGAATATAAATGTCAAGAAGAACTAAGAAGATAGTTCAATGACAGAGCACATGCTTAGTGCCCTGGGCTCAATTTTGAAAACACACACACACACACACACACACACACACACACACACACACACACACACACCAAATGAACCTTTCCTGATGATATTCAGTTTCTCCATCAGTGGGCTCCTATTCACAGACGTCACATGGCTGCAGTAAAGATTTTAGCAAGGTACAAAACAGAACATATTGGATGAATGGCAGTTACTTTCTGCAGTGGATAGAGACCCCCTTCCCTCCCCCCCAGAAAAGAAACTGCCCATTGAGCTCGCCTAGCCAGATCTTCTCTGGCCCTCTGTTCTTAGGGGTATCTTCAGTGGGAAAGCCAACTTTGCCAGAAACTACCAACCTCCTTTAGTCAGCAATTTTGACTTTTTGTTTTGTTTTGAAACAAAAGTCTCACTATGTAGCACAGGCTAACTTGGAAGTTATTATGTAGCACAGGCTGGTGTTGGATTCACAGGAATCCTTCTGACTCAGCTTACTTGTTTTGAAGTTTGAGATAGAGTCTCACTCTATATAACCTCGGCTGGCCTCAGACCAGCAGTCCTCCTGCTTCAGCTTCCTGTGAACAGGCTTACAGGCAGGCATGATTGTGCCTGGCTAGAAAGTACCAGGTTTCCTTCCTGACAAAGCCTCTGAGCAGACAACTCCTTCAAGATGCTTTGCTTACGTGTCTAGTTGGTATCACCTTACCACTTTCTGGTTTCCCAGTTGTGCAGGAAAATTGGTACTTAATGTGAGTTGATATCATTATCAGTAAGCCCTGCACACTGTCCCCGTCATCCTACAAAGAGGTGAAGGACTTGGAGGGTGGGAGGCCTATAGCCTCCCCAGCCCCACCCTCAGCTTGCAGGTATCACAGTGCAGAGCCCATCTTGGAAACAGGGGTCTTAGCAGGCTTGTAGGTTGCTTCCTGGATGGAGCAAGCAGAGCAGGGGAGCCTCTGGAAGCTGTTGTGGTTTTGGCCCAGAGCCCTGAGGGGGAGTGGGGAGGGGCGAGAACACAGGCTCAGAAATTCGGAGACCGACAGATGGAAGAGCTGAGGATGTGAGAGACACAGACAGACAAGAGAAGAACCCAGAGTCAGGAAGAAGAGAATCAAGCTGGAGAGGACGGCTGGAAAACGGGCAGTCATGCTGAGCCACAAGCTGAGCAGCAGGCCAGCAGATGGACCAGTCAGTGAAGGACTGGAAGCCCCAGGCAGTAAGACCCACAAGAAGAAGAAAAAGAAAAGCTTGCGCCCACAGCGCAGGCAGGCTGGCCCCAGAGCACAAGTCAGACTCAGATAAATGCAGTATCTGAAGAACAGGATGGTACAGCACAGACCGGTGGCATGGTACAGGGTCCCAGGAAGAGTCCCTCAGATTCACTGACCATGGTAAAGGGATAAATAGAGATGACTGACATTCAAGAGGAGACACCACCAACTGAGGCCACGTTTGCCTGTCTGAGATTAAAACCAATGACAGAAACTTCACCTCACAGGACAGAGATGGGGTAAGCTGGGGTCTGAACTCAGAAGTTTCTCAGAAACTATGACACCCCCCCCCACACTTCTCTCCATTAAAGCAAATCCCTTAGGCTCTGGAAGTTGCTGGGTCACAGGAGTGACCTGACAGATGAAGAAGAGTGAACTCTGTCCACTTACTGACCCTGCTGCCTGCTCACAGAGGTCATAGGGTCCTGAGGGAGCCATGAATCCAGAGCAGGTGGGGTCCAACACTAACTATTGTCCTCTCCTTCTCCAGCCCCACCTGAAAGCTTATTGGTTCCTCAGCTTTCTCTTCTAGAGCATGCTTCTTCTCTAAGCATGAGGCAGTGAGCTGGAGGCTGGCAAGATGGCTCAGAAGGCAAAGACACTTACTACTAGGCCTGACTGCTTGATTTTGATCCCTGGGTCTCACATGTGAGAAGGAAAGAGATGACTCTCACATGATGTCCCCCAACCTCCACACATCACACACACACACACACACACACACACACCCCAACCTCCCCACATGGCACACACATGCCTACACACACACACATAATAAATGAGAAATGCAATAATATTTTGTTTGGTTTGGAGACAGGAAGTCATAAATGACACAACAGGATTCACATCTGCAATCCTAATTCTTGGGAGGATAAAGCAGGAGCAATCTCATGTATTCAAGGCTATCCTGGATTATTTAGCAAATTCCAGGCCAGCCAGAGCTATATAGCAAGACCCTATCTCCAAAAAAAAAAAAGAAAGAAAGAAAAGAAAAGAAAAAGAAAAAAGAAAAAAGAAGACTAGGAACCAGAAATTCAATCCCAGTAGATGTCTCCATACCCTGTAAATGGCCTTTGATTGAAGGCACTGGCTGCAGTGCCTGCTCATCCTGGGCTTCAGGCCACCGACATCTGACAATCATAGAGGGGCACCAGGGAAGACTTCCTGGAGGAAGAACAACAGAATGAATGAGGAGTGGAGTGCTGGGAGGTATTCTGGTTTTGTGCAGACTGAGACACAGAAGCCCGGACCTGCTAAGACCAGGAGGGGGACACACACAAGACTCGTTTATCCGTTCCTTCAACATTTATCCTTGCCTTCTACCTGCGCAAAAGCAGAGGACACTCTGGTGACCGTTACAAACAAGGTCCCTGCCTCATGGAGCACCAGTGACAGAATAGAAAGTAACTGTTTAGGGGCTGAGGATGGACCTCAGCTGGCAGAACACACGCACAGCATCTGCAAAGCCCTGGGATTGACCCCAGCACTTCATAAGCAGGATGTGGCGTCTCACACCTGCAATCCCAGTCCTCGGGAGATGGAGGACCAAAAGGAAGGCAGGGATGGGGTGGACTAGAGTGAACCTTGGAGTTGGGAGGTGCCAATGTGGGATGGGTGGCTTCCTCTAAGAATGTGTTAGGGAGCTGATGAGGAACCAGGCAGAGCAGGCTCTGGGGAAGCACCCAGGAAGTGCAGAAGTCCTGAGTCTTGAGCGAATCTGGCAGGGAACTCCTGCGGCAGCTGGGGTGTGGAGAACAAGCAGATAGTGGTTTGAGATACAGTGAGAAAATGAGCAGGCCAGATGGTTGGGAGAAGCTTGGGTTTCGTTCCAAGTGTGATAAGAGGCCTGTATAAAGCTTCCAGGAAGTGAGTGACCAGATCTGAAGGCCTTTAAGAATTCCCGGCTGAGCTGGGCAGTGGTGGCGCATGCCTTTAATTCCAGCACTTGGGAGGCAGAGGCAGGCAGATTTCTGAGTTCGAGGCCAGCCTGGTCTACAGAGTGTACAGAGTGAGTTCCAGGACAGCCAGGGCTACACAGAGAAACCCTGTCTCAAAAAACCAAAAAAAAAAAAAAAAAAAAAAAAAAATTCTCTGTTGGCTGCGATGCAGAGAACGGGCTGTAGGGGGCAGAAGCGGATGGAGGAGACCCACAGAGAAGGGAAGGCTGATGTGGTTGTCCTGACAAGAGATCACGGGTGCTTGTGCCAATTGATGGCGCCCACTTGAGAGATGGTTGGGAGTGGCACTGGATGCACGTTGGAAGACCAAGTCTGGTTTCCTTGCCTTAAGGTGGGGTGTCCCAGGTGGGTGTTATCAGTTCCATCCATGGTGACATCTGCTTCTTTCAACTTTCGAATGGAGCGGGGTTCTAGAGTGTGGTGGGATTCCTGGAGAAGGTTTCAAGAACAGTCACTCGGAGGCCACCAGGAGCCAGAGGCCCCCACCTGATATGTGCTCCTCTTCTCTCCACATCCCTCTACAGTTTGTAAATCACTGTCAACTCTTTATCACTTGATGTTTACAATGAAGAAGAAAAAAGTTTCAGGAAAGCTGAAACTACCTAAGGCCACAAAGCAGGGTCCAGGACAGGGCTGGGACACAAACCCACACAGCCAGTATCCTGCCATCTTGCCTTTGGGATCTTCATTCTGGTGACTGTGGTGCACATAGGGTGCACAGCCCTGTTCCAGAGGAGGGGAAACTGAAGCCAGAGAAATAAGGCTGCATGTCCTACACAGTGTAGTTTTAAGACTTCAATGGCTTAACATCTATTAAGCATATTAAAATACAGCCACATCAAACATCAAATGTTAATTATATATAACCAAATAAAAGCAAAATTGCAAATGACTAGCTGACATCATGTTCTGTTTTGCAGACATTTAATTAAACATTTATTGATTTGGATTCTGCAGTTTTCCCCGTGCTTTAAAGCCAATTCCCCACAAGCTTCAGACACTGTCCTAAGCTCATGAACGTCTCACAGGCCCCAGCAGCGGGTAGTTAGTGTTGGTGAGAAGGAACAACCAACGCCTTGGTCCCTTTGCCAAAAGGATGAGAGTGAGGCTGGCTCAAAAAGGCTGGGCCTTTTGTCCCTAGGCTGCAGTGTGGCTTCTGTGCTGCACTTACACCCCCAAGCTCCATGGACGGGCGGCAGAAACCTCCTTCCCACCCCTCCCCATCCCAGGCCTGGACGATGTGAGCCCTTTGTCTGCAGTTAGCTGGAAGCTGGCAGAGGAGAGAGTAGGAGTGGGCAGGGAGGTAGCAGGAGGCCTGCCAGGTGGTGACGGATGCTGGCGGGGCTGGCACCTCCCTCATCCTAACCTGGGTGGAAACAGATGGTCTTCTAGCTTCAGAGAAACTTCCAAGGTATTGCTCTTCCCCAGCTCCCCAGCCCCCTGCACATTGGACCAGCTGGCCTCTCCTTTCTATTCGAAGTCAGAGCCACAGGAATGAGAAGAGCAGGAGGGGTTGTGGACTAGAATGAAGATCTGTGTTCTGGGGCCCCAGGAAGCCCTGGAACCACCTGCCCCCCATAGCCCTCACCACTGGCCACTTCCAGGTCTGTCCCCTTCCCCTCTGTTGCACCATTCCCTTAGCTCAACTCTGTCACTGCTAGCCTGGAGAACCAGCCCCAGCCTCTCCTCGGCTTTCTCCCAAGCCAGCCCTCAGAGTGGACTTTTGAAGCTCTGAGCTGATCCTATCACCTCCAATTCTGGGATTCAGATTAAAAATTAAGCCTATACTCTCCAGTACAGATTCCTTTTTTAAGGGATGGAACCCAGGGCCTTGGGCACGCTAAACATGTAATCCACTACTGAGGAGACCTGCAGCCTGGAACTAGTTGCAGAATTTGATGAACTTTCACAGTGTGATGAATTATAAAAATTCTGGTCTTCCTGGGCTCCTGTCTCACTGGAAGCCTCCTGTCTGGGCCCAGCCCAGCAAACCTCAGCCTATTTTCCTGGGAGGGCGTGGGCTCGCATAGCCTCTGTACTTTGCGTCTGCCCATTCTCTTGAATGCCCTCCTCTCTCGCTGTCCTCAAGTGTGTGTGTGTGTGTGTGTGTGTGTGTGTGTGTGTGTGTTAGTTACTTATTTGCATTTTATCGGCATGGGTGTATTGTCTGCAAGTATGTTTGTGCACCATAAGAGTGCACTGCCAACAAAAGAAAGCACTTGATCCCCTGAAAATAAAAGTGCAGACAGTTGTGAGCTGCCATGTTGGTGCTGGGGAGAGAACCCAGGTCATCTGGAAAAGAAGTCAGTGCTTCTAACCAACGAGCCATCTCATCTCTCCAGCTTCTCCCCACCACTAGTGTTTTTTATTGTATTTTGACTTTTTTTTCCAGACAAAGTCTCTTTTCATAGCCCAAGCTGGCCTTGAACTTGTGGTCCTCCAGACTCCTCCAGTGTTGGGATTACAGACAATGTGTACTTTAAAACTGTAATCAAAACCAGGCATGGTGATGCCTAGAGGAAGGGAGGTAGGCAGTGGAGGCAGAAGGATTAGAAATTCAAGATCTGAACTAAGCAAGGAGTTTGAGGTCAGCCTGGGTTACATGAGAATCTACCTTAAAAACAAACAAAACAAGTAAAAAATTAACATGGTCCCACATGCCTGAAATGCCAGCACTCAGAAGGTAAGCGGACTGGGGATTCAAAGACATCCTTAGCTACTTAGTTATAGACCAGCCTGGGCTACCACAGATACTGTCAGGAAAGAAAGAAGAGAGAGGACAAGGGGAAGGAGAAACTATTTCTTGCAGGAAACCTTCCCTTGACTGCCTGCCCCTCTTTCTCGATAAAATTTTTCCTCTCGCTCCCATGGAGGACTGAGATATGTAGGACACCACCTAATAGAGAGCTAGATTGGAGCTCGCCTGCTATATGACTGCGTGATACTGGCTGTAGGAATCCGGGGGGGGGGGGGGGAGACTCAGAAAAATGGATGACACAGGGAGATGACTTACCACCATTCATCAGAAGAAACACAGTCCAGTCCTGGAGCTGAGGGAACAGCTCCTTTCCCCTCCTGGTAGCCAGGTATCATATTGGGGATGTGTTAGTAGCATTAACTGGGGCCAAGAGGACTTAGAAGACCAGCTCTGGGGAGTCCGAGCCACCAACCCACCCCTCTCATTATCATCTGGAGGTCCTATAGCGCCAGGCTCCTTCCACGGGCTGTCAGCACAGCATGTAGATATAGTTGGTCCCCTGGTTCTAGTGTCCTAGAAATGCCAGCACTTTCCCAAGTTCAGGCAATAGGTCACTGGATCTGTACTGGACACTCTCCATCTGTTTTCTGGGGAGGCCACTTTTAGAGAATTCCTCTGTGGTATGGACAAAGAGCTAACCTGCCATATGTATTGAAGTTTTCAGGGGATGGGGGAGAGACAGGATCGGTGGTCACAGGGGGAGTTAGACTCAGTTCCTCAAGCCACGTGGACACTGCTCTTTACCATCCATCCTCTCTGCTACTTCAGAAGGAATGAGGACTCAACTAGTAAGTTAGAAGTAGAGTCGGGAGTTGAACGAGGACCTTAGATCCTTCCCTTCCTGCTCCAAGGTTGTTGGAACCATTAAAGACAACCAACTTACAACTATGTATTCATTCGTCTGTGAACACGTGGACTGAGCACCTATGCCGAGTGTGCTGTGATTGTAGCCACTGGCCTGGAGCTCACAGCTCAGGAGATGTGTGCCTAGCCAGGGAGTTTAACTTGCTGTGGCGAGGGCTGTAGCAGAAGCAGGTGGTAGTGGGGCTAGGCTGAGGGAGGCTAGTCAGTAGAAGCCTGATATTTGAAACAAGAGCAAGACTTACCAGGTTTGGGAATGGGGTGGGAACAGGGAGGGGTGTTCCAGGTAAAAGGAACAGCAGAGGTGTAAAAGCCAGGTGGTGAGGACCATTAAATGTCCTAGAATCCGTGGCCTGCTCTAAGCAACCATTAAGCTTGAGCGAACAGCTTCCCTGAGGCCAGGAGCAGTGAGTGGGTCAGGATTCGGGCTTGGCACCAGCTGTGATCTATACAGTAAACCGTGAACAAATCTCTTCAAAGTTTGCAGTAAGAAGCAATGTGGTCTGCTCGTTACTACCTGGAATTGAGTTCTGGTTCCACTGTTGGCTAGCTGTGTGACCTTGGGCAAATGCTATGGTCTCTAGCTCCCAGTTCCTTCCTCTAAACTGGAGATGAGGATAGGACTAGGCGAAAAGCTAATGGGTGCACTCAGCGCTCTGCAACCACGCCCCGCAGACCCATTTTACTGCCATGGTGTAGGTCCTGGAGGTGGGGGACTTGCCTGGCGCAGGCGGGAGGCTGGGGAAGGGAAAACACGAAGCCGGAGGAACCTAGACCTGAGTACCTCCTCCCCCGCAGGTACCTGCGCGCCCTGTACCTGGGGCTGCAGAGCCGCTGGCGCGGGGAGCGGCTGCGGCGCCACTTCTACTGGCGGATGTTGTTCGAGAGCGCGGACGTGAGCATGCTGCGTCTGCTGGAGACCTTCCTGCGCAGCGCGCCGCAGCTGGTGCTGCAGCTCAGCCTGCTGCTCCACCGCGGCCGAGAGCCGGAACTGCTGACTGGTGAGCCCCACCCATCATCCGCTGGCCCCTGGGGATATCCTGTGCAGGGCTCCCAAGGCAGAGTTGCCTGCCCAGAGTTTAGGGAACCACACGGCCCTCACCACCCTCGAGGCCTCTCCATACCTCCCCTCCCGTCTGACTTGTCTCCCACTCTGACAGCACCCCTCAGACACCCCGGACTCCTCTCTTTCTCTTCCCTATTGCCAGGGCGGATCATATCTTGCCTCTGCCCTTCCCTCCCTCCAACAAAACTGAGGCCTCCCGAGGGAGCCCTCTACCGGCTATGTTCTACAAACTGAGTCCCAGCCTGCACCTTCTGCTTTACAGACCTGCTCAGTCAGGTTCCCGGAGATTTTATCTACCTATCCCTTCACTGGATGTCCTGGTCTCCTCCTTTGTGTCAGGTCCTGTTCACACCAACACTGCTCCTTCTGAAACACTCCAGTCCAAGGCAGTCAGTGTCACAGAAAAGCCACATCACCTATCTCTAACACACTTCCTGGTCTTCCCACCCTCACACTCCCTAACCCATCTTCAGTGTCTCAAGACTCCATCACTAGCTCCAGGTCCCTCTGTCGCCTTCTGCCCTCTCTCCATCCCAGAATACAGGGTCCCACATGGGATTTCCCTCCTTAGTTCTGCCCAGCTTTCTTGCCCCTCCATACCCAGCCTCATATCTTCTAATGGTGTCCTGACTCCTCCGTGACCTAATGATCCCTTCTTGGCCTCCTCTTCTACTCCCAGAGTCCTAGACCCTCATTTCCCACCCTCCACCAAGACCCCTGAATCCTGTCTACACCCCATACTAGAATCCTAGACTTGATGCCCATAAAGATCAAAATCACACCAAATCTATTTCCCCGTATGCTCCCACACCCACAGAAGTATCTGGCCCACTCCTCTACCCCACCCCCATATTCTTGCCTTGAAGACTCCCCCACCAGCCTTCCTCACAACTGATCCACAGACCACGCCTACTCAGAACCCAGGTCCTGCCCCAGCACCTCCTCCTCTCCAGACCCCAACCTGGACCCACCCCTAACCCAGCCCACCCCACCCCTACCCTGTCTCCACAGCTCTCTCCATCTCTGCCTCCCTGGTGTCCCTGGCCTGGACACTGGCATCCTACCAGAAGGTGCTGAGAGACTCAAGAGATGACAAGCGGCCTCTGTCCTACAAGGGTGCTGTGGTCCAAGTGCTGTGGCACCTGTTCACCATTGCGGCCCGAACCCTGGCCTTTGCCCTCTTTGCCAGTGTCTACAAGCTCTACTTTGGCATTTTCATAGTTGCCCACTGGTGCATCATGACCTTCTGGGTTATCCAGGGTGAGACAGACTTCTGCATGTCCAAGTGGGAGGAGATCATCTACAATATGGTGGTGGGTATCATCTACATCTTCTGCTGGTTCAATGTCAAGGAGGGCCGCAGCCGCCGTCGCGTGACCCTCTACTACTGCATCGTGCTTCTGGAGAACGCAGCGCTCACTGGCTTCTGGTACTCCAGCCGAAACTTCTCCACAGACTTCTACTCACTCATCCTGGTCTGCGTGGTGGCCTCCAGCTTTGCGTTGGGCATATTCTTCATGTGTGTCTATTACTGTCTCCTGCACCCCAATGGCCCCATGCTGAGTCCCCAGGCACCTGGCTGCATCTTCCCTAAAGCCCCAGGGCCTTGTGGCCCTCCAGCAGATGCCATCATAAGTCCGCCAAGGTCTCTGCCGAGGACTACAGGCCCTGAATGGGATGGGGCCGCAGTAGGAGGTGAGCGAGCCGGGACCCCTACACCGCCTGTCTTCCAGGTGCGACCCGGTTTGCCTCCCACGCCAGTGGCTCAGCCCTTGCGGACAGAGGGGCCTGTCATTAGGATTGACTTGCCTCGGAAAAAGTACCCAGCATGGGATGCTCATTTTATTGACCGCCGGCTCCGGAAGACCATTCTGGCACTGGAGTATTCTTCACCTGCCACACCCCGGTTGCAGTACCGGAGCATGGGCACCTCCCAGGAACTGCTGGAGTATGAGACCACAGTATAGGAACAGTCTGCCTCCCAAACGGGACAGGCTTGGCTGACCCCACATTGACCACAGTGTTGAGTCTGGATTTTTCAGGGCCACCAGGCTAAGTGGGAGTAGATCTTTGGATCCAAGAATGGCCCCACCGTTGGAATCCCTTAGAAGAGAGGGCAACCCTGTGGAGGCCCTAGGCCTCATTTTAAGCCCTGTGGCCCATTCTCTAAGTTCCCCTGGACCAGGGCACAGGGCGTCAACTGGTGCTACCCCTCATGGACTGCCCATCTCTTGGGAATGCCATATAATGCTTGGCACAGAGGGTCTTAACTCTCCCTGGCCTAGATTCATCCCACGTCATCCTTGGTGGGCCTACAAGAGAGAAGGCACTGCCTGGGGTCCAAGCACCCTTCAGGGAGTATGGGGAAGGGCTGCCTTGTGATGGGAGGGGATCTCTCAGAGAAGGATGGAGAAGGCTGTGGGGGTGTGAAATGAGTTGGGGGAGTCTCTGGACAGGGTTGGTTCAGTTCCTGTAGGAGGGGAGCTGGACAGGAGGAGAATTAGAGCGTGTGTGTGGGGGAGAACTTGGGGATCTGACAGCACAGGTGTTGGCAGGATAGTGAACCCTGAGGAGTAAGGTCTGACAGCAATATGAAGGGGTACAAGTGTAGGGTGGAGTGCTGCTTGGAAGGTGCACTTGGGAGGAGCTCTATCATGGATGAAGTCGAGACCCCTCAGGTGAAAGGTCACAAGGTACCATTTGTTCTAGATGTGCATGGGACGTGCCCTCTAGATGAAGGTCTTAAGCACAGCAGATAAAATGTCCAGGGAGATTCTGTCCAGCTCAACTATGGATGAGGCCCTATAACCTCACTCTAGCACACTGAGAGAGGACCTGTTGGGGAGACATCTAGGTTCTAGAATACCTCTTGATAACATGTCCTATGGAGCTGCTGATCTTTTATAAGGATCAAGGACCTGGAGCCCTGATGCTCTGATGTGGAAGATTCTGGCTTCTACTGTGGGTGGTGGGGGACGGGGAAGCATGTGTCACCTGGGATGTTCTAGAATGGGTGCTCTCGTTCTAGGCTGTCAGGGCTTGTGGGAGTTCTAGCTCCCCTTCTACGTCCCCAGCCCTATCTTCTCTAAAAGGAAATTGTCTTCAGGACCCTTGAGACAGTTCTGCTGCCAAGTGGTTCTCAGCTGGAAAAAAAATAGCTCTGGGGATGTGACATAAATTTTGGCTTCCTGCCACCCTTCAGTGAGGTTCTCTGGGGCAATATCTGGGAGACTAATTTGTTTTGCCTCAAATCTGCCAAGGCCCCAGGCCTGTGACCCATTCTTCTGGTCCAGACATCCTAGGTTACACAAAGGACCACTCCTCCTGGCTGGGACAGCCAATCTTGACTAGGATGCAAGATGATGAGGCTGAGGACCTAGAAGTTCTGTGAAATAGAAGATGGAGCTCTAGGCAGGGCCTAGAGTCCCTTGTCACTCTCCTACACCAAGTGAGGTGAGCTCACTGGAAGGGGACAGCCTGGGACTTTAGGCACAAGTGCAGATGAGGCTGGAAGTGTGGCTGGCTGTGAGAATCCTAGACTATGCAAATAAGAAGTATTTAGCTCTCCCTGGCTCAGCTTTCCTTGGAGTTACAGATAGAAAACTGAGGCTCAGAGTGGCAGCTCATCCTACAAGGTCCCATCGGGGCGGATATGGCAATGGTTGATTTGCTGAGGATGCAGGGAGCTGAGAGGGCACACACAAGCATGCATCATACCCAGGATACCTGCCATCGTGCCTGGCACCACAGGCAGCTATATCAATTCTGCCAGTGCAGAATGCTTTTTTTTTTTTTTTCCTCCTGCCTCCCAGAAACCCTGAGAGGCCTCCAGAGTGACAGGTAGCTTTATCCTGACCCAGGCCTGCTCTGAGGGAATCATCCACTCTTTTCCCTTTACTCAGGGCTAGCTTTGGAAACTAATTCCACGGCCAGCTATACACACGTCACAGTCTGTGAGGCAGAGCATTGAGGGCGAGCTCCAAACCCAAGCCACCCGTTTCTGCAGGGCTCATGGTCCCAGGAACTGTCATTCCATTATTTACCTGACACTCTTCCTCTGTGTGTGGCACCCCAACAAGAGCTATACACCCACACACACATCAATGAGGTGACATCTGGGCTACCCTTGACAAGTTATTTTACACCCATCCCCAGGAATCGCCCTGTGGATGCCCCATTCTCCAGCAGCCTAGAAGGAAAGGTCCCTAATCCCCTAGCTGGTGGCTGTGGGAGACCAGGGCAGGCAAGGAACCAGGATGAGCAGAGCGAGGCATGGCTTGAGGCTGCTGGGAACCATGGCCACGTTTTTCATTCTAATCTCACAGAGCTTTTCCCAGGACCCTGCCTGCAAGAGGATCTGAGCACCAGGGAAGGTCATGGACAGAGTTCATCAACCCCTAGTATTACCCCCCTACCCGAGCTCAGGACCACATCTTTCCTGGCTTGAGGCCTCTCATTATTGGCCTATGTTTTTGCTTCACTAGGGCAGAAGATGGGGAAAGCCCCATCTTCTTGGAGCTGTTTTTTGGTTCCTTTCTCTGACACAATCTACCTCAGCTGGTCTCTTTCCCCCTGTCACAAGTGGACCCCTAGGGTCCGCCATTCCTGTTCCCAGACCATCAACCAAACCTGCATTCTTAGTTCTTCCCCTGATCCCTATAAGGTTCTTTCAGTGAGAGAGGACTTTAGAACCACAACCTTAAAGGAGGGGGCTTAGTAGGTCCCCAAAGTCACTTGTTCTCCACATCTATTATATAGGAGAAACAGAGAGGGGCCACACATTTGCCCAAGATCACACAGCAAGTAAATGGACCCATAGGGTTCTCCTGGGTATCAATAAAAGTTAGTTCTGTCTTCTTAAGGAGCAGCTGATAACATGACATCTTGAGAACAGAAATACTAGGCAGGCCTCCTATTCCATGAGCTTCTACCCTCAAACCAACTCCAGCTGCTGGCTGTGCTCCTCAGACTTCCCCAGGCACCATGCATCCCAAACTGCACCTTCACTCACCAGTGTACCATGTGCCTTGTAATGGTCACCCCAGCCGACAGCACGGGCCTCCACCCTCCCCTGCAGGGACTGTCTAAAGATGTGGGCTCGGTCCCTTCCTCCCATTATCCCCAAATCTGCCTTATTCTCCGCCAGATCCCTCCTGCACCTGTGTCACCTCGAGGGCTGGAGAAACAGACCCAGGAGGGCAAGGCTGAGAATGTGCAGACTTCTAGAAGAGAATCAGGGAGGCTTGCAACGGTCATGCGCAAACACTCACCTGAGGTTCTGCAGGCCCCTTCCCTTGCAGCTTGCCTGGGTTTGGGGTCTAAAATGGCCTGACAGTGGGAGGAAGGTTCCCTGGGGCAGGTGCATGAGCATAAACTCAGATACAGCCAGAAAGGAAAGTGGGGTGGGTGGAGGTTTGAGAAAGCAAAATTGTGGGGACAGGCAGGAGAGTGTTCTGTGCCAACTGGGCAATAATGTTAAAGTGGAGGGGGTCTTGGAAACAAAGATGGGGTGAGGATAGCCACAGGATGGAGAAGGATATCCCTCTTCATCCAGACAGACCTATCTTTCCCTGTCTCTCTCCTGTCTCATTTCCAAACCAGACATAAGAAAGGGTCCAAATATCCCCAGAGCCCTGAGGATTTTGTGGCTTGAGAAGTTTTTCCCCTCCCCCAACAAAAAAGGCCACCTTAATAAAGCATTAATTTCACTACTTTAGATTAACAAACTGAAAGGATTACAAATGCATCCTAGTAAGGACTCATATCAGCTTCCAGACTCAAGTGTGAAGGACTTCTGCATTCTATATTGGATGGCTTATATATGCAGAATACTCATGGATGCTTTGCCACTGCAGACCCTTGGGTGGGGCCTGGAACCCCCAAGTTTGGCATCGGTGGCTTAATACCCAGGTACTTCCTAGTTTACAGAAGAGGCAGGCCCAGAGATGGGGGGCAACCTGCCCAGGCTCACACAGCAAGCTGGTGGTAATCTAGGACTAGAGCCAAGGTCCCTTGGGAGGGGGATCCCACCAGAATATCTTCACCTCTGATACCTGCCACATGTCCGCAGGAATCACTAGCCATGCCTAAGGGCCCGATTTCCCTGTCAGCACAACTCCAGGTGACTCTTCCCCATGATCTCCTTCCCCTCTGTGGTCAGTCCAAACTTCTGCCCGCTTCTTAGCCTACTCCTAGGCCCACTTCCTGGTATTTACTACATCTGTGCCATTCCCAGCCCCACAGCCCAGCTTGCCCTTTCGAGCTTTCCCCGGGCAGGGGAGGGGCCACGCTGGGGCTTCTGTACTGAGACTTTTGTACACCACAGACTTTTTGTATATTTTTAATTTTGCTGCGACATGAGATATTAAAAGTCATTTCAGTACATTCTGCTTGTGTTCCGTTTGGTTATTCTGGGCCAGGGCAAGGGGACAAAAAAGAAGAACCACTTTCCATTAGGATCCTTTAAAGGCACTTGAGTGGGAAAGAGAGGAACCTTATCCAGACCTCGCTGCTGATTGGCTAGAACATCAATCAATCAACCAGACTCTCAGCCTGAATCTTCCTGGAGATGTTCTCCAAATCCATTTTACAGAGGTGGGGGAGGGGGGAATGAGAGATGAGAATGTACTGTTCCAAGGTCCTAGAAAGAATTCTTACAAAAGCCAGACCCAGCCGGAAGTTCCCAACTCGAATGAAATAGGCACTGTTTATGATGTGTGCGCCAAGGAAATATTCTATATACTGTGACCCACCCTCAAGAGCTGACCTTGGGGGCCTTGGTAGAAGAGATGCCTTCCGCTTCGGGTTTCTCACTGTGCTGGGGACTGGGTACAAGACACACAGATAGGGGACATGCTACCACTGATCTGCACCCAACCCAGGGTTTGACTCTAGCATAACGCTTCCCAAAATTCAGAATATGAGAACCAGCTTTAGCTCACGCACTTGATCTTAGCCAAAAGATTGAGAAGCCATAAGGTGGTTCATTTCAAATACAGGCGTCTGTATTTCAAAAGGTCTCAGCCAGGCATGGTGGCACACTGTGGAATCCCAGTGTGTGGGAGGCAGAAACAGAAAAACCAGACATTCAAGGCATCACGGGCTACATGAGACCCTGACTCCAGAACAAAAGGTATCTGGGAGCTTCTGGTGTAAGGGGGTCTGAAAACCTCGCTCTGAGGACCAATGAGTTATATCCTCCTGTAAGCCGGGTGGTGGTCTTTTCTTGGGGTAGAGCCTCTCGTTTCTTCAGAATAAAATCAACCTTTTTATCCAATGCCAACTTTTTAGAAGAGGGAACCTAAACACCATTTGAGGCATGTGTCAGTGGCACCCAGCACTGTGACAAACAAACCAGAAGCCCCCAAAATATAACCTAAAAGGAGGAAGGATTTATTTAGGCTCACCATGTCCCTGCCACAGGGTTCCATTTGTCTCAGGGCCGGTGTGTGCTGATGCAGAGCATCATGGCAGAAAGAGTACAGTGGCTCGCCTCGTGGCAGACCAGAGGCCTAGAGAGACAAAGAGCCGGTTTCCTCCTCTTTGGTTTCTGCTCCACCTGAGCTCCCAGCCATTGGGCACTGCCATCTGTATTCGGGACTGTCTTCCCCCTCGGTTGCAGTACCACCGGAATGGAGTTCACAGACAAACCCAGAAGTGTGCGTGCAGTAGTTAGGAGTCTGGTGTTTCCTGTTCATTTGTGGTTGGACCTAAGCTGGCTGGCACCAGATGTGTTTTCTAACCCAGCCAAGTTCTGGCCATACGATGTGAGCGGGAGAGCTTACTGCTACTTTAGGGCATCCCTTTGAAGGAGGGGAGGGCAGTCTGCTGTCAGCTTGTGGCACTGGCTGAATAGGCAGATGTTTTACAATGGAGAGAGGAACCACAGTATGGAACAGTGGCAGCAAGACAGGATGTGTTGGGTCCCGACACACATTACTGCTATACCTGTCTAGACTGAAGGCCTTGACTGTTAGGATAAGAGATAATTTATCACATTGAGGCCACTGCTATGTAGCTCTCAGTTATAGCTAAATGGTCCCATCTGGACCACCTAAGGGAAGGGTTTTTTGTTTGTTTTTGTTTTTACGAATGTATTTCCCTGCATGTATGTCTGTGCACCATGTGTGTGCCCGGTGCCCAGAGGTCTGAAGAGGCCTCATCAGATCTTGTGGAACTGGAGTTTCAAGTGGTTGTGGGTCTCCCACATGGGTGCTGGGAAATGAATTTGGGTCCATCAAGTGCCCTTAATAGCTGGGCTCTCTCCAGCCCCTAAAGGAAGTATTTTGAAACCTCACTAGCAATGTTTTCTTCCAGAATAAAAGACAAGAGAAGCCCTTAGTGCCACCTGACTGACAGCCTTTACAGCTATGCTACTCTGAAGCCATCTTGCCAATTATATTGCTTGCTAGGATGCTAATGACGTGATCCATGCACAGGAGAGCATGATGGGAAAACATTTTCTCACTGTTCTGGAGACAAAACTGGGCTGGTTTCTCCTGAGGCCCCTTTCCTTGGCTTTCAGATCCAGTGTCCCACTGCAGTCTTGGGTGGACTCTATGTGTACGAATTTCTTCCTTTGCTTGTACAGGTCCTCATAACAGTGGTATTTCAACTTAATTATTTCTTATAATTAAAAAAAGAAAAAAAACCCTCTAGGCTGGGCATGGTGGTACGCACCTTTAATCCCAAACTTGGGAAGCATAGGCAGATGGATCTCTGTGAGTTCAAAGCCAGTCTAGTTGGTCTACAGAGTAAGTTCTAGGACAGCCAGGGCTACACAGAGAAACTCTGTCTCAAAAACAAAACAAAACAAAAAACAAACAGTATTTGTGTTTTTAAAGTTTTTTTTTAAAAATGTATGAGTGATCCATCTGCATGTACACCTGCATGCCAGAAGAGGGCGTCAGACTCCAGGATAGATGGTTGTGCTCACCACGTGGTTGCTGGAAATTGAACTCAGGATCTCTGGAAGAGTTTAACTACTGAGCCATCTCTCCAGCCCTTGTTTGTTAGTTTTTAAAGTACTTCACATAGAACCCAGGGCTCCTTGCAGGCAAGGCAGCTCAAGTCTAACATTCAGTTACCGTCCAGCCCAACTTAATTATTGCTTTAGGGACATATCTCAGGACCGCGGTTGTGGTTCAGTTGGTAGTACGCTTGCCTAGTAAGCACAAAGGCCCTGGGGTTCTGTCCCCAGCACTGCACAAAGTGTAACCCCTGCACTAGGGAGAAACAAGCAAGCAGGAGGATCAGAACTTCAGGGTCACCTTTGTTTGCATAGTGATTTCAAAGCCAGCCTGGGCTACAAGAAACCCTGACATACATACATACATACATACATACATACATACATACATACATAAATATGAATAAATAAATAAGTGAATTAAAAGCTGTTATATATTGAAGTACCAGGGGTTGATACTTCAATATGCAAATCTAGAGGCACATACAACTTGTCTCAGGAAACAACCAAGTAGAAGAATATAAGGAAGTTGACGCCATTGTTGAGCTGCTCAGCTAACCAGCCCTGAAAACACTCTCAGACTTCTGCTGAGCTACCTGCGATTCGTTTGGAATTGGCTGTTTGTTGCAGCCAGAAGCAGCATAATTCAGAACCACGTGTTTGCTCAAGCTGCTCCCTCTGCTCAGAGTAAGCTAGCCTGCACTCACCCTTCCAGGCAGAGCAGGAACACCCTCCTCACACAAGCTGCTTGCTGCACAGCAGAGTTCTTCTAGGTAAGCTGCAACTGCTACCTTTCCCCACTCTGCCCAGGATGGACATTGACAATAACCTCTGCTGCTGCTGGGTGCAGAGGCGATCTTTATAATCCTCCTCACGGCAGTCCGGGCTGCTAACTTAACTGGGGTTGAAGCCTGGCTGCTCCACTGATGATGCTGATGACATGGCGTTTACTGGCTCTGCTCATCTCATTTTTGATTCACTGGCTGATTTTAGTAATGTGTGTTATCATGCTGTTCCATTTTGTCCTGAGAACAGCTTTCTGAGGAAAGCACCATGATTATCCTGCTTTTAACACATGAGGACTCTGAGGCTCTGAAACATGATGTAAATTGCTCAAGGTCGTTCATGATTGAACCCTAGTTGTCTGTCTCCAGATGATTTACTGACACTAAGCACTTGATCAGATCATGGTTCTGGGGTGGATTCAGCAGGCAACACAGGGGCCATTTTCTCTTTCTAGACATCTCTTTGTCCTAGTTGAGATTCCAAACAGTGACATTTGGTCCTATTAGTGATTCTCAGAATAAAATAAGGTCCAAATTTATAACCAGGGAGACTGAGGCCCAGAGACAGGGAAGAGGTTGGAACAGCCAGTTACTGAAGCACCAGAGATCACCATTCATTTTAACCTGCTGTCACAGCAAGGCTAGAACTCTAGACTGGCTCAAGGGATAATTCAGCAATTTTGATGCTCCGAGCAGAATCAGGGATTGGCTGGCATATCTTGGTCTCTTTCCATTGGCCCAGCAGGCAAAGTGGAAGTCTCATGTTTCAGTGCTCAGACATGACTGACAGGATGCAGGGGCTTAGGAGGAAGAGGCTATAAGTCTGGCACCAAACTGCCTGGACCATTTCCTTTCTGATGTGTGGAGAGAGATAGGAATGGCTAGGACTGGTGGTGTCCTGTAGCTCCCACACGCAGGAGTGATGAGAGCCCGGACGTGGTATGCCCACCCTTTCAAAAATACCATGTGGAGCCTCAAGCCCTGGCAGCTACTGTTTACCATCAGTGACCTCCTGTCTTCCATGCCATAGAGGAGCATTTGCAAGGGAGGACGTTGGGGATCACCTTTCCATTGGGAAGGTAGGGAAGCTGAAGCCCAGAGCTTAGAATATTCACTGCAGCCAGGGACATCAGCAAAGTAGTTCTAGAGCTCCGCCATCCAGAACACAGGTGCTGTGGCAGGTGTTCATGGGCCACTCAGAACACTCCCAAGTGTGCCAGATAAGGCACACAGGAGGTTAGAGCCCCAACAGCACTGGACACCAGACTTCAGGTCCAGCTAGGCTGGAAGCCCCATGTTCTTATATTCACTGTACGACATGGAACCCCAGCCCCCATGCAGAATGTTTACCAAGCATGCCACCCATGTGACCTTGAGCCAGGATCTGCACACCAGACTGCATTTTTAAAATTTATGTTACTGAAATCATGGTTGCAGATATAGTAAGCAGTAAGGGTGATGAAATATACCAAAAAGACAGTGAGGCAGCCTAGGAGCCATAGATAAGGAAATAGAATTTGGTTTTTTATTTATTCATTTGCATTGCTAAGGTCAGAACCCTGGGCCTGCAGGCTGCTAGGTAAGTGCTCTACCAGTGAGCAGCTCTAATAGTTAATATTTATTAAGTACTTCATATGTTCCAGGTGCTCCTCTAAGTGTATTCAATCCTAGTCAAATTACTATGGGGTCAGGCTGAATGTGGAAACTGAGGCACAAGTGGTTAACTAAGAGCAGGCAGCCAGGCCCAGAGGCCTCCATATACCATCTCTGAAAAGTAAGAATTTATTATTATTATTATTATTATTATTATTATTATTATTATTATTACTGTTATCTTAACCTGCCTGGACATAGTCTGAAGCACTTTCATCCACTCTCTCACTCATTTCTCAGAGAAAGGCTGGTTTTCTCCTGGTGTATACAGAAAAACAGGCAGCAGGCTTTGAAAGAGGCTTTTACTGTCTTACCTTGCTAAAGTCATCCGGCAAAGTTGGTGGTAGACCTAGAGAATGACCCAAAAGTGATCTCCAACTTGGAGGACCCTTCCTCAGTCTGCCCCAAGTGCCAATCTCCTTGGCCGCCATGTTTGGCTCCCACCCTTCAGTTACAAGGTTCCAAGGCAGTGTTCTCCATCTGCCCCCACCCCCACCATCAGATGGGAGGGGCAGGAACTCTGGTACTGGTGGAGTTTCCGATCAGGCAGGAAAAAGAACAAAGGAAATGGAGGGGGGGGTCTGGAGGGGCGGAGAGGAGGGTGGCAGGAGCTGAGGAGCAGTTTCACCATGGAATATGAAGCCAAGAAAGGGAAGAAGGTAAGAGGGTGTTTGAGAGGGCCAGGCTTGAGATGTCTCTGAGGGTGGAGTGTGGAGGTGGGCAACATGGAGTCGGCAAGCAGCACAGGGGAGGGGCCTTCCTTCTCTTTTGGTAGGAAGTTTCTTTCTGTCCCTGGGCTCGGGTCTAAGCTTCAGTCTTAGTGGCCTTTGTCACACTTGTGCTGAGAGACACAGGATCTTCCTGGGAAATCTGCTTCTTGGACATTCTGGTGGTAGCTTCCTGCAGCCTCACAGAGAAAGGGACAGACAGACGCCCAACAGACACCTTCCCTCCCTGCTCACCCAGATAGTAAGGCCCAGCCAAGGTCATTATAGGCTGGCAGATTTCCCATTTAGGCTCCAATCTCCCACCTGTTCCCTGCCTGCTGTCTCCAAGCTACACCTGCCCTCCCCACCTTTGTGCAAAACCTCACTCCTGACCTTAGCCTAGGCCGTCCCAAGTCCTCTCTCCATCTTCCTCCTTTTCTGAATCTTAGAGGTTTGCCCACTTAGTACTATCCCAGCTGTACATCCCTCACCCACACAGCTTTCTTCACCCAAGAAACGGGGTTCAGAATGTTTTATAAGGTACTCACACGAGTCCAGTACGGTGGCACAGGCCTGTAATCCCAGCTATTCTGGAGGCTGAGGCAGGAGGATTACAAGTTTAAAGTTAGTGTGGACAATTTACTGAGAACCTGTCTCAAAATTGTAAAAGTGGGCTGGGGGGGCTGTCTCGTTCCTCGGCAGAAGGCTTATCTAGCATGCTAGGTCCCAGGTTTGGTACCCTAAACTGCAAACTGATAATAAGACTTTTAAGTGCAAAGAGGGCTGGAGGCACACAGCTCAGAGGTATTTGTGTGAGGCTCTAGATAAAATCCCCAGTACTGACACACAAAAATGTTCCCCCATGTGTATCACCGGGGCTGACACGCACATACTCTTATTGGTCTATGTATTTTTATTCAGGGGACAAGGTCTAACCATGTAACCTAGGGCTGATCTTGAAAACTCACTATGTAGCTCAGGCTGACCTCAAACCCACAGCAATTCTCCTGCCTCAGCCTGCTGAGTGCTAGAATTCACCCAGTGAGGTCCATCTGATAGAAGCACTGTCCTAGGTGGCAGCCCATCCTGCCTGTGCCTGTCTTTCAGGGAAGCTAAGTAGCATACCGCACATGCCACCAGAATTTATGGTTTGCTTTAGAAACTGCCAACGTAGTTCTAGAATGCCACTGCTCGATTGCTGCCCCCAGGGCTTCAGATTCCATAGGTCTAGGCTGGGATCCAGGAAACATTTCTCTCAAATTCCCTTGATCTATCCTGGGTGTTTTTATATTGGTGTCTCTGGATTATACTTACATTTATTTATTGTGTATTTCTAACTTACAAACAGGCAATAGCTTAATAAATGCCTAGGCATCCTCCACTTAGCCCTGGGGCCTTGGCCATTCTTTGACTCTGTCTGGCAGGAGGTTTACCCTCCCTGGGTACTTATTATGCAGGGTACTGGGGTGCCTCACCTGCTGTGTTCTTTCTAGCTCTCTGTCTGGAGCTTCTTTGTTTCTCCATTTGAGAAGTGGGGGGAGGGGCAGGCACAGGGCTGCTCCTCCCTCAGTTTTTAGGAGGATTAACTTAGGTTGTGGAAGTAAAACTGAGCTCTGTAAAGACAGTGCTGAAGTTATTGGGACTTTCCTGTCTCCACCAGGGCTTTGTGTCCCCCATCCGAAGGCTGGTGTTCCCAAAGGCTGCTCGCCAGGCTGCCTTCAGAAACAATGTCAGTCGCAGGCCCCTGCACTCTATGCCTCTTTATCCCCCTGACTACCTCATTGACCCCCACATCCTGCTGTGTGACTACCTGGAGAAAGAGGTCAAGGTGAGCATGGGACAAAGGTGGTGGGGGTGGGCTGTCATAACGGACTCTCTCACTACTCAAAAACTTTGCTTCCATTTTAGAACCACCGTGAAGGAGTGCTGGGGAGGTTAACAGGTCTCCACCAACCAAAGAGTGGTGTGAAGTAGGATTAAAGTATTGAACAAACAGGCCACTTGGTCAGATTTGAATTGCAGATGAGCAGTGATTATTTCTTTAGCATAAATATGCTCCAAATGTTAAATAGAATTAAATAGGTACAAAAAATTTCTAAAAACAAAATTGTTGTTTAACTGACATCTTTTATTTTATCTGGCAACTCTATAAATAAAGAAAAGCTAGAAAAAGAATATGTTTAAAAACCAAGGGCTGAAAGTTTACAGAATAAAAAGATGTGAGTGGTGAAATTCACCCAAAATCCTGCAATTAAAGCAATAAAAAGTTAATTCTCATACTGAATAACATTTAAATGATAATGTTTTTTGGTTTTCGGGGTTTTTTTTTGTTTTTTGTTTTTGTTTTTTTTTGTGGTTTTTTTTTTTTTTTTTTTTTTTTCCGAGACAGGGTTTCTCTGTATAGCCCTGGCTGTCCTGGAACTCGCTCTGTAGACCAGGCTGGCCTCGAACTCAGAAATCCACCTGCCTCTGCCTCCCAAGTGCTGGGATTAAAGGCGTGTGCCACCACTGCCTGGCTTTGTTTTGATAATGTCGTTATAACTAGGAATGCATAGGAGCCTGCATATTGACTGGAAATGTCTTCTTCTTCTTCTTTTTTTTTTTTTTTTTTAAGAAAATGATGTATTAATTCAATGCTTCTTTCCATTTAATCTGCAATGAGGTTGTTAAAAGCATTAATAATGTGTGGGGTGCGGAGGCACTGGGCAAGGAAATTCCCAAGGATCCTTCAAGATTTAATAGTAGATCCTGGCCTGGGGCAGGCATGGAGCGGGGAATGGTTTGATGGATGAAGTGCTTGCCGGCAAATTTGAGGACCAGGGTTCCTATCCCCAAACCCTTGTAAAGCCAGGCACATGCAAAGCATGCGCCCATGGTCCTGAAAACCCCACAGTGTGGAGATGGGAGGTGGAGATGGGAGAGGCCCTGGAAGCTCAGCAGCCTGAGTCTGGCATGTGAAGTACAAACAAGAGGCTCTGGCTCAGACAGTGAGGAAGGCAGGAGCTCGTCCCCTGACTGCCACACAGGTGCTGCGGCATATGCCTGCACTCACTCTCAGGAACACACACGCACACACACACACACATACACACACGCGCGCACACACACACACACACATACACACACACACACACGCACACACACACACACACATACACACACGCACGCACACACACACACACACACACATACACACACACACACACACACATACACACACACACACACACACACACACACTCACACACACACTGATAGTCTGGCCTAGCATGCAAAGAGGCAGTGGGGTGAGGTAGGGAAGCGCTATATTAGTGACTTTTTCTTTCCTGCAGAGTCTCATAAAGTGAGACAGCCATGTGTGTATCAGCTAACTGTTGGAAATGTGGGCTCTGATTCATGCATTCAAGCAACCTCACAAGAGTCTGATGTAGGCCAGGGAGGTCTTGAATTGGTTGTGTAGCCTTGGACCCTTTGTTTGTTTGTTTTCAAGACAGGGTTTCTCTGTGTAGCCCTAGCTGTCTTGGAACTCACTCTGTAGACCAAGCTGGCCTCAAACTCAGATTTCCCTGTCTCTGCCTCCCAAGTGCTGAGATCCAAGGACTTCATTGACACCACCACCAGTCCGATGGCTGATCCTGAACTCTTGAAATTTCCTGCTTCCACCTCCCAAGTACTGAATGACAAGCGTGCTCCACTAGGACTTGCCCGCCTTACCCTTTCTAACTATAATCCTGGGCCAGGCTTTTAGTTAACTGTACCATTCTGAGCCTTTTAATCCTTAAAGTAAATGTGAGCGGATGGGAAAATATGTCCTTTCCCTCTCCTACTCTGAATTCCCCCAAACTCAGGTGACCCAACCCACCCTGCAGCAGCTGTGTACACATACACACACACACACACACACACACACACACACACACACACACACACACACCCAGAACTGGTCCCTGAGCTCAACAAAAGTTGTTATCAGATTGTATTAGTCAGGGTTCTTTAGGGGAGCAGAACTGATAGAGGGGCAGAGAGGCTTACTGGCTGTGGTCCAGCCAGTCCAACATAGGCTGTCTTCTAACAGAAAAGCCAAGAATCTGGTAGTTGTTCAGGTTATGAGACTAAATGTCTCCGCTGGTCTGCAGTCTCTGTGGAAATCCTGAAGAATTAGGATCTAGTGTCATTGAAGGAAAGCCTCTGCAACAGAACAGATGAATTTGCCAGTGAGATGGGGGGAAAGCAGGTGAAGAGTGAAAGCTTCCTTCTTCCATGCCCCTCGCGGGCTGCCACCTGAAGGTGTGACCCAGATCTATGATGGGTCTCTCACTTCATTTGATCATCCAATCAAGAGAATCCTATACCCGTGTGCCAGCTGCTTGGGTTTGACAAATTGACAACCAAATTAGCCATTATACAGGTTATTATTAATTTGAGTATTTCAGTTTGTCCTGCATTAATTCAGAGGCTAGAATCTCCCATTTCTCATCCAGTTCCTGGGTCACCTCACCTGGGTGACTTCCTCATTGAACCCCTCCAGCCGAGATGAGCTCCTGCAGCTGCTGGACACCGCCAGGGTGAGGTCCTGGGAAGGGAGGAGGGCGGGATCTCTTTCCCTTTCCCCTCTCCTACCCCGAATTCTCGGGTACTCAGGTGATCCGACCCACCCCGCAGCAGCTGAAGGAGTTGCCTCTGAAGACCACGCCGGAACAGGACAGCATCCTGAGCCTGTCCGCACGCTGCCTGCTGCTCACCTGGCGCGACAATGAGGAGCTCATCCTGCGCATCCCCACGCATGAGATTGCTGCTGCCTCCTACCTGCAGGACGACGCTCTGCATCTGCTAGTGCTTAAGACTGGTGCGGTGCAGGGGAGACGGGGTGGGAGGCCAACCTGCAGTGCTGGGACCATTGCGTGAGGGCACCAGGGAAGGGATCCGGAAGCTGGGAAAGGGAAAACCTAAGCACACTATTCTGAGACTAAGGCCAGCAGAAGTAACCACAGGTAAGACCAGAGAGCCAGGGGTTTAAGATGAGGGGCAGGCATCCTGACCAGATAGAGAAGGTTGGATAGGGCAGAGATGTTGGAGTCAAGAGTTCAACCTTAGTAGAATTCAACCTTAAAGGGGGTGGTTGAAAGACTTTATCCCTTGACTCTGATCTGACAGTAGGGGGGCCCTGGCTAGGGGAGCAGGCGGGTCTTGTAGGAGGTTTCAGGTCAGCTATCTCGAGATGGGACTGAAGATAGCAGGGAAAGTCGTACTGGAAGGTGGGATGCTTAGACCAAGGTCGCCGTTCAAATGAAGGGTACGGAGAAAGGGGACAAGTTGACTACCACTCTCAATTCAGAAAGCAAGTCTGAGGAGAAGGGCATTAGGGTGTGTTGGAGAAGTTGGAAACTTTGTGGCTGCCACCTGGATGTCTGGGGCGGAGCCAAGGCCGGAGGCGGAGTCAAAGGACTGTGGTGGGGCCCGAAAGTCGCGGATCCAGCAGAGCCGCCAGAGAGCCTAGTGCTGGACGGGGCCTTAATCTCTGAGAACCTCAGAACTTCGAGGTGGCCCTCCGGGTAACCCCAGAAAGTCGCGATCTCCTGCTACTGAACCCCCAAACCCCTTCCTTCCCTAGGTCTGGGCGTGGACCCCGTGCCCGCGGGCATGGACGGTAGCCCGGGAGGTTCAGGTCGCGATCCCGGCCCTCCCGGCGCCGCGCCCGAGAAACGACGGGTGGGCACAGCCGAGAGACGCCACACCATCTGCAGCCTGGACTGGCGCGTGGCGTGGGGCGGGGGCGCGGGCGCCGAGGCCCGGGCGGCCGGAGGCGGCGGCAGCCTGGAGCGGCAGCGCGCGGGAGCGAGGGCATCGGGCAGCTGGGAGCGGCGACAGACGTTCAGCGGCAGCTGGGAGCGGCGGCACGCGGGTGGCGGTACGGGCAAGCCGGGTGGCAGCTGGGAACGGCGGCAGGCGAGTGGCGGCGTCGGCGGCAGCTGGGAGCGACGCCACCCCGGCCCCAACCCGCTGGATCCCCAGAACCACAGCCCGGACGCCTACTGCAACTTGGTCATCCTGGCTGTGGCAAACAGGGTGAGCGCTAGGCAGTGTTGGCACCACTATCGCACTAATCACACCACAGGTGAAGCGCGGACCCTAGACAGACAGGGGACAACATTAACACTTAATCCCTGCAGCAGCCCCTGGGGCGAATATGACATCTATTCCCATTCCTTAGAAAAGGAAGCAGGCTCAAAGTTTAGGTAACCAAAAGTCCTGCGGAAAGCAGGTGTCTTCAAAATTCGAACCCAGGAAGTTCAAAGCCTTTCTCTTGGTAACTAAGGTAGCCACCCAAGGCAGAAGCTTTGCCATCATTCTTGCCTGTCCTACCTGTCACCTTCCTGTGCCCATTCACCCTTGCTCTCACTCACTTGATGATGATAATATAGTTGTTTTTTGTTGTAGTCTTTCGAGATAGGTTTCCTCTGTATAGTTCTGGCTGTCCTGGAACTCACTCTGCAGACCAGACTGGCTTCCAACTCAGAGATCCATCGGCCTCTGCCTGGGATTAAAGGTCCACACCACCATGCCTGGCTTGATGGTATTTACTGAGTGCCAGCGGTGTGGCCCACATTGGGCTAGGTGCTGTGGGTGAGAAGATGGGCCAGCCGTTTGGTGTCCTCCCTCTAGGAGTACCCAGGCTGGCCCGTACTTTCAAGCCTTGGGCCTTCCTAGCATTTCCTCTGCCCCAGGTTCCAGGGCTCTCTCTGAATAATGAGTGTGCCTGTCTACAGGGAGAGGTGGTCAATCCCAGGAAATGCAGCTCAGTGGCTCACAACCCCACCCTGAGATGCCATCCAGCTCTCCTTTCCTGTTCCCTCACTTTCACCTTGCGCTCCTTCTTAGAAGCCAATATTCTTTCCAGCCTCTTAAAGCCAGGGTGGCCCAGGTGTTGTCCTCAGTCTTTTCTCCCTTATCCACACTTGTTTCTAGGTGATTTCTACTCCGCTGCCTTCTAAAATCCAGAGAACACTCTGAATTTCACCTCTAACCATACCCAACTCCGTCGTCTCCCTCTGGGATAACGTTGCCCCGCCCCATTGGCTCAGCCCTTGCTTATGCTCTGCACTCCACTGCCTCATCCAACACAATTTCATCATGGAAACTTGACTAGGGCGATGAGGAAATGAAAAGGGACAAACAGGTGTGCAGAAAAGCTAGGGTCACATAGGCCATGCTGGCTCTGGTAGGAGGTGAGGGGTTGTGTGACAGGGGATGGAGGAAGGAGATCCTGTTTCAACAGGAAAGGTTAGTTTGCATTGTTTCAACCCCAGCAAGATGAAGAAACAGTCTGTAGATCGAAGGGCCTGAGAACCAGACGGAGGCGACACGGTGCCTTGGCGACCCCACTCACCTGTGGGGTTAAGGCGTCGGTCCTGGCCTGGAGGTAGAATGAATAAGCAAATGAGTTGCTTTCCAAGTGTCAGAGCCTCTGGCATCCTGGCTGGTGCTCAGTGATCCCACACACAATGGGCAGAGTTAAAACTCCTAATGCCAGTATTAGCTGATGCCTTGGGCCTGTGGTGAATCCAAACAAATCACACAACTCCATTAAGCCTCTGAGTATTCACCTATAAAAGGAGTGTCCTCTTTGACCTGTCCGCTCTAGGGTCATGGTAAGGTTCGATCCTGGTCTAAATAGCAGTACCTGTGGTGACCACAGATACCCATCCTGAATTACAGTTTAATGTTTACCTTAGGATTTTTAGAGGTGCCAGAAGGCAGGATTTTCATAAGCCTGGTCTTTGTCAATCAGTTTCTGCTTTCTGTGTCTCTTGCTTGAAGAGGTAGATTCCCTCTCAAATGTGCAATCTCCAAAGCTCTGCCCAAGCCCCTCTTTCTTCTACCAGGGACCCTATTATTGTTTTGCTTCCACAATTGCACTGGGTATGGGGCAGCCTGTAGCCATATCCTGTGTCCAGCAGTAGTAACAGCACTGAGCCTGTAATTTCAATTCTTTGAAGTGTCCTTCCTCCTACTGCTCCCATCTCCACACTGGGCTTCAGCTTCTTTGCCTGTACATTTAGTTAAATGAGGCCTTATGTTAGATAAAGTTCATGATAGACCATGAATCCTTTGGAAACCTAGAGTGTACTTTCATGGCAGAGGAGTTTGAGTTGCCTCTAGATTCTATAAAAGGGTCATAAGAACAAGAGAGGGGCCATATTTTGAGGGGAAATGTCTTTGACATTGGCTTACAGTATACGTGTCAGCACTGGCTCATGCTGTATCTGAGCAGGCAGGAGTGCCCTGGGGGTAGGTAAGAGCCTGAGCTCTCTTCCTGCCCCTGGACCAGGATGCTGCTGAGGAGTCCTGTGCGCTCATCTGTCAAGTCTTCCAGATCATCTACGGGGACCAGAGCATCGAGTGTGTAGACCGGGCTGGCTACCACTACAGATCCACACCAAAGCGGCCATGGCTCTCCAGCTGCAGTGCGTATCCAAACTCCCACAAGGCACTGGGAGAGGCTGGATTGCCTGGTGGTCAGGGCTGATGAAGGCCTTTAGGCGTTCTGAGCTTGATAGGATGTCATTCTTCTTGATGAACTCTTTACAGATGACCAGGTTGTCAGGTTTGGGACGAGTTTGATCTCAGGCTCTTGAACTTCTCTCTTGCTTTGGGTGTCCCTGCTTTGCAGAAAGGTCAGCGTGTGTATTGTCTGCTAACTGAGCCATCTCACCCCATGAGATTCCTAGGACTGACATTTCCAGATACACGGACTAGTGTATGCAATCAAGGGTTGGGATTAAAGTGAGACTAACCGGGGCATTTATTGAGTGCCAATTATGTGCCAAGCACAATAGGCAGGTGCCAAGTCTTTTTGAGTCTTTACGGCATCCTACCTTGTCTCGTTCACTTACAACAGGAATGGCACTCCACAGATGCTAGAGAGGTAGTCTTCAGATAAATGGAACTTCTCAGTCCCTGGGCTGGTGTGCTGGCTCAGCAGGGAAAGGTGCCTGCTGCCAACCTTGACAACCTGAGCTCAGTCCTCAGGACTCACAGGGTGGAAGGAGAAACTGAGTTTCAAAAGTTTTCCTTCGACCTCCACATGAGCACCATGGCACATGCCAACGCAATGCCAAGCACATAAGCTAATAGTTCCGAGCTCTTGGGATGCTGAGGCTGAAGGATCCGAGTTTAAGGTCAGCCTGAGCTACAATGGAGAAACCTTATCTTTAAAAAAGAAAAAAAAAAAAAAGACCTAAGCATGGTGGCGATACACATCTTTCATCTCAGCACTTGGGAAGCAGAGGCAGAAAGATCTCTGAGGTCAATACCAGCCTGATCCACTGCAAGTTCCAGTCTAGCCAGGACCACATAGAGGAAAAAGGGGCAGGGGGTAAAGGAGCCTCTCTGAGGCCCTGTGAATCCAGTTTTACAGATAATAAGCATTGGGGCTCAGAGTAGTCAATAGTCACAGTTACATGGTTGGTAGGACAGAGTCAGAATCCAAACCCAGTGTTTCTAGTCCCAAAGCTTCTGTCTGCAGCACTCTGTGTGTGCTCCGCTCACAGCCATTCCGTGAACTCCCTCCTCCTCCACAGCCTGCTATGGAGTAGTCTCTGCTTGCACAGCTCCAGAAGCTGTGGCAGTGACCTTGTGGAGACCCTGCCACCCTCAGAAGCTGGGCCTATCGGGAAGCCTCTGTTGGTGACTTACTGGCTCCCATCAGGCTGCTAGGCACCCGAATGAGGGAGTTTGTTCATTCAACCATTATCGACTGAGTGCTTACAGTCTCGGGCCCAGTTGTAATCTGTAAGATATATTGACCATGGGCAAACTGAGGCACAGCCTTGCCTTCCTGCAACTTGCATGGAATAACTAGTCACAGAGATAAATGTCTAACCACAGTGTTATGAGAACCTGTAATGAGGAACTTGCCTCTGAAAAGTCAGAGTGACAGAGTGACCCCACTGAGCTGACATGAGAAGGCCCTGCCTGGACAGATGAGGGGCCAGGCTGAGGAGGAGCCACATTTTCCACAAATACTGCTCCTTTCTTTCCAAGCCTCTGACCCTCCTCCTCCTTGCAGCATCTTCCTGTCTTATCTAGGCACACATCTATCAACACTCTCCCACTGGCTCTCACTTGTCACTCCCTGTGTCCCATCAGGTAGGCAGATGCTATGGACCTGGGGTAGCCAAGCGTTGGGACTGTCGGTTGTCTGAGGTTAGCTATGTATCAGGGCTGGACCAGAACTAGATCCCAGGGTGCTGCCAAGGTCGAAGGTTCAGGGAGCCTGAGATCTTGGTGCCTACACCTCTGACAGTTCTTCCGTCTGCTGGTCCCAGGTGAGAGCTGCCGCACAGATGGGACATTTGCCTACGACGCCGACCTAAGCTGCTGCAGCTCCTTGTGAGTATCAGCTTTGTCTGGCATGCCAGTTTTCCCTCCTCACCCCCACCCAAACTCCTCTAGAGTGCACGGGGACAGGGACCCAACCATGATTTGTGTTGAGGATGGGAGGTAAACAGAGCTGCAGGCTAAACCTGGGAGACCTAGAGACCTGAGACCACAGAGATCTTCAAGTCTCTAGTTTAGTGGCCTGCAAAGTCCAAAGTCACAGCTAATGCTGGAAGCTATGTTGGTATAATAGAAAATCCTGGGGAGGATAGGTTTACAAAGACAGGATTGGTTTTCTTGTCTTCTTATGCAACGTAACAAGAGTTTGGGGCCTCGTGGTCCTATGGACCCTGGGCCTCTCTTCCTGTCACAGCTTCCTCTTCGCCATCCTCAGAGTGACCTCATAGTGCAAGTCATAGCTCCAACCATGCAACAGCATACCAATGGCCTCTTGAAAGACTTTAGGAAGGATGGAGACTAGGGAATACCACAGAATCACCATGCATACTCGCTATATGAAAAGCCCTGGGTTCCATCTCTACAGCACGCATGGACAGAAAGACAGACAGACAGACACACACACACACATCATCATCATCATTATCAAGGTTACACTTTAGTAGTCAAAATTTGGCTGCTTGGTCAGAACTAGCTGGCGGCAAGGCTGGGAATATGCAAGCTAAAACAGCATTTGAGAGTTTGAGAGGCTGGGGATGCACTCAGCTGATAGATCTTCCCTGGCTGGGCACAAAGCCCTGGTTCAATTCCCAATACTGCATACCCTGACACACACCTGTCATCTCTGTACTCAGAAGGTAGAAGCAAGAGGACCAGAGGGTCACCCTTGGCTACATAATGAGTTCAAGACAAACCTGGGGTATATGAAACTTGCCTCAAATTTTAAAAAAGTTCTGTTAGAAACATTGCCCATCCCAGTTTGCTCAGGACTGAGGAGTTTCCCAAGATATAAGAGTTTCAGTTTAAATCTAATAAAGTCCTCAGTAGACCTATGGTAGTAAGTTATCCTGGTCCTGTAAGGATTCTGGTGTTGGCAAGTTGTGGCCCCTGCCAGTGGCCTATGCTCTACCATACCATTGTTGATATTGGCACTATATTTGGTTTTCTAAACCCGTGTGTGCATAAACTAGTCCATAACCAATCTGATTTGGCTGAGGAAAGCAAAATCACACTAGCGACACATTTTCTGAGCTTGCCTGTGCTTGCACCTCATTGGCTTTTGTTAGCTGCTATGTGGCTAGTTATCTGTTATGTGGGGTCTGTAGTCTGAAGTGCTTTACAAATGTTAGTTCCTGTCATTTTCACAGTGACACCAATCGTCATCATCCCATTTTACAGATGGAGAAGTTTAGCATCTCAAGGGTCAAATCGACAGTAAATTACATAGACCTGGCCTGTGAGCACAAGCAGGCCGGAATGTGAACTCAGGAGTCTACACCCTTGCTAGGTCTATGGTCCTAGCCTTCTGGAGGTAGAAGTCAGATTGTCAAAAGTTCAAAGCCCGAGCCCAGTGTGGTCATCTTATTTTAATAGCAGTTAACAATGGCTTCCTACGTTGGGCTGAGGGTGAGCCAGAGATGGGAGACTGCCTAGGATATCAGAGGCTTTGGTTCCAACCCCTGTTACTGCATAAACCTGGCATGTAGGTTCATGCCTACAACTCCAGCCCTTGGGAGGTTGGAAGCAGAAGGATCGAAAGTTCAAGGCTAACCTCTGCTACATAGAGTTTAAGGCCATTCTAGGACATGAGAGACCCTGCCGAAAATAAAACCCTTCATGATGAGCCAGGCAGCCTAGTTCATGTGTGTGTGTGTGTGTGTGTGTGTGTGTGTGTGTGTGTGTGTGTGTGTATCAAGAAGAAAAGAAGGGCCACACAATTCAGCACAGGTGGCAGCCAGTAGTGATGACACCACACTGAAAAGAAGCTTCCTGGGCCAAGGGAGAGTCAGAAAGGGACTCCACATTACCTAAGAAGCAGGAGGGCTTCCTGATAACGGTTGAACTAGCGATAAAAGGGACAGGTCATTCCATGCAGAAAGAACAGCAAGAATTCAGAATAAGCAGATAGAGGTCCTGTGGCTGTGACATCAGACGTGAGAGAGACAGTGGAGAAGAGAGAATTCCAGGCAGAGGGAACAGCATGTGCAAACGCCCGGGATGGGGTAAGGAAGGGTGACCAGAGTACTGAGAGCAGGAGGAGGCCTGAAAGGTTGCTGGGCTTTGAAGAGCAAGGTCGAGGATAGGGCCGAGCACTGGTATGTAGGCCCAACCACCTTTAGCCTACTTAGGGAAAGGAACAGAGGTTGGTGAGGCTACTCTCCTCTTTCCTCTGCAGCAATGGCTCCCAGGACACATTTGAAGCGTGTTACAGTGGCGCGTCCACACCGTCTTTCCACGGTTCCCACTGCAGCAGTACTGACCACAGCAGCTGGGCTTTCGAGCAGCTACAGGATTACATGGTCACGGTGAGCGTGAGTGGGCGGGCGGCAGAGGTCTGCAGCTAGTGTGGCTCAGAGGCCAAGGAAGGAGGTGCGATTAGGAGGGGCCAGCTTAGAGAAGCCCTGACTGGTGTCCGCCTGCACTAAATGTTCCGAGCACCTCTCCTGCATCTCGTCTTTCATCTCTTCAGCAACCTCAAGAGAGAAGCTCCTTCCTCACCTCAAGTATAGAGAAGGAAAGCAAGGGTCAGAGAGCTAATGACCTCCCGGCACCACAGAGGAGGTCACCAAAGGATTGGGGCTCAGGAAGATGGATCCATATCCCATTTGTCTTAGTTATGGTTTTACTGCTGTGAGCAGACACTATTAACTAGGCAACTCTTATAAGGACATTTCATTGGGGCTGGCTTACAGGTTCAGAGGTTCAGTCCATTATCATCAAGGCAGGAACATGGTGGTATCCAGGCAGGCATGGTGCAGGAGGAGCTGAGAGTTCTACATCTTCACCTTAAGGACGCTAGTAGAATACTGGCTTCCAGGCAGCTAGGAGGAGGGTCTTAAAGCCCATACCCACAGTGGCACACCCACTCCAACAGGGCCACACCTTCTAATAATGCCACTCCCTAGGCTGAGCATATACAAACCATCACACCATTCCTAGATGCAAAGGACCAGATGTTGTCCCCTCCAGTGGACAGTGGAAGATTTTGCAGGCAGGCTGGGCCTGACAGGATGCCAGAAAGAATCCCAGCATTTTCAGCAGCCATCAGGTGTTGTTGCAGTCTGGATCTGGTCTCCAAGGGTATCCCTTGCTCTCACAGCTGCGGAGTAAGCTGGGTCCTCCTGAGATCCAGCAGTTTGCATTGCTGCTACGAGACTATCGTCTGGGACTGCCTATCCAGGACTACTGTGCAGGCCTGCAGAAACTCTATGGGGACCGACGGAAGTTCCTTCTTATTGGTAAGCCCCACTCCCCCTTGGCTCCAGGCATCCCCAGCCAAGCACCACCTGGGGATGCTTTGTTCTTTAGCCTCTAAGGCCCAAGACTTTGAGAACAGAAAAGGGAAAGGAATTGACAGGAAGTGGCAGTGCTCAAGCAGGCATGAGCAAAGTCCTAGGGTAGCAAAGCTGGTCAGGATGTGAACACACGGGGGGGGGGGGGGGGAGCAAGCCTATCTCAGCCTCAGAGAGGCATAGCGACTTGTCTGGAGTCACACAGCTAGTGAAGAGGGGTACTAAGAATAATACTGATAGCACAGGAGCATGTGTTTGGCAGTTATCACAAGTCAAGCATGACCTCGTAGACTATCCCCACTCCTGAGAAGTAAATATTGCTATCCCGCCCCCATTTGCATGCGAAGAGACTGAGATTCTGAGATTCAGAGTAGCAAAGTAAAGAAAGATCAAAGATACAGAAAGAGAGGCAAGTAAGTGTTTATGGGGCTCAGCGTGGGAATAACTTAGTACATTTGCACCAACACAGGTACAAAGATCTGTTGTACATGTGAGGAAAGTGAGCTTTGAGTAGTTATTTAACTAAGGTTGTAGCCAGTAGATGGAAGTATATCCCTAAGAATATACTAAGCCAGCAAACACGTGTGGAGTCTTGTGTCATCTGCTTTTTATCTTGGGTAAAGCCACCCTGGCAGAGACGAGATTTGAACTCAGACTTCCAGAGAACGTATTCCGTAGCAGGCTGGCTGGATGCTGGAGTCACCTTGCCCTGTGTCCTCTAGGGATGCGGCCTTTCATCCCAGACCAGGACGTCGGCTACTTCGAGGGCTTCCTGGAGAGTATGGGTATCCGCGAGGGTGGAATCCTCACCGACAGCTTCGGCCGCATCAAGCGCAGCATGAGCTCCACTTCTGCCTCTGCCGTGCGCAGTTACGACGGGGCGGCCCAGAGGCCTGAGGTACAGACCTTCCACCAGCTGCTCGCAGACATCACAAACGACATCGAAGCACTGGCCCCCGACGATGACGACGTCTACAAGGATGTCTCCGCAAGCGGGGGCGACCAGGTTGAAGACAATTACCTGTAGCTCCACGGCACACTTGCCCATATGACACCATCCCCAGGGTGCCTAGACTCCTGGGTTCCCATCTGTGCCTTCTGGGTTTCCTTCCCTGCAAATGGGTTCGCAGGGCTTCAGTCCCTGCAACACCGAGAAAATCCTGCAGAGGGCGGGAGAGCCAGAGTGTTCTAGAGTGTTCTTCAAGATAAAGAATCGCTCCACCTACTGGCCGACAGAAAAGATTTCCAATTCATGCCCCATTTTCTGCAACCCTGCCCAACCTCAAACCAGAAACATTTCCAGAACCCAGAGACCTCTCTTCAATTACAGGCTGAGAAACTGAAGAGACTTTTAGGGGTTTGTTTGTTTTGTTTTTAAGGGAATGGATATGAGGAAACGCCAAGTTCTTGGATATCAATACCCATTTCCACATCTTCTCGAAAATTTCAATTCCACACATCTTACAGGTGGTCATCGCGATGAATGGAGGGCAAGACCTTAATGTTGGGCCTAGCATGTTATAGATGCTCAATAAATGCTGTTTATCTCGCTTGGAATGTTTTCTGACTCAATGTACCTGTTGTTCCTGGGAGCAGTGCGTGGAATGAGATGTTATAAAGACTAGAAGAGTTTATAGCTTGAGAAGAAGAAACAGGACTGGCCTTCACGGTGGTATAACAGCCTGTGCCCAAGCCCCAAACAAAACACACTCAGGACTCTGCAGACAGACAGCCTGGGGCTAGTCGAAGAGCTGTGCAGGCCGAGCCATAAGCTATGGAAGTCAAGATGAGGCCAGCCCTGGGCACAGCCTCAGTGAGGACAGTAAGCCTTGAGAAGAGGCCAAAGACCTCTAGAAGAGATCAAATGTGTCTGCAAAACCTTGCTAAGCCTTCCACGGTCAAACATTTTCAAATCATGTGGTCATCTGATCACATGATCAGAGTTCCAGATTCCCACTGGGACATGGTCCATGCAAAGTTCTCCTGATGTCCTTGCTTGTCCACAGATTCTTCACACCACAACCCCTAGCCCCAACATGCCAAAAATTGTCTCTGTACATAAAAATGCACAATGCTGGCCTACAAGATGGTTTAGTGGGTAAAGTACCTACCACTCAAGCATGGTGGCCTGAGTTCAAATCCCCAGCATGTAAAAAGCCAGTGTGGTCATGTCTGTAACACTAGCTGGGATGCGGGGTACAGAAAGAGTGACCAGCTAACAGTAAGTGTGAGTGAGGGCTCCTCAGCCCGATGAGATGGCTCAGCTTGTCCAGTACTTACTGTATGAGCCTGACTACCTGAAGTCAAGCCTCAGGACCCATATAAAGGGGGAAGGAGAAAGACAACTCACAGAGCTGTCCTCTGACCTCCACACATGAGCCCATCACCCCCACCCTGCACCTGCACAGGCACATACGCTAATAGTTATGATTTTAATTAAAACAGAGACGGAGTCTTCACGGATAAGGTACACAGAGATCTAAGGAGATTAACCTCTGACCTCCACATGCATGCAACCCACACACACATGCTCACACACACACTATGCAATGCCATGTGCACAGGAACACAGTGTAAGTGGTATTGGAATGGGTTCTAATTCTTCTTCCTCCTCCTTTCTCTTCCTCTTCCTCTTCTTTTTCTTCTTCTTCTAACATAGTGTAAGTGGTATTCAAATGGGTTCTAATTCTTCCTCTTCCTCCTCCTCCTCCTCCTCCTCCTCCTCCTCCTCCTCCTCCTCCTCCTCCTCCTCCTCCTCTTCTTCTTCTTCATAATATTTGGTATTTTGCCATTGGAGTGGTCAGTGGTGTGGTTCTTGTTTTTGATGGGATCATCTTGTTATATAGCCAAGGCTGCACCCAACTCAAGATCCTCCTGCCTCAGCACTTGAGTGTTTGATTACAGGTGTGCTCCAGCATGCCTGGATCGCTCTGGAACATTTTTAAGACCCAGCCATATTATTATGGGGAGACCCAGCTCATTGCATTCATCAGCTGCCAGCTCTCTGAAGCATTTAAGCATTCCCCAACCCCCATGATGGACACCCAGCTTGGTTTCAGCTCTCTTACCACAAACACTGCTGAGATGAATACCTTCGTCACTGGCCCTTGTGGACTCGCGTGAAGATTCCTTTGGGCTCTGCCAGGAGTGGAATTAGTAGATCCCAGATACATGTGTTTAAATTTCACAGACCCCTTCTAGAGTGGCCCATCCACAGCTTGCAAGCAATGCTGTTGTCTTGTGCATGCATCAGTTTCTGTAAAGCCTGTCTACAGTCTTGGTCATCAGTTTGGATGTGGTAACTGAGCAGGACTCGGTCTCAAAAATAAGCAGCCTAAGAAATACTGGGATATACAGCTCAATAGTAGAATGCCTGCCTAGTATGTATGTGACCCTAAATTCAATCCCCAGTAAAACACACACACACACACACACACACACACACGCACATCCTGAGATCTCTGTTGTTGCTGTAGTTGGTGTCGGCGTAGTTGGTGTTGGCGTTGTAGTTGCTGTTGATACTCTCGTGTAAGCCCGGCTGCTTTCAAACTTCCGATCCTCCTAAGTTCTATGATTACAGACGGGTGCTGCTGCATGCCTGGCTTATGGAATGCTGAGCCTCATGAATTCCAGGTGAGCACTCTCCTAAGTACTACCCCAGCCTAATCTTGGGATGTGGAGCCTCCTCCTGTATGTATCGGACCGTGGGCTTCCCCTGCTATGTATGAACTGCTCCTTTGGACTGTTTGCTCACTTCCGTTGGGTTTCCCATGGTTTTTACATTCATTTGCAAGAATAGTAATCACATTTTAGATACGACTCTCTTGTTTGATGTTGGTGTTCCACATACCTTCTCTCAATATGTCACCCATCTGTTAAGCTTCTAGCATCGATTAACTAACTTCAGTGTGCTCTGGAGCCTCCAGGAAGGCTTGCTAGAACAGACTGTTGAGCCACATACCCAGAGTTCCTGCCTCCCAGAGGTGGGGCCCGAAGTTTGCTCTGACAACAGGAACTTTAGCAGTGCTAGCAATATGGGGAACTCATGTGGAGAGCAGCTAGTCCCTGGTGCCTTCTGTTAAACAAGTTTGCTCATTCTACTGAGCTCACTCATTACTTTTGATGTTATCAGGTGTCTTTCCTCAGCTTGTGAGTGAGTGACTTCGCTGTCAAGGAGGGGAAGTCAGGAAGCCATGTTGCACAGTGATCTGCAATGTGAACTTAACAGAGTTCTTCTTTTCAGCCTCTGTCCTGCCTTGCCCTGCCTTAAGGGATGTGGCAATGCTAGGTCACACTGGTACCTGAGGCCTTAGGAGTCTTAGGGGGTTCCTGAGAGAGGCAGCCTCTCTTAAAGGCCTTGAGCTTCTAAGAACTCAGATTCTTGCTTACAGTTGTAGCCAGGATACCATGGCAGGGCTGTGGGAGGTACTAGGATGGTGCTTGCCCCATAGCCCTGAGGATGGGGCAATTTCCCTCACAGCCAGGGAAGTCCATACTTGCCCTAGAACCATCAGAGTAGCAAAGTGATGTGACCCCCTGCTGTCAGAGGTCCTATGGGCCTGGCTGGGGTAGCCTAGGCAATGAGCCTAGAAACTCTGGCCACACTTCCTCCTGTGGCATGCTACATTCTGCCAGGGTCACTTCCTATCGTGGTTCAGTTCCTGGCATCGAAAGATGGGGAAGTCCCCTAGGGTAGGACAGCTGGCTCCAAAAGACCTCTGGGTGGGGCTTCATCGCCAGCTGGCTCCTCTGGGGAGTTTGATCCAAGGCATAAAGATGTGGTAATGTTAGTGAAACTGTCCCCTAGATGGAGACCTCTCCCACAGCTTCCTCCTGCTCCTCTGCTTCTCTCCACCTAGAGACTCCTAGATGGCTTCCGGAGATTTCCAACTGTGTGATGGGGATGAGGCCACAAGCATTTGGAGAACACCCATTCTGTGCTAGACACCAGAGGGAGACAAAGTACATTTCCTGCCAAGGCAACCCCTGGGCTCGGGTGGGTGTGAGTGGGTGTGGGTGGGAGTGGGTGGGTGGTGGGAGTGGGTGGGTGGTGGGAGTGGGTGTGGGTGTGAGTGGGTGGGTGGTGTGAGTGGGTAAAGTCAGCATCTGAGAGACTGGTGTAGGAGGATCATGAGTTTGAAGCCAGCCTGGGCTGCGGAGCTGTGGCGGCGGCTGCTGCTGCTGCTGCTGCTGCTGCAGATGACGACGACGATGAATGGCATTACAGAGTTTTCTGTTTTCAGTTTTCTGCTGTTTCCACCATAACTGTTCCATTTAAAACTCCTACACGCTAACTTCATTTGTGCGATCGAAATAAAATTGCAGTATATACATGTTTCTTGTTTGTGACACTTAGATGATCTTCTGAAATAATGTGTGAATTCTAAGCCACATGATACGGGGTGTAAAATCAGCACCTTATAAAGCCCAAGACTTCACTGTTCACAGTTTAAACATCATGTCACTGTTCTTTAAAGATGTCATCCAAATCAGGAAGAGTAAATAACACAAAGGGAAAATGTAGTGATCTATCTACCTTTGGTTTTGCAGTAAGTGCTGTGTGCTCCTTCTGTCTTACATTCTCTCAGCACAGCTTGACACAGTGTCTTTTATAGTCAAGATGATGAAGTGTTTTACTCCATTTTTTTGTTCTATAACACGATCATCTATATCTCACCTCATTTATACAGTTCATTTTCTCTTTTTGTAATTTGCATATTAAAGGATATTGCCAAGTTAAAAAAAAAAATCAAAGAATGAGAAAATTTCTCTTTCTGGGGAATCTGAAAGGGACTTTGAAACAGAGGTGACCTACGAGCAAGCCCTTCTAGAACAAACAAGGCTTACAGCAAGGGGACAATGGAGAAGAAGAGTCCTCCAGGCTGGGACCTTGGACCTTGGATAGAGGCAGGAAACTCAAAGGAGCATGACAATCAGTTAGACATGGTGCTATGACAAGGATCAGACTGAATGGTTTTGAATCCCAAAACTGTCATCTGCTAGTTGGTAAAGTTGGGTAACCCTTTGAACGTTTCTGGGCCTTGAGTTCCTTATCTGTAAGATGGAGATAGGAACACATCACAGTCACGGAGCCTTGTGAAGCTTGCACAACATAGGCCTCACTATATAGTTGAGTTCTCTGGGTCTCAAGTTCAAGGCCAGCCAGGTCTACATAGTGAGACCTAGCTCAAAATAGAGTACACGTAGTAGGTGTTCAGTAAATGCAGACACTAGTATTGCTGGAGGAGCAAGGGGTGTGTGGGGTGAGATCAGAGTAGGTAGAGCTTAGAGGAAACCAAGGAAGCATGAAGACTGGGGAGCCCTGCAGGGGCAGGCCAGGAGCTGCTGCAGGGGAGAGTGGGGGCAGGGTGGAGTCTGGAGCAAGGACCAGGGGGTAGGAAGATCTCAAACAGGTGAGGGAAAGAGAGAAGTGAGTCCATTCAGAGAGGAAAGAAAGGGGACTTCTTAGCACAAAGCCTCTTGGAATGTGCAGACTAGTAGTTGACAGACTAGTAGTTAATGGGTTTCCATTTCGGTTTTGTTGAGCCAGGATTTCACTCTGTGGCCCAGGCTGGTATCAAACCCTCAGCAATGCTGGGAAGTGTTGGCCGTAGAATAAGGAGGGAATGTATATGTAATGTAATGAGCCATGTATACACATCACAAGAAGGCTGCCCTCAAGGGCCACTGTTCTACTTTGGTGCTGCCTACTGAGCTCAATAGATACCATCTGCTTCCTTATGTCTGACCTGCCACCCCCACCAACACACAGGTGCACACACATTCTGTAAGGAAGGGCAACTTCTGAATTATTCCTTCCCGCCCCAAAGCTCAGCACTACCCTTGGCATGCGGCAGATGTTTGGGAAATTTGAATGTGTATTTACAGCCGGGCCGTGGTGGCACACACCTTTAGTCCCAGCACTCAGGAGGCAGAGACAGGCGGATCTTTGTGAGTTGGAGGCCAGCCTGGTCTACAGAGTGAGTTTCAGGATAGCCAGGACTACACAGAGAAATTCCATCTCAAAAAGTAAAAACAAACAAAAAAAATAATAAAAAAGGAAAGAAAGAAAGAAAGAAAGAAAGAAAGAAAGAAAGAAAGAAAGAAAGAAAGAAAGAAAGAAAGAAAGAAAGAATATTTATAGCCACTGTGTTCTCCAGTTAATCTCACCTCCTGGTATTCATGCTCTGTGCAGACCCCTCCTACAACTGAACAGACTTAGCTCTTGTGGCTCGCCCACTCTGGGAAAGTCTGCCACCGCCCAAGGCATAAGTATACCTGATGTGACTGAGGTATGTTGGAACAGGTAGAGCTTCAGATGACAGCAAATCACTTGACAGGAGAAAGAGGACCTAGCCAGAACCACTAAACTAAGCTGTTTCCGGATTTGTGACCCAGAGACACTGGGTGGCAGTAAACACGCCTATGTTGAGGGCTACACAGTGATGTTTGGGTAGCATAATCAAGACACCGTGAAGGAGTGCCTATGAAGGACTGAGCCTATGAGTAATACCGGGGCAATGCACATGCTCCCCTCCTCCGTGGAGCAAACCACATGTGCGTCCATTCCCAAAGCATCTACTCGGGGCTTTGGTCCAAATGATTTTTTTTTCTTTTGTTTGGTTTTTATTTTTCAAAACAAGGTTTCTCTGTGTAGCTCTGACTGTCCTGTAACTAGCTCTGTAGACCAGGCTGGATTCAAACTCACAGAGATCCACCTGCCTCTGCCTCCCAGGTGCTGGGATTAAAGGTGTGTGCCACCACCACCAGGCTAGACTCAAGCATTTTTAAACCCTTGTTGCTCACTCTGTCTACAGCCTGTGCTGAGTACCAACTTAGGCTATGGGCAACATAACATGAACACAGTACAGGACAATATAGAACCTTCTGGGGTCATAGAATATATAGCTTAATATATAGCTTAATGAGTTTACTTTACAGAGCTGTATATGGGTTTTTTAAAACTCAGCAAATGAACAGTTACTGTTGTGTCCTTGATTGTATTGAAATAATCTGCTGTGTCGCTGGGGAGAAGGCGGTTAAAGAGCATTGGCTGCTCTTCCAGCACCCACATAGCAGTTCATAGTCATCTGTAACCCCAGTTCCAAGACATTCAATTCCCTCTTCTGACCTCCATGGGCATCAAGCACCTACTCGACACACAGACATACATGCAGGCAAAACACCTATACAAGTAAAATAATAAAATAAAAACATTTTAAGTTTAAAGAAATAGTTTACTATGAAATGCATCTAAAAAATAATAACAGTCAGCAAAATGGCTCAGTAGGCAAAGCACTTGCTGTGATCCAGGTTAATCCCTGGAGCTCATGTAACTGTAGAAGGAGAGAAATGTCACCACAAAGCTGTCCTGACTTCCACACACTCACTGTGGCATGCCTGTACACACAACCTCATTGTATACATTCACAATAATAAAAAAAATTAAGAAAGATAAATTGAAATTGGAGAGATGACTCATGGGTTAAGAGCACTGGCTGCTCTTGCCAAGGAGCCAGGCTTAGTTCCCAGCGCCCACATGGCTGTTCACAACTACCTGCAACTCTGGTTCCCTCTTTTGACCCCAAGAGCATCATGTGCATGTGACATACTTACATACTTGCAGGCAAAAACACTCACACATACAAGATAGAAATAAGTAAATGAAGCCAGGTGTAATGGCGCATGCTGTTAGCCCCAGCACTTGGGAGCAGAGGCAGGTGGACCTCTGTGAGTTTGAGGCCAGACTGGCTTATATAGCAAGTTCCAGCCAACTGGGGCATAGAGTGACACCCTGTCTCAAAAAAGGAAGGAATCGGAAAATGATAAATTGGAAGGGATGCTTGGCTCAGTGGCGGAGCTCTTGCTTAGCATTTAGGAGTTTCTTTCACAAACGAAGATGAACTGGGGCTGGGGAGATGACTCAGCAGGTGAGAGAGCATGGTGCGCACGTGCGCGCGCGCGCACGCGCGCGCACACACACACACACACACACACACACACACACACACACACACACACACACGAGGACCTGAGACTGAATCCCAAGCACCCACTTAAAAAGCTGAGCATAGCTACGCATGTGTCTGTGACCCCAGCACCGTGGTGGGGCCCTGCTGGCCAATAGTCTAGCTTCAGGTTCAACGGAAGGTCCTGCCTAAAGGGAACTGGTGACTCATCCCGAGGGACAGCCAGTGGCCTCTGTGTACACGGAACATCTATGATGTGTACACACGACACTTGCACACACGTGTGCACACAGCATGCACACTCACATACACAGTGGATTGGTGGACACACATATAATAAAAAAAGGTAACGTATTATTTGCTTCTATTATTTTCATTGCAAAAGGGCATTCTAATTAAAAAAGAAAAATAAATCCAAATATAGAAAGTCTCTCCCCTCTCTGGTCCCACATTCCTTCCTCTTCAGTGTCCCTGTTTCTTTTGGGCTGGGAGAGTGGAGCTTCCAGACTTTACCTGAGTCACATGCCCTTCCAGGGTTGTGGCCTCCATGGTCTTCCTTGCCTGGGGGAGGGGAAGAAAGTTGAGAAAGGACCTCATTCTGCAGCCTAGCCTGACCTGGATCATGCTACAGTCCTCCTGCCTCTGCCTCCCAAGTGTTAGAGTTGCAGCTACGAGAGAGCATCCTGCCCAGCCTTCCTGCCCAAGTGTTCCATGGGATTTTCTTGGTGTTGTCACACACATCAGCAAGATGCCAAGTAGGGGGTTTACAGGCTCAGAGAAGAGAGCACTCTCATCTGGCACACAGAGCTCATTAGATGTGCTGACCAGGGCAAGCTTATTGGCCAGCCTGGGCTTCCCAGTAAAGCCTGGCACCAGTCTCCTACCTTCACCACCAGCCCTGAAAATAAAACAAAGATGAGATTGTTCTGTCTCCCCCATCTGACAGCTCTGCCAGAGGGTGTTCTAGCCGAATGTGGGGGGAGGAAGACATAGCCATGCCCAGGACCCCTGTTTTAGAAGAACCTGCAGCCAGGCCTGGTTCTGCCCCTTCAGCAAGAAGCAGCTGGGCTTGGTATACCCTGACCAAGAGGAAGTCCACAAGTGCTTCCTCTTTTCTTGCCCTCCGGGGACACTGGGGGAAGGGGAAAGAGTGTTATGAAACCCTCCTGGGAGGACCTATCAGCTGGAGGTACCACACAGATGGGGACAGAAAACACCGGGCTCCCCCAGCACATCCCATCACCTCCTAACCCACCCAGCCCTAAGCAGACAACTGTTCGGGGAACAAGGACCACACCTGGGGAAAGTGAGCTTTGGAGATACCCCTAGGCCAGGCTCCATGTCACCATCATGGCCTCACTGTCCAGAGTTCACAGGCAGGCCACGCCCCTCCCATTGCCACGCCCTTCCCATTGCTCAGCTTCCCAGACTGAATTTGGCACCCTGTACCCTATTTTTATCATCACTAGGACCGAACACCCAACAGCAGCAACTTTAGGAAGGAAGTCCCAGGGGAAAGCGCAATAGCAGGAGGCAGCTAGGAACGCTGCGCCCACAGTGAAGAAGCAGAGAGAGAAAATGCTGGTTCTCAGCTCCTTTTTTTCTGTTTTATTCCATTTGGGATCCCAGCTCATAAAATGGCGGTCTTCCCGAGTCAGTGAACATAATCAAGACAATTTCTCACAGACATGCCCAGATATGTTTCAATGGTGATGTTGAATCCCAATCAGGTTAACAAGATTAACCCTCCTATGAAGCATCTGGTCCCCTTGAGCCTTAGCTAGGCTAGCCTTAGCCTTTCTAGGAACCCCTGAGAAGAACCCCTCAGGAACACCTTCTCGTATCACCCCTCCTTGGTGCCATGCAGGCTGGACTCCATATTCCCTGTCAATACCATTCATAGTGCCCGAGCTCCACCCCCCACCCCCGCCCCGCCAAATACACAGTATTTTTTTTCTCTACTCAATCTAAATTACAGGTTTCAGCGTCTGCCTCTGTAATTGAATGGTTAGATAGAAAGTTGGAAGGTTGCTTGGGTACCAAGACCATTTTGTTCCTCTGTGTGCTCCCAGACCCCAGCAGGAACATCCTCCTGTGGGGCCAGTGAGATGACTCAGTGGGTAAAAGTGCTCGCCACGTAAGCATGATGATCTGAGTCAAACCCCAGAATCCGTGTTAAAATTTTTTTAAAAAGCAAAGTTGGAGGCAATGACAGCATCTGTAACACTCTGGAAGCTCAGGTGCTAGCCTGGATTATGACGACTAGCAAAAAGAAGAAGAAGCTGCCTAAGAAGATGGAGGAAGGAGAGCTGTCTTCTGACCTCCATTTGCGCAGTGTGGCACAAGATCTGCTGGTAACAAGTGGGACTGGGGGGTAGGAGCTGGGGACAGTTGAAAGGAAGAACTTTCGGGGGAAGTAGGGCTGGGGGGGCCCTGGAGGTTGCTAGGAATGTCTTTTTTTGGTTTTTGGTTTTTTGTTTTTTGTTTTTGTTTTTTTGGTTTTTCAAGACAGGGTTTCTCTGTGTAGCCCTGGCTGTCCTGGAACTCACTCAGTAGACCAGGCTAGCCTCGAACTCAGAAATCCACCTGCCTCTGCCTCCCAAGTGCTGGGATTAAAGGTGTGCGCCACCACTGCCCGGCTAGGAATGTCTTAAGATTTGTCTTCCAGACCTAACACTTGCCCCTCTGTAAAGGAGAGCATTGGTGAGCTTCGGCCACCGGAGGTGCGCAAAATGACTGTGGCTGCTTTGCAAACAAAAGGGGAAATGCTGGAGGCCTGAAGCCATGATTGCTGCATTCCCCCACCCCACCCCAGCTTGTTTTGAATAGCAGATAATCAACAGTGGTCCCAAGGAACTTAAAATATGAAATGTAAATGTCCGTAGACATAGGGAAATGTATTCTGGCAGCAGCCAGCCGCCAGCCCACCACTAAGTGATGCCTGCGTTGTTTCCTGGGTCCTGCCCTTCTGGGATAAGATTTCTCTGAGTCCTCCACTCCCCAGTCCCCCTCCTCCACCCCTGCTTAGAGGCACACTGAAGTGTGCCCACTGAGTGTGAGAGTTTAAGTCCTTGCTCCACCACTTTTTGACTCCATGACCATTGGCAAGGGCATTACCTCTGTGAGCCATCCAATTACAACCACCTCATCATTAGAAATCATGAGCCAGAGGCAGAGTGGCTGAAGGCAGAGTGCTCTCCGCCGCTGAGCACAGTGAGTAGAGCCTCTGCCCTTCACTTGCTTCTGTCTCCCCTCGGCCCAGCCCAACTGTCAAGGAGATCATTAAAACAACCTTCCTGTTTCTTCATCCTCTAGGAATCCTGCCTGACCTCAATTCTACTTTGCTCACAAAATCTCTGGGGTGTTTGTTGTTGTGGGGGTCTCTCGTAGCCCAAGCCAGTCTAGAACTCCCTCTGCAGCTAAGGACAACCTTAAACTTTTCATCCTCCTGCCTCCCCCTCCCAAGTGCTGAGATTACAAGTGTGTGCCATGACACTAAGCAAGAAGTATTTGACTTTATCTGTTTCTTTAAAAAGTCTTTGAGCTGGAGAGATGGCTCGGCAGTTAAAGAGCACAGAACACTTCCTGCTCTTCCAAAAGGCCCAAGTTCAGTTCTCAGCACCTACACCAGGAAGCTCATAACTGTCTGTAACTCCAGCTCCAAGGGATCCAACACCCTCTTCTGGCCTCCTCGGCCACCCACACATGTGACACACATCCACACATGCACACAAATGAAAATAAATTTTTAGGAAAATTAAAGAAATAAAGGGTCTTTGTGGTGTCTAAGAATAGCTAATATATCCACATGGCTCCCAAGTGACAAGTGAAAGGGCATCCTAGGAGTCCCCTCCCAAGAAGAAGACATCTGTTCAGCTGTTCAAGTGTCTACCCTGACTCCACCCAGCATGGTCCTTAGCTCTTGCCCTATGTAAATGATAAACAATGCAACCATTGCACACTGTTGTGCTTTTATACAGATACCCATGTATCTTGGCTTTGAACTTTATTAGTGCATAAGAAGCTTCCCAGTTCTTTTGTTTGTTTGTTTGTTTTTGTTTTGTTTTGTTTTGTTTTTTCCGAGACGGGGTTTCTCTGTGTAGCCCTGGCTGTCCTGGAACTCAAACTCAGAAATCCACCTGCCTCTGCCTCCCAAGTGAGTTCTTTTTCTTAAAATGTGTCTTATTGAGGCTGAAGAGGTGACTGGGCAGTTAAGAGTATTTAACTCTGCTCTCTGCTCCTCCAGAGGACCTGGGTTCAGGTCCCAGCACCCACCTGGAGGCTCAGCACAACCTGTAACTCTAGTTCCAGGAGATCTAAGAGCTTATGATCTCTACAGGCTCCTGTAAACATGTGGTGCTTATAAACTCACTCATACACAAACACATACAAATAATAAATAAAATTTTTAAAGATTTATTTATGTATACGAGTGCTCTATCTGCACGGACATCTGTGTGCCAGAAGAGACCATCAGATCTCATTGTAGCTGACTGTGAGCCACTGTTTGGTTGCTGGGAATTGAACTCAGGACCTCTGGAAAAGCAGTCAGTGCTCTTAACCACTGAGCCATCTCTCCAGCCCCCAATAAATCTTTTTAAAGGTGTTTTTATTGAAGCACCCTTTGCACACTGCAGAGTCCACCCTTTTAGCTTTTACTGGACATTCACCTTTCACAGAGATGTACATCTGTCACCATGATGAATTTCTGAGCCACCGAAACCTTCCTACCCCAAGAAAACACTTCACCCATTAGCAGTCACCAGCTCAATACAACCACTAATCTGCTTTCTGTCCCCATAGGTTTGCCGTTCTGTGAACTTCACACAAATGGCAGCACACAAACATGGGGACTTTATCACTTAGCTGTAATGTTGTCAGCGTTCATCTGTGCTGACATAGGTATCATTGCCTTATGCCTTTTGCTGCCCAGTAATATCTACTGTATAGATATACTACATGTTGTTTGATCATTGCTTCTGGTTTGGGGCTGTTTTGAATAACATTGCTGTGAGATGTCATGTGCAGGCCCTGATGTAAATATGTTTTCAATTCTCGTAGCAACATACCCATAGGATCGTTAGGTCTTGTAGAATGTCCATATTTAACCTTCTGTGGAACTGCCGGACCCTTTACCAAAGGGTAAAGGCTGTACCATTTACATTCACCACCAGAGGTGAATGAAGATTATGTCTCCGTCTTACTTGTAGCCTGTCTTTCTTTTTGTAACATTTAGTTAGTAAGCTAGTTAGTGTGTGTGTGTGTGTGTGTGTGTGTGTGTGTGTATGTGTGTGTGTGTACATACTACGGTGTGTGTGTGTGTACTACGGTGTGTGTGGGGGGGTCAGAGGACAACTTGAAGGAGTCGGCTCTCTCCTCCTGCCCTGTGGGTCCTGGGGATTGAACTCAAGCCCTTAGGCTTGACAGCAAACACCTTCATCCACTGAGCCCTCTCACAGGCTTCTGTCTTTTGACTGTAGCATTGGTGTGGTTTCTGTCTGTATCTTTTCTTTTGTGCTTATTGGCCATTTGTATAATATCTTTGGGGAGAATTGTCTGTTTATATCTCTTGCCCATTTTAAAATTATGTCACCTTTTGGATCTGGGCATAGTTGCACATACCTATAATCCTAGCACTCAGGAGACAGATGAATGAGGATTAAAGATTTTAGGCCAGTCTAGCTGCATAATGAGACACTGTCTCTGTTTCCTACCACCTTCAATCAATCAATCAATCAATCAATCAATCAATCAATAACTTGCGCTGTGAATAATACGATCAAGCAAACAAAGGGAAAGCATGGTGACTCACACCCTAAGCCCAGCCCTCCAGGGACAGAGGTAAGCAGATCTTTGTGAATTTGAGGCTAGCCTGGTCTACAGAGGGAGTTCTGGGATGGCCAGTACTACATAGAGAAACCCTGCCTTGGAGAGAGAGAGAGAGAGAGAGAGAGAGAGAGAGAGAAGAGAGAGAGGGAGGGAGGGAGGGAAAGAAAAAGATTACCACAGAATGGAAGAAGTGATTTTTTTTTTTAAATAAGAAACTGGGATCAGTAATAGAAAGATGACATTTTAAATTTGTGTGTGTTGTGTGCATATGAATATGTTGTGTGTATGAGGGGGTAAGGGGTCTGTCTGTGTGTGTGGTAGCAAGAGGAGATGTGGGTGTCTTCTCAGTCACCCTCCACTTTATTGTTTTGAGACAAGTCTCTCTGTGATCCTGGCACTCACGGATTGGGAAAGACTAAACAGTTTAACTTCTCTTGCAGATTCTTCAGGCCAGTGTATAGAAATACTCAGGCCCTTACACATTCTTACTCTTTTTGACAATTGCTTAGAATTCCATTACTGTACTGACCTTTAATTTCCCAGGCCATAAATTAGAGACAATCAGGTTATTTCCAGATTCCTATGGCTTCCCCAGTACAGCCCATGAGGCCTCTTAGGCCTCTCTCTGAGCTGTCAGGATTGTTCAGTTGCAAGCACTCAATCACAAGCCACCACCATCTTGCCCTTGGCTGACTACCTCAGCCTGGCCGCCCTCCTGCAGACCACACTTCACACAGCAGCTCAGTGGACCCTATTCCAAATGAGCCTGTTTAGCTCACTTCCCTGCTCAAAACCCTACCAACTCTCCCTCCTCTATCAGCTAAAAGTCAATATGGATACTGTCTTAGTCAGGGTTTCTATTCCTGCACAAACAGCATGACCAAGAAGCAAGTTGGGGAGGAAAGGGTTTATTGAGCTTACACTTCCACATCACTGTTTATCACTAAAAGAAGTCAGGATTGGAACTCAAGCAGGTCAGGAAGCACGAGCTGATGCAGAGGCCATGGAGGGATGTTACTTACTGGTTTGCTTCTCCTGGCTTGCTCAGCTTGCTTTCTTATAGAACCCAGGACTACCAGCCCACAGATGGTACCACCCACAAGGGGCCCTCCCTCCTTGATCACTAATTGAGGAAATGCCTTACAGCTGGATCTCATGGAGGCATTTCCTCAGCTGAGAGTCCTTTCTCTGTGATAACTCGAGCTTGTGTCAAGTTGACACACAAAATCAGCCAGTACAGATACCATTCATCATAATCCAGCCGACTGCCTCTATCTCAATACCTCTTTCAGTGTGCCCTGTCTCCTGCACTCCGGCCACACTGACCCATTGTGCTCAGTGAACACACCAAGGGTTGCAAATTTTCAGGAATCTATTAGTCCTGTTAGCCTCTGCCTGCTCACTCCCCCACTTCAGCAGGTCTTGCTCACATGCTGCAGCCTCCAAGAAGTCTTCCCTGACTTCACATCTTGAAGCCTGTGGCCTCTTCCCTTCATGTCTATGTTTTGTTATAACCCCGTATCATCCCCAGCCGGAAGACATGCTTGCAATCTCTTGTTCTTGGCCATCTTCCCTCCAGAATGTCAATTAGGAGAGCACAGATATTGGTTTTGTTCATCACTGTAGCCACAGCATCCAACATGGAGTGCAGGTAGTGGTAGGTACTTCACAAACTGTTAAGGGCTTCCTGTGGATCTTACAAAACTCTCCCCTCCCTGCAGAGGTCTGCCAGGTCCGAATTGCCCAGCCATCTGTGAATTGACTTCACCTTGGGCCTCTAGTGTCACTCCTGAGTTCTTCAGACACACAAAACACCCTCCTACCTTGAAGACTGACTCGCACGTTAGTTCTCAATGTTGTACAACAAATTACCCCCCAAAGTAAGAACATACCATCTTACCCAACTTCTGTGGCTCATGAACCAGGGCGTCTGCCATAGGCTTCTGGGTCTCTGCTGAGGCTTTAGTCAAGGTGTTGCCCAAACCACATCACTTCAAAGCTTCATGGCAGGATATGCTTGCTACGCAGTTCAGCCAATGTGGTTGGGGCTATTAGTGGGAGACCTCACTCCTGCACAGCTGTGTGGAGTTCTGTACACAGTGGTGTGGCTGTCTTCCCCCAGAGGAAACAACCCAAGAAAAAGCCAGACAAAAGCCACATGGCTTACTGAGGCCACATAAAGGATCAGAACAATGCTAGCCAGTCTGGTCAAACTTACTGCTCCCTAGAGAGCACTCAATGGACTTTGCTTTTTAAGAGAGAGAGAGAGAGAGAGAGAGAGAGAGAGAGAGAGAGAGAGAGAGAGGTTGGGGAAGGAGGATGGAAGGAGAAAGAACTGTGGGCGTGGCTTGGTAGGTAAGTGCTTCTGTGTAAGCATGAGGACCTGATTCAGATCCCAACACTAACACCGAAAGGTGAGCATGTTCGTGCCCTGTCATCCCAGCGCTTGGGAGCTGGTGAAAGCAGGGGGGGAAGCACTGAATGGATCCCTGGAGCTCCTTGGCCAGCAAGCCTAGTCAAATAAATGAGTTTCAACGTTCTGTGTGAATTCTTGTCTCAAAAAACAAAAGTGGACAGCAGTTAAGGAATGAACCCCTACTCAACCTCCGGCCTCCACTTCACACTCACGTTCACACCTCTCACACTAGTGAGCAGACGCACATAGCACACATGCATACAGAGGCAGGAAGGAGGGAAGGAGGGAGGGCAGGAGGGAGGGCAGGAGGAAGGAAAGTCATGAGAAAATCATGGAGGCACAGGAAGGGAATGAGGCCTCTTGCTTTGGAGTCTGGATGAAGTCTTTCTCCACCTGGCGGTCACGAATTCCAGCCTAACACACAAAACTGGATGTGAAAGCCACCTACGCAGAAACCATACACAGGCATCTCAGGGAAGCAAACATCAATGAGCCCTGTGTGTGTAAGACCTCAAGTGTGGTCTTCCTAAGAAATCCCATTTGCAGTAGCAGGCATTCTCACTCCCCTTCAGTGAGCCTGTGACCAAAAGTTTACCTCACCAGACGGCAGCCTTGTCCTAGGCATGGCGAGCCACCTTAGAATCCTATCTACTGAGATGTAGCTTGAGAGATGCCAACTGGTGAGACACTCAAGTGCAATTCTCTTGAGTGCCCCCATCCACACTTGAGTGTGTCATATCCTTTCCCTTGCTAATAATGTCATAATCCCAGAGTCACAGGGCCCATCCTCCTCCTGGGCATAGCTCCTTTCTAAAGTGCCTGTCACTTCTTTTATCTTTGGAACAAAGCAGGTGGGTCAGCACTGACTCCCAAATGCTGCTCCATTTAGAGCCCAGCCAGTTCCAGGTCTCTGTATACAGGCAGCTGTAGAAATCAGCCAAGCTTTGCCTATGTCTGACTCTTGTCATGACCTTCTATTTTCATCCCCACTTAGCATGAGGAGACCGAGGCCCAGAGAGACTGATTTTTACAGAAGCCAATGGGGAGGTGGCGATTCTAAGGCTGAGCTTCCCTGATTCTGCCTGTAGCCAGCAGCTAGGTTGTCCATGGCAATGGTGGATGATGGATGAATGGATGGATGGATGGATGGGTGACAAGGTTTGCCACTTCAAAGACTGGTTGCACTCTGGTTTGATTACACTTAGTGTGTGTGTGTGTGTTGTGTGTGTGCGTATTTGTGTGTGTGCCTGTGTGTATTTTGTGTGTGCCTGTGTGTTTTTGTGTGTGTGTACCACAGAGCACATAATGTTGAGAAGACAACTTAATAAGAGTCATTTCCCTCCTTCCACCACAGATCCTGGGAGTCAAACTGGGTCTGTTGGGTTTACAGCAAGCATTTTTACACACCGAGCCATCTCAAAGTCCTAGACGGGATTTAAAAAAAAAATTAGATTGTCCTGAAATTATTATTGTTATTGTTATTGTTGTTATTGTTATTATTATTATTATTATTATTATTGATGTTTTGCCTGCATAAATGTCTATACACCATGTGCATGCCTAACGCCCAAGGATGCCAGAAGAGTGTATGTCATTCCCTGGGACTGGAGTTACAAACAGTTGTGAGCCACCTTGTAAACGCTGAGAATGGAACCCAGGTCCTCTAGAAGACCAGCCAGCACTCTCAGTTTCTGCCCTCTCTCTCCAGCCCGGGGACTTTGTTTTAAATTAAAAGATTACAATATCATATGGCAAGCATGTGGAGCGACGAAAATTCACAGGGAAGCACAAGTCACAGAGACACACGACAGATCAACAGTCTGTGGTGCACTTAAACAAGCACCTGGCTCCAGACCCAGAGAGTCCAGGTTTAAGTCACTCAAGACGAATGAAAACAGGGCCTCTCCCAAGGGCTTGAATATGGTGCCTGTATCTTTATTCATACAACAAAAGAACTAAAAACAACCCAAATCCTATGGGCAAGCAAAAGAACGGACAGCGGCGGGTCCACACTGTAGAACACTACTCAGCTGAGAAAAAGAACAAACTAGTAGAACGTGTAACAGTATGGAAAAATCTCAATAAAGCAGGAAGTCGGCAGAGAGAAGAGAAACAGAAGAAGCATACCACACAGACAGAACAGAAGAAAAATACCACATATTTGTGTGAAACTATAGAAAGAACAAAACTATTCTATAATGATTTTAAAATAAAGAGTTAGTGGGGATTAGGGAGAGAGTTCTGTCAGTAGAGTACTGGTCTAGCCTGGATAAACTCCTGGTTCTGATCTCCAGCATCCAATGAACCAAAAATACTGAAGCTCACTTCTAAGCACTTGGGAGTCAAGAAGACCAGGAGTTCAAGGCCATTATCAGCTACATGTGGAGTTCAAGGCTAGCCTAGGCTACATGGGATCCTGCCTCCAAAAGAAAAAAAATAATATTCTATTGCTAGTTACCTTGAGTCACCTAAGAGCTGGGAGAGTTGAATGGAATAGAGCTTCCAGAAACCTTTGGGGCCACAGAAATGTCTTTTATGCCTTCCATTTGTTTGCTATTGAGGCAAGATCTCAGAATGTCACACAGGCTGGTCTCAGACTCACCACACAGCTGAAAATAAACTTGGATTTCTGCTCCATTTCCCAAGTGCAGGGGTTACAAGTGTCTGTCACTATGCCCCATTTATTCAGTCCTAGGGATCAGACACAGGTTCTTGTGCATGCTTAGTTAAGTCCTCTACCAACTGAACTATAACCCCAGCCCAAAATATTCTATATTCTGATTATGGGAATGGTTCTACAAGCAAGTATTACTTACCTAGATTTACCAAACTTATAATTGTACCTTAAATTTTTTTATTAACATTTACTTATTGAGTATGGATATGTGTGGATGTTCACATGACACATGTATGTAGTGCCCAGAAGACAATTTGTAGAAGTCTGTTCTCTCTCCCTAGCAGGATCCAACTCAGGTCGTCAGGCTTGGTGGCAAGTGCCTGCACCTGCTGAGCCATCTTACCAGCCCTAATTATGCCTTTTGTTCATAAAAACCACGTGACAACAGTGTTGGTGAATGTCTCGGTGGGTAAAGGCGTGCTTTGCAAGCCCTGGGACCTCAGCTCAATCTCTGGACCCCACATGAAGGCATAAGGAGGGGAAAAAATTCTACAGTTGTCTTCTGACCTCCACATATGCACTGTGGCGTACACACGCCAGTGCACACATGTGTAGACACGCATGCGCGTGCACACACACACACACACACACACACACACACACACACACGTGCGTACACACACAATTGTCTGGGCCAGAGAGATGGCTCCGTCGGTTAAAACCCTTGCCATGCAAACCTGACCACCTGAGTTCGATCCCAGGATCCTTCAATAGGAGAGAACGGATTCCCAAAGGTTGTCCACACACACGCCATGGCGCACCCACACTCACATCCACACACACACACACACACACACACACTAAGAATAAAACTCAAAAAATATTTTCGAAACAGTCTCACTGTCTAGCCCTGACTGGCCTGGAACTTGCTGTGTAGACCAGGCTAACATGGAATTTGCAGAGATCCACCTGCCTCTGCTTCTCTGACTTCTGCTGACGTTAATGGTATATACCACCACACCCAACCTAATACAAATATTTTTAATTATGCCACAATAAATATTATAGGAAATTTGGGAAAAAGAATGTTGGTTTTTATGGCAATGCTAGCGAAAGCTTTTAGGAAATGGTTTGAAAAAGGGAAGGCATTGGTTCTTTGTGATCCCCTGCCATCAAATGGCACCTTGTCAACAGAGCTGTAAGAGATGCTGGTCATATCCTTCTAAATTCCCCTGGGTCTGTCCCAGGACCTACCTTCCTCTTCCAGGAGGCCCTGGAAGCTTGGTCCGGGCAGACCAGAGAGCTGGAGTCTAATGCCCTCCAGGCATCCCTCACCTAACATCCCACGGAAGTGTTTAAATGTCCAGGCCCTTGTCTCAACCTGGACAATGGGGGGTGGGGGTGGGAAGGAGGGGAGGTAACAATGTGTGGGTGTGTGTAATACACTGCCTCCTGACCCTGGACAGTCGCGGGTGCAGGTAACTAGCTAGCTTTGTGACGCTGCCTTCACGGGCTTCCTTCCCGTCTCAGTCTCCTTCACTCGGTAGATAACAAGCATTGTTTACTTCTACACAGACTAATTTCACTTCTGTGTCCAAGTCAATTAAACCCGTACAAAACTCAGGCTATTTTTATAAATAGGGAATGTATATATTAAAATGTGTAGCAAACACATAAGGGTGGGGTGACTGTCTTTCTCAGTAGGGATTGCGTGAGGTGGGGAGTAGTTGGCCAGGCTATGTTTGAGGCAGCTCTGGTTGTCAGAACTGGGGGAGGGGTGCTACTGGGCCTAGTGGGTGGGACTCGAGATGCTGCTAATACTGGTCACGCTCAGAAGAATTCATACTCAGTACACAGTACTGCTAAACGCATGCCTACATGCACACGTAAACGAATGAGTGAGAGACACTGGTGGTCTGGCCTGGCTAGAGGAGGAAGGGTCTCTGTACATTTATGCAGGTGTGTACCGCAGTTTAGAGTGTTGGTCCGTGTGATTTAAAATGATATTCTCTACCCCTGTCTCAGTCAGTCTGAGTGGAATGCCATGCAAACAGGGCCTCAGTGGTCTGCCAGTCAGACTTCCTCTCTCTCTTCAACTTGGGAGGTCCTCTGAGCAGTCCCATATTCTGCCCAGAATAAGGCAGAGAACTCCCGCGGGCGCCAAACTTTGCATGGAGTTTGAATAAGCGGTGGGTGGGCGGGTGGAGGGAAAAGCCGCTGCGTGTGGGAGGGACCGAAGGGCCGTGGAGACCCACCAGAATCCTGGAGGGCGTGGTTAGACTTAAAGGGAGCTACATTCCTTCCGCGGCTGGTTTAGAATCTTTGAAGTGAAGGGTAGGATCGGTTGATTGCTCAAGTGCAGAATTTGGCACCTATGGGATTAGGATCCGGTAGGCGGCTGGTGGCTGTAGTACAAAAACTATCGAGAGCGAGGCGCTGGATTCTAGCCTCTGGAAAACACACACACACATACACACACACACACAAACACACACACACACACACACACACACCCTCGAGATTAAAACCCTTTCAGAAAGTTTGATTACAAATCTAAAGAACAGGGTTTAGGATTGGGAGCAGAAAATGAGATTAAAAATCCTTCGCCAGGAGGAGGCAGATGGTTTAGCAGGTAAAGACGGCTGCCGCCAAGCGTGGCTACCTGAGTTCAGTTCCGGGAACTCACAAGGTGGAAGGCGAGACCCTAGTCCTCCAAATTGTCCTCTAACCTCTACACCACGCTGAGGCTCGAGGGTACTTATACACATACACGTAATCAGTCAACCAATCAATCGATAAATGTAAAATAGTACAATTCTTTAGGGGCCGCAAAGGTGTTGGGTCTCTTGGGTAGGGGGCCCAAAATCCTTGGGGGTAGGGTTTAGAATCCTTTGGACCGGCTCATTCCATCAGGTGGGGCTTAAATGCGTTAGCGTGGGGGGACTGGGAATCTTTGGAGGACGGGTCAAACCTTGGGATCTGAATCAGTCCTTCAGGCTGGTTAGCGCCCTTGAGGACTGGGTTAACCAAAAAAAAAAAAAAAAAAAAAGCTGAAATTCTTTAGAGGTGAATTAAAGCAGGAGACTAGGGAGCTGGAGTGGGAGTTAGGCTCTTAGAGGGCGGAGTCGGGGCATTTAGGGGCGGGGTTTGCATCACCCTGGGCGCGGCTAAGACGCCCTGGTGACCAGTGAGCGCTTTTTGGTAACGTACCGCTCCCAGCTGGCACTCACCGCGGCGGCTCTCAGACGGGTGGGAGGGAACCAAAGTCGCCGGTAAAGGCGGCTCTGACCTGCTCCGAGCGCCAACGCAGCCTCCGTAGCCCGCAAGCCTTCGTCGCTTGCTCCGGGCTCTCGAGTCCGGGGCCACCAGAGGCCGCGGCACTGGGGGGTCGTTCGAGCTGCGAGGATCCGGGCAGCCCGCGAAGCGAAGGGCGGGCGCCCAGGTGAGTGCGGGGAGGAGGCGGGGGCAGGAATGGGACCCCAAGAACTTGTAGACCTTGGGCGCAAGGAGCTGGGATCCTGGGCGAGCTGTGGGGGTGGCTAGGAAAGAAGGACCGTCCTAGGGGCAACCGATCGGTGGTAGGATGCGCCGTCGACAGAAGGTGGAAGGTACCCAGGTGACCAGGTGAGGCTGATTGCTGCCACCCAGGGCGACCCTGGGATAGCCCTAGATAGATAGAGGAAGCTCAGGCAGGGGAATGACAGTGCTGAGCTGACGCTTCTGTCTGACCAGGTTCCCCTTCTGCACACACACACACACACACACACACACACACACACACACACACACACACCAAGAAGAAGAAGCTGGAGGGGCGGGAAAGGCCCGTTCAGTTCCCATTGGTGGTGGGTGGGTGGCAGGCGGGTAGGCAGCGGTCAGGGCTAAAGGAGCAGCTGGGCCAAGACAAGCCCATGCCTGCCACACCCAGGCCTAACTGCAGCTGTGTATCTGAGTCCCCGCTGTTATGTCTTCCCCTGCCCTCCTGGCTGACCCCCTAACAGGTATACATCCAACTCCAGAACCTCTTACACAAAGGCCACAATCTACCACCACCTCCTCTTTGTGACACCCAAGGATGTCACTGGTTACTCTCTGGATTCCAGCTTCCTCCTCTGTAGATGAACTGTTTTAAGTTCATCTGAAGCTGGGAAGGGAAGCAGGTCTGCTGGGCACTGGACAGGGAATGTGGCTTGTCTGTGTCTCTGTTTTCATGGTTGGAGGATGGGGGTGGTGAGAAGACAGGTTGAAGGTTCCCTACCCAAACTACTCCAGATCAGAGGTGTTTAGGATTTCGGAGTGTGGCGGAATTCTGTGTATTAAGTGCACAGTGAGGCATCTTGGGGATGGAACCAAAGTCTTACAGGGATATTTGTGTATGCTACACATGCCTCTGTGCGGGTGTACAGGTTGTGTACTCTGCTGTTCATGCACACGTGGAGGCCAGGGGATTCTATGTTGTTCTTCAAGCAAAGGCCACCTTGCTTTTAGAGACAGGGTCTCTCATTGGCCTGGGGTTTTTGCTGGGTAAGCGAGGCTGGCTGGTTAGTGGGTTCCAAGGGTCCACCTGTCTCCTCCCTCCAGGCTAGCTTTTCTTCAGGAGTTCTGGGGTTGTAACTCAGTTCCCCTGTTTGCCAGGCACTCGTTTCACCACCTGGGCTATCTTCTAGGGCCATGCGTTTTACACATTTCATTCTCACCCCTCATAGATACTAGTGACACATTTTTAATGTGTCATTTTTACTTCAACTCATACCCTCAGATCGGGTGTGGACTTTCCCACTTGGACCATCCTGTCGGTGGACCAAAATGTCTCAGATGTTAGAACATCTCAGATTCAGGCTTGGGAATGCTCCCTCACTTTTAAAGATGAAAATAAGAACTGAAGGAAAGGGAGCCTAAGAGGTGGCCCTGCAGTTAAGAGCACTTGCTGCTCTTTCAGAGGACTCTAGCTAAGTTCTCACCAATCCATCACAACAGCAGAACACCTCACAGCTGCCTGTAACTCTAGCTCCAGGGAATCCCATGCCTTCTTTTGGCCTTGTAGGCAGCTTCACACATGTTCTCGTTCTCTCTCTCTCTCTCTCTCTCTCTCTCACACACACAGAGAGAGAGAGAGAGAGAGAGAGACTAAATCTGAGAGAGGGGGTGGAGAAGAGAGAGATAACCGAAGGAAAACTCTCTCAGAGCACTATTAGGTGTACTTTCCACTGTTCCCGTTCAGCCTAAGAGATCTCACACCAGCATCACCAGGAAAGCAACAAAATAAAACAATCTATATCTATTCACTTTGGTCAACAAGGGATGAATCCCAAGATCCTGGCAGATGCCTGAACTGTAGATAATACTAAGCTTCCTATATCTTTGCATATATATGAAAGCTTTTCTTTGATAACTCTGAATTGATGTCATCACTACTCCTGTGCCTAGGGTTATGATTTAAACAATGAGCATTGCCTGAACACAAGCATAGTAACTACCAGGTGGGCAGTGCATACTGCATGGATCCGTTGGATAGCAGGTTGATTCCATCTTGGGGAAGACAGGGGTACACTATGAGATTTCATCACTCTGCCCAGAAGGGCATGTGGCTTAAATCTTAGGGTTGCTTATTTCTGGAATTTCCCATGTGCTAGTTTCAGGCTGTGGTTCACCCTGGGCCTGAAACTGCAACCTCTAACCAGATTTATGGGAACTACTCTACACCAGGACGGATCTAAGAGGCTCACCTGCAGTTTGTCTCTTCCCTACATATAATCAGATTGGGTCCATCAGGGAAGAGCACCTGAGGTCTAACCCATCTGCTAGCTGTAGCATATTCATCCTGACTGGTGACCTCTCCACATTTTTTTCCCACTTACCCACTGACAGATATTCAAGGTGGCCTCCACTGGGCCATCTTGTGTGTGTGTGGTCTTGGGCACAGGTGCTTCTTGAGGGAAGCACTATGGATGGTTCTCCGTGTGACAGTGTTACCTGTCCCTTGTCATGAGAAGTGTATGGAGGCTTGGAAGGTCACTTAGGGAGAAAAGAGGAGTCAGCTCCAAGGACCTCCTTGCTCTCTCCGCCTATGGCCAGTTTACCAGGCCACATGAGCTCTGCTGTGACAAGCTTCAGTTGCCTTGTTCACGATGCCTGCTGCTTAGTAGATTTGCAAAACCTGGCAGCATGAATTTCGATACTGCAAATGAACTTCTTCTACACAGCTCTCATTTACCATAACATTTCCGGTGCCTCTGATACTTCGGGTATAGTTTTTGTCCTGTTTAAACACTTAGCTTGACTAAGCTGTTAACATTTTCCCACGCCATTAAGATCTCCTTGAATTTTGAAATGGCTATATAATATTCCATTTTGGGGCGCACCATTTTTAACCTTTCTAGGCTAATGCATGGTTTTTCAGTTTTTTTCAACTTTTTCTGTAATAAGTGTTTGTCTGCATATATGTGTGTGCCTAGTGCCCTCAGAGGCTAGAAGAGGGCAGCAAATCCTCTAGAACTGGACTTACAGATGGCTGTGAGCTGCTGTGTGGGTTCTTGGAACTGAACTTGGGTCCTCTGCAAGAGCAGCAAATACTCTTAACCATTGAGCCATCTCTCCAGCCTATAATTTTTCAACATTCTAAGTTGAGATATGAGCTACTTTTCCAGCAGCTGGTATATTCTGGCTCTTAGTTTGAGGGTACAGTCTATCATGATAGAGCAGGCATGACAGCAAGGCTCCAGTTGTTGTGGGAGCTGCCACCTCCTCCTCTTCATAGAAGAGCCTAGACAAGCTGTGTAACTTCACCGTCAGCAACACAATCTCCCTCAGCCTCCATTTTTCTAAGCAAGTTTTGGTCCCCAGCCTGTTGCTATAGGCCCGGGAGTGGAATAGACTTCTAGAAGGGCAGGCAATGGTAGAGAACAAACCTTCGTTTGGATTTAAAATGTGTCCTTGCTCTTGACTTGTGACTGTGTCACACACCTTGTATGGCAGCATGACTGTGTCCTCTGTTGGTGTTCTCTTAGGATCTGCATGCTCGGTTCTTCTGCGGTGCACTATCTGAGCTCCCAGCACCACCCTGAAGTACTGGGGTCCAGGAGAAATGGAGAGATTAGCATAGATAGAACATGGCAGATAAACCTGAGCTTGAGTGCCTGCTCTGTCTTAAACAAGCTGTGGCTTGCCATGCTAACCCCTTCTCTTGGACTCAGTCTAGTCAGCTGGAAAATGGGTCCAAGGATACCATGCTCACAACACACACACACACACATGCACACACACGCACACACATGCACACACACGCACACACATGCACATGCATGCACACTCTCATTATTTCAATAAGTAAACAGGCTTTAACGTACATTCTCCCAGAAGCAGACCTTAGACAACATTTCAACTGCAAATGGTTTAATTAGGAGTTGATCCCAGATATCAAGATGATCCTTGATAGAGGCACAGGGAAGAGGGAGCAACAATAGAGGGGCAACCTGGCAGTTCCCACCATGGCCCCCAAACTCCATTACATAGGCTGACAGGATGCAGCACGGGGCCGGTTCAGAAGAAAGAATGAGATGTTGGCCTCCTGTCTGACTGAAAGCTGCTCCTATAGGTGTAGTGCTTTGCTGGTGTCGGCTTGTGAGGCTTTCAGACAGAGCAGACACTTGTAGCTGCAGAGATGTCTCCATGGCACAGAGGGGCTGGTGCCAGCAGGTGGAAGTCCAGCTGGAATGTTCCAAGATGACTCAGTGCTGAGGGACAGGGACAGGGCATGCACAGCACCTGCTTGCACATACACGTGCGTGTCAATAAGGCCAAGGCCAGATGTTAGCAGAGGTTACCCCAGGTCAGGGAGAAGAGGAAGGCCTTGGAAGGAGTGAGAGGAGTCACCCAAAGGGACCTCAGAGTCACTTGTGATGTTTACACTTTTAACAAGCATGCTAATGTTTCATTCAGTGACAACAAGACAAGTTTCATTACATTTATGTATCTCTGTGTACATACATGTATGTGTGGGTGGAACCATATGTATCTCTGTATGGACATATACATGTCTGGATGGGTGGAACCAGAGGATGGCTTGTGAGAACCGATTCTCTCCTTCCAACATGTGGGTCCCAGGAATCAAACTCAGGTCATCAGACTTGGCAGGAGGTGCCTTTGCCCTCAGCCATCTCACCAACCCTAACTTTTAAAACCAAGCATGTGCACCCCGTAGGATGAAAGTATATATATATGTATATATATATGTGTGTGTGTGTGTGTGTGTGTGTGTGTGTGTGTATGTTCAAAACTGTCACCATGAAACCTGTTGTTTCACAGTGTTTGTTCTAAATCTATATCCTCCTTGGGACTGGAGAGATGGCTTAGTGATTAGAAGCATCTGCTTGTCTTCCAGAGGACGGGAGTTTAGCACCCAACACCAGTGTCAGGCTGTGACTCCAGGGGACCCATCGTCTCTGGTCTGCACAAATATACAAACTTATGTGCACATACTCACATGTAGATACACATGAATACTCAAAGATAATAAAAATTCATCCTAAAATGATAAACACACCCTCCAAAATATAAAGGAAGCCAGGGCCTAGAGCTCTGTCAACTGGAAGGTGTGAAAATGCGTCCTTCCTTTTTTTCATATGCGTGTGTGTGTGTGTGTGTGTGTGTGTGTGTGTGTGTGTGTGGTATGAGTGCATGCATGTGTGTGTATGAGTGTGTGTGTGTGCACGTGTGGTGTAAGGTGAGGAGGCTAGAGGTTGATGCTGGGAATATTCTTTGTTTGCCCTCCATCTTATTCACTGAGGCAGGGTCTCTCAATCAATCCCAGAGTTTGCCAGTATAGCTAGTCTCCCTGTTCCAGCTTCTGAGGCTGGATTACAGACAGGCTGCCATGTCCACCCAGCGTTTCCGAAGATTCTGGGGCTCAAACTCTGACTCGTGTTTGCACAGCAAGTGCTTTAACCACTGAGCCATCTCCCCAACGCACATATACACACACTCTCTTCTTTCTCCTCTCTCTTTTTTCTCTCTCTCCTCTCTTCTTTCTCTCTTTCTTGAAATGAGGATGGTTTTGAACTTTGATCCTTCTGCCTCCACCCTCCCAGTGCTGAGATCATGGGCACTTGCAGCAACCCTTGGCCTATGTGGCACTGGGGATGAAACCCAGGCTCTGTGTGTGCTAACTGAACACTCTACCAACTGAGCTCCATCCCCAGACCACATTCTAGTGGCTTTGGGGCTTGCATCTATGAGACACGGTTGGGGTGTCTGACTTGGGAATAACACAACAGGTGAGAGTAAAAAGTTGCCTGTCGCCAAGCCAGCCACCACACCCTGTGTAAAGGGGACAATCAGATTCAGCCACGGAGCACCTGGTTTTGTCGAGGAAAACTGAGCAAACTGGACCATTCTCCCCACCCAGACACCTTTGTAACTGCTGCTGAGAACCCTGGGTACTACGGAGGCCTGTGTCACTGATGCCACAGGAATTTGCTAGGTTCACTTTGTCCTCTTTTTTCCTCATTCCTCTCCGTATTCCCTTAAGCCAGGGTTTCTCACAGAACCTGAAGCTAGACTGACTGATGGCTAGCATGCCCCAGAGATCCTCTTCTCTCTTGTCTCCCAAAACACAGGGGTTACAGATACATGCTGCCACACCTGGATGCTAGGGATGTGGAGCCCAGGCCCTTACACTTGCATAGCAAGATTTTTCTGCCCACTAAGCCTTCTTCTCAGCCCCCTGGGCTACATTTTAAAGAACTCTTATATTTTTAAGAGAAAGGATCGGGATTCTACCACAGGTGATTCCAGGTCTCATCTTGTACTTCTCAAACTCCTGGCCTCGAGGCAGATAAAATGAGATAAAAAAAGACATCCCAGGAAGCTCACAGATGCTGCAGATCTCTGGAGCTGACTGAAATGGACCAAGGGTAAAGTCCTAAGATTTTGATTGGCAGTTGGAAGTATCCACTGAGGCTCAAGCATCTCATACCAACTTTGTATGAGCCATGCATGGGAGCAGAAGCCAAAGTCTTCCTCCAGATGGTGGGGTCCCTTGCTTCTGGGTGACCCAGGGCCCACTGTGGATCCTCTCTGAAACTTTTACTCGACCTGAACATGAAGGGCTGGACCTCTAAGACCGTGTGCACAGAGACCATAGCTGGGCAGAGGAAGCTAAGTCTCCAAAAGAAAGCACATGAGGAGTCCATCAGAGACAGGTCGTATAGAGTAAGTACGGTTCTCTCAGAGGGCAACCAGGGTGCCTGCAGGGACCCTGTACCCCAAAACTGCTTTAGAAAGGAACCTCTTATTAGAAAGATGCACCAGCCCCGTGGCTGAGCTGTTCCAAGAACAGAAAGTTCCTCTAACCAGACAGTTGTAAGCCACAGGCCCCCACAGTGGCTGCCACCTCCAGGAGCTTCCTTTTTGGGTTTCTCATGCCCCCAGACCTTGGCCAGTAGCCTCTGTTGCTGACCCCAGGAGGAACAACAGGAAGGAGAATTCATTCTCCCTATCTCTGCTCCTTCCCACAGGAATTTCTTCCTTGAGGCTGCATTTTCCCATCTGAAGAATGAGTTTCTAATTCTGGTTTACACCTATGTATGGCAAGAGAACACAATGTGCTCACACCTCAAACCTAGATGGAGAGGCCCTCATATGCCAGCCACTTAGGTAGTCATGGCTTCAGTGCACCAGCTTAACAAGATCCGTATTCTCCATCCTCACCTTCTGTGGACCTACCTCATAGCTTAACTTCTCTTGTACCAAGGCCTGCTATCAAAGTTTTTGCTAATCAGCCATTTACCCTTGAGTGTGAATTGCAGTCCCCTCCTAAGACTCTCCTTTGTTCTGGGCAGAACTCTATGTGTGGTATTAAGGGGCAAAAATCTAATTCAAAGTGGCCCAAGCAGCAGAGGATGTTATTGGCAACTCCACACAACTCTAACTTCAGGCCAGGCTGCATTTAGTTTGGGAATCTGGATGTCTCTATTTCTTGATTCTTTGTGGCTACTGAAAGTATCTTTCTCTGACAGAGGCCTCAGACTGATGCTCCTTGGTCAGAACTGAGTCCCAGCCTGCTTGGCTTCTTTGGCTACAGCTCTGATTGGCTACAGATCTACTCCTACATGACCTGCAAGAGACTGAAGCTAAGGCTCCCCCAGTTCATGAGCCAATCCTGAGGGAGGGGTCCACAGAGGAAAACTGGGGAGCTGCTGCTAACAGTGGCAAACAGACATCATGTAGGAAGACCCTTCAGCTGTCTCCCTCAGGGTAGATCTCATTCACTTCTGGAGAAACAGAGGCTTGCCTAAGGTCACACAGTGAGCTTTTGGCAAAGGTGGGGACATAGTGCAAATGCTTTCAGAACCCTGCCTAACCCAAGGGTGCTCAAGCAGGCCTGGCCTCCTCCTTGGCTTAGAGTCTGAGAAGATCTACAGCCAGCGTGACAGCCCCGGAAAATAGCCAGCCTTTTCATTTCCATGTAGCACCTACAGAACTGAGGAGTCTGGGGGAGGGAATAGAGGGGGGCTGTCAGTGTGGAACTGGAGGCTCCTTCTGCTCCCAGTGCCTGACTGGGAACTACGTCTGACAAGCAATGTTCATGTACAGCCTTTGTCTCAGGAGACCTCAAGTCAAGCCTGAGAAACAAGTGCTTCCTAATTACAGACAGGAAAATAAAACTCAGAGAGGGAGGGTGGCTTGTCCAGTCTCACAGCCAGTGGTGGCAGAACCTCAGGACCCAAGCTCCCAGTTAACCTTCCAGTTCCCCCCAACTACACTGGGGGGGTCTCAGATTCTAGTATTTCCTCCAACTGTCCCACAAAATAGAAAGAGAAGAGACCTGATCTTAAGGTACAAAGCTAGCTTTACCCAGATGCAAAAACACACCCAGTCATGTCCTTGACAAACATAGTTGCAGAAGAAAAAAAAAAACTCAATAAAACACTTGCAAACAAAATTCAAGAACGCACTTTAAAAATACACTTCATCCACGCTGGTTTCACTCCAGGGATGCAAGCATGATTCAGCATTCACAAATCAGTAAATGTAACATAACACGTAGATAGCATTAGGGACAGAAATCACATGATCATCTCAATAGATTCAGAAAGTGTTTTTAATGAAGTTTAACATCTCTGTTAAAAAAAAAAAAAAAAGATAAAAGCCCTGAAGAAACTAGGAATAGAAGGAATAGTCCTCAGCATACTAAAGGCTTTATACTACAGATTGACAGCCAACATGATATTAAGTGGGGAAAACTGAAAGCATTTCCTCCCAAATCAAAATAAGGATACCTACTCTGTCCATTCTTATTCAACGTAGTGCTTGAAGTCTTATCCAGAGCAATAAGACAAGAAAAAGGAATACAAATAGAAAAGGAAGAAGTTGAATATTACATGATCTGTACTCTTGGGTTTGTTTGTTTGTTTGTTTGTTTGTTGTGATTTGGTTTGTTTTGTGCATTTTCTGAAACAGGATCTCTCTGTGGTACCAGGCTGGCCTTGAACTCTCTATGTATCTCAGGTTAGCCTCAAACTCATGTTGTTCCTCCTACCTCAATCTCTCAAGCACCAGGTTTTAAGCTGTTGGTTTATGATCCTACACCTAAAAACCTCTGCAGAGTCCACTAGAAAACTCTTAGCCCTCATAAATGCTTCTAGCTAAATATCAGGATAAAAGGTCAACATTGAAATCAGTAGATTTTCTATATCTGAATAATAAACTTGTTGAAAACTAAATTAGGAAAAAAAATCCTATTCACAACAGCTTTTTAAAAATACCCAGGAATAAGTTTAACCAAGGAGGTAAAAGACATCCCTAGTGAAGACTTCAAGACACCAAAGAAAGGAATTGAAGAAGGGACTAGAAGAGGGGGAGCGCTTCCGTGTTCTTGGATTAGCAGACTCGATACTGTGACAAAAGCTGTGTTACAAAAGCAATGTACAGTTTCAATATAATCCCCATCAAAACCCCAGTGGCATTCTTCACAGAATTAGGAAGAAAGAAAAAAACCTCTTTCCCCTTCCCATCAATGAGCTCTTTCTAGTTTGCTGGATTCTTCAAGCACCTCAGGTTAACCACACAAATCTAAAGATTCAAGGCTTGGACCCACATGTGAGTGAGAGAATTTGACATCTGTTTTTCAGGGTCTGGGTGACAGTAATAACCATGGGTACAATAGTAGTATAAAGGTAGAGATATAAGCAAGAATTTTAGGATTGGATTTAAGGCTGTTCTGCAGAAGGGAACCAATGCGTGTTTAGTTGGGTTGTTTTGTTTTGTTTTGTTTCATTTTGTTTTTAAAAATCTGGCCAAGAACCCACACTTGGGGGAGCTCATAGGCCCCAAGTGTGAACACACTACTATTATTTTGCTGATAAACATTGCACCAGGATAAGTGCTACTCTCAGGTCTTATCAAAGAAGTTTCTTTGTGCAAGGCATGATGGTCAATGCAGACACTCACAGTTGATAAACTGAGCATGCCTGTGTAAAGGAAGGGAACTCTGTCCATGAGTCTCACTCTGTACAAAAATCAATTAGAAATGGACCTTCATGCAGGACCTGAACCTGCCAGGAAAAGCATAGGGAAGGCACTTCAAAATAGAGACACAAGCAAGGACTTCCTGTAAAGGATTCCAAGACTTATGAATGGGCTTGTGTGAAATTAAACGGCTCTGCAGTCTGTGGAATGGAAAAAGATACTTTGTAGTTATAAGTCAGAGAAGTAGTTAATAGTGACAATATTAAAAACTGCAAAAGCTAAATGACAAGAAACCAAGCCATCTAATCAAAATGTGGGATATGAATTAAATATGCCACAGTTCTCAAAGAAAGAAATACATGGTCAATAGCATTGAAAAAAAAAAAAGTTCAAATCTTCAAGCCACAGGGAAATGTAGATTAAAACTTCATTGTGCTTTTATCTCACCCAGTCAGAATGGCTATCTTCAAGAAAACAAGCCGGGCAGTGGCACAGGTCTTTAATCCCAGCACTTGGGAGGCAGAGACAGGTGGATTTCTGAGTTCGCGGCCAGCCTGGTCTACAGAGTGAGTTCCAGGACAGTCAGGGCTACACAGAGAAACCCTGTCTCGAAAAAACAAAAAAAAAGAAAGAAAGAAAGAAAGAAAGAAAGAAAGAAAGAAAGAAAGAAAGAAAGAAAGAAAGAAAAGAGACTGAGGCAGGGGGATTGTCATGAGTTTTAGGCTAGCCTGGGCTTACATAGTAAGTCCTTAACAAACAAAAAGCAAAAGAACAATGACAAATGCCAATGAGGCCATGAGGAAAGCTGATGCTAATGGGAGTGGCTAGTTCAGCCACCATAGAAATCAATGCGAAGGTTCCTCAAAAACTCTAAAGCTAGCGACCATGTGACCTAGCTGTATCACTTCTGGGTATATACTCGAAGGGTTGTAAGCCAGCACAGCTGCACATCCTTGTTTATTGCTGCACTAGTCGCAATAGCCAGGAAGTGGAACCGGCCTAGAGATCTGTCTGCAGCTGAATGGATAAAGAAAGTGAAATACATACACAATGGGGTATTATTCATCTGTAAAGAAGAGTGAAATTATGCAGTGTTTAGAAAGAGGGTGAGACCGAAGCCCTATAGAGTAGGTAGGATAAGCCAGGCTTGGGAAGACAAATACCATTTTTCTATCAAAAGCAGAACCTAGATATCCATTTTCATTTGCTATGGTATGTGTGTATGGGAGAAAGGGGGAGGCCCTCAGGGAGGAGGGAGATGGAAGAGAAAAGATATACACGACATAGAAGCTGGTTGTAGTAAATGCATATGACATGAAATCTCTCACCTTAACCATTTTAAGTGTGTAGTTCAGTGGCATTTAAATACACTCATAATGTGACACCATTGTCATCATCTACCTTAATAACCCCCATCATCGTCTAAAACTGAAAATGCCTCTGTTCAACAAAACTCCCCCCGCCTCAGGCCATCACCATCTAACTGTCTCTAACAATGGCTTCTCTCTGTGTGCGGCTTTGAGATGTGTTCAAGTTTTACTTCTCTTCTTGATCCAAGTAGCAAAAGCCACATGTAAAGAACAAGGTGGTCTGAGCAGGTGACCAGTCACTGGAAGATGGCTCAGCAGTAACGGGCTCACCAGCAAGCCTGACACCTGTTTGGATCCACAGAACTACATAAAGCTAAACACAGCCACACAGGTGTTTAATCCCAGGGCACCCCATGGAAGAATAGGAGGTGAAGGCAGGAGACTGAGTCACCAGAAGCTCTCAGGCCAGCTAGCCTGGCATAGGCAGCGGATGACCAAGAGACAAGGGACACAAAGGAATCAGAGTGTATTCTGGAGCTGAGTGACCATAGTCAGGAATGCAGATTTAGGTCACCCCAAATTCCATGTTCCAACATAGAAGTAGTTTCATGAAGTTTTTATAGTAACAAGACAAAGAGAATTATGAATCATGATGCTTTTCAAATCCATCAGTGGGCACGTGAGTCAGGTGGTTACAGCAAAGTGGGAGAATCTCTGCTCCAGGCTTCAGATGCTGTCTGCGTTCTTACCCCTTTGAATGGTAGGAAATAGGGGCTTGTTAAGGCAATACCTTCCAGAAGGTTTCTGTTAGCCACAAATGTTATAGGTAGTCAAGGAATGGCTATCTAGGTCAGTCAAAGTCACCTGTAATTAGGCTCTGGGCCTGCAACATTGTAGCCTTTCTACAAATCAGCGTTTGCAGACATAGTTTCTTTCCAGGAATTCTCCTTCACAAGGCTGTTTCAAAACACCGCAGAAGGAGGAGGCCAGCAGCCAAGGTTGTCCTCTGAAACTCCTACATACATGCCATGGCGCATGGGTACCTGCTCCAAAGTGATAGGGATTTCCTGTTTCAAACGTTCCTGCTGTGTGTAGTGGCTGTAGCTCTGAGCCAAGGGAACTGCAGACTACCCTTGCCTCTTTGTCACTTGTTCCTTTGCTATCTCTTAGGGGGTGTGGCTTGAACCTAAGCCTCCTTGCTTCTGAGCAAGTGCTATGCTACTGAGTCACACCTCTCACCACGCACCCCCACCTGGTGGCACATCTGCTCATAAATGGAAATATTGGGGCTGAGGTTTCCGTGGGGCTCACTGGGCCCACACTTTCACTTCTCTCAGCTCCCTTAGACAACCCCCATCCCGTGAGACAAAGCCCCCATGCAGGCTGAGGACATAGCTCAGTGGTAGGGTTCTTGCTCAACATTCATGCTGTCCTGGGTTCCATCCACAGCACCAGGAGAGGGGGGGGAGGGAGGGAGGGAGGGAGAGAGAGAGAGAGCGAGTGAGAGAGCGCATCCTTCCTGAGAGGGGTCTGGAGTTGGGTCTTCATGAATATATAAATCATCCATGTAAATGATGCTTAATACGCACTCTATGGCGGGGACCTAGGGATTCTTTGCTGCAATGCTCACAGCTGCATCTGTCACTGACCATGCGCTCTACCTCACACAGCAAGTTCCTCCAGCTGATCAAAGCATACCAAATGTTCTGTGATCTGGTGCAATGTACACACACACACACATACACACACACACACACACACACACACACACACACGATGCCGCTTAATTCCCTAGAACTTTTGTCACAAACCAGAGATGCTGATTTCAGATTTAAATGATAAAGCAGTTGATCTATTGTGATAAAATTTCAAATTAATGATGCGGCATTCCAGGAAGCCGAGTGTGTTCTTTCCCAGGATGGACAAATACTAGCAATACAAGAAATCATAATGGTTTTTTGCTTTTGTTTGTTTTGAGATAGGGTCTCATGTAGTCCAGGCTGGCTCTAACAACTTAAGCATAACTGAGCTTTACCATACAAGTCCTATCCAGGCCCAGGCCTTCTTAGCTTCCGTGGGTCAGATGAGATGCAGCGTGTTCAGGTGCTATGGTCATAATGGAACCAAGTTCTCAACAACTCAGAACTGACTGTGCAGTCCTGGGGAAGCCAGCACTTTCTCCTAGAGTGGCTTGCAACTCACTTTCTCTGCAAACACGTGGGTCCATGTAGAGAAAAGAAACACTTTAGTCATTTTTACAGTGAAGTTTTTGTGTACGCCTGCTCGGGATCCAGCCCAGCCTGAGTCCCAGTTCCAGGATCTCACACAGGCTAAGTTGCCTCTCTACCACAGAACTATGCTCTCATTTCCCTACAGTTAGTTTTGACTCCAGTTACTAGGTCAGCATCTGAGTATGGTGACCCACAGCTGCAATCCTGCCACTAGGAGGCTGCAACATGAAAAAAAAAATGTGAGTTTGAAGCTAGCCTGGGCTACATAGCAAGACCGTCTCAAAACAAACAGGTGAATGTGTTTCCTCTTAAGTTAATACAGCAGCAAAGTCTGAGAGATATACCCCCAAAAGACGGGGTTCTAGCTCCTCAGACCCAGAACTGCTGTCACCCATGGCTGGAAAATCACAGCAATCTCCCCATACGACCCGTGGCTTGCTTCCAGAGTCCTCTGTTCTTAACTTGGCAACAATGGTTCAACTTAAAGTGCAGATTGATGTGCTGGAGATATAGCTCAATGACCAGTCTAGAAAATAAAATTATAGTAAAAAAGCACAAACTGAGCGTTTGCACCCTCTTCCCAGGCCTGTGAGGTGTGTTGGCCTCGTCACAGAGTTTTCCTTCTTGGAGAGCTCCAAGTCTCCAAGGACATCCTAACCTCAGTGCCTTTGCACTTGCTAGTCCTGCTGCCTGGCATAGTCTACCTTTAGAGAGTTGATTGTGTTACTCAGAAACCTGGGCTAATTTCATCCAAGAAAGGCCTTTCCCATCTGTCAGTCCCGAGGCCCCGCCCAGCCTTTCCCATCCATTAGTCCCCAGGGCCCCGCCCAGCTATTTCGTACAGCATCGTCTCTCGCTGCCTTCACACTTGCCACTAAATTTGTCATGTCAGTTTCCTATTCACTAGTTTGTTACCTGTGTCTCCTACTCATCTCCAGAGCTCTGTAGGACATGAACTGGTGGTCTGTCTTATTCATGGTTTAGAAAAATAACATAAATGTTGGTCAAGGAATGGGGCTCAGTTGGAAGATTGCTTATCCAGAATGCACAAAGTCCTGGGTTCCATCCCTAGTGACTCTACATGATGCCGCATGCTTATTCTGGCACTTGGAGGTGGAGACGGGAGGATCAGAAGTTCAAGGTCATCCTGTGCTACATAGAGGAATTGAAGGCCAGCACGGGAGATAGGAGACCCTCTAAAAAAAAAGTGCAACTGGAATGAACAAATGAATGAATGAATGACCAGATAAACTCACTTGAAAGAGGAAAGGAAGGGGGGATGGGAAAGAGGAGGGGGGAGGGGTGGAGAGACGGAGGTATCAGCCAACCTTAATTCGAGGAAGATGATGCCCAGGTATTGCTCTGGATTTTCAGAGTCATGTTATTCATCTTCGTAGTTGGGACACATGGTGACAGCGAAGTATTATCTCATCAGGCTCCTCTGGGTGCTAGGGTGCCATCAGAGGCTGTTCTGAGTGTTCCCCATTGCCACAGGCTTGGAGTGCTCTGCAGTAGGGAACTTGTTAGGTGGGAATGATAAATGAGGTGCAGTGGGGTGCAGGGGCCAGGAATCAGCTCTTTCCTGACCCGATGCCAACAGTATCCACCACCGCCACTGCTCCACGGATCTGCTGTGCCGTTTCCATTATTCTCACAATTTTCCTTAATAGATTCCCTGTTCTGCTGGTCCTCAGATCCCAGGACTGATGTGGGCTCTGGCCAACCACCATGGCAAAAGAGCCAGGGAGAAGCTGAGGACCCAAGCAGTTTCACTCAGGGCTGGCAGGCAGGGTGGGAATGTGAAGACCCCTGTTGGCTCTTCCCAGCTTCAGCTCCTCCTGTCTTCCCTTCTGTTGGCTACAGGATGGGATGTGTGAAGTCCAAGTTCCTCCGAGATGGAAGCAAGGCCTCAAAACCAGAGCCAAGTGCCAATCAGAAGGGCCCTGTGTATGTGCCAGATCCCACGTCCTCCAACAAGCTGGTGAGTAGGGCATCCCCAGGAGCTGTCCAGCATCTGCCACAGGGACTTTAAACCCTGGCCCAGTAAAGTGAAATTTGGGTGAGATGGCACCCACAAGCCATCTCCAGGATGCTTCTTCAGGCATGGAAGCTGCCTGGCCCAGGGCTCCACCTCTCAATCAAATGAGTGTGTCCTTGAACCTGGGACTGTAGCACTGGCAGCAGGATGCAAGCAGACCCATGATGGCAGCAGTAGCGTGGCTGTCCATCTGCCCAGCAACAGCAATTGAGCAAGGAGAGCAGCAACAATAACTGAGGGATGGCTCAGTGGATAAAGGACTATTGCCCAACGGTGAGGACCAGAGTTTGGATCCCCAGCAGGGCCTATAATCCCAGCACTCGGAGGCAGAGACACAGCATCTCCAGAGTAAGCTGGCCAGAAAGACTGTTTAAGTGAGACATCCTGCCTCAATATATAAGGCAGAGAGTGATGAAGGAAGACATCAACTTTGGGGACTCTATACCTGTATGTACCCGTGTAGACACATATCTGTTCACAAATGCACATCCACACACATGTGAACACACATAAACATACATCATATGCATGCAAAACAAAGCAAAAATCAATAGTGGCGATTTTGGTTACTTTTCTATTACTGTGATAGAATACCAGGACCAAGGTGACTTGTAGAAGGAGTTTATTTGGGCTCACGATTCTAGAGGGTTAGAGTCCATATGGTGGAGCAGAGGCAGCTGCTGGCAGGCATGGTAGCTGGAGCAGCAGCTGAGCGCTAACATAGAGAAGAGCCATAGAGAAGGAACCAGAAATGGTATGAGTCTTTTAATTCTCAAAACCCAGCTCCCACCCCCTAGTGGCGCGCTTCCTTCAGCAAGGCCTCACTTCCTAAGCCTCCAAAACTGTGCCATGTGTTGGGGACCAAGTGTTCAAATGTTTGAGTCTATGTGGACTACCATGGTGGTGGTAGGAGCAACAGTCAGTAAAAGGTGTAATGTCTGAAGTGAAGAGGTAGCTCACTGCCTTCTACACAAGCATAAGAACACATCTCCAGAACTCATGTGTAAAACAGGAAGGAAGGAAGGAAGGAAGGAAGGAAGGAAGGAAGGAAGGAAGGAAGGAAGGAAGGAAGGAAGGAAGGAAAACACAAACCTGGTTTCAGTGTATTTCTGGGGAAAGATAAAAAGGTGCAGGAGTGTTCTCTCCCTGATGCCTTAAAGGTTCATTGTTGGTATGTGTATGTTACAGACATGACCAATTAAAATAGAT